>CM069313.1:4527500-5127500 GCA_035609425.1 Epinephelus awoara | reverse complement strand
CAGAGGGGTGAGATTCCACGTTTGGACACGGGTTTCAGATGCTGTTAGAGGATCTGACAGGCACTTTGTTTGAAGCATACTGAGGCTTTAACCATGCAAACAGCAAGGATCAGAAACACTGGAGGAGAATTTGAACTTGAGCTGTACTAACTACATTACAATATCATAGTAATGTATATTTAATAAGACCAAAAGAAAAAAAGCTGTTTTACCTGGCCTGTGTGCTCTGTTTCATCTTTGTTGATGAGATACATCACAAAGAATCTGAAACACACACACGCACATACATTAGAAGAACATATCCACTTTATTATCACACATACACCCACATGTACAAACATACACCAACAAAACCTGATGTTAAAGGGTAAATTTGGTGTTTTTTTAACCTAGACCCTATTTTTCCATGTTAATGTGAATAGTGGGGACAACAATTTTATTAATTGGTCCAGTGTTGAGGGAGATCGCTGCAGCCCAATGTAATCACTCAGGGCATGTTCGCACTGTCAATTAATGTCCACTCAAAGTGTTTGTTTTTGTCAAGAGCCTCAGGCTCAGGTTGTTATTCTATTGTCTGGCAACATTATGAAAAGGATCCCTACAGTGCTAAACTTTATGTTAAAGAGTAAGATCCTTTTTGTTTTACCAGAAACACCCCTGAAATCCCTATCACCAAACCCGACAGACTCCATTAAAATAAACAGCTTAAAACATACTTCATTCAAAGTTGCCAGAAACAAACAAAAATAAAGACAAAACTGACAAAGCCATTTTGGTTCATCTTTACCCTGCTCTGAAAATCATTAACTCTGGTTTTGTTGAAATACACCCTTAATTTACCTAGTTAGAAGTGAAAATATACTGGCTCAATACTCGATACAAATTTCCTGATGTTGTATTTAAATGAAGTCTGGTGGGTTTGGCGATAGTGGGACTGTTTCTGGTTAAACAAAAAGGATCTTACTGCTAAAAAGGTCTATCTCTGCAGGGATCCTTTCCATAATATTGTCAGACACGTAGAATAACAATTTGAGCCTGTCAGTGGCAAAAACAAACACTTTTAGTGGACTTACATTGATGGTGTGAACATGCAGAGTGGTTACATTGCAGCATGCTACGATTACACCCAATAATGGACCAGTTCCAAAAATTGTTGTTCCCATTAATGTTGTAGACATAGAAACATGGAAAAATAGGGTCCATGTTGAAAATGACCAAAGTTATCCTTTAAAAAAATGCCAGCACTTACTATTACAACTACTGGTCATACGGAGGAAGGTTTGAAACATGTCTAAAATCATACAGCTGAGAACTGTGTCCACTGTTTTGTTGTTTGTTGAGTTTGCACGTTATCCATTCAGTAACAAAGTGTTCTGACATAATAACATAAATAACAGCACACACAACAGATTAGCCACATGTTGTAATGGGGGACATGTAGCAGAGTGGCATTAAGGATTGTGGGGGCCAGCTCCCAGAATCTTTATTGAGTACAAGGACCCTCAAACAGCCACACTGGTGTTTAAATGATTTGTGTCACTGCTCAAAACATTCCCAGTTGTTATACATTGGAGGCAAAAACCAATGAGGACAAATTTGTTGAGTTTTTCAATCAGGTGCATTGCATAAGGCAGGCATGATTATAAAATACCAGGTTACACTTCGTTAGAGGTACATGTACACACATACAAACACACAGAAACTCCAGATGTACTCACAGGTAGTTGGCTAGGTTGTGCTCCTGTAGCGTGTGCGTTTCAAAGCCATGTGGCACTGTGTCAAAGTAGTCGTTACCTATTCCACAGATAAAACATTTTGTCTGGAAGAGAAAGATGGAGGTGTTGTTACGTGATTCTCGTTATACAAAACCTTTACCTGACACTCTTTACTTGTAACCATATTGGCTGTTAAAGTGCAACCAGCATCTGCCAGTCACATGCTGTATAATACTGCATTGTTTTAGGTGGTAGAGAATGTATGAGTGTGTCTTTTCACCTCCATGTCTTCTTTCACTTGTTCCTGCTGGTCCCTCAGCTCTCCAAAAGCATCAATGATCAACCCTTGAATGTTCAGACCACAGATGGTGGACAAATTAACTAACCAGACCACAACCAAAAGCATAAGCCTTTTGTTTTACTCAATAACCTTTAATAGTACTGGATCTTCATGTAACAGTCTTCATATTACTACCATACAATGATCACAACTTTATTTGAGTTTGTGGGAATCTAAGACAAAATGTTACAAACAGCTTTAAAACAATGCCACTACAACGTTTAACATGTAAAATGTGAAGCTTATGATATCATATTTGACCAATATAATCACCTGGTTGTAATTCTGGAATGAAGGAGAAAAAAATAAAGACAATTCATGCCCAAAACATGTCACTGCAGAAAAACACAGATTCTAATTAATGCTATTATTTTCACTTGTGTCTGCTGTGAAAAAGTCCTGCTACTTGTAGTTGCAATATGATGCTGCAATATGGCCAATTTTACAGCAGAAGTAAATATGCTAATTATAGCTAATTTTCCCTGCTCCTGAAAACTGTATGGGGGTAAAAGGGTGCAATTTTATGACACACCCCTTTAAATGTTATTGAGGCTTAAAGTTACACAAAGAGCTTGACTGCACTGAGTGGCAGGTATGAGCTGTCCACTGACAATTTGCTACCACGGTGACAATGTTGGTAAGGTTATGTAACCATGGCATAACCCCAGAGTCAGTATAGTATAAGTGCAGCCATTGCTGTCACTATTTTAGTGTTTTGTCAGTTTATGACAGTAACATTTTAGTCCCCTAAAAAGTGTTATTCAGCATTTGGTTGAGCTAAAAGACCCTCCAAGGAGAAGGATGTTCAGTTTTTCTTGTATATGTACATCTAATTGGTTAACGGTTTTAAGTCTGTTTTTCTGACGTTAGCATTATTACTGTTAACCTTAGATGCACCATGCTAACCAAGCTAGAGGCCAGCATTAGCTCCACTCTCTTGTCCAAACATGGACACCTCAGGCTCCAAAAAAGTACAAGATGGCAACCGTCAAAATACCAAACTCAAGGCTTCAAAATGGAAATCCACAACCCAGTGAGGTGACGTCACAGTGGCTACATCAATTATTTTCTACTGTCTACAGTATGGCTCTTTAACGTGGATGTGTGTGGTTGTGCTGCTGCCGTGGTCCTGCCTGCTGCGTCCTGCTGCTGCTGTGATCATTAGTCATACTTCTACTGTTATTATACACATATGATTATTGTCACATATGTATACTATCAGATATATTAATTATAATATTCTTACTTCCATTACTGCTGTTGTAAGCTACTGTCACTACTGTCTGTCCTGCATCTCTCTCTGTCTCTGTCTCTCTCTTTCTGTCTCATTGTGTCATACGGATTACTGTTAATTTATTATGCTGATCTGTTCTGTACGACATCTATTGCACGTCTGTCCGTCCTGGAAGAGGGATCCCTCCTCAGTTGCTCTTCCTGAGGTTTCTACCGTTTTTTCCCCCGTTAAAGGTTTTTTTTGGGTAGTTTTTCCTTATCCGCTGTGAGGGTCCAAAGGACAGAGGGATGTCACATGCTGTAAAGCCCTGTGAGGCAAATTGTGATTTGTGATATTGGGCTTTATAAATAAAATTGATTGATTGATTGATTGATTGATTGATTGATTGATTGATTGATTAAACAAACGCCGGCATGACCCAGACTATGATGTAGGCTCCGGACTTGTGTAAACTCCACAGACCCCTTTGATAATTCTAACAAAGCAGCTTAACAACAAAAGGGAGTCATCTTCATTGGTTTGCACCCTTCTGTACAGCTAGGGCAGTGTGTGTGTGTGTGTGTGTGTGTGTGTGTGTGTGTGTGTGTGTGTGTCTGTGTGTGCACGCGCGTGCATGGGTTGGACCTCTCACCCTGGATGATGGCCAGGAGGATAACGATGACAAAGAAGAAGAAGGTAATGTCAAAGATGATGCGATAGATCTCATACTCGTCACCTGCTGGGTCCTCAATCTGGTCACCAATCCCTCCACCTGCTCGCACACCAACATACATGTGGAACATGTAGCACTTGGAGAGGGTGAGAGAGAGAGAGAGAGAGAGAGAGAGAGAGAGAGAGAGAGAGAGAATTAACATGCTGGATTTGAAATGAGGACGAGTTGTGATTTTTACAACTCACTGAAAGGTGCACACCTTTTTTTTTCTGATTTTGCACTAAATTAAGTCTTTTAAGTGAAAATAAGTCTTTAAAAGTCAGTCAGTCTTCATCCGTGGAATGATTTTATTGTGTCAGATCTGAGTTATATGGTCTGTGACCCAGTACATTCAACAATGTTTCCACAATGAACATTTGCAGTATGACCACCATAATTTGAGCAACAAAGTATAATAACAATAATCACTTTAAAATGAAGTTAAAAGTAAAGGAATAATGTGTTAAATGTGTTAATGGGAAAACAGGAAAGAGAAGAAATCTTAAATCAGGCATACTGTGTATATAAAAGGAACAAGATGCAGTGAGGAACTAACAAAAGGAGAAAGAGGAAAGGATTGTAAAACCCTTGTACACTGAGAGAAAGATGGAGGCTAAGAGAGGAACAAGTGGAACAGAAAAGAAGAGATCAGCTCAGATCCTCTCATCCTGCTGGGAGTGTTATTGTAAGGGATTTAATCACATAAAGGGAGGAGAGGAAAGAGCAAAAACCTGCCTGGGGCAGTGGCCCTTCATCAGTCTATCCCTCCATCCCACTAAGCCCCTGTCACCTTCCTGTACACCAGTTAGAGCTGCCACCCGCGGCCCCTTAATAGGAAATAGAAGAGCTCTATGGAATGCTATGGGTGACTGACTATAGGGGATTAGAGTGTGTGTCCTGAAATTTCCGGGTGACAGAAGGCCCCCTCCCACCCCCAGAAAACACACACCATAGAGCCCTTATATAGTATTTCTTTCAGAAGGCTCTGTAGCAGAGAACAGCCTCATTATAGCAGTGATTCACTCTGTCTTTACCTGCTTCCTCCCTCCATCACTGACAAGATGTGTCTAGATATTTGATTTGACATGTTTATGCTTCCTACCTGATTAACCTAATATGTATTAAAGGCACAAACCTTTTTGTAAATGTTTAGACTAGTAGTAGGTAGTTTACACTACCAAAGATTAAAATGCACGATAAACCTATTAGCACTGTACCATGGCCTCTAGCATGAAGTCAGTGCCAGTATCGCTATCCTGTACCACAAAGCTGGGTCACTTTTAACTCTCATACCTCATAACTTTAGCTTATGCTGCTGCTGTAGCCAACTTGCTCCAGCATCATGAGACGCACTTCCTTTTCCTTTTTTAGATCCAATTATCCAGGGCTATCACTGTTACTGTACCCAAAGAGCCTCAAACTGAGCTTGCATCATAGAAAACAAACCCAGGTTGGTAACTATTAAAAGTCATCTTTCTTCTGGTCACACGCACTGTTGTATTCCTACAAAGCTAACAGATGCCTGGAAAAGAAACTGACAAAAGAAAGCATGTAATCTTACAGCATTTCAGCTGAACCACAGACAGAGCCTGAGGGTGAACACTGTCAGACTAAAAGCTCTGACCCATGACTTTTTGACCATAAATGGAACTGGACCCTCTTTACAGACAGGCTCCTCAGGATGCTTCCTACTTTCAGTGAGGCAGGCTTTACTGATATTAGCAGCGAGAACAGCAGTGAGCCACGGCCCAGAGCAATGAGACTAAATAGTTGTGAAGAGACAAAATCATGGTCTCAAAGAGTAACTTCTGTGTCTTCAACCTGGACCATATTTCCCATGTTTTTGTGTCTAAATGAGTAATGGAAAAAAAAAGTTTTTGACATTGGTCTAGTATTGAGTGAGAGCGCTGCAACCAGCAGCACCGAAACAGGCTGCAATGTAACCATTTGAGGCATGTTCGCACCGTCAATTCATGTCCACTAATAGCGCATGGTTTTGCCACTGACAGGCTCAGATTATAGGCTTGGGTGACATCACGGTATTAGAGTATACCAGGGTATTTAGAAGTTACGATGGTAAGATTTTCAATAACGTCAAAACTACCGATGCTCATCTTTCAGTGGCTGTATAGAGGATGATATTTAGTGCACATCATGCACCACCAGAGGTCAGTTTTTTATTGGTGGAACATTACAACAATAATCATCAGATAATTCTGACAGCATCATAGAAAGGATCCCTGGAGAGACCGACCTTTGTTTAACCAGAAACAGCGTTAAAATCGCCAAACCCACTAAACTTAATTTCAATAAACAGCAATTTTAGCGTATATAGAGACAGTATATTTTCACATCTAACTGGGTAAATTAAGAGTTTATATTAACCAAACCAGAATTGGTGATTGTGGGAACAAAGGAAAGATGAACCAATTTTGGTTCTTTCGATATTAAATCAGGGGTGTTTTACGATGATAAAATTAATATTTATTTAAATGGAGTATGGTAGGTTTGGCAATAGGGATATCAGGGCTGTTTCTGGTTAAACAAAAAGGATCTTACTCTTTAATAAAAAGGTCTATCTCTGTAGAGATCCTTTCCATAATGTTGTCAGACAGACTGGAACATTGAGCCTGTCAGTGGCAAACACAAGCACTTTTAAAAAATGTAAACTGACAGTGTGAATATGTCCCAAGTGGTTACATTGCAGCCGGTTTGTTGAGGCTGGTTTCAGGACTCTCACTCAGCACTGGAACAATTTCAAAAACTGTTGAACCCATGAGTCACTGCGAGCACAAAAACATGGGAAAATAGGGTCATAGATTGAAAATTTTTGAAGTTACCCTTTGACATTTAACAACACCCAACTGCACAGATGTGAGAAATAAATATATTCAACAAAAGCAATGGGCAGATTTTAGTTTCAGATTATTGCTTAAAAAAGTCACCAGAAATGATCCGACTCAGGATAGCCGTTGGTCCACATCACCGTTTTATGAAAAACAGCATACACCAACTTAACCCTTCATCTACATGTTATGAATTTCAAGTTCATTCAGTAACCTCTTGTCTTGTTACATGTTACATCAGATATTTGTTACTGTCCTCATTTAAAATGCTGTCATTATGTTCACAGCTAACACTGACCAACAAAGTAATGCATTAATGCTAAGATGCTGCCTTGAGCCATTAGACCTAAGGCAACTGTAGTTGCCATTCTAGTAAAGCACAATATGTTGGGAAAGTGTCTGACTGCACTACAGCACAGAAAGCTATACACATGTCACACTCACTGTCAACATGTCGTCACACTTCATGTCTGGCAGTTCTCCATCTTCACTCTTGTTGTAGAACTTCCTGAAGAAGTTGAAGGCCACTACTGTGTATAGGTACACCACCACTGCTAACAGGCCAACTGTTAACACCAGCTGGAAGACAGGAGAGAAGACAAGGCTGCTGTGATGCACAACAGTCTGGGTACAGAAAAAAATACAACAACATGGGCAACTAAAATAACAGCATGTTTGTATACTTTAAAAATGTGAGATGGTCTATAAAATACTTAAAATGGTGATTAGTGGTTGATCTGGACACTTTGAATGTACTATTTCTGTGCTGGTGTTATTTAAGGTACTTTAAAACCCCCTTGTGGACAACAGTAGAAAAAACCTCTATTTGGCAGCAGGGTAGCTTTAACAAGCATGCAGGCGATCACTTTGCTTTCTTCCCTCAAGTTTGGATGTATGCACAGCAGAAATAGTCTGCAACACACTGGGAAGATACATTTTATTAAAGATAACCTGTCTTTAGTTGTTTTTATGGAGAATCGTTGAATGAGTTATTTGACAAGCATTACATGTCAGCTACAATATGGATACAGTATATTAGGGGTTGTATAATACAGAGTGCTAAAAGGTGTTAACATTTAAATATATGATCAGAGTGTATTTATGTAACATTTTTCATACTGTGTTCATCTGTTTCAGTTTTACAGTTCATGCAATTAGACAGGAAGGAGAGTGAGAAACGACTCTAGCCCCAGGTCTTTAAGCTGAAAGAAGAGAAGAGGAGACGAGCTGCCATAGGAGTAGGGAAAAAAAGTTGCTATATGTGCTGGTATGTAAAAGGCAGAGAGCAAGTGGGGGAAAATGCATTTAATTCCAGGTACAGTGATGCTGGAGATAGAATAGTGGCATCAAGGGCTGCAGTGTGTCCTGGAGCAGCAGAGCATGTCTAGTTGCCGTCGGGGTGGGGTTGTACATTGAAAATAATGGTGGCATATTTTTTGACATGCGGCACTCACTGCCAGTTTGTTTTGGCCTTTACTGGACTCTGTTAGCTGTTTGTCAAGTCTGACAATGCAACATCAGACAAGGATTCTATGTTACTATGTATAACACAGTAGTTGCAGGAAGGTGTTTGAGTACAAACATGCAAATGCTGTAATATGTGTGCATTTTTTCGACCATAGTGTAGCTGGGTATGTCGTAGTTTACCTGTTTGCCATTGTGTGTGACTGAGGACAGGATGGTTCGGAGTGTCTTGAAGCCCATGGCAATGTCAAGCAGATGGGCAGCAAAGAAGAAGTTGTTATAGTGACCCAGGATGGACATGGTCATATACCAGGCCAGATACAGGAAGGACTGTATGGTGCAAGGGACAGTGAGGTTAGTTAATACAGTTACATAAGGACAATATCAATGTTCAGTTTCTGGCTGCATTTACATGGCTTTTCAATTTTGGCACAGATTAGTGTATCAGTTCACGAAAATGTCACATGAAGTGACTGTTAATGATCCCAGAAATTGACGGTACCAAAACTTTGCATAAATGAGACAACAGCACGTTAGAAAACGCCAGAGGTAAGCTGGTATTATATTTCCGTATATATTGTTGATATGCTTCTATATCCGCATACTGCAACCTTCAGTGAAAGGCAATATAGTGTAATATATCCAAAGTGTGGTTAATTTGAATCAGAAATCCGAAAATGTCTGCAAAGATGACAAATCAAGCCTCAGTTTGACATTTTATTATCATTCATTAACAGTTTTTTTAAATTTTTATTACTGAATAAATACCTCTGGAATGCCTGCTGACATCATGATAATATTTAAATTCTTAAATGTAAAGAGGCAATGTTTTTGAAACCCTGTTACTTCCAATCCACATAATGGAGCAAGACATGGCTGCTAAATGATTTTGTGCCTCTACATACTTACATTGTCTGTGAACACAACCCCCAGCTTCCAGATCTGGTACTTGACATCAATGGAGTTCAGCCTGAAAACAGATGGAGAAGAGGCTCACAGAGGACGATCATGTGTGAGACCATATGACCAACAGAGGACCCTGAGCCTCTGAAGAAGACCCAGCTTTCAGGGTGAATAAAAGTCCTGCTTGTAAAACCTGATACTATTAACTCCAAATCCCATTTCAAGTGTGTACAGATCAGCCTACTGGAAATGATTCATACCAATAATGAAAAACAGGTCAATCTGTTCTCAGATTAGAGCTGCTATTCTGCCTCTTCATATTGTAACAGGTTGGTGGGCTGCTTTGAAAGAAGAAAATTTTGTCCAGTGTGTGATCTGGGATAAACAAAAAAATGAGTTTAATTTTGCTTTTTACTGCCATTTATACTGTAAATTGTACCGTGAACTTTTATTAATGACATACAGGGCATGGGTGGCTGTGACTCAGAGGTAGAGCGGGTTGTCCACCAATCGACAGATCAGCGGTTCGATCCTGGGCTCCTCCAGACTGCATGTTGAAGTATCCTTGAGCAAGATACTGAACCAATGGCTGTTCCATCGGTGTGAGAGGGTTACTACTGAGTAGCAGATGGCACCTTGTATGGTAGCCTCAGCCACCAGTGTGTGAACTCGTAGTGTAAAAAGTGCTTTGAGTGGTCACTAGATGACTAGAAAGGTGCTATACAAATGCAGGTCCATTTACAGAACATAAGTGAGTTGCTGGATATGAATGACTCGCGTCATCTGAAATAGTTATTTAAATATGTGGACAATTGAACTGTCCCATTTTTCAGTGAATGTATGGGAGATCAGGATGAAAACCTTGTATTAGTAAGGGGTGGATGTTAACTATGGTTGTTGTTTTTATTGTTGTTATATATTTATGTCTTGTTAAATAAAATTTAGTTTTCATTTATTCATAAGTAGTATTTATTACAATGTATGGGCACTGACCTGAACAGCATAAAAATGACCTTTCTTTAATCATACAAAGGAAACTGATTAAGAATATAGATGTGGATGTGTTTGTCCTGGCAGTGTGCGATAACTATGGTCAGCCCACCGTGAAATGCTGCAGTCATTGTTAACATTATTACGTTTTGGTGTAAAATATTTTGTAAGATTCATGATTCACAAGCTTTAGTGTGCAGGTACGTATTATTACATATTTGTGTCTCATAAACACACACACACACACACACACACACACACACACACACACACACACACACACACACACACACACACAGAGTACTCACACAGCAGCCAATGAGCTGTCTCTCCTGGGCTTTCTCTTTTTGTGAGAGTCGCTGAAGTCCAGAGCAGCCTTGTCCATCCCCAACAGCTCACTGATGCGGTCATGGCCATAGAACTCTCCATATTTATCCATCACCTGAGGAGAAACAGGGAGAAAACACTTTCCAGTAGGACAACATCTCAGGTAGATTTTTCGCATTGAACGTCATTCATACAAGGACAGATGACAAGATGTCATCTGTCAACAATACAAATCCTCATTTTATGGCAACCAGTACATCCACTGGGTCTCATTCATGAAACGTGAGCAGAAGGAATTTGTGTGTAAACTGTTCGCAGACGGAAATTTACGTGCATGTCCGCATTCATCAATATTTTAGTAGCTCCGATCTTTTCGTAGCTACTAACAAAATCTACTCCTGCTCCTGACCACTCGTAGTGCTTGTGTAAATTTAGTAAAGCACATAAATATTGCTTTTCACTATTGGAAAAGACAATTTTAATTCGTATTGCGCTCTGTTATGTAGACAATACACAGATGCCTTTGAAACACGTAATCTAAACATGACAAAATATTAAAAATATAACACATTTAGTTAAATTATTTGGCAATTAGCAGGTTTGAGATCCAGATTAGGTTCATGATTGTGAATTATCTACGTAAATCGACTCAATAGATTACACGTTCTTTCTACACGTTGAATGATGATAATAAAAATATCCGTAAGGACAGCCGGATCACAGCCTCTTCGGCCTCGGTGCCTGGGTTCAGCAGGGGCAGCAGGAGCAGAAGGAGGACGATCGTTTGAATGAATAAATCTGATTTGATAATGATTAATTTACGTTGTATCAAACAGTGCTTATGTGTTTCTTTGCCTCCAGTTTCATATCAAACCATTTACGCTTCACCTCTGACATGGTTCTTTGTACTACGGAGACAACATTAACAGCATCTGTTACCTCCCTCCAGGCCTTTGTTTTGCCTGTCCCTGCCACACCACCACTAACTGAAGAAAATAAAATGTTTTCCACATGTTGTCCACTTCACCCAAAATTATTTCGATCTCCGCTTTGGAAAAAAAATCTCTCTTTCTTTCTCTGCGCCATGACTGACAGGTCGACAGGATGCACCTACACCTCCTTATATGGTGGTCATTGGCTATTCATGGGCGGGGATTTATGCTCATTGCTCATTACCGGGAGCGCGCTGTCACTTTACGATGGATTGGCATTCATGATCATACAAATGTTTACGATCAAATCTGAGTTTCCCGCAGCGTTCCTGAATCCGGAGTAGGTTTTTAGTAGAGTAGGCTTTTATGTGCAAATCTACACACAGATTAACTCACTTTTCATGAATGAGACCCACTGTGTTTTACTAGAGACACACAGGGTTTAGCCTTATTAATCTTCAATTTAATCCTTTCAGGATTACAGCAGTAATGTAAATCATTTACAAAAGAAAAAAAAGACACAATATCTCGTTATGATGAGTTACTATCTCAAACACGAGATCAGGATCTTGTGTTTATGAGAAAAGTTCCCATAGTTATGGAAGACTGTTAACGCATGAGGTTATATCCAATAAGTATCTTTCCATTTTTTCCATCAATTTTGTGTAACCTCTTATCCTCTTAAGGGGCTGGAGCCTATCCCAGCTGACATTGGGTGAGAGGTGATATACATCCTGAATGCGTCACCAGACTTTCACAACCTGCATGTCTGTGGGCTGTAGGAGGAAGCCGGAGAACCCATGGAAACTGCCATTCCTGGTCCCCTGTCTTATCCTCTAGCCAAGGTTAGCTGTGACTGACAACTATCTTTTCTCATAATTCAGAAAACATTTTTTTCTTTTGTGAATGCAGTGCGCTTTCATACATATCACCAAAGAGGCAGGAATAGAAATGAAAGAGCAACTGGCTGCTTTTGTGGGTTTACTGAACAGCTGATCAGGCAGGAGAGGGCCTCACTGAAATGTGGCATAAATAATCATAACATGTAACATGTATGACGTAACTGTACAG
The DNA here is from genome assembly GCA_035609425.1 of Epinephelus awoara. Taxonomy (NCBI): domain Eukaryota; kingdom Metazoa; phylum Chordata; class Actinopteri; order Perciformes; family Serranidae; genus Epinephelus; species Epinephelus awoara. The sequence continues at coordinate 5,114,987 of CM069313.1, read as the reverse complement.
AGAAAAGAGAGATGGAGTAAGAGACTTTGTGTGTGTGTGTGTGTGTGTGTGTGTGTGTGTGTCTGTGCGTGTGTGTGAGTGTGAGAGAGGGAGAGGAGATCATGTCTGTGAGAGAGAAAGGTAAATGTGGCACACCTCTGTCACGATAAACTTTAATGTAGTGTGTGCTCAGTGATGTGCAATTATTTTGTAATCTTGTTACCGGTTACAGAGAAGAAATTCAGTAAAATGTATGTACATTGGTGTGATACAACCAGCTGTATAATGACTCCTATGGTCTAAACCCAACCTAAATATAACAGTCAATGAATATACAAAAAATCTAATGAACATCTTCCAACACCTGTCCTGAGTCTGTGATAGCTCAGTTGTACGTCCTCCCTGTCCCACAGTTAAAAACTGATTGGATGAGTCAAACCTTGTCTGGGGTTGTATTCACAAGACATCCTGAATCTAAAAGAAGCTCAGAGAAGGTTGCGTTTGGAGAAACTCATGAAAATAAGAGCAGCATCACAGTCCTAACTTTGGAAATTTTAAGTTTTTGGTCTATGAGTTATTCACAAAGCATGTTAATGCTAAAAGTAGCTCCCTGAGAGAACTGACCTCACACTGTGCCTGGTCAGCTGTGTAGATGTGAGAAAGGAGCCAGAGTTTAAACTTCTCATCAAGCTCTCTTTTTTCACTTTTGACACAACTATTTCTGTTTCTCTCCATGTGAACAACTGAGTGCAATATGTCTTTCAGGAGAGACTGTCTGAAAATGTGCGCCACTTTTTAAATGAGTTCACTTCTCCCCCTCTTTAGGATGGCTGGCTTTTTGCCCTGTTGTTCATGTATAAACTTTTGAATTCCAAACTAGTTGGACAACACGCTGTACGAACCACTTCTTTTCTAGAATAACCTGGCCCTAAGACCTGCTCATAGTCAGTGATGTACTGCAGGTAAGGTGCCTCATCAAATCAGTGCTTTCTAAAAACAGAGGGATAATGAACATCTAATCCATATTTGCAAAAAAATATGGACAATACAGTAGAGCCCGACCAATATATCAGTATTGGTGTATATGTTGCACCATATGCACTGATATGAACGTTCATGTTTTCTTTAATATATTGTAAGAAAAAGATGTTTGGAATGATTTGTAATTATTAAATCCTCAATGAAGTTGACTGTTTTACGACAATGATGTCATTTTTAACAGTAAGATTTACTGTAAAACCCAGTTTAGATTAATGATTCACTACGAGACAAAACTGTTTTAGAACATTGCAAAGAAAAGTTGCAGTAGTGTGAACTGGTCGGTCTGAGCTCGACTCAAGCCAGCTGATGGTGTCAACTGAAACTCAGCTGGTCAATTCACTGACGGCTCATTTTAGAACGTAAGCATATCACCTGTTTCAACAGCCAATTGGCTTGCAGCGAAGTCTGCTGTGCTGCGCTTGCTGCAGCAGGTGCTCCTCCCCTACTGAGCCCTCTGTTTCTGTCCTCATGGTGTGCCAGTGTCAAATGGTGGGTCGCGGCTGCTGCTTGCTGTATGTGCTTATGCCTCCCTCACACACATTCTCATTTACTGCTTACTTGGCGCTTGTTATATATGTTAGTGTGACGTATTTATTAATGCTACAGACCATCTGATGCTCGTTTTCTTTATGTTTTTCGCCGTTTCATCACTACTACAAATGCAACTGTGGCTCATTTTCACTATCCTCATTCATATTTTAAGACGCAACAAATTATATTCAGCCATATAATAAGTCTGAAAAGCTGGAATTCAAAACAAAAGTACAGAGAGTTGTTGCATAGAGATAGATACACAATCCCATCTAGTTGCACTGGTGTGAACCAGCAGGTTTTTAGAATGTTGCAGAATGGCACATTGCAAGTAGTTGCCTGTTTCAAGCCGTATCATCGTGAATCTCTGGTCGGGATTGGGCTTTAAATTGTAAAATATCCTGCCTCTGTTACTATCACAAGTGTTTGATCTTAAAAAAAAGTTTTTGTATACGTACATAATGTATATTTAATATCAGCCAATAAATCAATTTTTTCTCGTTATCAGCATTTGCCTCAAAAATCCAGTGTTGGTGGGGCTCTAAAATACAGTTTCAGAAGTATTTATCTAACAAACAACCAATTAATCTATCCATCAGTCAATCAATCCATCAATCAGTCTATCAGCCAATCAGTCCATAAATCAATCAATCAATCCATCCGACCATTTAGATTTTCTCTGCTCTTCACATTTCTCTATATTGAGGAATATGTTATTTCACATTCACTGATACAAACGGGCAACTCATCAAACACCAAACACTGAGGACACAGTGAAGAAGTTCAGGAAAGAAACATGATGTCGCCCAACGCGGTCAACTCCACCCCTTCTCTTAGCTTAGTCTTTGTTCTTCAGTAAAAGTGTCTCTCAGCAGCTTTGTGAATAGCTCTGAAGAGGAAACTCTTAGCTGCAAACTTTGGGAGGACACCTAATGGTAAGATAAGAACCTTTGTGAATATGGCCACAGGTCTACAAAAACAATGACTCCTACCTTCCTCTTCACAAACTTATCCCAGTAGTTGTTGGGGAAAGATCTGAAAATCAGAGGAGAACAGGCTCATGAGTCACATAAGGGTGGATAATTATGAAAATGTTTACAGAAAACACAAGGGAAATGCATTTGCTCAAACTTTCACTGTTGGTTTTCTCAGAGTTTGTCATGGACATGGTAATAGTTACTGTAATCATAATGTCCCCTCTGCCCTCTCTCCTTGTTGCTGCTAACTCTGTACATTGGAATGCACAAGGTACCGCTAATCTTTGTTTGCACTGCTGTGCCTGCAATGGGTTTTCTCAAACCTCATCTCATGTTCTTGTTCTCCCTCCTGATTCCTCCTGGTTCTTCAGACATCTTCCACTTAATAGTACTTGTCTTTTTAATGGATGTTGCAGCATATACTGTGCAACGTAAACTACACACTCTCAAACTCTCACAGAGTGTACTCACTGTGTGTTGATTACCAGTCTGTCCCACTGTCCTTTGATGTCATCCTCAGATGGTTGTTCTGTGATATAAAGACCATCAAATTCCAGCTTCCTGGCCACCTCCTTTTCACGCTTAAAGATCACCAGTGGCACCTACACACACAGACACACACACACGCACACCAATACAGTTGTAAAATAACAAACAATGTAATGTGATTACCGAAAATTCAAATCCTTGAATATGAAATGTTTGAAAATATCTAGGAAAACATTAAATAGGTAACTTTTTAGGATTTAGCTGGTTAAGGTTCTTATTATAGCAGATACAGATTCCAAGTATGTAAATGACTTCTGCTGGATCAACAGTCAGTGTCCTGCCTTGAGACAGTAGTATCCGATGATGCAGAAGAAGGAGATGACAGTGTGCAGGACAGCCAGGATCCGTAACATGGGCTCCATGTATCCACTGCTCTCCTCCAGGACAAATCGAACTGTGACAGGCTTCAGCAGCTCTCTAGCCTCATCCGCCACGTCCTCCTTTGTCTCCAGTGCTTCTCCTCCGAGAGGATCCCACTGAACACCGCTGTCTGGTTGGCTGCTGGTGTACACCACCTCCCTTTCCTCAACCACAGATGAGGATGTAGAAACCTGGTCGGGTACAATTTATCAGCCTTAAAATAATAAATCAAGCTTCACAATAAAATATACTACCTTTGTAGAGCTAAGAATATTTAAGGGTTTTGTTTGATTGTCAGAGAAGGCTTCATTGCCTTATAATGAATGGGGAGCATCTAAAGTCATGATCCAACACAATTGTGCTTCCACACATACAGCTTTTTAAAACTCCTTATGTTGTGTTTTGTTGAGACTTTGTCCCGAAGGAGCTGATTTGCTTTTTTTTTTTTTTTTTAAAGATTTTTGCCCATATTTTATGTTGCATTATTTTGCACAGTACTGACTGTGTCCAACCCCCACTAATTGTCGCAACCTCAAGCTTATTTAACTGATTTTTTTCACCATTTGTAGGCAGCAGAGCCAGCTAGAAAGCTTGAAATTTGTACATCCAGCAGACACAGGGAAAATTCTGTTTTGAGTTTGTTTTGGCTTGTGTAAGAGCTGTCAAGTGATCCCTGGTGTGGACAAAACAACTGTATTGCGATTCGTTTGTGGTGTGAAAGTAAGTGAACAACCCACAGGATTTTACGATAGCATACTTGTGATCTTAACATAATTTCAAAACCCTTAATTACAAACATATCCATCAGCTAATTGTGAAATCTGTCTGTGATCTTATTACTGATATTTATAAGGCTAAGTCAATTTATTTTTATACGGCCAAGTATATAACCTATTTATGCAAATCATTTGGTAACCATGGTAACATGTATGCACCTCAGTGAGGATATTTACCCTGATTAAAAACCTGTGAAAACTGCTGTGCTTGTATCTGACTCTGTGCATTTTGTTCATCCATTTATTACGTTAAAAAGTGTGTGACAGCAGTCCCACAGTGATGAGCCCTAAATCATTATTATACGGGACACCTCGTTTTCATTTTGTCTCCTTCTGTTAGTCATTATTCAACATGTGGTTGACTTGCAGTCTAATAAAATAATCGTACTCATAAGCACTTATTTCTTCGTGAGTTCTTTGTGACACCGAAGAACATAAGAACATACATCAAAGGCACTGAATGAACTATCAGTCACCAGAATTTAATTTCACTGAATACAGCTGCGTGAAAAAAAAAAAACGCTGATGAGAGCAGTGAGACTACATCAAAACAGTTAAATTGTAGGCTATAAAATGAAAACAGTGAGCTGAAAGAAGCTCTGTAGAACTGAGAGGAACGGCAGAGTTGGGTGATTGTTCATTGTGCGTCCATTACTGTAAGCAACAACTTCCACTTTACATGGAGTCATCTGACTCACATATAAAAATACTGATAAATGCAACTTTAAAAATTTGTACTCTAAAATTTTCATCTAAATCTTCTAATCTCTCCCACTTAAACTGTCACTGGCAAAAATGAAATCCACGCAATGACATCAGGTGGAATATCCAATAGCAAGAACAGTTAATCAGCTGTCCTTTAGCTCATGACCAATCTTTCCACAATATCTTGCAAGTCCAAGACTCCACTAACTATTCCCACTGGCTATTCCCACTAACCCCCCCCCTTTTGCCGCCCAACCTTCAACCTCTTAACAACATCCCTGCTACGCCATTACCTTATAGAACAGGAGGATGAAATTGATTGCAAAGGCAACAAACAGCGCCAGCATCCTCATGTTGTAGAAATTCCTGGCAAAGTAGTTCTGCAGGGGAAAGAGGGAGAAGAGCTTTTAATGGGTTTTGTATGTTGGACAACTAAGCAACTGCATATTAAGGCTGCTTTTGGTTGCTGTAATCAATCCTCCTTCCTTATTGGCAATGATGAGATTCCTTCCGAACCAGATTCCAATGTAAGTGGTGGGGATCAAAATATAGTGTCTTCTTTCTGTGTAAAAATGACTTCTAGGGCTCACAGAAGTTAAGATGAGGCTTCAGCAGTCTGAGATGGTGCAAATAAGTGGGTATCTATTAAGTCAAAACACACGTCTGTGAATGGTAAGCATCGAATAATATGCCCCAATTATTTCAAATGTACAACCACACACCGGCTGTGGCTGGACGTGTGTTGGCACTCCTTGATGCGCTGCCACTCCTGGATGCGCCGCACTTCATGCCACTGTCCTATTTCCAGCCCTGCTGCCCTTGGAATAAAATGCACTTTCTCCCCTACTCGCACTCTGCTTATACATACCGACCCCCCTTGCAACTCTTTTTCTCTGCCCCTATTGCAGCTCAACAGCTGAGGTCGAGAAATATCTCAAGCTGAACAACTCGCAAACAGGACATTATAAAAACCATGGTCAAAAAGATATTGCCTGGCATAGTTCTTGTGATTGGCACCTCAGGTAAGAAATCAACATTCATTAGGGGCGTTAACATATGATTTTGAGCTAATGCAGAGAATAAAGAGGTACAGATCTTTACGTAAAAGAAGTAAACCGAGGGCCCTGCAGAGCAAATCTGAAATCTAGCGTGGTCTGATGCTGCAGGAAAATTCTGGGTGCAAAGAGTGCTGGAGGAGGAGGAGAGTATGCTGTAAAGCCCTGTGAGGCAAAATGTATTTGTGATATTGGGCTTTATAAATAAAATTGAATTGAATTGAATTGAATTGAGGAGGAAAGAAAGAGTGCTAAGCTGCAACTGCTGCAGTAGTCTATTCTCTGGAATTCTTTAAGAATATTTAAAGCGTATTTAGAGGATGATTATAAGAATTAGTGCGGTTTTCTTTTATATAAAACGTTATTGTTTATCATTTTTAAAGCGGTGGATTGAATTTCAAAAATGTGAATTAATTTTATTTATGAACCAACAGGGAAAAAAAGCACTGCATTAACGCATGTACAGGCTGAAGTTAATGTCAATGAACCAAACTTTCCCCCAAAAGACTACTTTTCTTTTCAGCAATCTGGATTTCATATCTGACAAACTTTGATATAGAAATCATCAGAGTGTGTCTGTGTGTCAGAGCAACATCAAGACATTTCCACCACAAACTGATGCAGGAAAATTCAGCAGAATGCAAGAAATTAAGTGGTTGATGATCAGATAATCCTCGACACTGGTCCTCACCACATTGGAATGACATTATGAAGGGGACCTCTTTCTGGCCTGTATGAACAGGAGCAATGATTTCAGCAACCAAAAACTATAAAACTGTGTGAATATGTTTATGACTGGAAAATACAGAGTTAGCAGAGAGAGCCACCACCACTAAAACAAATGGAGAAGTTGTACCAGTAGTTTCCTCTGGTAGGCTATGATCTTCTTCAAGAAGGCAGACTCCTGTAGATCTGGTTCATCAGACTTTGAGGTGTGGTGTCTTCTGACTTTTGGCTTCATCTTCTCATTCTTCTGCTGTTTCTCTTGTTTCTCTACATGTCCACTCCTGGAATCACGAGACAAATGACACTTACACACAGCTAACAATAAAATGCTGCTTCACTGTGGCTTCCTTTAGAGGGCTCAGTAAATAGACTGGCCAATAAATGTTTTTTACAACAATGGTCTTTAAACAAAAACTAAATAGTAAAGGTGTGTACATTTATAAGTCGCTACATCTAACTCTGCATATTCCCACTGATCATCATGTTTCCTTTTAATAGAAAGCATGTGGCAAATTACAAGGCTGAAGTATTCAGAATGTACAATTGTTTTGTTTGTGGACAACATTATCTACAAAACACATTTGCTTTTGACAAATTCTTAACTCAAAAAACTTAAAAACTAGAAAGTGGATTGAGGATTATCTTTTCTTTTTTTTTGTTTTGGTCAAAATACTCTGCACAGTGAGTGTAGACTGGTTTTGGCCACGAATGTTATCTTCCCCTCTAATGACCAACCTAACATGTAGTGGTGACAGGTTGTACTTCTTCGGTAACTGGTTACTATTGTAGTAATCAGATTACATAACAAAAATATGTACATACTCTGTTTTCTCAGGTTCACATTCTGTTTCTGCTGTTGCTTCCTTCTCCTCTGAGGTAGAGCTCTTTGACTGAAACAGAAAATATCATTAGACAGACCAGCCAATTTTTATTTGTATTTATATACATGCTAGCTCCATGGCTTAAAAGCCCTGAAAACCTATTTTCTCAATCAGCTTCTTCTTATGGCTGATAGTATCCTTCATGAACACACAATTGTTTGCCAAAGTTAGAATTTTTTAGACAATCTGAGGCAGGAAATGTATGTTCCTCTTCTTTATCTGTGTTTATGAGACTGCTTGGAAGTGGGTGGAACTTGAAAATTGGAAAAACATGTCACATACTTCAATGCACTAATCAGGATTTAGCAACGTTTGAATCAAAATTTGAAGACATTGATCTGCACACAGTCCTAAAAATGCAGATTACAAGGGTTTACTATCATACCTAAGGACGTTTTTTTCCCCCTGGACTTTAAATGTAATTGTTTCTTAATTAGTCATGATTGTCAATGTCTGTCTTACGGTCGGTCTACCACTTTGGTTCAGACTGAAATACCTCAGCAATGACCGCATAGATTGTCATTAAATTTAGCACACACATTCATGTTCCCCTCAGGATGAAGTGAAATAACATTTTTGATTCTCTGACTTTTCCTCATGTGCCATCATCAGGTCAACATTTTAATTTGTCCAGTAATTTGGTTTATGACCAAATTTGGTAATTTGGTTTATGACCAAATTACTGCAAACCTGATGACACTCCCGTCAGCGTCATCTGTATTTTATGTTTAGTGCTAATAAGCAAATGTTAGCTTACACAAACACTAAACTACAGAAGTACACATGGCAACGATCATTCCTGCTCAACCTCAGCATGTTAGCATGCTGACTTAAGCATTTCGCTCGGAACACTGCTGTGCTTTCTAAGTACAGCTTCCCAGAGCTGCTATCACAGCTGTGTACCCTTAAAGCCGGTTCAAACCAAGCATGAATGTTCGTCAGGTATTCACATGGAAAATTCTAAAAACTTATTTGTGGGTTCATATGACTGATTGTATACCCCTGTGGAACATTTGTGCAGTAGGGACAAATATTGGGATGGACCTCGGAACATATGTTTGACCAGTGAAATCATCATCAGATAGACGTGCAGACTCTCTTTGTGGATAATGGCAATATATCAGCAAGCACTCTGTAATTAGCTGCATCAGCTTCTGATTTAGAAATTTCTGTTTGTGATCTGTATCATGGTTAAACTGTTATTGCTATGGGTTTATATCGTGTAAAACAGCAAATTTTCCCTGCATCTACAGTTAATGATGGAATAAAGAAATTACACAACAGTCTAACAATCAAAGCAAATATTAAGTGCAATTCATGATGACATATTTTCCAGTCAAGCTATTAGAGATTTTCTTGAGAAACTATCTGCTAATAGAAGAGTGAATCTATACACTACTTTTGCATACAGACCTATTAGAATAACTGAAACTTATTTTTATTTATTATTTCATGTATTTTCCAAGTTATTCATCTTCTCCTTTTTTTTACATACATTACTGCCACTAAATTATGGATGTATTTTCTTGAATCAAATGCAAAACTGCAATGCATTGTGGGTAATATTGACCTCTGCAGTGACCATCATTGTTAATTTGCTTCCTCAGGCCTCGGAGAGTTGATCTCACCAAGTTCACTTTAGTTTTTCCAGACAACTGGTGTGGCACTTTTGATGGCGTTCCCCCGAGGGCTAGTACCGAGAGGAAGTCAACGAGGGCATGTAGGATGGCCACTGAAACACAGCGCAGGTCATAGCTAGCCTGCTGCCACATTTATGGGGAACATATTATCAGTTTGGTTTTCTAGCACCCAATATTGTACGACAAACACCACAACAACCAAACAAAGGACAATATATGGGTTGAGATTGACCAACAGGTGCTAACTTGATATGTTGGTCCCAAAACAGGGCTAACCACAACAGCTAGCATTAGCATTGGATTTGGAGTCCAATTTGTTTATGTGTTTATGTGTATGTAGTTAATGTTAGCTTCTTAAATTTTCTCTGTCTGGATGGGTTTGTGTGACAAGGACACTCACTGGGCCTCATTCATGAAATGTCCAGAACCTGGAACATGTCAACGCTGATGATTAGCACAGGACCCAGTATGCACCGTTGTCACGCAGAAAATTTGCATCCAGAATTTTTCCTTTTCCTGAAACTGTTTTTTGTCTACCGGTTGTATTTCTGTATGATTGACCACATCAGTAAATTTTTGAGAGACCAGTTGAAAATGACATGAAGCAAAAATTTGGGATTATTGATTTTTCAATAAAATAAAAATGACAGGATTTTAAGAAAGACTGAAAAAAAGAAAGAACGTCTGTCCGTCCTGGAAGAGGGATCCCTCCTCAGTTGCTGTTCATGAGGTTTCTACCATCCCCCCCCGGTTCAAGGTTTTTTTTTTTGGGGGGGGGGGGTAATTTCCTTATCTGCTGTGACGGTCCAAAGGACAGAGGGATATCGTATGCTGTAAAGTCCTCTGAGGCAAATTGTGAGTTGTGATATTGGGCTTTATGAATAAAATTGATTTGATTGACTGATTGATTGATTGATTGATAAGATTATGAAAAAATAACTGAAGACTTACGTGATGCCTCCGTCTGAGCTCAGGTGCTGCTGTGGGTGGGGTTGTTGGGGTTGGGGAAGGAACTGGGGAGTTGAGCAGTTCGGTCAGGCTGGCATTAGGGTTATGTGGGGTAATCTTGTATTGGCCTCCCTCTCTTCTTAAGTCAAGGCCAAAAATGTCTGACAGCAGCTCTGTCTCACTGGTGTTCACTGCCAGGTCAGCCAGGTCCTCTTTTGGGGAGCTGCGGTCAGAGGTTCTCCTCTCTCTGTCCTCCCCTTCACCCCTCACCTCATCCTGGGTGGGGTCAGGCATGTTGGCCAGCAGCTCTGACACCTGGAATAGGCAGTTTATGTATTTAAAAACAGCTCTTACTGTGTTTAGTTTCAATGACCTGTGGATACACTGCTGTATTGTTTTAGAATTATGCGTAGTAACCTTTATAGTCTTGGCCCCCTCCACCAGATTGCCTCCCATGAAGGTGTTGTAGAAGATTCTGCAAAATCCTCGGGCCACACTAAACGCCACATGGAGGAGGCCCAGCAGCACTGACCAGTAGAATGACACCAGGGTGGTCACCATGTCCTTCACTGTCATGTTCTTTATCTTCTTCATCTGCTTCTTCAAACTCTTCATGGACAGGACCTGAAAAAAGAGAAAAGGTATAGATGGTCCTTTTAGTGGTACATAACTACTTACTGCTGAGTAGTGACAAGGACTGTTCAATGCCCAACATTTACACATTGAACCGGTGAGTGGTCGAGCTCCAAAAATAAAAATCAATACATGGCGTCAGATACTGTCATTGTTGACAGGCCACCACAACTAAATGAATGTGTGGGAAGAGTGAAGATTGTCCCTCTCCTCCACACTTCAACTTATTTTCATTGTGCCGATGCTGGCTTGGAAAACTGCCCCTAACTGTGTCACACGGGCGGAAGGGAAGGCGGCTGGTGCTTGGCCTCTTTCCTCCTGTTCACCCTTCTCCCCATCTCCACACTTAGACTTTTTTTCACCCTGCCGACAGTGGAGCTTCCAATATCCATTGTGCCAATGGTGGCTACACTTAAATACACTATGCTAACAATACAATTTGACAAATTACTAGCTATTCTCTCTGCTCGACTACTCTCTCTGCTCTGATCCAACCTACTCGCTATCAGTTTGATAACTGCAGACAGAATGGTTTTATAGTAAGGGGAGGAGTAAAGGGAGGAGGGCAGGCTTTAGCGTGGACGGTTAGTGACGTCATTCGCCCCGAAAAAGAATCATTCGCCTCCAATGTAATGTAATGTAAATTCAAATGTAGTAACCAGGTTTCAAGCTGTAGAGGGCACTCCATGCCACATTTTTAAAATAAAATGTAGATTTTCAACAGTTGCACTAAATTGTCAAAATTTTGAGCAGGATCAGTCAGTAACACTACTATACAACCAGAAACAATGATTATCAGCTGAAAAAATTGTTTTAGGGTTTAGTTCTCTTTAAAAAAAGGAAGACAGACTTATCAAACAGTTTAAAAGAAAGTCAGACAATGAACACAAGAAATGTGTCAATATTGGCAAAGTATTTCAAAGATGGAGAGAAAATTGCTGCTAATAGTTTAGCCTTTTGCTAACTGGAGCCAAAGGGTCATGGCTGCAGTTAATTTAAGTTTATATTTATGTAGCTAACATTAGCTTAAATCTTGAATTACAATTTGCCCTCCAACTCATTCCACAGCAAACTTTCTGTTGCTGCTGTAACAAAGGTTAGAACTGGTACTTCCACTGGCTACCAGTCACCACCCAATGATTCGTGTCCAGAGCTGCTGCCTGCTGTCCTGCGACGCAGACTACAGTGGTGGGAAGTGAGATGTAGGGACTGTAGGGTGGCTAGCAGCTAATTTTGTGTCATTTGTGATCTGATAGAAAGACAGAGCGGAGCAAGGAGGGGTTGAGCAAATGTGCTGTGTGCAACTGTTCAGTGATATAAGATTAGATAAATCAATGTATGGGAAACACTGGGTCACAATGAAGCATGTGTAAATGCCCATGGTCCTCTGGTGGGAGGGGCTTAGGATACAGAGAGAAGAGCAGCAGCAGGAGGGTGCATTTCCAAATTCTGCCTTTTTTTTTAATGCCTTTTCTAGATTTCTGCCAACCCCAGCTTTAACACACAGGCATGTGATTCTATCAATCTTCTCACCCCACCCGTGAAAAAAAAAACAAAAAAACAATCTTATTTTCAAAAATCTGTTAGCTGTGTTTGGGGCTGTGTGTGCTCTCACCTTTATCAGCAGCATGACGTTGTATCTCAGAGCCAACAGAGCCATGCGGACAGTGGTAACGGAGAAGAAGCCCATCTCAGGGTTCTCCTCGTCTGGCTTCTCTCGCTCACTCTCCTCTTTCACCGCTGAGCGCTCACCAGCATCAGACATCTGAGCCGCCAGCTGCATTTCAAAGATGGTATCCTCACAGAAGTTCACAAACAGCTCCATCTTTTCCTTCTCCCCTCCTTCATTCACCACATCAAAGATGAATTGACGCTTGGATTCTTTGACCTGGGCACAAGATATATTAGTAAAAACAGCTGGAAGGAAATTGGCAGATTTCTAGTCACCTTTCAGTCCTGTAACCAAATGGAGTGGTGTGACAATCAAATGACAAGTGTTATATTAATTGTTTGATGTGCTGTGCCATCTTTACCTGAGGTTTCTCCCACTGTGTTCGACTGGACTCGCTGATCTCAAAATAGACCCTCTCGATACGCTTGGCACTGCCCATGATCTCAATCCGGCCCAGGTAGGGTTGGAAGTAGTTGAGGACACTCTCTGCAAGCTCCAGGAAGGTCTGCAGCCGCGTGTCATGAGGCATGTGCTCCGACAGGTTGGTCAGCAAAACCGCCACATTGAAGCCAATGTCCTTTGAAATTACAGTTCAAAGTGGTTTTTTTTTCTCATTTGCATAAAAGCTTGTTTTTTCATCATGTTCGACACTATATAACACTCAACCTTTGAAAATCTTTAATAAAAGAGGCCCTCCGGGATGGTACCAGAGTAACTTCCAGAATTTAGAATTAAATGAGATTACTTAGGTCTATTTTTCTGGGGTAAATGAGAGGTACTACATGGCAATTTGCAGGCTGTAATCTAATGCCTGACCCAATTTTTAAGAGCAAAAGTCATAAAAGTACATCTGGCTAGTGCCAGCTGACCCACAGATAATGCACACCAATTAAACATAAAGCTTTTAAAAGAACAGTTACATATCAATCTAGATTGTTTTGGTGTGAGTTGCTGAGTGTTGGAGATATCAGCCGTAGAGATGTCTGCCTTCTCACCAATATACAGTAATGGAACTAGATGGCACTCGGCTTGTGGTGTTCAAAGTGCCAAAAAAATACATTTAAAAAACCCAACAACAATGTCTCTTTCCAGAATTCATGACTGAGTTACTCAAGATAATCCACAAACCTTGTTTTCAGCAGTTTCAGTTGCATCTACTCATGGATGAGAGGCTTGTGCTTGTGACAGCTTAAAATGTAAACATTAATAGCTTTCCTCAGCTGAGCTGTAATGTTAGCTAGCTCAGTGGTGCTAGGTGAGCATCAGTAGATGCACGCTTCCCTCTGCGTGGTGATATGGTTGACAGGTGTAGTTCAGTCGTAAGAAAATAGTTCCTGAATGAAAGTGCTCACAACAAGGTTTGTGGATTATCTGGAGAAACTAGGTCATGATTTCTTGAAAAAGACATTCCTGTTGAGTTTTTCAAATGTACTTTTTGGCACTTTCAGCACCACAAGCCGAGTGTCATCTTGCTCCATCATGCTGGAGAAAAGGCAGACATCTCTATGGCAGATATCGCCAACACTCAACAACTCACACCAAAACAAAGATGAATAGCACTGCAGGTAGGAGGAAAATAACTGTCTCTTCAAGCATTTTGATGTGATTCAATGAAGTGAAAAATTGTTGCAGTATAAATTTAAACTACAGTATGTTGTTAATCTCTCCATAATGAGTGCTGTCCCAGTTGAGCTCAGAAACTAATTGAACACTAAGCCTTTCTCATCCCACCTCACTGTAATTCAAGCAAGTAGAGCCATTGTATGATCCCCAGAACCAACAAAACAAAGGGGCTAATTAGTGTCTGACTAAGCTGCCAATACAGAAGCTAAAGAACAAGGGATGCCCCATGTGGGGTTCCCCATACAGTGTGTGTGTGCCGCACTTGAGAGAAATACTAACTCGGAATCACTAGACCTCTCAATGCATTTCTTGGCCTTAATAACAGGTGCAGACCAAAATTCCAAAAACCAAAATAGACTTCTGACCAATCAGAGCAGTAAAATGTGACCTACAACCAATCAGAGCAATGAAACCCTTTTCTGCAAACATTTGAGGGGAGAATAGACAATGCAGAGACAGAATCTCAATTTATAATTGATCAGCGCTGCCTTGTTTGACACTTTGATCTGAGTTTCGTGAGCATGGTGCATATCACTGCACAGAGAAGAGACCAGTGAGGCTCCGCTGTCAGTCATTATATCAGTATTAGATAGATAGTTGTGATTGGCCTGCCCAGGATCTGGCCAGTGGAAATCTGTGTGAATGGGACGTGGACCAGACGCATCTGCCAGAGCAACTGAAACATGACCTCACTTTCGTCTGGTTCCCAGGCTGAAGAAATACAAAAATTCTACAAATTACTGATTCTACTCTGATATTGATAGAAAAAATTATCCTCAACTCCTTTATCCAGCCCAACAAAGAAAAAGAAAAATGAAAAAAGGACACAGAAATAGAAATAAGCAGTGAGCTCTCCTACTCAACCCCCTCTGAGATGTTGAAACCATTCTCTAAGAATAGAGTTTAATAACTGATTTAAAGGGCTTATAGTTGGACAATATAAGGCCTTTTAAGACTTTCTTAGAGATCTTTAAGATGTGTAAACATCAAGGCTGTTACCTTGGCTGGCTCATGAAATCGCTCCACAAATTCTTCATAGTCCAGGAGTTCATTCTCATCAGTCTCAGCACACGAGAGTAGGAACTCTGTCTCAGACTGAGTGTAGTGTTTGTGGCTCTCCATGGCCTTATGGAAGTCCCTCTTGGAGATGACACCTGTGAGTTCAATCATAAATCTAGCAATCATCAGCAGTTTTCTCCAAGTAACTTTGGAAATCACTGTACATGCATATAATTCTGATGCTTCCCCCCTGACAAACATGATTAAAGAAAATGTGTTTTTAGAGCCTTGCCTTTTCCATCAGGGTCATACTCCTTGAAGGCATCTGAAGAGGTCAGGTCTTTCAGTTTGAGGAACATGTCAAAAAACTTGAGGATCATCTCCACATTGTTGGAGGACTCTACTAACATGTCCACCATCTGCTTCCCAATGGTGCCATTCACCACGTTACCTACCAAACGAGACAACACATTTCCCATAAAAGAAATACCTTGACACCACAACATGCCAGATTTTGAAATATACACAGCAGAAAATACCTTAATCAAAGTGTTTGCAATGAGCATTTTGAGGTTTAAAAGGTGTTTAAAATGGTGATGGTGAAAAGAATAGGTTAAAAAGTAAGTTCTTTTTACAGACTATTTTAAGATGTTGATTGAACAGTTACATTTGGACCATATTTCATATTGATTTTCAACTGAGAAATTTGGATGTGCTTTCTTAGTAAGGCCCCACTGGCAACCACAGACATTTTTTAAACGTCTTTGGAACAGCGGAAAATGTTCACTGGGTTAATCATGTTTTCAGAACTCAATATGTGATGCCTGTTTGCTTATGACACTGTTCATTTTGTCGTAGGACACTGACAACATGACAGTCAACTGAATTAACAGTGATCTACCACACTAGTTTAACAGAACGAGTTTCAGTTTGTCCGACAAGACATCCATACAGAACAATGCATGGTAGTGGGCAAAATTTTAGGATGTACTTAATGAGATGACTCAAAGCATGACATCAATTTAAGAAGTATCATTTTTTCATTTATCCTTGGAATGCAATGTCTTTTACTATACAATATGAAAGTAGACAGATATGTCTGTTTACTTTGTCATTGGCCTATCTAGCACAATAGACAGCAACAAGATAAAGCCCTCTGATAGCCATATGTGCTTTTTTGAGAGACGATCAAGACTTTGTAATAGTAAACTTAAAGTTCCCCTCCAAACACGTCTTATGCTGGGTTCACACTACATGACATTTTTGTCTGTTCCGACAGTCCTAACAGATTAGGCGATTGTGGAGTCATAAAATCGTGCCCTGACTTGGCCGACAGACATGACAGACTGCAAAATGGTCCATGACCAATCATCCCTGGTTGTTTTTTTTTTTTTTTACAACGTGTGTGATGTCATCTGGATTTTCTTGTCCTATTTTTATTATTAATACCATTATTTCAGTCACTGTGTCTGTTCATATGCCAGCTGAAATATTATTATAGTAACGTAAAAAGCGCCACAAAATGGGAGGAGCTACATTTGAAGTACCATATGACAATTATGTGAGTTACCAAATCCTTCCTGCGAATGTTTTATAATAAAAGCCTGTTTTGAAAATGAAGGGTTTCTCTCAACTGAATTATAAGGGGCTTTTAATTTTAAACGGATACAAGAGGTGTTAAGTTTAAAATTATGGCGTGATACACACACCGTAACGCCAGAATAGCACAAATCAATGCCTTTTTATGGTCATTTACAAGGTGTAACTGGGTTAAATAGCCTGTAACCATAACAACTGTGTGACACAAACTCAGTGCTTTAGTAATTAAATAATGTCGGGCTTGGTTCGGTTTTGGACATAACAAAACAGAATGACTGTCGGGTTCGGACAGAAATATGCGGCCCGTGCCACACTCTATTGCCCACTGCTGCAGCTTATAGTAGGTGTCTCTTTCAGTTTCCACTTTCTCCAGCACTGAAACAGTGATACTGAGGGTGTAATCACAAGTTTCATCATAATACAATATTATACTGATTCTTGGGAAAATATTTGCTGATTTCACAAAGTCTCAATTTCACAAATTATTTTAATTCGATTTAACTCAGGGGCCTGTGATCTACAGTATATGAGACAGTATCAGGAAATACCCCCCTTGTCTTTTTCTTGGCTGCTTGCCATTATTTGCCTGGTGCTAGGCTGCTGGCTATGTCAGTGTTTAGGGAGGAGGTGCACTAGAATGGAAATGGTGACACAAACGTGCAATGGGAATTTCAACATAAAGGTATATCTTAAAGACAATGACATGTAGCAATGTTTTCACTTTTCAAAGATGATATTGGCTCGTTGATCATTTAATCGATACATTAATCCAGATCGATGTTTTATTACACCTGTAAGCATACAAGCGCTAAGTTAACTGGTGACAGAGTAGCCTTGAAGGAAATAGTCAGAGCCAGACTCAGATGCGGAGTCTGTTGGACAACAAAATCAGAGACTACCAGATGTATTAGAATGTTAAGTGTAGTTGCACCTTTTATTTGTGTATGCTGCTTGTTAGCTTGTAGCTACAGTAACTGGTGGTGGCTTACAGAGCATTAGTTGTGAAACATACGATATCTGCCACAATGTTAAATTGTGTTCACTTTGGTCCGGTTTACATTGGTCCAGAAACTATTCACTCCACCATGTTTGCTGTCAGAACTTTCACTACGCTAATGCTAACTCTGTTCTCTGTACTGACAGTCTGCTCTGTGCTGGAGGTGTCAAGTTTCTTTGCTGGTGTTGTGTCAAAGACTGTTTCCCCATCCTTATGTGTTTCCTGTATTACACAGCCATTGGCTTTCGTATCAGCGATGTAGCTGCAGTAATCTAGCCTGCCTGGCGTTTGTTTGAATGTCATATTTTGAAGAAGTGAACAGACATCATTCCCTTCAGTAAAGCAATGTGGAAACAATTCTCCGGTGACAAACTGTACAGATACAAGATTCAGTAAGGTGGTCAGACATTTTAGGGGACATAAATAGAAGAAAAACACATTTTTGAGCGGAGGGAGGCTTACAAAAACACTGCCAAGACTGATTTCACAAATTTCAGTAAACAGGGCAAATACCCTTGTGATGACCTCATGATCTTGTGCTCATGATCTTGTGTTTCTGTCATGGTGTCAGTTCTGGCAATAAGCCATAACTGCTTCACTATTTAGTGCAGGAGTACTCATGGAAGCAAACTTACCCTCCAGCATAGAGAGCAGCATGACCACCATATCTTTCTGAAGATCCATTAGTTCCTTCAGTAACTCAATCTGACTGGAGTCCTGAGGTAAAAAAAAAAAAGGAGAGAAAGAAAGAGATGGTTAAAGAAAGAGGGGTAAAGAGAACTCAATTTCTACCTTAGCTACTTTCTACAGAGAATTTGACCAATTTAGTCAATATTTATCAAGATATTACGTTAGTGGCATGCTTAACATAGGTCATCAGTCTAAAAAGTAACGTTTCACACTGCCTATTCTAAACCCTTATTACACACCCATTTTTTTTTTCCACATAGGAATAACCTAAACCCAGGGCTATGTGATTCACACTGCACTTCTACTGGCCTGGGTTAAATGTCCATT
Source organism: Epinephelus awoara (assembly GCA_035609425.1). Taxonomy (NCBI): domain Eukaryota; kingdom Metazoa; phylum Chordata; class Actinopteri; order Perciformes; family Serranidae; genus Epinephelus; species Epinephelus awoara. The sequence continues at coordinate 5,096,279 of CM069313.1, read as the reverse complement.
TGAACAGGTGACTGATGTTTACATTGTAAAATAAAGAGACTATAGCAGCAATGCTAAGATGTTGCATCAGCAGGGCTTAATGTAAGAGTGGTGCTGACACATCAAAAGAAAATGAACAGCAAAGAAAGGAAGAATTGAAAAAAAGATGTCTGTTGTTTCACCTTTGAGCAAGTCTCTTCCTTACATATTGTTGGTTAGGTTAGTAATAGTTGGCATGGTTACAACATAAACACAAGGCACTCGTGCACTGATGACATGACGAAGAAGTCGTGTGATTGGCAACAAAAAAGGGACGCTAATTCCCTTAGGTAAATTTCACATTAGCAACTTAAACCCTCATGTTCAGTCAATTTGCAGGGGATAACCCCGCAAATTAAAAGCTAACCCTGCTCTAGAACTAGAGAGATGTTAACTGCTGTGCTTGTGATTATCTCTTAATGCCCTATGAGCAGTATGAGATGGGAGTGCCAACTGGCTGTAAACTCCAGTAAATAGTCCAGCCAGGACGTTTTGCTAGCCTTCATGACACTCACACCATAGTAATGTCAGCTGTTAACATAAGTTGTGAGCTGTAATTCAGCGAGTTGTGAGCTGTGATTCAGCAGTAAATAAGCAGCCATGTGTGTGTCTGACTGTGTCTGACAGTGTGACTTGTGGGGTTTGTCAGTTGCAGCGGGAGTTAACAGCTCCGCTTGTTAGCCACTGAACGGAGCAAGCAGCCACCGGCCAATGGAGTTCACATCTGTTCCTTTCAGGACTCTACTCAAAGTGTTTAGAGAAGGTTTATGGTTTGATGCTGTTTGACAGCCAGGTAGGAGGCTCAGTTATCTGTGAGTCTAGCTGTGCTGTATGTAAACATTCTAAACTCAGCTGAGTTTTCTCTGATAGAGATGAAAGTTTAGTTTTAATCACCAACTCTGTGAGAGGACAAGTTTAAACCTCCAGACTAAGATGGTGCAGTTTAAGAAAGAATTCAAGCTTTAATAAAGTTATTTTTCTGTTCTTAACAGTGCAACCAATCAGTCAGAGTTCACAGTAAACTGAGGTACAAATTATAGTTGTCTCAAATTATTTATCTGTAGTGTCAAAGTTTTTGAGACTATAAATTAAGAGATGGTAAGCTTTTCAAATGATGTACAGTGCAGCTGAGAACACTTCTACACAGTTTGCACATCATCAAGTCATTGTTCAGCTCTGCTTATCTCACTTTGCAAAATAAGAAAATAAAATAAAAAGTTGGTTTCACATCTATGTGAAGTCTTTTTGGTTGAAGACAATTTAAGATATCTAGTCAAACATGTCCCACCCAGTAACCCCTCTGTGTTTATCCAACAAATGACCAGAGATAACAAACCATGTTGAAACAATAGGTTTGTCTGTGGAGTCCTCCCTGAAGAGATTTATTTAGGCCTAGCAGTGTGGACCCCAACCCATAATCCTCCTGCAGACACACCTGTAGAGGAGAGTATAAAGAGTCTGGACTAAACTGAGTCAAACATCGAGCTTCAAGGAGTCTTTCTGCAGCAGACTCTCCACAGAAGCTCCATAGCCACCTTGAAGATGACTCTCTCTGCCAGCCTGCTGCTGCTGCTCCTGCTCGGCCTCTCTCAGGCTCATCCTCTCACAGAGGAAGGAAGTGGAGCAGAGGTCCAAGTGGACGAAGAAGACACTGTTGACATCAGCACCAGGATTCTGACCACCAACAACGCGACGGATGAGATCTTGCTGGAGGGAGACTTGCTGGCTCCCAGATCAAGAAACGCCATAATGTGCTGGTCCCAGAACTGCCTGTGGAGGAAAGCCTCCAACGGCCTGGTGATGATCCCCTTCACCGTGAGCAGTGAGTTCACCAGCTGGGAGAGGCAGAAGATTGACAACGCCATGAAGGCCTTCCACAGCAGCACCTGCCTCCGCTTCGTCCCCCATCAGAATGAGTATGACTTCATCAGCATCGAGAACAGAGCTGGATGTTTCTCGGCTCTGGGCAGACAGGGAGGCAGACAGGTGCTCTCTCTCAATAAGCAGGGCTGCCTTTACCACGGCATCATCCAGCACGAGATCAACCATGCTCTGGGCTTCCAGCACGAGCAGACCAGGAGTGACCGCGACTACTACGTCAGGATCAACTGGGAGAACATCAACCCACAGATGGCTTACAACTTCTACAAGCAGAACACCAACAACCTGAACACTCCCTACGACTACTCCTCCATCATGCACTATGGAAGAACAGCTTTTTCCATCCAGTACGGCAGGGACAGCATCACCCCCATCCCTGACCCCAACGTCCAGATCGGCCAGAGGCAGGGCTTGTCCTACTGGGACATCATGAGGATCAACCTGCTTTACGGTTGCTAACGACAAAACTTCCTATCTATTCTGATCCAAAGTCCTCATTCAGCATAACAATAAAAACAGTTTCCAGTTATTTATCAAAAATTACTAGATCCTATGATCATCATCAGCTATGGATTTCACTTCCTGTGACATAATTTTGTCCCTCATGTCTAAAATACCTGCTATAAAGCTGAATGCAAACTAAATAAAAATAATGTTGGGCAGCAGCATTAATCCGTCTTCATTCCCCCTTTTGTTTCCTTCTTTCATTGTGCCATCTATCCTTCTTCCTTTCCCCCACATCTTTAATTTACTGCACTCAAATTCATTCACTCTCTGCATGTCATTCATTCATTCATTCATTCATCTTCTAACCGCTTCATCCTCTTGAAGGTCGCGGGGGGGCTGGAGCCTATCCCAGCTGACATCGGGCGAGAGGCAAGGTACACTCTGGACAGGTCGCCAGACTATCGCAGGGCTGACACATAGAGACAGACAACCATTCACACCTACGGACAATTTAGAGTTATCAATTAACCTAGTCCCCAAATTTCATGTCTTTGGACTGTGGGAGGGAGCTGGAGTGCCCGGAGAAAACCCACGCTGACACGGGGAGAACATGCAAACTCCGCACAGAAGGGCTCCCACACCCGGGAACGAACCGGCAACCCTCTTGCTGTGAGGCGACAGTGCTAACCATCACACCACCGTGCCGCCCTCTCTGCATGTCAGTTCTTTTAAATTAACTTCCAACAACAGTAGTGACTGAGTAAGCTATGGTGGAGCCTATGACGTAAGCGGTTTAACTAACGTGGGTGTGATAAGCAAGTGAGGCCACATGCTCTCATGCACAGCCTGAATGACAGGCACACAGAGAGGGCCTGTACAGAGACAGACTTTAACACACAGATCAGGAGTAGCTGGGACCCGCAGCATCCAAATGCAGCCCTCTATTAGGTAGTTTACAGTGGAAATGTGAAATCAGGGAATAAGGGTAAAGAGAGGGTATAAGGTAGGTCCCTGGTTCAAACTGGCAAGACATAATGACTTTAACTCACCTGAGACAATTTCATCTGCATATGAGCGAAGACATGCAGGAACCCAACCACAGCGTCCCACAATCGACTATGGGCCAGACTCTGCTGGTTGCCAGTACACGGACCCTATAACATCATCAGCAACAATCACAGTCACATCACAACTAACAAATACCTTTACCCAGCAGCTTTCCTACATTCAAATGAGTATTTGCCACAGTTACAGCCTACAGATACTGTAGAATATCAGTGTTACGTTGCTTTTTAAAGCTGCCCATTATCCTACAAAGTGGGTTCACTAGTTTTTGTATTCTATGCCTATGTTTTGTTATGTGCAAAATGAAAAATAAAGTTTATAAAAAAAAGTAGGATCACTAATTTCTTATCCAACTTAAAACAGATAGTCATGGCTAACATAATAATTTTCTTATTATAACTGTGACTTTCCCAAATTATGATCTGAGGTACAACTCTAATGACTATTATTGAGTAATTATGACTTTTAAACAACTTCACTTTGGATTATTAAAGACCTTTTCATCAACATTTGAGAATACTAGTTCATTCTACAGTATATAATCGTATCAGCAATGGTAAATGCATTTTTTTCTCATACCTGGATGTACTCTGTGAGTGTATTGAACACCTGCTTGGCCACATTAATTGCCTTGGAGAAATTCCTCTGGCCCTGCTCATCAATTACATCTTTCCCTGAATAATACCAATAGAAGTCACTGATAGACTCCTAGAGGAGGGTCAGGAGGGATCAGGGGAGGGGCAGTCAGACAACAAGAAGAAAAGAAGACAAGAATGAGACAGATTAACTATTAATAAATTATTTGAAGACAGAGTTTCAACAGTTTTGATTATGAGTATGGTGGTAACAGTAGCAGTAGAAGCAGCAGTACACCAATATGGAGCAGAATGTATCAAAGTGTAATTTACATTTAAAAAGCAATCTCAGTAAAACAACCAAAAGATAAACAAAGAAAAGTCAGCCTGTTAAAAAATTGTTTTGACTACATTTTTTTTCATCAGGGTTGCTTAAGCCCAGGGGATTTTCTATCCAGTAAAACATGCAACACACTGTCAGTCTGATTATGTTTTATCCCATGTCTTTGGAGAACAAAGGGAATATCACACTGTGTTGCTCCAAAGAACAGTTTACCCTTAAATCAAAAATCCATCCATCCACAAACCTAGTTAGCTCAGTAGTTTGTTAGAAAGAAAATAGTTCCTACATGAAACTGCTCACAACAAGGTCTATTGATTATCTTAAGTAACTTAGCAGCCATCTTTGATGTGGCCAACCCCTTTGTAGCCACTGTTGTCAGCCATTTGCCTTTGGCTTTGTGCTCATACTCATAACTACACACACCTCTTTGGCTACCAGTTAAGATTTGGGTGTTTTGTTTCTCGTTTAATTATAGTTATTAATTTAATTATTAAACAGACTGATTGTTTAGTGTATTTTATGAAACAGATTTCGTTAATTGGCTCTCACTTTTTCCTTCTTGGGAATGGTGCCACACAAGGTGATTTAATGTAAAATAAATTACATTATTTGACATAATTAATAATTTTTACCAATTCTGATTCTGATTCTATTTCTGATTGCCATTTTGATACTTTGAACCATAAGATCCCAACAGTTGCAATACAAGATTTCTTCCAGAAAGGGCTTTCAGGAGAGGCTCTCTGACTGAAAGCCCTGAGGGTGAACTTATTCCATGTGCTGTTTGTGTAAGTTAGTGGAATCAGTTTAAAATAAACATTAAAACATTTAACCAGTTTCTATTATCTAAAATTACTTGTGTTGTTTTTGTTTTTTGGCAAAAAGTAAGAAAGGGGGCCCCTGAATTGAAGTGAAATTGTATCATGCCAGACATTGTGATGTTGGCAATAACCAATATAATATCATATCGTGATGAAACTAGTGATTTCCACCCCTAGAAAATACATTCATATTAGAAAGTAGCAGGAGTGAACAAAAGGAGCTAACCTGTACTCTGAGGAGGTAGTCGACGGTAGAGATTATGATGTTGACCGTCGTGTTGTTGCCTGTTTGCGTCCTCAAGTAATTCTGGAAGTCTGAAACATGATATTGCAAAAGATTGCAATTTTGCGCTTGTAAAAAGTGTGGAAATTAATCAATAAAGTAGACGTAACATTTCTGTAAATTATTGTGTGACATTTTATGTAATGCCCCAGACGTCTGAATGAAATCCACACAGAGGAAAGCTTATAGAATCAAAAATATAAGGGATCATCTTCTTAGTCAATCTGCATCAATGAGTGGGTTAAAAAAGACACTGAAAAAAGTTTTGACATGTTGGTTGAAGAAACAAATTTTCCATCAATTTTGTTCAATGAATAACAGAACCTGCACACACACCTGAGTTGTGTCCTTCACAGAGCAGCTGCAGGAAGCGGAAAAGGTCACAGGTGAACTCATCATCCTGCATGACCTTCTCACCTGGCCGGAGAGAAGAAACACACCCATACACATACATGCACACACACGGACACCCACACACACACACACACATGCAGACACACATATGCACGAGCACATACATAGGTATGCACAAACGTACACACAAGAACACGGGCAAGTGCAAACACACACACACATGAATGCACACACACATTCATATAAACAGACACACAAACACATAAAGAAAGTCAGAGAACAGGGGAGACAGAAGCAGACGACACATAGGAGAGGGATAGACATACAAGAAGATGGAGAGTGAAGAAGTATTAAAAAGAGATGGTGCTATGCGAGGAAATCCCCCATGTTTTCTTTCAGTCAGTGAAAGGTGTAGGATCATAATACACCATTCTGCCCTAACGCACAAACACACACACTCTTGGATGAACAGTGGGCAGCCACAGCACTTGGTGGTGGACTGAAGTGGGTTGGTTTTTAAACTGCAGCATTTTACAGTCAGGACTGGGTTTAGTTTATTTTTATGTTGTCTCAAAGCTGTTTTGATTAAACAAAAAAAGGCGTTGCTTTCTGCTCGCCATTGTAGATTCTGCATAGATTACAAATACACTGGAGACAGCTGCTCTGACTGTGCTAAAATGCTGCTTCAAACCAAGGAATGCAAAAGGAAAAGAGGGGCAGAGAAGTGAAGATGAGACACTATACAATAACAGAAACATTAACAAAAGACATCCATACAATATGACAACAAACTGGACTGGGCTGGGGGAGGAAAATCTGTAGGTCTGAAACAAGGCTGAAAGTGCAGTTTTCTTTTTCCTTTCAATGCAGGCAGTTTACTGGAAGTGCAACATATTAAAGATCAGCCCCACTAGAATATCATAGGTTTAGCTTTACTAATGGCCCAAAATGACTGAATTCGTGCTGACATTTGCTGAAGTAAGAATTTCCAAACTGGTTTGATATTAAACCCATTGCTGGACCAGTATACCGAATTTTACCAATAGGTGTCGCACTTAACTCAGCTGCTGCTCCCAAGTATAACATAATGACAAGGTGTCCCAACAGCGAATAAGTGTCTGTCTTGTTGCATCGCATAATATTGGAGCTCTCTGTCCACACTATATCCAATAAATATGCCCCTCTGTTACGTCATGTAAACAAACCACGTACGTCAGCTGTGTACTCGAGATCAGACTGGAGACGTAAGGTATTTACTTTATATTTACTGGAAATATCCAAGTGGCAGTTCATAGAATGGCCACTTGAGGCTGACTCCAAGAGTGTGACAGTCTCTATAGGGCCCCATGTTAAAATGCTGGCAGAAATAAACATGTTTACAGCCTGGTACAGAAAACAGTTTGAGTCTCTATGGCCCTGTTTATACCTAGTATTACCATGTGTCTCAGGTGATCAGATCAAAATTAGACAGTGCTAAATACACGTGTAAATGGACACCAGAAAGTGAGCTGATTACTCAAACCACATGCCAAGGTGGTCTGGGACACAGTTGACCACATCTTTTGTAAATGGTGATGCTGTCCTGTGCGTCCCCTGACAAGGACTAAATCATCAGTGCAGGACATGGTGGTTATTTAGGTGACTGTGTGCTAATGCTCTATTCCGTCATTGGCCAAAGTGATGTGTGACTAGGCTATCTGTGAGGGGTACCTATTGTCTATGGGTCAGATCCACCCCTCGATCCTCCACAGCTCCAGCCTCTGGTCCAAGTATAGTCACTTCCGGCTGCAAAAACCAAGATGGCCAAAACGCTAAACTCAAGGTTTCGAAATGGCTGACTGCAAACCAATGGGTGACGCCATGGCAGCTACATCAATTATAACCAACAGCGAATAAGCTGTTCCTTGTCCATCATGGCGCTTTCAAAGCAAGAGAGGAATAAATAGAAACAGGGCACCTAAAAAAGTGCAGTTAAAAACAGTGCACCACATGACTTGAGGCCAGTTAGGTTACCTCTATTGCCCTTGGAGCAATTTTGGTATTCTTGTGAGACTAGCTCCCAAAAACATATGAACTTTCTAGTAAACATACACAACAAGAGTTGCTTTTAACCATTTCCCTACTTAAATCCTATCTTCATGTTGCCAGCCTCAGCTCAGCAGTAAATTGCACATGGCCTGTCAGACACTAGTTGCTACATAATATTATACTGCCAAACAATATCGCAGCTCACCTGCCCTGCTAACAATTGTCTGGGCCTCCCCTCTGGCAAATTTGCAAATCCTAGGAGAGCAAAGAAATGACCCTCCTTACTCTCACTCTGACTGGCTAGTGCTTGTTGCTTCGTTGGTTGGATTGGTTAGGTTTAGGCAAGAGAAGTAAGTTTGGTTAGGGTTAGAATGTCAGAGTAAGCCAATCAGAGGCAGATTAAGGTGGGCCATTCCTTTCCTTACCTTGGATTTGCAAGTTCGGTCCTTCTGAGGAGCATTTACCATTTGCATCCCTCTGATGGTTTACTTGGAACTTTCAGAGGTAAACCTAAAGTCCTTCTCTTCGGCACTTTCAGGCTCATTCCCGACACAGCAATAAACCAGATGAGGGGAATATATTTTTCACAGTTGAAAAAAATGGTGAGACCATACAAACTTTTAATTCTTAATATCTTAACAAGGACTATAAATAGGATTCTAAAATATGGCAAGCTAAGGATGTGGTGTACAATAAATGCACATAAAATTTCCTCTATTCAATTTGTCCAATATGTAAGGTTATAACACTATACACAGTATAATGCACGGCTACAACTGCAACCAAATCATGAATTTAAAAAACAATACTGGGGTGAAAGTAAGTCAAAACATAAAATCATACAAAACGGACAGGTTATTCAAATTAATGTTTTTCACTTAAGCAAAACAGTCATGAAGGACATGTACACTGACTACAGACCACAGCTCAGCCAGTTAACAGAAAGAAGGTAGGAAGGAAGGAAGGAAGGAAGGAAGGAGGGAAGGAAGGAGAAAAAGATCAGATTTCACACCCCTTCCACGCACAGAGCAGCATGGCCAAAAACAGCCATTTTAAAGTCCAAAGTGCAACACTTATAAAGAAAAAGAGGAGGGACAGACCAAACAGAAGGGATGATAAGGTGAGATGAAAAATAAGCAGGGCTGCAACCATCGCCAATTTCTATTTTCTGTTTTTTGGGTGTTTTTTTTTGCGGCTGTATCTATACATTACTTAAAAATCTTTTTTTAAAGTTACACTGTTCTGAAATCTGTTAAAAACACTTGTCAAATGTCACTTTGTACAAACGCTGAATGTTCTCATCTTTTGTCTTCTCGTCCGACCTAACATAAGGTCAACTATAATGTAACAGTAAATAAATTATATTTATATATTTTGTTCACCCATTCACATCAGTGAGGCTATAACACCTCTCTATATAATGCAAGACGGTTTAACAGCACCACAAACTACATCTTCCAAAAACCAACACCTATCTAAAACGATTATAAACTGAACATTATAACCTTTGTGAAGGGAGGATTTGGACTGTTGGATTAGACTGCACTAGTTTTAGCTAGGTAACATAATTCAGGCACTGCATTACATCATAAACTTTTGTCCACCAGATGAATGTACAATGACCTATAAATAAATAAACGCAACACCTTGTATTGCTCCCATTTTTTATCAGCTGAAATAAAAGATAATAGACTCTTTCTATGCAAACAATTGGTGTAGTTCTCTTGAACCCTATTGATGAATTCTTGAAATTTGTGTTAGTGAGCACTTTTACCAGCAAAATTCATTATCCATTCACCTGACAGTGTGGCATATCTGGATGCTGATCAAACAGCATCTACAGATGTATCTTAGGCTGTTCACTATAAAAGGCCAATCTAAAAGGTGCAGTTTATCACAACATAATGCCACAGATGTTGTAAATGTTGAGGGAGTGTGCCATTGGGATGGCAAATTGCCTTTTCAATTCACTACCATAAACCGTCTCCAATGTCGTCTCTGTGTGTACTTGGCAGTACATACAACTGATCTAGATGGCCAGTCGAGGACCTCCACATCTGGCTTCTTCACCTGCAAGATGGTCTGTAGCCACTGAGATGGGCCTCTGGTACCAATGTTGGAGTACCGTAGTACTATGGTACCTCACGGTACCACTACTGTGGGATAAGTTCAGTGTCTAATCGCAAGAGGGTGAGTGTCCAATAACGGCACGCGCTGGCCAATAACGGCGCACGCTGGCCACCTGGCACTCAATATGCTGCTGCAGTGGTTTGTTTTCCAGTGACATTTCAGGTATTAGCTGAGCAATTGAGTATATTTAAACAGTTAAAGTTATTATTTATTTCTTTTTACTTGTAGGCTAGATTTGTTTATATAAGCTACAGTGATTTGTTTTCCACTACAGAGCTCTACAGTGCGAGCATTTTACTCGCATTTGCAACTAAAAATAGTTTTGTGCGAGCAAAAGAAAACATTCAGGAGCACGCTGTGTGAGTACAGATTTCAACCAGCAGCAGAAACGAATCCTGACGGTTGTGGGTTGAACGGGGGTCACAGACAGGAATATGGTGGAGCACTATGGCCACTGCAAGATAACGGTTTACCTGCAACCAAGAAGCCTGGCTCCAGGTCCAATAATTTCCTCTTCGTTGGTGTCACGACTGCCCAGAGGTACCTGAACAGTCGAGCCGTGGAGGCACACAGGTATGTGACGTGTCAGAGGAGAAACGAGCCATTCACATTTCTCTCTTTGTGGCAGGTAAAGGTCCACAAACCTCACCGCACTTTAGGGACTGTTCTTAACTTATCAGAGGAGGAGGGTGGCTAGTTGATTTTTCTTTTATTTATTTATTTTATTTTGATCCCCCCTATGTTAATCACTTATTGATGCTGTTTTTGAAGTATGAATAAGTCAATAATTAATTTATTCCATTGAAATATCAGTGGTGTATTATAGAAAAGTGATTTATCTTTTTATAAATGACAAAAGGCACATCTGCCTCATTTTTGCTTTGGTATCGTGATACTACTCAGAACCGTGATACTTTCACTGGTATCGTACCGTGGGTCCCAATTTTGGTACCGTGACAATACCAGTTGGATTTACTGCCAAATTTTCACATTTAATTCAACTAACAGGCAACAGCTCTGGTGGATATTCCTGCCGTCAGCATGCCAATGGCATGCTCCCCCAAAACTTGTGACATCTGTGGCATTGTGTAATGTGATGAAACTGCACATTTTAGAGTAGCTTTTTAGTCAGACCATCCTAAGACACACCTGTGTAATAATTATGTTGTTTAAACAGCATCTTGATATGTCATGTCTGTCAGTTGGATAGTTTATGGACTTTGTTGGCAAATTGCTCATTAACACTGATTTAAACAATTATGTGAACAATGAGAGGAGTAAGCCTTTTGTGTGCAGAGAAAAAATTACAGTATTAGATCCTTACTTAAACTCATGAGAAATGGGATTGTAACTCAAATATTTACTCTGATTTTAACTCTGGTTTGGTATCCTTAACCCCTGAGGGAAATATGTGGCCCTTTAGCTGCTAGAGTGTATAGTGTGTTTATCAGAGCTTTTTCCAATGTAAACAGCTGTCTGCTGCTGTTGGAAAGCAGGTAGATGAGAGTGCTAAGGCAAACCAAAACAGTAAAGCTGCAGACCGTAAAAACCAAAGCGATGAGTTGAAAGACACTAAAATGCACAATACTGCAGAGAGTGCAGCTTAAATGGAGGCTTGATCTAACATTTTTGTTGGCCTATTGTGGTCTTTTTGTATTCATTGCAGCCCTAAGAGAGTGAGTCAGAAAAGGGCAGAGATAGAGGCCGAGAACACAGATGGGATTGTACACTTCACAACAGATAACAACCAGCACAATAACCATCTCCAATACTAAGACAAAACAACCAGCTGACTTGAGGTTGACTACATGACCGAGAGGGTGGGGTGGAGGATGGTAAATATTAGTAATATTTAGAATGTGCCAGATACTGTACAAATCCTGAGAGGAAGGCATACATGGGTTTTGTTTTAGACGGCAGGTTGAGACACGAGCTACACTTTTACTTCTGCCTGGACATGTCTGGATTTTTAAGTCTTAACATCTATATGGTATATTCCAAAAGAAGTCATCGTAATATCTGTTTGCTTATTATGAAAGAGGAAGATGTGACACATTTTACGTCATAATTCAGACTTTAAACAGTATTAAAAGACCAACTACAAAACCAACCAGAGAGTGAGTTATAATTGGCCTAGTTAAATAAAAAAGGGGAAAAAAAGAGATTAGAATGGTGACGGTAAGGCAGAGAAGTAGCTATAAGCACAGAGCAGGTAAGGACGAGGTTTGAAGGTCTACACTCAGGACCTGGACAGAACTGACACAACAACTAACCAACTGTAGTGAAAGAGAGAGAGAGAGAGAGAGAGAGAGAGAGAGAGAGACCAACCAACACACAAGGAAATGGCAGAAGGCATAATTACCACGCTCATGAGTGATGACTGAGGAAGGGAAGAAAGTGCAGTAAACCAAAATGAGAAAAGGAAAACAGGGGGAAGAAAGAAAGAGAGAAAGAAAGTAAGAAACAAAGAAAGAAACAAAGAAAAAGATTACATATAGGGAAAAGAGCTTTAAAAATTCCGAATTAAGTTGTTTGGTCAACATGGGGAAAAAAAATAATGTGTTGAGAGAAAACCTGTACAGCTCTGTAAAACTCAATGTGAGTCATCTTAAAGAAAATTAAAAAAAAATGTATACATCAAGACCTTTTGCTTTTTCTCTTTTTGATTGTGGACGTGCACTCAAAGTGAACCTGTTTAGTTATTAGGGCCTTTTAAAAAGCTGGTTAGAGCTGGTTAGAGTGATTACTTTGTGTTTGCAAGACAATGATGAGGAAATTATGAGTATAAACCCGTTATCAGCTGTGCCATGACTTTATGCTATAATAGGTGCAGTAATGATTGATACAAAGTCAGTTTAAGTAATCACTGGTTTAGGAAGGGTTATTTCTTCATTCGTTGCATACAGGGCTAAACAAAGATGACAACACCTGCTGTACAATATATATAATTCAGTACAATTGGATGAACACCTCATTAGCTGTCCCTTTCACCTCACACAGTGTCTTTGCATCCCACTGGGGAGGTCCCTCATAGTTTGAAAACTTTGTCTCATATTATGTAGCAATCATTAAAATAGAGTATTAATTATCTTTTTATCTTATCTAATTATTAAGAACTAAGAACCAGTAATCAGCTAGTGAAGAGACTCTGTAGTCTAAAACTTCAACAAAAAATCCAGGGTACATAAAATGAACAAAGACTGTTAATTAAACATTTCTTTATTAAATCAGGAATTTATCCAAGGAGAATGTAAAGTATACTCTAAGTTATACTTCAGTTATTAGGTTATAACTAAGTTTATCAACAAGTTCTCAATCCCATACCACCACATAGATCATTTGTTCCTACACACTAATATGACCCACCCCTAGGGGTAACAGGAGATCAACATCAACTCATACCTAATCAGAAGTTTTAGTCAGATGCTTAATGTTTAATGTTTAAGCAATGACACTACTTGGTTTGGTTTTAGAAAAAAAGATCATGAACTACAATATTTCTGACTGAAATTATTAACTGTTTACATGGACGCTAAATGAAATGACCCAGTGTTTACATGCGCCAAAGCATGAACTCAGAATATAACTTTTTTGAATTGTGCAAAGTGGTTCTGCTCATTGTTTGAAAATCTGAATAGATTTATTAATCAGAGCGCTCACATAGAAATGTACCTCTAGTCGAGTGCTAAATTTTTTTAAATTCATGAAAACCTCTGTCAAATCAGCAGATGAAAGCTCAGAGAAACAGCTTTTGTGTCTGGTGCATGTAACCTCTCTGTCATCTAATGTTACCTCCATGTGGGGCAAATATAGGCAGCAAGAATATATTTATTTCAATTGGAGGGAAATTATAGGATTAAGCATTTACATGGTTATTAGGTGCCCATGTTTTCCAATTGCATGGATTAACAAAGGTTTACACCAACCCTTTTAGCTCCGTTGAAAATTCCTTTTGACCAGGCTGGATCTGGCCAGTCTCTTCTAACTGAGGTAGTTACATGAGATTTTTTTTTATCCTGATTGGGCTATTATTCTGATAAGTAGTGGAATAGGGTCCATATAAATGTACTCATGGTTTTGGTTCAAATAAATATGTTTGTTACATAACTTAAAGGGTAACTCTGGTATTTAGTAATTTTATCAGCGTAAAACACACTTCATTCAAAGTCAACAGAAACAAAACATAAAGGCCATCTTGGATCGTCTTTCCACTGTTCCAACAATCACCAACTTTTATTTGGTTGCAATAAACTCTTAGTTCACCAAGTTAGATGTGAAACATATGCTTGCTCTCCATAAATACTTAAATGACTGTTTATTGAAATAGAGAGTGGTGGGTTTTGCGATGGTGATTTTGGGGCTGTTTCTGGTTAAACAAAAAGGATCTTACTCTTAAACAGATGGTCCATCTCTGTCAGCATGATTTCCATAATGTTGTTACACACTTAACAATCTGAGCCTGTCAGTGGCAAAAACAAGCACTTATATTGAACATAAATCGAGGGTGCGCTCATGCCCTGGGTGGTTACATTGCAGCCTGTTTCACCATTGCCAGCTGCAGCACATGCAATTCATGACCAAATTCAAAAACTGACACAAAAACATGGGAAAATAGGGTCCTTGTTGAACTGAAATAACCGCCTTGCAGTTGTATGCCTTCACAAACCAGTTAAGTCACAGTTAAAGTTTACATCCATGTCTGTCCAGACTTATTTGTAGCCATGACAGTCGCTGCAAAGAAGCTACATAATCTAAAACACGGATACTTCACATACATCTTTAGTCCAGCAGCTCAGAAGATCCAAACAATCAGCACAGCTTCAAGGTGGACACCCAAGATGAGTGTCACCAATTCAGTATTTGACCGAACGTGTCCTCTAACCTTCATTGCTTCATTTTATTCTATTAAAGATATGTGTGAAATGTTGTCATAATTAGCAGATGACTTCTTGAGTTATGGCCAAAAACAGGGTCACAGTGACCTTGATCTTTGAACACCAAATTCTTATCATTTCCAAGTGAACGTTTGTGCCAAATTCAGAGAAATTCACGAGAGTGGGACGGATAACCTGAAAACACCATGCTTCTGGTCATGGCTGTCACTGGCAGGCAGGCAAAAAAATACAGAAGTTACCCAATAACTTATGCATGTACATAGTCAGCTACGTTAAAATAACTCAGCACTGGAGTCCTGTGTTTGTTTGACCCATCCGTCCACCCCAACCTTTGCCCCTCACAGACTTTGTCGCTCATTACACTCCATCTGTTGATCTGCTGGACCCCACAGGTAAGTTGTTGATTTGTGTAGCTTAAACGGGCATTAAATGTAACAGCTCACTCAACATGCTTCTAAAGTCTTTTTTTTTCTGTCGACAAAGAACAGCAGTTAAACTCAGTTTCCCATGGTCCTCCACATTTTCACATCAATATGTGAAACCCTACCTATGGAGACAAATTCAATCACCATTGGTCACTGTGCCATGTGATCCACAACATCATGAGCCCAACAATACCTCAGCTTCTTTGTCTAATGTTTGTTTTTCTCCATGGACCTCCCAAAAGAGGGTAACTACTGCAGGAGGACCTGCCTGCCCCTCCTCCACTTTTCCTCACCTCTCTTCTGCCAGAGCAGCAGAAAAGACTCTCCACCATGGCTCCCCGATCACCAAATGACCTGCTAAAAGCAGACACACAATTCTTAGCAGGACCTGTGACTAGAAAAGGTTGGCGCCAGCCGCTACAGCTAAGTCTGTAGGCTAACTTTACGAGCAACAGGGAGCAACAAAGCTTCACAGCATTGCTCATTCACAATGGACAAGATCGTCGGCTTAAAAAAAGTATCACACCAAAACAGAGGTTTCCCCCCCTAAATTCATGTACTGGGAACATAACCACTAAGCATAGCAGTAGTACAACTTTACACAGCTAAGCACAACATTGTGTACCTTTTGTCAATATATATGTAAAGTCATTGATTTGATCTAACTGTGTTCACTGAGTTCACTGTTCATTTTATGTTATTATATTATTTACTTTACCATTTTGTTGTCAGGTTATTGGGTAGTTCGCTTTGCCAAAGCTAAGCTGATGTTATCAAACTTATGCTTCACATGGACCCAGGGTCTTCCATGCAATGAAACATCCTTTGTATTAACCCATCATCTATATTCTACACAGACCACGCACATATTCTGTACCGCTTTTAGTCATAGTCTAACACACACAGAGGAAACCCAGTCTCCTATCATACATTTCATTGATTCTATTTTTCATCTGACCAATCATCTGGCCATCTTTTCAGTTTTCAGCTACTCGGCTACTTCATTTTGTGGGCCACACAGCCTTGGTCTCAACCCCCCAGCCACACTCACACTTAGTTTCTGTTAGTTATGTTTATTTAGTTTAGTATACATTTGTTTTGCTTTTTGCTTTGTTTTTTAATAAATGTTTTTTAGGAATACACATGCTGTCTGTTTAATATTACACAAGACCGAATGCTGCCTACTTCTGCTGTGTCAAGAACTCCTAATGATATGGTTATTTTGGTTGTAGTTGTTATCTTAATTATTAATCAAAGTTCAACATAGAAAGTTAGCTGCCATTTCCCTTTTTCTGAAGTTTGTTTCCCAGTTGGTGATTTAATGTAAATTAAATAATATTATTTAATATAATCAATAATCATTTTTAATAACAATTAATTATTTCTGATAGCCATTTTATTACTTCGAAACCACACCCCAGCCTTTACTCCTTTCATAATTACACAGCCTATGGAGGTTGCTGCCTAACAAATAGGATATGGGTCATAATTAGCTGCTTATACAAAAGCTGTCCTAAAGTGGAGATTAAAATCTTCATGTATAAGTGAGGTGAGAGGAAAGAGTTAAAGTAAGCCAGAAATGTCATTACTGTTATAGAACAACTACAGGTATTGGCCTTTTTTAAACCAGAAATTACTTAAAACAAACTCCTATATAATCGCTGCACCTATTGTAACATGATAACAACTTCTGCACCAAATAATGCAATATCAATACCTCATAATTACCTATTATTATCCAGTGGTCAGTTTGCTGGTCATGACTGTATTTTAAAGTCTAGTATAGTACTACAAAATAGTAAAATAGAGAAGGATTTTGATTTGAGAATTTGAGATTTGAATTCTAAAAGTACCAGTATGCAATCTAAAGGATGATTGTCAACATTTGTAACACATGTATACACACAGAAGATGTAACAGGCAAATCAAAGGCACATACACATGTACACTAGGAAATCATACTTGATAATGCATATGAAAAACGGATAGTACTGCATTACCACTTGGTAAAAATCAACAAATCGCTCAACCAAAGTGATGACAGGGTAAGTGGGACAAAGCAAAATAAAGAATGATGATCTAGAGGGTAAAAAGTAACCTTCATGTATTTAAAATAACATGTTTTGGAATGTTAACTTTAAAAATCTCAACAATGATATTTTCAGTTGGGGGTTTTTGCTTATCATTCCTCTATGAAACCAAGTGGCCTCTGGGTTTTTATAGGTAGCTTTAAATGTACCATCCTTAAGTTAACTGAAGTGACATTTACGAATTTTACCTGCACCTGGTGAAGAAAATCATTTAAATATCAACCAACCAATTATCTGTAAATCAGAAAAAGAGCTTTTCCTTCTATTGCTATAACCATTCAAAAATACAAACCAATGAGGTGTTAACATACTATGGGGAGGCTTACCTGATCCTTCCTCTGTCACCATCCCCAGTCCTTCTGCTTTGTTCTGCCGCTCAAATGCATTTAGATCCAGAACACTGAAACAAAGGCAAATTGTGAATCTCTTATTTTATCCTCTCTTTGCTGACCTTCCTCCCCCCTGCAAACTTGACCAGTGGCTGAGCACTGTCCTGAATACACCTTTGTACCATCTGAAGGCTGCAATTTACATTTTAATGTGAAAAAAAAGTCTTCTCTGATGATCTGTGGCTACCAAAGTTTTTTCCAAATTTTGTAAAAAAAATATGCATTCTAATCACATTGACCTTGCCTTTACTGATAAAAAGAATAGCTAAAGAAAATTTTAACTGCACCAAGATAGTCAGGGATGGTCAAAGACACAACACGGTAAGATCATTATAGTGTCTGACACTTACTTATTTAAGGAAGTCCTGACATTTTACTTCTGTTTGGGGGATAATCATACCCTAATTTCCCACAGTGCTTTGGATGATGTAAACAGGAATTGTAATGTTGACATGGATTCAGTGAATTATGCTGTGGGCCTTGAGCCCTATTGTTACAAACAATTAAAGTTAAATTAATTAATTAAAGTAACAACTGGCAGTTCCAGTTGGCAATGTACCCAGTGGGGCCACAACTTATACATTACTGTCTTAATTTATCCACCAGTTTTTGGTCTATAACATGTCAGAAAATTTGAAAAAATGTCAATCATTGTTTCACAAAGCCCACGATGTCATCCTTTAATATCTTCTTTTGTCCATAACC
This sequence comes from Epinephelus awoara, assembly GCA_035609425.1. Taxonomy (NCBI): domain Eukaryota; kingdom Metazoa; phylum Chordata; class Actinopteri; order Perciformes; family Serranidae; genus Epinephelus; species Epinephelus awoara. Next base: position 5,077,830 of record CM069313.1, on the reverse strand, counting down.
CAAAGATAATCAGTTTTCTGTCACAGAGGAGTAAAGAAACCAGGAAATGCTCACATTTAAGAAACTGGAATCAGCACAGTTTCAAGGTGGACACTCAAGATTAGTGTCACCAATTCGCTATCTGAACAAATGTTTCCCCTTCTGCACCTGAGTTATGAAGTCGAGTAATGGCCAGACAAGTATTTTTCAAGAACAATAACATCTCAAAATTAAGCTGACCTTTGACCTTTAGGAAATAAAACATCATCACTTCAAAATGTTATCCTATTAGACATTTCTGTGAAATTTTGTCATAATTAGTGTATGAATTCTTGAGTTTTGGCTACACATGTTTTGCGAGGTCACAGTGACCTTGACCACCAAATTCTATTCAGTTCATCCTTGAGTCCATTGACCGTATGTGCCAACTATGAAGAAATTCCATAAAGGTGTATTTTTTAAAGATTATTTTTAGGCATTTTCCCTTTAATAAAATAGCACAGCTTAAGATAGGAAAGGTGGACCCTTTGACATGCAGCAAAGGGCTTCAGGTCAGAATTGACTAGAAAGGCCTCAGCCTGTATTGGGCACACAATCTACCAGGTGAGCTAAAGGTTGCCCACATTAAGGTGTTCTTGAAATATCACAATCACCAGAATAGGATGGATGAGGTCACAGTGACAAACAACAAATTCCCTCAAGGCATTCTTGAGATATAACATTCACAAGAAGGGTATGTACAGACGGACAGACAATGTGAAAAACATAAAGGCTCTGGCCATGGCTATCCCAGGCGCAGAGACATATCAAAAACTAAAAATTGTGAAGTTTCTCAGGTTAAATATGAGGAGCATCTCTTTTATCAATTTTTTAAACATATTATGGAGATTCATTCACAATGGACAAACTAATAATATCCCCAGAGAGTACAAGACAGACTGACTCTAGACATATGTGTATCATGTTTTTGTGCTCAGATTTTATCACATCAGGACTCGGAGAAGAGGTGCAATTTTTACACAATCTGGCTCTAATTATTTTTAAGTACCTGGATTGCCTCCATGAGCTGTGTATCACAGCCACTGCTGCAGCTCCAACTGCTGAACGGTCTAATCAGCTGGGCAAATTTCAATTAATAGCCTCAATGTTTGTTTGCTTCAGTCACTGGACTCAACTGGTGTATATTTGGGACAGGCATCTGCATGAGATGGGCCTTTAATGCCTTCTACACAAAACTGGTAGCAAAGATGGTATATAATAGTATAGTATACTTATGATTATTACTTGTATAAGAATTAGGCTAGCAAATAACATATCAATTATGAATCTTTCTCGGGATGCATGATGTATCGGGCCAATAGTGGGAAATTTTTATCATTACATGATATTCTGATGATGAAATTATTTCTAATGGCTTATGTAGCGTCTACACACCTTGACATGTTAGGTGGTGGTATACACCCTGCCAATAAACACAGAAAGTAAGAAAAAAAAAAAGCTTGCGCAGCATGCTGACTAGAGATCCATTTTTTCAGTTTCAGAGGAGGACAACATGACTGCATCCTGGGGTCTGATCCCTGACCACCGGATTCCCCACTAAATCCGCAAAATTCCTGCTGCTGTTTAACAGATTAGACGCTGAGTTGAAGGACCGTCTCCGGAGCTGCTGTCCTCCCAGTGAAGGGTTAGTTCAACAGCGGCTCAAATCCAACACTGAGCCTTTAAATGGTCCCAACAAACTCACACCACAAAGGCTTGACTCTGTTGTTAAACCCATTAATTACCTCCACCAAGGAGGTTATGTTTTCGCCGGCGTTGGTCTGTTTGTTTGTTTGTTTGTTTGATTTTCTGCAAAATAGCTCAAAAAGTTCCAAACAGATTTTGATGAAATTTTCAGGAAAGGTTGATAATGGGTCAAGGAACAGATGATAAAATTTGGGTGGTGATCGTCTGGAGTGAAGTGGATAAAATAATAAAATGGTGGGAAATCTGAGCTGCTTGGCGGAGGCCTGTGCTCTCCGAGTGCTTTTCTAGTTATCATTAGGCAACATTAGACGTGTCATGTTACAGTTAACTCTGACACTGTGTTTGAGCAGGCTCCACAGAAACTTTCCCTGGCCCAGAGCTCACACCACCGCAGAGGAAGTCTCCTAGTGTCTCCACGGGGAGGCGTCGAGGCTTTATTTAGTTTTTAATTACTTGTGCATAACACATTAACATGTCTGTTTTGAGAGATTATGTTGAAGCATTTAATTTCAATTCTTAGGCAACATGCTATAGAAAAGCCAAAGTATGTTTTGGAAGGTTTTTTTTTAAATACACATATAGACATACATACACAATAGAGTCAGAACTGTTCTTTGTGTTAGTTGTGTTAACAATGGTGATGTCAGTTAGATTTAGATGGACCAGGGCTATAGAATATCAAGATATCTATATTTTCTGAGCACATCTTAGCCTCTCTTACCTCCAGGTGTGTGCAAACTGCAGATTATAAGCTTCTTTTTAAAATACAGAAATATGAATAATTGGCTAACTTATCTGAATTTGCAATGAGAGGCAGGTAATTATGGGTATCACCTGGAAATAATCCATATTGTGCATCCCTAAATCTTTTATTTGATCTCGCTCCAAGAGACAACACATCTATGCCCACCTCATGTAGAGAGAGAGAGCTCTCCTGCCCTTCTTTGGGGAGGGGTTGCCTCACAGTATGAATTGAAACATGGATACAAAGGAGAAGGTCCATGAAGAGTTCAAGGAATCTGACTCTCATTATTGGCCATTACTTTGTTTCTTTAACATTTAGTTATTCAGCATCCTTGAGCTAAACACGGTTCACTGCTCTTGGATTGAGCCTGTCAAACACCACACAGTCAGAACCCATCAACCAACCCACCTGTGGTATTTGTTTCAGTCTTGAAGCAGGAAGAGTTTGTAGAGTTACCTGCATGACTGCATCAGACCAGCCAGACTCTGAAAAAAGCCCACATCCTTTTTGTCTTTCAGATAATCCAACATTTTCTGTCCAAGAGATGGAGAGAGACCACAGAGAACAATGGAACAGCTGTATTATAAATCTGAGACCACATTCTGCTTTAAAACAAGTACAGGAGGTGGACACGATAATATGAATACACTATGGTCTTACTCTCTCATGGAGAACAACACATCTGACAGAGTCTCAACAAACAATACACTTCACAAGAAAACTGCTTGGTCTGCATATTTTGTTTACATGTTCCTGCTGTTCAGTCCAACACAACCACCGTGCCACTGCATCAACCTTTACGAAGCTCAAAATACTCTGTTTTTGTTGACATTGTCAGAAGTATTTACATTCAATTATATGTTCATTATTAAGGTCATATTTAAAGGTGTTGTTCTGAATAACATTATATTGAGAGATATCATTGTTTGTCATTGTCCTCCCTATTTACACACACAAGGGTGGCAGAGTATTAGGAATACAGTCCAGTATAACATCATCGCTTACTATGAGCTCAATACTGAAACACATAATTTTGCTGAAACACATAATTTTATTAACAGTTTTTGATAACATGGACATTAGAAACATAAAAACTATAGTAGAACAGCTGTTTTGGATTTACAAAATTTACAGGTGTACCTAGTAAGATGATCACTGAGTATGTAGGGTTTTTATTAAAAAAAAAAATACATTGCAAACAGTAACAAATATAAAACGTGTATGATAGAAAAAGAAGTGACTGAACAGTGAAATACCTGCTGTACAGTAGAGTTTCCTCCATTAAGAATAGCTATGCCCAGCTTCAGAGTAGAGGCCACCATGGGACCCATCTCACCTGTGAAAAGGAACCACACACACAGAGGAAACTAATTAGTCCCTTATCTGCCAGGGCCATTCAAAAGTCCCTGTCTCACCCAACAATGAATCAGTGTACTTTAACTTTTTATTGAATACCATAGACTGTATACGAATGTCACCTGTCACCCACTGCTTTTTAGACACCTGCTTTGAAGCCTCAAATTTGGCATTTTGGCCATTTTGCATAACTTTAAGCCTTAATAAAATATAAATGGGTGTGTTATATAAAAATTCACCCCCCTACAGTTGTCATGAATTTTGAAATAAGCTATAGGGAATAAACCAGTTTTTTCTAACCAGTTTTCTAACATGTTTATTTCTACTGTAAATTTGGGTATTTTAACATAGGGGTCTATGGGGATTAACTGGCTTTAGGGCCAGCCTCAAGTGGCCATTAGAGGAACTGCAGTTTTTGGCACTTCTTTGTTGGCCTTCATTTTTAAGGCTTAAGTTGTGCATATTACAACCTTGGTTATGTGATGTTTTGATGGCGTAACCTCAGATACACACTGTATGGCCGCTGCCTAGGCTGTTGCTATTTTAGTGTTTTGGGTATTTTTTTCAGTTTAGTGAAAGTCAATAGATCAAATTAAAAGTGGACATCTCAGTTATGTCACAGCAGTTGTGCGCGCATACTAGTGGCAGAAAAACAGCAGACACACTGAATAAAAATGTCTTTGTGTGCCGCTAGTTGTCATAACAGGAATACAAAAAAAACCCAAAACAGATAACCTTAATGTTTTTCGCTGTTTGAAGCTAATCGAAGACCTTTATGGTTGCTAGAACAAAAATTAGTTGTCAAATCTTGGTAATAAACATTCTGGATGTGAGTGCAAAGCACAAAACTGTATGCATCAAGAGATTTGTATGTCTTGAGTTATTCTTCCATATGGATGCTGAGACGTATGAAGATGTCCGGCCACTGTAACTTTGTCATTGCTCAGGATTAGTTTGTTAGTGCAAGACCATAGACATATACACATACATACATGATGATCAAATTATGATGATTTTCCCTGCTTCGATACAGAAGGGAACCGATCTAACACACATTATAGTCTCTACGTTAACATAAACAAAGAACACAATTGTCTAAAAAAGTCATGTTCAGTGTTTGATTGTATTTTAAGACAAGCTTTTCCAGAAAGTACATATTGTGTTAATGGTTTGTCTGTTTTTCACTAGCCAAATTTAGCATTAGCATTATCAGAGTTAACAAGAGCTGTAAATGCACTGTGCTACTAAGCTAGCAGCTAGCATTAGGGTTATCTCTACTCGCTCATCCAAATATGGTCACTTCTGGCTACAAAAATCCAAAATGGTGACAGCCACAATGCCAAACTCAGGGCTCAAAACCAGAGCCCACAAACCAATAGGTGACATCACGGTGGCTATATCCATTTTTTTTTTTTTTACAGTTTATGGTTTACACCTACATGCATAAACCTGAGCACTGAAAGTGACTATACAGCACATTCATCATCATCTTGCAGTGTTACAGTATATGGCACTTATAGTGGGATACGGGACATTCAGTAGGTATAACCAACCTTTGCTAGCGCTGATGGTTTGAAGCACCATCTCAGCAGCTCCACGGTCATGCAGCCGAGCCTGCTGATACAACAGCTTCTGCTTCTCCATCTCCTTCTCCTATTTATGTGAAACAAGATATATGTTGTGTATGCACGTATACATGTTCACAGCCAAACCCATCATGGAGACTGACAGACAGACATGGAGAATGACTGATCACCTACTTCAAAACTCTTCACTTCCTCTCCATCCTCATCTTCTTCATCATGGCAACTCTGAGGGAGCAAAGATGAGTTAAATGTGGACAGCAAAGGGATGATATCTTGCAAAACAAATAATGTTCATATTTTGTGGAGTATTTTTTAAAATATCCTTATTGTATATTTTTCTATCTCCATATTTATATTTCTTGACTTTTCTCTTACTATCTTCTTACTATATAATGACAAGAACCTCGCTGACTTGGTCAACCCATGCGAAATTTGGCACAGTGGTAGAGGGTCATGGGAGGATGCGAATGAAGCAATCAATCCATCAATTGGCCAAAGGGGGGCGCTATATCTCATGCCCTCTATGTTGTAGAGACATGAAACTTTGCACAGAGATGCCTCTCCTCATGAGGAACAAATTTGCCTCAAGAACCCATAACTTCTAGTTATATAGATTTTCCACCATTTTGAATTTTTTGAAAAACACTTAAAATTGATCTCTTCCTAGGAAGTTTAACCGATATGCTCTGTGAACATAATCTAGGGACCAATATCTAAAGTTCCCTCTTGGCAAAAGTTGGAAAACTTACTAAAACTGAGCTTCTATAAGGCAATGAATATTGCGGAAGGCGTGGCTCATCACATAAAGGTGTATAACATCTCAAGGGTTTCACCGATCACCACACAACTTTGTAGGCATATGACCACACATAATCTGAGGGAACCCCTCCATTATTGACCCCATCAAACAAAATGGGGGCACTAGACAGCTAATTTCTTATCTAGGCCTAACCGCCATATCAATTTTTACTAAAATTGGTAGATATGTAGAACAGGACGCCTCAAGATGACTGGAGAAATTTAACTCTGACTAGCAACTGGGTGGCGCTATAACAACAGAAAAATGCTTAAAAATGGCTAAATTGTGACCGATCGCTGTGGCTCCCCCTGTGGCCGAATAGTTTTTGGGTTTTTTTCTAATTTTTGGTATGACTGTCATGGTACGATATGCTGTACATAATCAAGGAAACCGTCAGTGAGTCATTCTGTCTGTCCCATGTTTTTCTACTCACTGACGTGGTCAATCTATGTGAAACTGCACATGAGCATTAAGGATTGGCATAGGTAGAAGGTGACAAAGCTACTAATGGGTATGGACTACTACTTCTCTACTTTTCTCTTTATTGTTATGCATCAAACCACCTAAGCAAATTACTAGTATGTGAAAACCTACTTGGCAATACACCAGATTCTGATTCTTAGTAGGTCAAAAGTATCGATACTCTGAAAATTATCGATACTCAAACGCTGTATCCGGATACAATACTAATTTACAAAAATATCAATACTAACAGTGCACGCCACCTCAGTGCCTGTCGGCTGCGCGCAACGGGTCCCACGGACACGCAGTGTGCAGGCAGTGTCTGGCAGGCACAGAGCCCTCGGCTGCAACCCGGCTTGTTGTCATCGCTGTGCATGCATGCACACATTTCTGTTGCTGTAATATTACCAGCGCGGCTGCAGGAGGATCAGAGCAGCCAGTTTTGGTTAAAAATGATAAAGGAAAAAGCGCTCTTTGGAAATATTTAGTGAAGTGAACACAGCACGCTGCAGACGGCAGGTACAGCTCCTCCCCTCACTAGCAGCTGAGCAGCTGGTGTCGCCAGCATCAAACTAAAATATAACTTCTAACGTTCATGTGGGAGCTAAGCAGAAAACTTTATCAGTCATGCCCGTCAGTAACATTAATAGACAATGTTAGTTTAACAGGACAACACAATTATGTGTGTCTGAAAAGTTATATTAACTGTAAAGTCACAGATTGAAGCTGAAAAAACGTTTGGTTTCTCCCGTAACCCCTGGTTCTCTGATCACATAGTGAGGTAGAAACAGGAGCATCCTGAGCCTAAACTACAAACTCTATTTGATCAGCAATGAAAATATGGTGCCAATTCACCAGAGGCACAGAAAATGAACAGGGCTGTAGATAAATACATTTGTATGGACAGGTCTTGTTTCTGGTTGTTATTTATTTTGGGGGGATTTTTGTTGTTATCATTGATGTTACTGTTCTGATCTTTTTTAAAAAAAAATGACATGCCTCTTAATTTTTTGCTGCTGTATCGAAAATAGTATCGAGTATTGAATATTTTCCTGGGTATCGATATCGAGTTTGAAATTTTAGTACCGTGACAACCCTAATTCTTAGTAATGAAAAGGTTTCTAATACTAGAATTAAGTAGCTGGTACCTTAGCCATGATGTCAGCATAGGCCATGTAGAGATTATCCTCATCCAGTTTACTGCAACAGGAAGTACAGGAAGCACACACATTAGCACAAGTTGATTGGCTACAATTACTTGGCACACATAACGTAACAGGTTTTATTATGTAGCTGCTTTGAAAGGGATAGTTAACCCTAAAATAAAACTATACATATTTTTCCCATTACCTGTAGTGCTATTTATCAGTCGAGTTGAGTTGTTGCGCCCTGAAAAACAGGTGCTTGGGAATGCATGCATGCTGCGACGGCGACGCTCTGACGTTTGAGCACGCCTGCCATGTGTCTACATTGAAAACAATGAATCTGAGGGCGCCATACACATGCCAAAAAGGTGGCATGTGTATGGCAACTAATTGCGTCCTCGGCTGAGCTGTAATGTTAGCTAGCTCAATGGTGCTTGGTGAGCTAGCACTGGCTGCACGCTTAATTCTGTGCAGTGATACAGTAATAGGTGTAGTTCAATAGAAAGAAAAGAGTATCAGCATGAATCTGCTCACAACAAGGATTGTGAATTACCTTAAGTAACTGCGTCATGATTTCTGGAAAGAGACAATGCTGCTGAGTTTCTCATTTTTTAATTTAGACTGATAATTAACACTATAGGTAAGAGGGACTAGAGCTACCGCCTTGCAGTTGTATGCCTCCAGTCAAATGCCGGCTGAAAGCAATCAATGAGCAACCTCTCCCTGTGCGGCACACTGTACCCACCCGATGTGAAACAGCAAAAACTAGAGAGATAAACACATGACTGTTGAAGGGAGTTGAACATCAGTCAAAAGTCAGACTGATCCAGATACAAGATATGTAACTGTTAACATATTAACTGTAACTTATGCTGGAGCGAAAACACTAGGTAGAACCTTGTATCTTACACATATATACATGGGAACCCACCACTTCTCTGTGAGGGCTGTTCTGCTGAACAGCTGAATGAGCTGATGCAACGGGTCAATGTGTTTCACCCCCTCCTCCTCCTCAGATGGCTCCTGGTCTCCTGGTTTCTGAGATAAAAACACATTATCAATCACAGGCAACATTACGATACACTGAGAATAGCCTTCAATAGCCTCAGAGTAGAAGAAATTCTGCCAGGGGTCAAAATAATGCAATTTGTCTTATATTTGTATTTAAATTAACTTACAGCGAGGTCCTCTATGAGTTTATCTTCAAAGTAATGTTCCTCTGCCTCAATCCAGGACTTCTCATAGCCCTGCAGGAACAGGTTAACAGCCCGGTGCCTAGTTTGGAGGAAAATGGGTAAGAGCAAAAACGTCCTCACAAGATAGACCAGACCTACAGTTTACACACATGCAGACTCTGTATATTAGGATTGTGGGATTTGTTAAATATTTCCAGCCGGCCCCCGTCAGCCCAACAACCCATGCCGATATGTGTGTTCTGTCCAGTTATTTTGATTTTAAGGGATGAGTAATGAGTTGCCCCCTTGCCTTAAAAGGACAGACTATCACAGACTATTTTTGTGCACGCAGAATAAAAGGTTACATTGTTCTTGGAATGAAGAAAACAGTAGACATGTTAAAAGAGAATATACAAAACAAATGGCGATGAATTTGGCCAACTGTCTGTTGCCGATCCTTTTTGTTCACCTGCCCGACCCTAGTGTATGAGTGCGTTAACTAAATAACTACAGTACATACATAACTGTACCTGGGCAAGTTATAGAGCGGCGCCATCCTGAAGCAAGCAACTACTGCTCTCTTCCTCTGTTTGGACAGCAGTTTGTGCCACACAGCCTTCTTACTGCGCTGAGGATGTTCAACCTAAACACACAAACTCAACCAATCACTATGGCAGTCTTTCTCCTGACACAGCTCACCATCAGACATGCTTTTGTCTATTTTTGGCCTTAGAGGACCTGATCATTATTAAAGTTTCCCTAAGAGGTGGCTGCAAGAAGAGGACAAATATACAATTCATCAACCTAAACATGATTATATAGAGCTGTAGATATTATATGGGTAGTTCCATTGTCTGACCTCCCTCAATTATTGAAATGCAATGTTGCAAATGTCTTCTGACCTGAGTCATCTTTTATTCTTCTAACAGCACACACACACACACACACACACACACACACACACACACACACACACACACACACACACACACACACACCTGGTCTAGGTGGAAGAGGACATGAGCAATCTCCAGGACTCTCTCCACAGTCTTCTCTGGGTCAGAGGTGTCCTCATAGTGATTGGGGAGGTCTCTGTACAGAGCCATCTGCCAACGAATAGCTGGGTCCTCCAGCTGTGCAAGACACACATACAGTCACAAACACGTGTTACAATGTGTGTAAAAGATGTGGACCACTATGAACTTTTAGATCTATTATATGTGATGGATTTGAGCTACAAATGTTGTAGCTGTTACCGTTTAGTCTATCCACTACAAAACATTTTTTATTTCTCTCTTGTGTAAATATAAAGCATAGGGTTATGTTCAGTTTATCCCAACTATATATATATATATATATATATATATATATATATACTTGCAGTACATACATACATACATACTCTTAATTCTCAAGCTTGAAGTATTCCTACCTTTCCCTGTAAATGGAGATTATTCCTGATGATCTCTCGAACTTCTTCCTCTGTATCTTTCTGTGAACAGAGAAAATGCATGATTTTTTGGGACACAAAGCCAACCATTAAATAATAGGCCTTGAATGACATAAATCAATTGTAATGAAATCATAAGCAAAAAATATATACAGCAAATTAAAAATGTATGTGTTGGTGTATGATGTAACTTGAACCATTTGACCTAAAGTAAATGTGAGGGATGTTCTCATTAATCTATGAAGTTGTATAAATTCATCAACTCAAACTCATACAGCCTCTTGTCCCATACATATCAGAAAACAGCAATTTTCACAATCTAGTAGACAAGTGATGTTTTTTTCCTACCTGGGTAAAGCGGTTCTTGGCCAGTGCGATGAGCTCTTGCTCTCCGGGGGCACAGATGTTGAGTCCAACAGGCAGCAGGCGCTTCAGAGTGGCAACTATAAGACTGGTCTGCATCGAGTATCGATCCCCCTTCCTCTTCATCTTCTTCCTCTCCTGGTCTGACACTATTCCCTGAGACAAAGTCAAACATTAAAAGACAAGAAATGCATACACTGGTCTATTAAGTGTTGTATTATCTTTTCCATTATGTTCATATACTTCACCCCCCCAAATACCCATTTATTTGAAATTTGATCATGTTTGTCATTGTCGCTATTACCCCATGTTTAATGTTTAATTACAGCACTTCACTGAAACCCCGTCTCCTACTAGTGTTTTGTAGCTGTTGAGAAAGGAGAACTGTTGTGCAGCTGCATATTTTCAAACAGGGGATTCACTGTTTTTGCATTTTAGTTTGATAACAGTCTATTTTTATGATACTGCTTGTGACATCTCAAATGTGGCTTTGACTTACAACTGAAAACATGTTTCCATTTTGTAGAAAATACCTTGATATATTGTGTATTGCCAGTCAGCCTGTAAATACAGAGATATGAATTTTTGTCCATATCGCCAAGCCCTACTCCAGTGTGAACAAAGAATCCAAAAACTGAGAAAATTATTGATGAATTGAAGTCAGAGGTTCCACGTGTAACAACAGCAAAATTTACCAAAACACCAGTTTACAAACTCTCACACAACTGGTGCAGTATAATCAAAGTCTCATTTTTCCAGACTTATGCTCAGTAATTCCCAAACAGACAGTCCTTTCCGATGGGGAACTGAATAGAAAGTAAAACTTATCTATACTTTTTTCAAAACCAGACTCCATTGACAAAAACTGTAATTTTACTTTGCTAAACAAGGGAGTTGCTGGACTACCACTGCCTCCATCAGTTTGTGTTTTTTTATTGTGTGAATGTGGTGAATCTAAACTAACCCTTTAAAACACCAAAGTCACACAACAACAAAAACAAACTTACTGGTTGAGGCAGCAGTAGTCCAGTGGCTCCTGTGTTTAAATTACGGCTTTTGTCTGGCTTTGAAGAAAGCATAGACAAATTTTACCTTCAGTTTAGTTTTTAAGAGTAAAGTTTTAGTAAAAGTGCATGTGTTTGGGAGGTACTGAGCATTCAACTGGATAAAGACAATGGATTATTCAGTTGTTTAAGAGTTTGTAAACTGATGTTTTGATATAGTTTCTCTGTTGTTAAACATGGACTTGTAGGACTTCAATCCATCAAGAATTTTTGATTTCTTCATTCACCATAAAGGCATGGAAGAAAAACAAGGGTTTCTTCCTGAATTTAACGTAACACAGGGTGAGTAATTGATATACCATTGGTCATTTGGAGGGTGAACTGTTCCTTTAAATGTGCATTGATACAACACAGAAGTGACAAGCAACAAACTTCTGACATGTAAACCTTGATTCATCCCTTCTTTCCATGTGTCCATACCTTTGACATCTTACACTTGGTGTCAGTGATGAGAAAGGACATGTTGTTGATTTCATTCTGGACCACAAAGTTCTGCTCTTCTCTCTTGAAGTTCTGCAGAAAGATGACAACATTCATCACTCCAAGGTCTTACTGTTGTGCTGTCTGATGCTGTATAAGCTTCAGACAAACAAAAAACAAGGTGATACACACACATACATACATATATATATATATATATATATATATACACACACACACATACATACATATATATACATATATATATATATATATATATACATATATATATACATACATATATATATATATATATATATATATATGCATCTGTTGTTTAGGTCTGTGCAAAAATGCAAAGGCAGCATTAAGCAGGGACTTTGTAACAGCCCTATAGTGCAGTCACTGTTGAAAACATTTTAAATCAGCTGCACGTTATTGTGTTTCTTTGTAACCCCCTCAGTGATTTTCTTACATGAGACTTGGCCCAGAAGATGAAAACCTCGGCCACCATGCGAAACAGCTCTTCAGCCTCTGGGTTGGACTCTTTCAGCCACCTGGCCCTGTCAGTATATCAAGACAGGTTAATTCATAGTGGCAATACTTAAAAGTTCCCTGTGGAGTTTAGACCTATTATGTACCAATGGTTTCACACTATTGTACACTGATCGACAGGTAGCGATGACAAAGACAGGGAAGAGATAGACTGGAAGCTAATAAACATGGATGTAAACAATGCTGGATTTAAAATACTTACATCACAAATGTTTAATGGCGAAGGGAATGCACTCAACATGTTTGCTTAACATGCTCAAGGATACACACAGTCTCATTCATGAAATGTTGGTAAATATGTGTGTAGATTTGCACATAAAAAACGTTGGTTCTAAAAACCTACACCGTCTTCATGAGCCCTGTGGAAACTCAGATTTAATCATAGACATGTGTGTATGTTCATGAATACCAATCAATCGTAAATTGATAGCATGCTCCCGCTAGTCAGTAATTAGCATACATCCCCACCCATGAACACCAGTGACCACCATATATGGAGGTGATAGGTGCATCCTGTCAACCTGTGAACACAGAGCATACAAAGAAGGAGAGAGAGAGAGAGAGAAAAAAAACGTTTCCGACCTTGAGATTGAAATTATTTTCTCTCTCCTGATTGATTCAAGTTGGAAAGGGATGCCAGAAATGTAGAAAACACATGTATTAAGTCAATATAAATAACTCATTCATATTTTTAAGAAACCCAATCTGAAGCTTAAAATCTGCTAATTGCCAACTAATTTAGCTAAATGTGTTATATTTCTAATCTTTTGTCATGTTTTACTTAAGATATTTGTGTATTGTGAACATAACAGACCACAGTACAAATTAAAATTGTAACTTCTAATAATGCCAAGCAATATTCCTTATTTACACAAGCACTACAAGCACTCAGAAGCAGGTATAGATTTTGTAAATACCTATGAAAAGATCGGAGCTACTAACATATTGATGAATTGCCAAAATACATGTTAATTTCCTTCTGCAAACAGTTTACACACAAATTCGTTCTGCTCACATTTCATGAATGAGACCCACTGTGTTTTGGTGAGTAACATTGAATTTAAACATAACTTATATTTGTTTACAGAAAAACTCCACAGGGTCCCTTTAAGAAAAACAAAGTCCTTATACTGTAGACACAGACTACACGTCCCCATTTCCCTCATTCTTTCTTCAAAATACATCACATATGCAGCTTATCATTATTTATACAGAGCATCTACAGGACACAAGCATACAGGCAAGTATCACATTGCAGTAAGTGATGTAGGTCAGATTTGTTTTTTCATTAAAAAGTAGAGGAAGAGAATTTCTGGAACCATCCAATAAGTGCACTGTACCTGTTGTAGTCAACAAATCTTATGAGGAGAGGGTAGAAGGCATACAGGTCTCTGACCAGTATGGTGAACTGGTCCATGATGAGAAGCTCTGTCTCTGACATCTCCCCCCTTCCCTCTGCCTTGCTGTGTTCCTCATCCATCAGCACAACTGCTGCTTTCTATAGGACACAGTAACACACAGCTTTCTCTCCATTTCAACAACAAATATACTGTCATCCTAGTGGTAGTATTAGGAGTAGTATTATAGTCCTACTTTGCAAAAACACTGCATTAGACTTACAAACTTACTGTTACATTATTTAAAGCTGGGGTAGGCAGTTTCATGTTTGGTGTCATTAGGCAAACATTCTATAATAAACTTAGCATAAAGTAATTCAAGTGGACTGAAAGAAAACTGGACCTCTGCACCTCCTCACGACTCTTATTTTTCAGGCTTTAGAAAATTTAGACTGTGGCAGGAGACCCTGGCCAATCACAGGTCATTTCAGAGAGAGGGAGCCTCGATTGGCTGTCCTCCAAATGCAGATGCAAATGCACACATCCCTTCTGTGAAACCCTGATTTAATGGTGTAGAATCCTGCAGAGAAAGTTGCTATTTGCAAGAGCCTAAAATCACAGTGTGTCCTCTGCCTCCGTTTCTGTCGCTGCAGATCAACTCACTGGGAGGACAGCTGGCAGCAGTTCTGGAGACTGACACCCAGTCAGCAGCCACAGCAACCCGACTGCAGCCAGCGCAAACCCCACATCCTGGGGACTGGACAGCCCCGACTCCTCATCAGATCAGCAAGCTTTCTGTTGCTGTCATTACACAGGTTAGACCCAATGCTGCCACTGACCAGCAGACCACTGTGAAACCTGGCACTGAGGGGTTTGTGCCAGCAGAAATGCTGCAGCTGCTGATGAAAGTTCCAGTTCCAGAACTGCTATCCACTGTCCTCTAGGGCAAGTAGTTCACAGTGGCAGGGAGCAACTGCTGTACAAGTGAAAGATTAAATAAATCAGTGTATGGAAAAAGTCTAAACTACCATATGAAGTGTGTGCATATGCATGTGGTTGTCTGGTGGGAGGGACTTAGGACACAGGGGAAAGCTGTAGAAGATGTGTGTATTTTCAGGTTTTTTTGCCTTTCCAGATTTTTGCCTACCCCAGCTTTAAGTCACTGCTTGCACATCTCTGATAGCTTAAGATGGTATTACATAAATATATGTATATACTGTGTGTGTTTTTTAAATCCACCGATATTCTAATGAGCTAAATAACAATCTTTAACATAATAAAATGACAGAACTCACTTTTTTGAGTTTCTCCATCAGAGGAAGAAAATGGGTCTTGAGCAGCTGGGCTTTGGCCTTGCTGATGATTGGCTGAGAGAAGACTTTGAAGCAGGAACAGAGACAGGGTTTATGACTAGGCATTAAAAAGAATTGTGTATATGTGTGTCGAGGTGACTGATGCGGTGTGGCAATTCAAAGCTTTTTTGAACCTTTTCATGCCACCTGGAATTATATTTAAGACAATTATATAGAAACAAAAACCTGACAACATTACGTAAAAATATGTCAAGTCATTATCACACACACACACACACACACACACACACACACACACACACACACACACACACACACACACACACACACACACACACACACACACACACACAGATTACCAGCTAGCCTTTTCATCCAGGCTCCTTCATCTATTCCCAGGTTGTTGTAGATGATCTTGAGGATGTTTCCCAGCAGAGTGTTCATGTGTTCAGAAGTCACCGAGGTGCAACAGCTGTCAGCTTTGTCTGGGTTGCTCTCTGGTCCATGCTCCCACCAATGAGACATGTAGCTGCACAACATTGGCAACACCACCTAGAGAAAATTGAAAAAAAAAAAAAACATGCTACAATCATAAGGTTTATGTTGAGTTTTATTAACCTCTGTGGGGAAATCAATCTTCTGCATTAACCCACTGAGCTATTTAGTAGCAGTGGGCAGCCAACAGGCACCTCAGGTGTGGCAGCTTGGGTTTAATGGTATGACAAAAAAACAGAGAACCTTGAGGGAAACAAACTCATGTGGATAAGGGTACAAGAGATAAAAAGTTGATGTGTATTTTCAAGTTTGTTAGTTAATGTCCCACCTCCATAACATGGGGCATCTGAGTGTATCGCATGCCAGACTCTGCCAGCTCCATGATCTCCTCCAGACACTTGTCTAAGTTTGGGATCAGAGGACAAACCTCCCCGACCTGCCCTGGAAGACCTAGAACTGAGAGGTGGAAAGACAATGTACTTAAACAATGAATATACACATCAATATATAGCTCAATAATTACACACACGCACAATTAACTTTGCATTTCAAGCAGAAGCTATGTTGCGTGCCTGCTAACACTATCACTGGTTTCCACAAGATGTTAATTTTTGCTCATGCCATATCAACACCTGCTGAGTCATTTCTGAACAGTCAATGCTGTGTTTGTCCTCCATTAGAAAGGAAGAGATCTATCTGGACTTATCAGTCTTTTATGGTTGTGGTGATGGTAAATGACCAGACTGCCATAACTAACAGCAACTGATGGTCCTGTAATCTCAGTGCTTTAGACGTTACTCTGTCATTTGAATATCACAGTAACACACAATGAGCTCAGTTACTAAGACAATGTAATTCTCAGAGGATACAACTACCTCAAGACTTGAATTCTACAAATATGAGAGGATTGAATAACATCAAGTCAAGGAATACAAGCGCACAGAGTGGCTAAACATTGAAATACATATACTCATGCGTACCTGTTCTGTCTTTAGTTCCTTTGCTGTTGTAGATAGAGAAGCTGTTGAACTTGTTGATGTGAGGCTCAAGGAACGCAACAGGAAAGGCTCCTGAGAAGGCAGCTAAACACTTCCCTAATGCTGGACGCTGTCTGGAGAGGAGGATAAGATAGGATGGGATGGGATGGGATGGGGTGGGGTAGGGTAGGATAGGATAGGATAGGGTGGGGTAGGACAGGAAGAAAGGAGACAAGAGGAAACAGCAAAGGAGAAGAGATAAATATTTTTTTCATTATTATTATTTCCATATCAATCATATATTTCTTTATTTGATAAACTGTAATAATATGCAAGATTGCCTATTTTTTCTTAACATGCTAAAAACCATAAAACGTTCAGATAGGCAACTTTGTAATATAGTTTGGTAATATCAAATTTGGTGATATTGTTTAATAAGTTTAGATTAGCCTTTCCTTTCTCTTGTCTTATACATTTGGGAAACTCAAAATTGTGAATTTTTGTAACTAAACCAGTGTTAACTCTGTTAGTCTTTTGTCAGCTATTAGAAATACCATGGATTGTTAATTGCCTCTGTTTCATCTTACTTAATCTGCTTCCTGTGCTTAAATTTTAACATCTTTATCTCCTGGTTCAGACACTGGGTTTGAAAACTGTTTGCCATTGTTTTCCTCAAACGGAAGAGATGCCATTAGGGACCATATGCTGACTCCTGTCATTTGCAATGCAAAGACTATTACAGGAGGAACATTTGTGCAGTGTGAAATTCAGAAGAACTTAACACAAATAAACTGCAGGTAAACCAGATACAGTGCAGGAGGAGGCATTTGGATTTTATGAAGCTCAGCAGTGGGTGTGTTTTTTACAAGGTAATAGTGAATTAGCAGTTATAATGTGTTTGTTACAAGTTTTACAGTCACAGCTGTAGCACATCTGCAATGTTAAATTAATTAATTCCGCTCATTCTGCCTTAAGTATTTTACACACAATGAAATACTGAGCTTGCTGGATAAAGAAATAGAAGTACATTAGCACATTAATGGGGTTCTTATGCTGGTCTCTTTACTCTTTTAAACACACATTTGGTTTCTTATTGGTTCAAACAGTTTATGGCTGTGCGATTTCTCTGTCACAATTACGCTGGGTCTGCTCCATTTCAGTATGCCTGTGCACCACTTAACATGTAATGGCGATGGCCGATAGCTGCTTAAATGGAATGTAATCTGTCAGCCAGCAGCAGCAACCATGTAACTGTCAGCTGACAAAACAAATATTAATGTCAGCCTACAGGGCAAAAGCCATGGTAGCTTTCCCTGCTGACAAATAATTGCCTGTGTGGATAGTAATGTTCACAATATGATTTTATGTAACCTGGATGACATTCATCAGTTCTCTGTTTTATCAATCTCTCTTGATTTGTTTGTGTTTGCATGGGCTACGTTGTCATGGTGACGTATATGCTGCGCTCGCTGCTAAAATTTGGTGGATTACCTGCCAAATGGTGTGCAGACTCCACCTACTCAGCACATAGCAGGCGTACAACGGCGTGGTAATGGTGCGGAATCACAGTGTGCAAAGTTTGCGTGCTGTCATAGTAACATAAGATGTGGCTTTGTAGCTTTGCTATTTTCGCAGACGTTATGTCGGTATGCTGATTTGGAGTTGTATTTGATGCCCTCTGTAAACTCAAATACTCTTCACAGTACATGTGTACTGTAGGGTGTACTGTACCTCTCTACATAGATACTTTTGTTGGTTCCCAGAAAATAGAGGCTGTTGAGGATTCTGTAGCAGGAAACCTGGACATCATCCACTGAGAGAAAGAGAGGTGAACAAAAAAGATGTTTGCAGTTTACATTTCAGGGAGTTCTCTTCTTTGATTTTAATGAAAAAGGGGAAAAAAACAAAAACATTTTTCCTGTAAATGATGAACTATTACATGAAATGTTATGCTAGAAATGTGATAAATACATGATTTTGTTCTTTAAGAAGAAACATTTGAAACATTAACTCAAGCCAACATAATGAGTAGCACCAGTCAATACGCACATATGAGGTCTTCTCCAAACATGTTTTGTCCAATGTGTTCGAACAGAGAGGAGAGGACGGGCAGCAGAGCGAAGGTGGTGTAGTTGATGATCTGAGTGACACCTCGTGGCTGCTCTCTGCTGTGGGTGAACTGGCCCAACTTCAGGTTCTCCTGTGTCTTCTCCAGATCTTCTGCTGCACTGTCAAAGTACAACCGTAATGCTGTCTTCACTGACTCCAGACCAGTCTTCATCACTGTCCTGATAAATGGGGAGAGATAGGTTTTACACTATCTTTACAAGACTGACATCTGATGTATTCTATAGACAGTGCAAGAAAACACATACAGTCTATTGTTTTAATAGGCTTGTTTGAGATGAGCCAGGCTCGATCACTGGCCATCGCCGCACAATACATGCTGCAGTTTTTTGAGCCAGGTGCTGCAGTTGCTCTCCAGCAACTGCAAGACCCAGGACATTATAGGAAATGCCTGGCTCTCACCTGATCAAACAGCAGCATTTCAGTAGGTTACTCGGTATCAGATTCGTCACGATGTGAGTGTTTCTGTGACTTCCTGTACAGAATGAAGGCTGCTGGAAAGTAGTAGCGGATCCTGATATGGGCCAAATGGGTGTTTGCCCAGGCGCCATAGGGGGTTGTCGCCCAGGGTGCCATTTAGGCTAGAACTGCCACTGCTGGAAACTGTTGGGAAACTGACTGAAACCGACTTCAGCGCGGCTTTTTGTCACTGCTTCTGCTCCAGCAGCTTTCCAGTTCATCTCGGACAAGCGCCCTGAAACTCATTCAAAGCTCTGGCTCATCACTGTGAGTTATACTCACATACGATTAGACGACGGGTAGGATGGCCTGCTCTGGCCACCCACTCTCTCATTAGTACCTCTTTTTATATGAGGCAATTCTTGAGCTGCTCCCAAATTGCCTGTGTGTTAATGCAGAAAAGTGCCAGGCAATACTCTTTGTGTTCTCAGGACTTTTTTATGGTTCTGTTTGAAATGCCAGTACAAAACTGGAAAAAGTCCATTTGTGTATTTGGCACCCTTGTCTGCAAAATGACTTGAAACTCAATTAGTTAATCTTGCTAAATGCCTTTAAATGCATAATGAAAATCAGAGGCAGATTCCATAAGATGTCAGTGTTTTTAATAGAGATGCATCTATCAGTCTACTGGTGACCAGAATCAGGCGATTTTCAGCTTGACCAGCAATGACCCCTGAGTGGTCTGTCAGTCTCAAATAGCTAATTGTGTGCTGATTAAATTTACACGCATACCACACAACAGTTCTCGTGGCAGGCACAGCAGCAAAGACAGTAAGTGACTATTGTAATAACTGTTGCAACCTGTTTTCATTCCCAGGTCGTCAAATACAGACGCTTTGTCTCGCCCCCTTGTAACAAACTTCACAGACCTTCTTAATTACTTTTTTTCTGAAAGGCATCTGGTGACAAATTTAGCCATTTATTCAGACCATCAGGAAAAAAGTTGCAAATCATTCCAATGCATGCTGCTCAGAGTGTCTGAGTCTCCTCCCCCACCATACACACAGCACTGGGAGTACTGCTAACTGCAGTAGTGGGGATTAATGCACCATAGACTTGATTAAGACTTCACCATGCTAACCAGGGTAGCAGCTAGCATAAGGGTTAGCTCCACCCTCTCTTACAAATATGGTCACTTCTGGCTCCAAAAATCCAAGATGGCATTGACCAAAATGCCAAACTCAATGCTTCAAACTAACAGTCCACAAACCAATTGAGTGACGTCACAATGACCAAGTTAGTTATACAGTCGGTCCTTCAACATCACCCCTGTTGTAATGACAAGGGGCAAACACACACACACAGACATATAGGCTTAGTTAATGTCTTTCCTCACCTGGCATCCAGGCTTTGTCCCAGTATCTGCAGACAGTTGACGATGGAGGTAGCATTGTTACCTGAAAAGTAGACAGGATCACTTAATACAGAGAGTGTGCACATACTGGGTGGGATTTGAGGTTCCTGTCTGTCAGGTATGTGAAGAGTCAAACACTACAGCGCACTAACACAACAAAACAACAGCCCTGTTCAAACCAGTAGGTAAGAGTTGTCTGTCTGATGGAAACACATCTGAAGAACACATCTGTCATGTATGTTCTTCAGATAATACCACAGCAGAGCATCAAGTTCAAAGCAAAAATATGTTCTTTTAAAAAGTGACGATATTACAAGCTTATTAATTCCAGGCTTTTTTTGCTGTCAACACTACTGGAAGCAAAATCCTGACAGCCTGATAAATATCAATAAAAAACTTTTTTTTTTTTTTTTTTTTGCACAAATGTGTCTGTCTGTTTTCAGTTGTATCAAAGGTGGAACATCTTTTTACTTTGAGGAGAATGTCATGGTGAAATGCTCTCAGCACATGATATGGTATAACAAATTTCACTACACACCACACACAGCTGCTGAGCAGAGGATGACTATACACACAACTATGGTATCATGCATGCATGCACACACACTCCTGCACACACTATTTAAGGCTGTTCTAGAGCTTTTTCATGTTCATCCTCTATCTGTTTCTCCCAAACACGCTGCTGTCATTTATGATTGCAGTTTAATATCAACAATAGATGCAGGATAACTTATTCCATAAACTGTCTCACATGGAAGAAGTTTCAGTGTGTAGTATGTTTAGACCTTTGCACAGTCCTCAGTACAGATCAAACAAATATATATACTGGTTTAACTAATTGTTAAAAATATAGTACTGAGTTATATTCAGTTTCTGAGGTCTGATTTTAACCTTTAAAGGTAAACTGTGGAGCTTTTGAATACCAGTAGCACTAAGTATCCATGTCCATTCATGAAGGTCCCTGTTTTGTTTTTTTCTTATGCACACAGCCAAGAAACACAACAACGTGCCAAAAAAGGCAGGGAAGAAGAAGTCTGCTATCAAGTAAATATGGATGCAAACAATGCAGATTTCAAACTTTTTAGAAAGTCAGCTTTTTTAAAGTTTTATGAGGAAAGAAATGCATTCAGCATGCTTGGTAGTCCACAAAGACACACTGGATGTACACAAAAAGACTTACAAGACCTGAAGACCATGATAGCTTACAGTATGAATTTCGTCTTAAACAAGTGATGGATACACAATGGTAAATACGAACCTGATTAATAGTACTGCTCTATCGTTAAAAACATAGCAAGAAAGAGTTCTGCTTATGCTTTGCTTCCATTGTTTATACCTTGTTTAGTGCTGAGGTGCTTGAGTATGATAAACACCAGGATTGAAAGTTTTTAAACAACACCCAGCCCTACCAGTGACAGATGACCAGCTGAATGCAAATATGTGGAAAATACAAAATGACATGATGGTTCATGGACTTACATGATGACAAGAGGTACCAGAATGCACCCAATATAAAGATTACTGGTCACTTTACACCAGCAATCACTTAATCAGCAGCATTTGAGGGACTATGATTTAACAACTGTCAAACTGCAATAACTGATTTTTGTCCACTTGGGGCAGCGTAAACAAGCTGTAAACAAGTAGTGACTAGTAACAACAGTGAGTAAAACCTCATAGACGCCCATCACAAGATTCACAGAGTGTAGGCGTAGCCGTAGCTGTCACTATTACACTGTATTTTCAGTTCATGAAAGTTAATTTTAACATTTGGATCATCTAAAAAAGCCTTGATCAGCCTTTGGCTGTACTAAAAGACAACGTTTTCTGCTAGGTATATCTGTTTTAATGGTTTTAAGGCTGTGAAAATACAAATTAGCATTATCATAGTTAACTATAGCTCTAAATGCATTGTGCTACCTAAGCTAGCAGCTGGCATTGGTGTTTGCTCTACCCTCTAACTTCACTTTTGGCTCCAAAAATCCAAGATGGTGACGGCCAAAATGCCAAACCCAGGGCTCAAAATGGGAGTCCACAAACCAGTTGGTGATGTCATGGTGGCTGTGTCCATTATTTAATACTTTCTACTTTACATTACCTAACATTTTTACTGTCTAAAAAAAAAATCTTGTTCAGTGTTTGGTTGTACTAAAAGACCCTCTAAGGAGTCAGGTATTCTGTTTTTCCAGTAAGTAAATTTAGTTTCAATTATTTTAAGCCTATGTTTTGCTAGTAAAATTTAGCATGAGCATTATCACAGTTAACCATAGAATGTAAATGGCCCCTGCATTACATAGGCACAGTTCATTATGCTCTGCGTTTCATTAGGGTTCCCTTTGGTATTATGTAACAGCTTGCGTCAAACAGAGGCCTTCAGTTTTTCAGACAAATGGAAAGACGCTTATGATGGCGGCTGAGATTCCTTCAAGGGCAAGTGTCAAGGAGAAGTCAACAAGGGCATGTTGATCAACTAATGGAACGCAGCCATGATCACTTATGGCTCCAAAAATCCAAGACAGCAACAGCCAAAATGCCAAAGTCAAGGCCTTAAAAACCGGAGTCCACAAACCGATAAGTGACGTGACAGTGGCTACGTCCATCTTTTTATACAGTCTATGGCTGTGACTCAACACTGACATATCACCTTTTAAGTTGTAAATAAATATTAATATTATAATAATAATAATAATAATAATAATAATAACAAGTATAATTAAAAAGAGACTTCCCTATAAATCTTACTTTTTCTCTCAGGGACACATCTATGGCATACACAGTACTCTGGGGTCAACATAATATGTAACCACTCGTACTGCAGTCATATTCACTCAGAGCCACAGCAGAGAAGGAGCAGAAGTTGAAGCAGTAGGCATGAACGTCCTTACCAAATAAGGATATCCTATGTCTGACAAGAACTCCCAGTTTGCAGAAAAGACTGAAAAGATTTGATGAAAGGAGAGAAGAGGTAGAGAGGGAAGCAGAGGAAGAGATAAAATAGTGTGAGACAATCAACCAAGAGAAAGACAAAGAGAGAGCAGGAGAGACATAAAGGCACACAGCCTGTCATACACAGGGAGTACATTAAATATAGTAGTCTCAACACATACATATTAATCAACAATAAAACATAAGTGCGAGTTACACCCTGCAATGCTGGCATGTTTGGCTGTCTAATTTATGTCATTTGTCGCACATACCTGGTCACCATCTCTTTCTCCTTGTTGGAGGCGTGGCCTCCGCTGCTGATTGGATGGATGGCTGTGGACAGGAAGTACAGCCTATGGTTTTTAAAGTACTGATCCACCAATGGCAAAACGACCTGAGGGTAAAATAACATAAATACAGAGAATAATTACCCATCTGTCTGTCTTTTAAATACTTAACAATACTGTAGGTTTTAGGAATGGACTTTCCATGCAAAGAATTTGATTTCATCGCTAGGAAAATATTGATCAATATAACATACCTACATTAAAAGATGTGATTTGAATAAAAGTAAATTAGATTGAGATTATTTTAAATTTGATTGGTCAGAACCCAGCATTAGAATTAGCAGCAGTTTCCATAAGCCCTATGAGATCACCTGAAGGACTGTTACAACACATTCTCACTCTGATCTAGTTACATATCGACGTTTGGTCATGGACTTTCCACGTCAACTTATGAGGTACAAGGTACCTTGGCTGCGTTGGTTGTTGACGTCCTGGGATGCCGTGTCAATTTCAGCCTGTTACATGCATTGTCTGATTTCAACATACATGTTATGCTTTCACAGGAAATGTACAGTTTGCATACAGTCTCATTCAAAATAAACACACTATGTCAGTACAACACTGCGAGCTGATGTTTGTTTTTTTCCCTCAACAACAAACGCACGTGGTTACAAGTAGCCAACACACGGTTGGGTTTAGGAAAAAAACAACAACAGGGTTTGGCTTTACAATCTTAAAGAAAGCAAAGGCTGGCCTCCCGGATGAAAGTCCATAGTTGTTGGACCCATCCACCACCCTTCCCACCCATTCCACAGATACTTACTCCCACCGCGTTTCCCCTTTTTATCTTTTATCTTTTTTTGTTTATCTAACACCAAAAGTCACTGACCAAGTGCCGTTATTTGATAACTTTGAAGTGAGCCTGGGTTGACTGTTAAAGACAGGCTTGATGATTACTGCTGGATAACAATTTTTATATTGCACATTGTCAAGCACATTGTTAAAAAAAAAACCAAACACCTCTAAAATTAAAATAAACATATCCAAATACCCAACTGATTTATAAATCAAGTGAAATGATGAGTTCTGACCTTTCCAAAGAACTTAATCTGTTGTTCATGAGGAATCTTCTCTCCCTTTGGCTTTGTTCCCAGGTCTAAATGACAGAGAGATCACAATCAAAGACAATAAGGTCTGAACAGATTTGCAGGGTGACATTCATCTGACACATTGCCTTGGGTGGTAGAGCTAGGAGCAAGGTTTTTATTTCATTATCAAAAATATTTATGCGGTTCAATTTGTGCTGCAAAGAGTCCATTGAAAATAGTAAAATAGCATCAGGGTGGCAGCCAATAACCCTTAAAAAGAAAGAGTTCTTCAGTTTTTAAACTGCACCCAGAGGAAGTACACTCAAAAAGTAAAATGTCTTTTCTTGTGCCATTTTCACATGGGACTGGGTACACCACGTGATATAGGAAAAAAATGTCCATGGCCTTGGCTAAAAGACATGGTATATGTAGGCAAATTAAACAACAATAAATTGTGGTTATTGTATGACTATCAGGTAGCCACCAGCTTTGCACTCTGCTGTTATTTTGGTGATATGGCACCTTCCTCTGCACCAGCCTTAATGGATCTAGACCAGAGTTCAGTTACAGACAGCATTTGACATGAACATTGCACTACATTAATATAAGAACAGTCATTTGTTTATTATTGAATGAGTAACAGAAAAGTCTTACCAAACTCCATCATGTGTTGGTGTGCCTGGTCTACGTATGTGATAAGCTGCTGCAGAAAGGTGTAGGCAAATCGTTTCTCTATAGCTGGAGTGTCCAACTCCTGTGACTTCACACCTCTGGAAACAACATAGACACTCTTAAAGGAATGAGCTGCCATTGTGCAAAATACTCTGCTAGCTTAGCTCTATCAAAGATGAAAATACACCTTCCAGCTGGAAAGCTGTCCTATCTAATAGTTGTGTCTTGTTTTTCTACATAACATGTTTAGATACTTAAAACTAGGGGTGACCCCGAATGGTCGATGATTCGGTGATTCGATTCGGAGAAGTCTGATTCGACTGCCAGCCTTGCTGCCGAATCGTCCCAAAATGTGGTTATGAAACAAGACCATACCATTCTCACTATATGGGGGTGCTCACTGCTGCTGAACATCTTGATTTGACATAGAATGTATTTGTTTTATAGTAATTCATGATATATAGCCTATTTTGATACAAACATCAGCCTAATTTCTGTTAATAAAAAATTGAAAATGACGTGTGCGTTTAATCAGTAGGCATAATCATTACTACGCATGAATAAATCACTCAGTTGCTCAATCCAAACAAGCTGAGGTGAGTGTGTGCGCTGCAGGACCATTGGAGGAGCATCGAGGCCTACGGTGATTTACGGTGGTGGAGCGTATAAACAAACACTTTGGAGGAGGTATTTGCTCTCAAATCAAACTTTTTTGAAGGATTATTCATTTACCTGAAGTGTCTTGAAACAAATTTCACCGCTGATTGTTTTCTTGATAGACTCTGTTTTTTTATTTGGCTACTTTTTGTCCGACGTGCCAAACAATTGAGAGCGGTGACGCACGGTCCGTGTGGATGAACTTGTATGAACCTGAGTTGATTTATGAAGTAACTTGAAGTCAGAAAGAAGGAAAACTGTTTCTAAACCTATTGATGATGTTTTTGGATGATTATTCGTGAATGAAATGGCAAGTTCTGATGAGTCAGAAACGACTGCAGCGCGTCTGTGCTCATCTAGAGCGTCATCCTTGATGAGGTGAAAGGAATAAAGATAAAGATAAAATGAAAACCCTTTTACTTTTATTATTATTATCTTATTATGCCAGCTGAAGAATTAAATTTGTTTATTTGGGTGTTTTAGCTCCGAGCTCATTAATTAATGAGGGAGAAAACAACATGATTCGACGATTAGTCGGCTAAAGGAAAAATCTGTCAAATCAGATTCGACTATGAAAATTCTTAGTCGGGGACACCCCCACTTATAACTATATCCTAACCAGTAACAGCAAATCGCAATGAATTCACACAAAATCTCAAAAGTCCGTAGTTGCTATTTATCATGATATAACATGGTATAACATACCTATTGATTTGTCAGAAGGTATTTTTATTTAACTGGCTAGGCCAGCATTTCCCTCTTCTTACACTCTCAGTGGTATGTGAAGCTAAACACATCCAAAGCCTTTCACACACACAGATGAAATTGAGTTCACTCTGGGTCAGACATTTCAGCAAACAAACACATTTCCTAAAATGTCAGCCTGTTCCATTAAATGTGTGAAAGAATACCCAGTAGAGATACACGCTGTTATGCACACACTCCGCATGTCATCAGGCAAACCTCAATACACACAGTGGGGGAAATAAGTTTTCAAGACATCAACATTTTTTTCATTACACATATTTCCAATGCAACTTTTCACATAAAATTCAGACATGGTATTGGAATCAACTCAGTATAACCTAAAGGAAATGTAACATTCCAATCTGTAAAAAATGGTTATGTCCAATTAAGTGGAATGACATGTGGACGGCAACAGATTTGTCTCAAGAATTTTCAGTTACATGGCTCCATTAATTCTGCTTTTGATCATTTAAATTCTGAACCAGAATTACCACCCCGCAGTTGCATGCCTTTGCGCACCAGAGAAGTTTCTCTTACAGTGTACATGGACACTTCACACCCATCCCCCACCAAAAATCACAATACCTGTGACCTTTGACCCTTTGGATATGAAATGTCATCATTGAGTTACAGCCAAAAACATATCTTGTGATGTCACAGTGACCTTGACCTTTGACCTTCAACACAAAATTCAAATCAGTTTATTTTTCAGTCCAAGTGGACGTTTGTGTCAAATTTAAAGAAATTCCCTTAAGGTGCTTTTAGGATGTTGTGCTCACAAGCACGACAAATATGCAAGGTCACACTGACCTTGACCTTCGACCACCGAAATCCAATCAGTTAATTTTTAATCCAAGTGGACATTTGTGCCATATTTGAGGAAATTCCCTTGAAGCGTTCTTGAGATATTGTGCTCACATGGATGGGAAAGACAACCCGAACACATAATCCCTCCAGCCATGGCTATTGCTGGCACAGAGGCAAAAAAACAGCCCCATAAGATGATGTTTCCATCTCTGAATTTCACTATAGTTATGGTATTTTAAAGGTCATGGGCAGAGTCATTTCTCCTCTAAACCACACTGCAATCTCCCAGTAATCCACAGGACTTCTCCAAATGTTGTGGCGGACTTCACATCAACTTCAAACAAAGTTTTCAGCAACAATGCAACGCATCAATTTTAGAGGAGAAATGGCTCTGCATTTAAGCTCAGAGGTGGAATCATCATGGTAACACACTGTTTCTCATAGTACCAACACAATCCAATCAATTACAACATCAAAAGGAAGATGAATGGAGCTGTGTACCAGGAAATTCTTAAGAATTTCTCGCCATCCACCAAGACAATGAGGATGCGGTAAGGGTGGACTTCCCAGCAGGACAACGATCCACAACATACTGCAAAGAGATTGTCAGTTGGTTTAAGAGGAAGAAAAAAATGGCCCAGTGCTTGAATGGCCCAGTAAATCATCAGACTTAAAACCAATAGAAGATTCGTGGAGGGAACTGAAAATTAAGGTTCACCTGCAGAATCTTCTAGCTTTAAAGACTATCTGTGTGAATGTGACAAAATCCATCCTGAACAGATACTGGCATTGCAAACAAAGATTTCTCCACTAAGTAGGGCTGTCAAAAGTATTGATACTCTGAAAAGTATTGATACTCAAACGCCGTATCTGGATACAATACTAATTTACAAAAGTATCAATACTAACAGTGCACGCCACCTCAGTCAGCTGCGCGCAACGGGTCCCACGGACATGCGCTGTGCAGGCAGTGTCTGGCAGGCACAGAGCCCTTGCTGCAACCCGGCTTGTTGTCGTCGCTGTGCATGCATGCAAACATTTCTGTTGCTGTAATATGACCAGCGCGGCTGCAGGAGGATCAGAGCAGCCAGTTTTGGTCAAAAATGATAAAGGAAAAAGCGCTCTTTGGAAATATTTAGTGAAGTGAACACAGCACGCTGCAGACGGCAGGTACAGCTCCTCCCCTCACTAGCAGCTGAGCAGCTGGTGTCGCCAGCATCAAACTAAAATATAACCACTAACGTTAATGTGGGAGCTAAGCAGGAAACTTTATCAGTCATGCCTGTCTGTAACATTAATAGACAATGTTAATTTAACAGGACAACACAATTATGTGTGTCTGAAAAGTTATATTAACTGTAAAGTCACAGATTGAAGCTGAAAAAACGTTTGGTTTCTCACGTAACCCCTGGTTCTCTGATCACATAGTGAGGTAGAAACAGCAGCATCCTGAGCCTAAACTACAAACTCTATTTGATCAGCAACGAAAATATGGTGCCAATTCACCTCCTTCCTCTCATTCCTCTTAATTTTTTGCTGCTGTATCGAAAATAGTATCGAGTATTGAATATTTTCCTGGGTATCGATATCGCATTTGAAATTTTAGTATCGTGACAACCCTACCACCAAGCATTAAATAGATATCAGTTAGTGGGTTCAGTACTTTTTCTAGGGCAGATTTATTGATTTAATACCAATGTCTGGGTTAAATTTACTGAAAATAGCTGCAGTGGAAATATGTTTAATAAAAAATGCTGACATGTTGAATACTTATTTCCTTCACTGTGTGTAGGAAACTTACCTAAATTCAACTAATCAAACACATTCAAAATTCAAATGCACATTAGAGCAACTGCACCCTGTGTGTAAAGTGTGAAGTCTACTTCCTACCTGGACACAGTGTAACCGTTGATCTGGAGGAACTTGAGAATGTCTTGTGCTTTTTCTCTGTCTTTGGATTTCTCTTTGGCAGTCAGTGTATCATAGGGAACCAGCAGAGGATGGTTCCCTCCACCTGGAGACAACAGCAACACAGCAGGATGGAAAATGAAAACAGAACAGGATGACACAAAGAGGACTCTTGTTTATCCAAGCACCTCTTGTTAGTAAAGCTATAGGAGCCTTAAAAGCATGATTATAGCTCACTGTATTAGTGGCACTGCCATCAGCTCAGGAAGTTGGCATTTTTCTGATGACTGACTGATCAGTAGATTCTGATTTTAATACAGTTTTGAGCAGTGTTGAATTGTTTTGTTCAGACGATTATGTCCACAACCCTGATGCATTTTTTTGTGTCAACAGAATATAACAGAAACAAAATAAAGTCAGTGATGATTGATAGCAGAAAAGGAAAATGTTTCCGGAAATGTAGTGCGCACTGTGTGTGTGTGTGTGTATGTGTGCGTGTGTGTGTCATATTCACCTTTGGCTTCCAGCTCCATTTTCTTTTTTCTGGCCCAGATATTATGATAATTCTCTGCAAGCAGCTCTGCCATAGACTGGATAAACACAATGTTACATGAACAAGACTCTGTTTCACAGCACGTATCAATTAATCTATCAACCCACAATATCTTTTAGGTTTTATACTAATATCATTACTCTTCATTAGTGCTACAGCAGCCCAGTTAAACTCAGGGATCAAACACATTTTTAGTTTACTTGTTTGTATAGATATATATATATATATATTGTTTTATCCTTCTGTGTATAGCCTAGGGCTTTTTAGCCCTGGTCGGCTGGTCCATTGTTTGGTCGTTATGCTCTTGTCCCACCAAATTCTCACCGGTTAGACAATTGCTGCAGTTACTTTAATAAGGCCGTGTATCCACCAACGCATTGCTTTACCCAGCTGAAAAAAGAAATCTGTTGTTGTTCAGTGCTTGTATTTGTCCTCTGTGATGACAAACCAATTGATCGAAGAGTTGGTGGAATTTTAGTCAACTAAGATTTTCTTTAGTTGATTACAGCCGTAGTGCACAGTAACCTACCTGCATGTCCCTGGACAGTGTAACATTGCTCATGTCGATTGGTCTGGGGCTGAAAGCTGGAGCTCCTTCAAAAGACAACTGTGGAAAGACAGGATAAACTGTATGTTAATGTCACCTTTCATGTGGTTTTCTATTTTTTATAAATATGAAGTAAATTTGCATTTGCAAATGTGTAACTGTGTTGTGCCTATTTGTGTATACCTGGCTGGCCTGTGATATCCTCCTGGACTTGTTGTGGAGGCTGGCAGGGTCGCCCTCTCTGATCCTGTCGATGCTCCAGCCCCACGACAGCATGGTCTTCAGAGACTCCCTGACTGACCAGCAATACGCCTCCTTATCCTGCAAAATGACAACCAATCGTTAGACAAAACCTGACAGTGAGTTAATACCTCTCCAAAATATTTCACCTACAAAACTGCAATACACCACAAGATACTGTAACCTCGTGTCAAAGATACAGTATTTCCTTGCCATTGATCCTGAATGGTTTCCAAAAAAATGCTAAGAAATCCAGACTCGTGTAAGGCTAGTGATAAATGGCACACTAGAATCAGGATTCCACGGGCAGACACTGTTTCAAAGCTGGCACTCATAGAATCTACCCAAATCCTACAGCCATTTGTTGGGCCAGATCTGGCTCACATTTGGTTAACAGTGTGCTGTGACACAGTTGAGTGCATTAACACTTAGGTACCTGGTTAAGTTAAGTCAAAATATTGCAATTTAGCTTAACAATAAGAACAAAAAGTGAGTGCAGACAGCTGCATGCAGACTACCTTCTCGGAGAGGCCTTTGTATGGTTTTAGTAAAGGGTGGCTCTTGGAGATTTCACAGACCTGGTCCCCATATGACCAGCCATTGGAAAACTATAAAACATACATGCAAAACATTTTAAAATTCATTCAGTTTTCATGCAGAATGTAACTACTGAGATGTCAGTCTAGTGATCCCTAAGTCAGTGTTTTCCAACTGGTCCAGCCAGGGGGCCAGATTTGTCCTCAGTCATTAGTTCTAGGTCCACATAGTTTAATACATTTAGCATAATACCTGCATTTGTCCACGTTGTTGAGTTAGTTTGCTGTCTCTGTTAAGTAGCTGTCTGTTAGTCACTCACTTTACACAAGGTAACAGCACTTCAAGACAAAAGCTCTGTGCCAGAATTTCACTGTACTTAAAAATAAAGTGTGTTTTTTACAAACTTGACACTTGTCACTTGGGTTTCATTCAGAATGGACCCGTGACCCTCTTTTGGACCATGACCCACCAGTTGGGAAGCACTGCCTTAAAACATACCAGTAGCAGGACCACCACTCTTCATGTTGACTAGTGAACATTATGTGTCCTTACCCTTTCTATACACCACTTCTCATGGTTGTGCTCAGCGTATCTGGTTACAAAATAGTCCAGTTTCTCTGGGACAGTCACACTGATAGGGAAGGATAGAAAAACAAAACACAACAGAATTTAAATCTGATGACAGCACATCTTTGGATGTTTTTGCTTTGATAAATTCCCCACTGTATCTTCATAAGAATCTGAATATGAATTCGCACTAAAAAAATAACTTCAGAAACTGAACTTATTTAGCAAAGAAGAAATAAATCAGCTGTATACTTGGTAGTGTCTGCAGGCTGTGGAGTGAAATTTCCCTCTGAGTCCATGGAAGACTGTTTCTCCATCATGGCCATGTAGTTGGACTCCATGTAGTCTGGAGGCAGAGCTCCAGCCACAGCACTGAGACATGGTAAGGCCAGCTTGAACAGTTCCTGGTCATAGCGCTGCGTAAAAAAAACCACATACACAGCTTTAAACATCACAAGATAGCACTGTCGTGCTTATACGACACTTCCTGGCCTTTTATGTTACTTTTCTTTTTTTGCATTATTGCATGTACAGTTAAAATAATTGATTTACAGCAAATCAATGCCCAAAATTGCACTGATGGAAAAGGTCAGCCACAGAATTTGATGGTACCCTATGAGCAACCACAGCTATATTATATTTATTAAATCTGTCTGTGTCTAAACTTTGAGGAAGAGTAACACAAAAATAGGAGTACCCCCAACATATTAGCTCATTTGATTTTTCACCTAGTTTCCTTTATTTCATTTCATGTTCCACAAACAGGCCTAAACTAGAACCTTACCTTGCGGGACAGAGCATCAAATATTCCCCAGAACAGTTTCCTGGAGAGGTGAAGCTCTTCATCTGATGCAGCTCCAAAGCTGCCCCAGCCTCCAGCCAGGCAGTAATACTTCCAACAACGCTCATAGTGATTGGTCAACAGCTGGGGAAAGTCAAGAGGATATTCATCAACCATCTGGCTGGATTTACAAACCAATTTCAACTCAACAGTGTAGCCCGTGGTACACATTATCAGTGCAAGATCACACGGAGATGTTGATGCAAAGAAAAAGGATTTTGTTGTTGACAACTGTATGAGAATAAATATGTTTTCTGAATGTGTTGTAGAATGCAGTTTTTAAGACAATCAAATAAACTCCTCCTATATTACAATGACACATAATCACAATTTCATGTTGGAGTGGAGAATCTTGCTCTTTGTGAAAGTTGTCTGAGCTGAGGTAAAATAGTAGAAATGTGCATGTTGCAGATTGAAGTGTAAAATAGATATCCTTATTACAAGGGGTGTGTCATATCATATTATTTACAATAATATCAGCATAATTTTAATTATGAAAATCATGATCCTCGCAATATTTCAACTTGTTGACATTTTGATGTCATACTGTACGCACGGCAACAACCGGCATGGCTGAAAGCAAAA
This sequence comes from Epinephelus awoara, assembly GCA_035609425.1. Taxonomy (NCBI): domain Eukaryota; kingdom Metazoa; phylum Chordata; class Actinopteri; order Perciformes; family Serranidae; genus Epinephelus; species Epinephelus awoara. The sequence goes on along the minus strand of CM069313.1, from coordinate 5,043,962 downwards.
TTATTACCCACTCTGTGGTGGTTCCAAGAAGAGCAGCTTCAGTAGTGTGGAATAAACTGTGGTGTCCTAAATGTTTTATGAACAGCCCCGGACTTCTCAGACTCTTTTAGTGAGTTACTGCTCAGAGGGAATTCATTCAGCCACTCCTCTGGCAGCAGCACAGTGTCTCTCCCTCTCCTCTCTCACTGGAGTTGGTGTTGTCAACTGATTTTGTCATAAACCTTTGGTAATGTAAAACCTACTGAGTCACGCTCACGGCTTGACGAAAAACTACACATATGTGACTGCAAAATAGTTATTACAGCATAACAGTCTGTCACAGGTTACAGCGTGATGAGTAGAGGAGAAATGGCAGAGTATAAAGGTCCAGGTGGAAAAAAAGAAAAACAACTCAATCGTTTAGGATTTTGCTAAAAGAGAAGGAAATCGTCTGTTGATTTATATACAAAGATCCCAGGGTACGTTTTTTTTTGTATTTGGGAACTGTTTCAATGTGTAATTTGTGGTAGATTTTATTTTGTTGTACTATTGATATTGCATACAGAATCTGAATCTCCCTCTGAGTTACTGTTGTTGTTTACAAACTAAAGAAATTAGACCATTTTTGTTTAGTTTTTACTGAATATTTGAAGAAAATTTGACTATAGCACTTATTTTGCAGCAATTCTATGTTCTTAAATTAATAATAAAAGTTTTTTTTTCTAATTTCTCCTATCGTCAAATTATCGTTATTGCAAAAATACCCTGGAATATTGTGATATTATTTATGAGCCATAGTCCCCGTAGATTCAATTGAAAAGCTCTGATTAAACTGATTGGGCAGAGATATAAGTGAAATTTGTTTCTCACCTTTAGAGGCATCTTGGTGTGTTCATTAAGCAGAGGAACGTCAAACACCAGCCTCCTCAGCAGATGCTGCATCATTGAAGGCCTCAGCTTACTGTACATAATCCAAATGACACACATTAAGTGGTTATTTTCACTGGCACACAGAAACAGTATTAAAAGAGTGGAACCAGAACAGATCTTTGGACAAATCAAAACAAGAAAGACAAATGGAAATTTAATATTCACAAAACAGATATAGGAAATGCTTCATAAAGATACATCAATGAAAATGAATGAGTTGGGAATTTAAATGAGAATATGGTTATTAGTTTAATCTTTTAGTTAAATGGCTAAACTCAAAATATTACAGTGTGGCTGAGGTGTGTTCTAAACTGAAGTTTAAATAAGGATTACTTGCACCATATTTAGTTTTATTTTAGTTTAATTAGTTTAGATACCATTAAAAAGCACGTCAGAATCTTGCAGTGCTTTCCTGAAAGCTCCTCCCATGTGTTTTAACAATCATTTACACTGAAGGATTCCGATGACTCTCACACATGCACTTCAGTTTTGTCTTTGTCCGTCTTACCCACAAACAGCAAGCAGACACTCCTCTATAGCATCCCTCTGGGCCTTGGTAAGGCAGCAGCCTTTGGACAGGCGGTAAACCGTGTGGAGTAGGGAGTCGATCAGCGAGGCAAATGGCTCCGTTCCCGCAAACAGTGGCGCACATTTGGTCAAGAGAGGCAACACGGCTGTGCACAGATACCTGTTGAGGGCGAGTGCCATGTCTGTGGCACTGAGAGCAACCTGACACAAACACAGTGACAGAGGAAGAGAAAAAAAGGTAGAGAGAAGACTATAGTTGAGTGTGCCATTGGAATTGCTCTGGGAAAACTGTGCACTCTAAAAGGGCAGTGAGGTGCAAGGTGTGTTGGTGAGTAGAAATGACCACTAGTGACACAAACACACACTTACAGTGTCCAGGGAGGCAGCAGCTCTCAGGTCTGGTAAGAAGCCTACTTCCAGGAGGTGTAGCAGGAAGTTTTGGTCTTCTATACCGTAGACTCTGTCCAGGAACAGAACCATGGCCGCTTTATGATCCGGACAGAAGCCAGCTGACATGTCTGGCTCCACCACCAACCCATCTATGCATGTCGAGGCATCCCATGATACACATACACAAAAACACAAACAAACAAGATTGAAGTCAAGATTAAACCATCAACCAAATCACTGCTTTTATTGCACTTTTAATTTCCGTCTTTGATCCCATCCTCGACCTGTTTAATATCAGGATTACTGTGAAATGCATGTGATGCAGAAAGTGTGGGTACTGGACAGTTTGCTTACCTTTATTCAGGCTGGGCATGGAGAATGGAATGCTGATGACTCCCACCAGGTCTTCAATAGGAATCAGAGACCTCAGAATGGCTCTGATACGGATCGCTTCACCTTTACCAGCATGGATTAACTGATAGAAAAAGGGTTGGGTTAGTGTGTGTGTATCTATGAGTCTCTCTCTGTGTTTGTGTGTGTGTGTGTGTGTGTGGTCACTCACATGCATCTCTGGAGCACAGCGACCCAGCAGGTCAATGAGAGCAGCATAGAAGGTCATGATGGCATTTCCCATGTGGATGGTATCATCTTCCTCTTCCTCCAGCATGTCACTGCTACACACACACACACACACACACACACACACACACACACACACACACATTATTGATGCTACTAAATACTTCAGACCACTTTTATCTCAAACAGGGCAGGTTCTATAATTCCTCACTCAAGCAACAAAAGACCTACAGTGTGGATGAACAACTGATTTCTCTCCATTCAGTGAACGTAGATACATAGATCTGGGATGAATACTACTATAGAGTGTATAAAATACTGGACATATCCCAAACGCTAGTTGCTAGCTTGGTTAGTTTGTGGCTTTTACAGCTATGATTACCTGTAGTATTGCCTTTGCTAATTTCTGCTAGCAAAAAACAAGCTTACAACCATTAAAACAAAATGTACTGTATTACACATAACTTAAAGCCTTAATAACATTTAAACAGTCAACTGTCAACATGTTTATTTCTGCTGTAAAGTTGGGCCTTTTAACATGGGGGTCTATGGGGGCTGACTCGCGCTTGGAGCAAACCCCAAGTGGCCATTAGAGGAACTGCAATTTTTGGCACTTCCCATAGTGGCTTCATTTTTCAGCCCAAGAGGTTGCTGCCTGGGATACAACATGTGTTTTGTTTGGAACAGATATTGTGTGTAAATGACACTGTAAAAAACAAGGCACAATTTAACTGTACATGAGACTTCTTTTCCTAAACTCTCATTATCTAATATTGTAAGAGCAGATGAATGAGTGGTAAAGATGTTGTCTTACAGTGTCTTGCTGCTCTCAGATGTAGGAGAGGGACCATCTCTGGAGAGATCCTGAGAGATCTTGATGGCCTCCTCCATCGCTGCCAACAACCCATCACCACCTTCACCCCGGAGGGCCGGGCCAAAACATTCTGGTCGGCGAATCAGCAGCCTCACCACAACATTGGCATTCTCCTCCACACTTTCACCTGGCCACAGAATGGAAATGTTCATGACAACATGCTGGGTGCCAAATATGTACATGCATTTAATTTTAAACCCTAAGCCTATTTTATAGGCCTCTGCTCAAAAATTGCATACCCATAATGAAATGAGATATCTTTGCAACCACAAGGTCAATACTTTTGGTGTCATAGTAAAGGGAACACTTGTGAGATTTGTTAGGATGTGTAAATATCAGTATATGTGTTATATGTGACGAGTAGATAAAAATGGCACACAGCACAAATGAAACATTTGGAGGTTCGCCTAAAAAAAAAGAAGCATTTTCAGGATGAGTATCCCTTTGGAATGATGCAGTTGCAGCTTTAAACCTCTTTCCAATCATAGTACAATATGTGAACATTAACTTTGCAAAGGTTGATTCTGATAAAGTGAAGCAGAACAATATTAGAGAGGTTTTAGTACAGAAAATTCAGGCGAGCTCTCCAAAATTGCACCATGGTTGCATGTGATTTTTGTCATGTACAATCCTATATCTTTCATTTTTTGTTTCTGTAAATCCCTAATGATGTTTAGGATATACACATACAACTGTCCGTTTCTGTTTTGTTTTTTTCCTCAATCCATTTCCCACGTCAAACTGACCAATACACACCTACTACATTTGAAACTGATTTTCTATTCTGAGCTTTGGAGGCCCGTATCTCTGTGACGGCTTGGCCGGTTTGAGTGATTGACACCTCGTTTGATTCATTACAGCCAATAGAATGACCCTATTCCCACCAAAATGAGATTGGCAGCACTGTAACCCAATCTGCTGTGAGTGGTCATTGTTGCTTATCCCTGCAAAACCGGAACCTCCTGCCATCAAGTTTTCCGCCCGGATTCATTTTAATGACGGAAAATAGAGATGCGCGGATGGCAGTTATTACCGGGCGGGTCGGGTGATAAAAATAAACAATCTGATTAATGGCGGATGGGTTATGGGCGGGTGAAAATAATAGCCTAATAATAACTTTTATTTAAATCGCACCCTTTAAAACAAAGTTTACAAATTGCTTTGACAAACATTAATGAGGGGAAAATGTATTGCGTGCTCTAAAATGTGAACAACACATTTCAATATTTATATTTAGTCAGGCACAATCTGGCCGGTGGCCAGACTCTCATTGAGCCTAATTGAGGAGCCCTGTGTATGGACCAGAACACCAGAGCATGATGGAGGGCGCGAAGGCAGTCATGTGGAAGGGTTTATTTAACACAGTGATCCCCGCAGCAGCAGAAATGAGTGTCTCCTTATTAAGAGTGCCAATGTGCGCCTTTACGCACGGAGTAACGGCGCCGTTTTATTGATTATTTTAATGTCAGTCAGCTGATGGGATCAGCCAGGATCTAATCTTTCCTGATAATATAAACATGCGGGTGCGGGTGGATGCGGGTCTGTAATTATAGAAAATTAATTTGCTCGGATGGGTGGCGGATGGATGATTGATGGATGCGGATTTGGGTGCCGTCAGAGCCCATCCGCGCATTACTAACAGACAACATGTTGGTCAACGGGAATGAAGCGTGATTTAAAGGCAGAATGAGCTTTTCACAGCAAAAACAAGGTAAGAGAAATATTACAAATATATTTTGGCGAAAAGATTTCTGTTGTTGTTGTTCTTTGGCCTCTATCTCTCTGAAGCTTTGGTGTAGCATGCTTTGGCATATGTGTGTGGAAACAGTGGAGTCTCAACTTTCATTTGAGATTAACAGCGTGTGTTCATACTAACGTGTGCTCGACTTAGAGTCTGAAATATACCGAGTGGGTCGGGATATTGGTGCTTTAAGGAGTTGGATTTGTTGTTGTTTATTTAGTTGTTGTTTGAGCTGTGTTTGGGGCATGTAAAAAGGGGTTTTACAGCCTTGTAGCCCAGGTTCTGCTGTTTAATTTGATGTGCAACATCACTATATTCTTCGTGATCAGTGCATTGTTTCACACTGCGTTTGCAAAGTCGCTCTAAATTGGGGGACTTTCGGGTTTAACAAGAAAAGAGACAACAGTCTCTTATTGAAAAGAACAGCTTTGACTCTGAGGAGAAGGGACTTTTGAACTGAGACAGTTTCAATTTTTTACCATTACAGAAGACAGCAAAGCGCAGGAAGTCGAGGTAGCGTTCACCCTCCACAGGGTTCCAACCAATGTCAGGGTATCCTTTACGCACCAGCATCACACAGCTCTGCAGCCCACAGCCAGCCAGGTACTGGACCACCTGCACAGGCAGACAAAGTGACACATTTTTACACTGCATGATTCACCACATGATCTCATCAAATAATATGAAAACTCTAACCACATATGAATGAGTAACAGGTTTATTATTGGAAAAAAAATGACCAAAAAAAGCCATACAAGTGAATTTATTTTTTCGCTGTGTGTGTGTGTGTGTGTGTGTGTGTGGGGGGGGGGGGCGGGGGTGGGGGGTCTGATAGGCATGACTGGTATATACCATGCATAGATTATAATATGAAGTCCACTTCCATTTACTGTATATAGCTGGTGTACACTTACTATAAGAAACACCTCTTAGAATAAAACAATACAAGTCAGCATCAGTACAAACTGTTGCCAAAAAAGTAACAACATTTAATCAACAACTCTCTAACAAAGCTTCAGCAAAGGCTGGGTTAAGGTTTGTCACCTTCTCCAGGTCAGGCTCTCTTAAAGCCAGGGCCAGTTCATTATTATCCATGACTGATGCTGCAGCCACATCCAGAGGAGTAGATCCTCGCATGGAAGGAGACGCTGAGGAGAGGAGGAAAGAGAAGGAGAGGAATGGGGAGGAAAACATAATTAATACAAGTACACCTAAGAGGAAAGGAGCCTATTACCAATAAAACGACAGAGGTGTATCTGTAGTTGCTTTATGGATGCTGCCGTTACCTCAGCCATTAACTGGATACACAATTGCTTCGTGAAAGTGTTGTTTTTCCTGCCAGCCTCACTGTGCGACTGACAAAGTGTTGTGGTCTGTCTGTGTGTCTCAAATCACATACTTCTGTCCTAAACACTTAATATTTTGAGTGCAAAAGTGACACTGCATAGTACAGGAAAATGCAGAGTACTACTGGCACACTCAAAACGGACCAAAAGTTGAGTGTGGAATGATGGAGGCTTCAGCTTCTAAACCTCAACAGTCGCCATCTTTGAGATGTAGTGGAAGCCTATTTTCAACTTTTGACATGGTGGCTGGAGACAACAAGGAGCCTGAGCTGCCTACAGTGAAAACCACCACCACGTTATACAGATTTAAGTTACATGTTTTTTGCACTAAGTACCAATAGTGTTGTCGAATAGAAGCCATCAGTAATGTTTGTTGGATCTGTAATGATTTGGCACCACAAACAACAATGTGGGTGCTATTGTTAGCTTGTTAGGTAATGTTAGCATTCACTAGCTAGCTAACTTGCTCCTAGCGGGGTCATCCCTATGTTTCCCGGGTTCTATGTTCCCCGCTTACCACCCAAAAAGGTTTTATGTTTCCCGGGTTCTATGTTCCCCACTCAACCAAAAAGGGTTCTATGTTTCCCGCTTGGTTGAATGGGGAACATAGAACCCGGGAAACATAGAACCTTTTTTATGTAAGCGGGGAACATAGAATCTTTTTTGCAGGGTTAAGTGAGGAACACAGAACCCGGGAAACATAAATATGCTCCCCTCCTAGCTACGGTGGCACATTTTAAGCAGCACTGATGTTATGGTGTGAGTTTAGTTTATGTGTGGGCAGAGATAGCAGACAAATGTTGGTAATAATGCTCCGCTGTCTGTTTGCAATTTGCTGTTTACCAAGAAGACAAAGAAGAGGCAGTTAAAAAATAAAAAGACATTATCACTTCCAGTGAGTGCAAAACAACAGGGCGCGATTTGAAAGAAGGTACTCTCCCAGCACGCGTTCAGTAATTGGTTGAACACATGAGCCATATTTAAAAACTTTTTAGCTGTGTAAATAACAGACAAGACCAAACACAAACAACAGCTCATAACAACAAAAATGTAAGAAAACACGGAATGACAGTGATGTCAAGGCTTTACTGTGCGTAAATGAGACAGGGGAAATAAATTGCAGTATGACTTCTACACCAGCCACAGAGAGCTCAAGGGAGAAGTAAAAATGACAGAAGCAGAAGGTACACTATAAATCACACATACTCACCAAGGCCAACACTGCTGTTCTCCAGCAGGTAGCTGAGGTGGTCAAACATAGCTTTCTGGTTCTGACGGCTGATTCGACAGAAGTAACAAAGAAAACGACAGCAGTTGGCCACCATTTTAGGAAAGGTGATTTCCTGCAAAAGAGACTTAATGTCAGACAAATTTAGGCAGCAATATCGTATTTTCATCATAAATGGTATATTGTCCATAAAATTATATCACTTTATGTATTCATTTAAATATCTCTGCACTCTCAGTAAAATTTTACAAGTTCTAACCAATCCAGTTTTGAGACATCCAGACATCTATTTTTAGACAACGCTGATAACCAAAAACAAGAGATAAACCACATGTACACAAAATGTATGACAGCCACATTTGTGATTCAGTTAAGCTGTTTCTGGTCCTGGTTTCTTACGACGTCCTGATCAAGCTTCAGTACTTCAGTATATTTTCCGTCCCTTCAGCTTATACATACTTCATACCTTGGAGTCTCCTCCACTGAGTACATTGACCATGACCTCCATGACAGTCTCATGCATCCCCAGAGCTCTCATCAGGTTAGGATGTTGGTAGAACACCTTGTTGTTCATGATATCACTGTGGAGGAAGGGGGGGATGTCAGAGAGAAGTGAAAGGTCAGCTTAGTTTTTTAAAATCAAGGCTCTAACAAGGTTTACAGTGCAAGCACTGACTGAGCATGTTATACATAGTATATTACACTTAAAGTAGAACAGAGTGACTTAACATAGCATATTAGGGTTGTCCTACATCTTAATCCAACAATTTTTGCTTTTGTCTTTGTATTTTGCAGTGCTAAGTATTTAAATTAATTCCAGTGTTACAAAACTGGTTGGTATTTTGTATCTCTCATGTATTGCATGTATGGATCACAGGGATTTCTCCTTAATGACAATTTACAACAAAAAAACATTGATCACAGAATCCCCACATTCATTGATTCCTAACAGTGGAGTATCTGTCAATGTTTCTTTGGGGTATTTCAGAATTGTTTCATGTTTTAAAGATGCCAGACAACTGGTTCAAAATATAAACCATATCCTCTTCATTGTTTTTCATTATTTTTCACACTTGTAATTCAGTCAATTTGGTACAGACTTAGGGAAAAAATCCATAGTTGCCTAGCACCCTGTATGTATTGGCAAAAGGAGCTGCAGCACCTTCTCTAGAAAAGGGAAAGCGGGGACCCCTCCTGGAGCCAGACCTGGGAGGGGAGCTCGCTGGTGAGTGTCTGGTGGCTAAGCCATGACCCCTGTGGCTTGGCTTGGCACAGCCCAAAATAACTACATGGAGCTGCTGTCCTGTGGGCCCACCACTCGCAGGGATAGGTTTTGGGATTGGGTGCATGGTAGGCAGCAGGCAATCACAGACTGGCTCACCTCTCTGGTAGAGAAAGAATTGGAACTGATTCGGGAGGTGGAGTGGTACCAACTAGATATACAGTAGTTGGGCTCACTTCTACCCATGGCACTGCGTGTGGCACTAAACTCCTGGAATGGTGCTGGATTCTCACCTTCTCCGGAGTGCCCAAAGTGAGAGGCGCTGGGCAACTGTGGGGATACTCATAAACCCCTGGCTCAGCACTGCTGTGTTAGAGTTTTCCAAGGGGAATTATAGCGTTGCCCCTATGCCATTGCGAATCACTGAGAGGAAGTCTGTGACTGTTGTTTGTGCTTGTGCACCAAAAATCAGCTCAGGGTACCCAGATTTTTTTGAGTCTCCAGGTGGCATCTTGGAAAGGAGAACCTCTGGGAACTCAAGTAGTCTAGTGTACTCTAGTCTAGTATACTCAAGTATAGTTCTACTAAGGGACTTCAACGCTTGCATGGGTAACGATGGAGAAACCTGTCAGGGGTGATTGGGAGGAAGGGCCTAAAACTGAGTGGCATTTTGGTATTTGGCCTCTTTTCTAGTCATGGATTGGCCCTAACAAACACCATATTCGAGCATAGGGTGATTCATAAGTGTACTTGGCACTTTGACCACCCTGGGCCAAAGATCGACAACTGACATTGTGGTCGTATCATCAGATCTGCGGTCGTATGTCTTGGACACTCAGGTGAAGAGAGGAGCAGAGGTCTTGATTGATTGCCTCCTGGTAGTAAGTCGGATTATTGGGCAGAGGGTGTGTTCCAATTATCAATTACAATGCTTATTCTCCCTGGAAAAAGTTTATTTTAAGGCACTTAAAGGAGGCTCTAGCCAAATGTTGAAACCCCAGATCTAAGGGGGTTATGGGAGTTTGCCCATCCAGTCTACATGTGTTTTGTGGACTTGGAGAAGGCTTAAGACCAAGTCTCTCATGGAGTCCTGTGATGGTTAGGGGGTTGCTCTTGTATGAGCCATGTGGTCCTTACATAAACAAAGCAAGAGCTGTGTCCATATTCTTGGCACAGTGTCAAACACATTGTCAGTAGGTCTTGGCCTCTGCCAGGGTTGTCCCTTTTACTAAACTGCATTTTACAACACGCTGTGCTGACACATACATGAAACATTTCTTAACATAACATGAGCATATTTCAATTACTTATTGGTTTTATGATAGGTCAGTATAGACATCTGTCCAGGTGTTCTAACCAATAGAAAGTCACTTGAAATATACTTTCAACAAGACAGAGGAGTGGACCAAAGAATATCAGAATCAGTGTTCAGGAGCTTGGCAGATGAGTGTGTTCTCACCCCAGCCCTCTGATCATCAGTTTCTCCTCCTCTCTTCCCATACGCACACTCAGCAGAGATCTAATCTGACCCAGAGCAGCCAACAAGTTGATGGTGTCCTCGATCGATACTGAATTTATAGTGTAGGTCTTCGGAAGGGCCCGCACCTGGACAAATAGAGACAGATTCATATCTTTTAAAACTTATTGCTAAGGTCCACACATTTCCTTTACTGTCAGAGACTTTATATTAATGTGAGAAGCTGTAGAGACTGCAGAGTGAGTAGGACTAGTCCGTTCACAGTGATCATACTTAAAGAGAGACCATGCAACAGAGTGAATTCTTCATACAGTTACTATGATTTACTCTAACCAGTTATACTGTTCCTTTAAAGTCATATGTTAGTGTTACACATACTTGTTGAGAACATTTCTTTAATAATTGTCTCACATCTGTCTAAAAGATATAACATTTTCCTCTCCTTCCTTGTTGAACGTTGCTGTTATGTGGTACTGTATGTGCCTTGACCATCAGGCCCTGGGGCACCCAATGTATGTAATTTTCTAATGTAACAGTGTAAACAGGGTCTTCAGTGCTATGGTGTTTCTACTAAAAGGAATACACACAGATACAAACCTACCTGTCCCCCAATGCCATCATACTGGCGGTGCAGCAGGACAAACATGGCTCTGACAAGCTCTGGATCCTCAATAACTGACTCCTGAGCCCAGCGGACCATCGTATCTGAAATCAACTGCTGTAACGTACCTGCAGAAACAGAAACACAGATAAAGAGTTAGGGAGTACTGGGGGACTGTGGGCTCATAATCAGAAAATCTTATGTATTCTCAATTTTTTGCATATTTTTCACTTCACTGGGACTTATAAACAGCTCATACATAACACAAGTTGGAAATAACGGACTAACTAGAAGAAATTATATATTTATAAGGCTGCAGGTGCATGAAGAACATAGACACAAATGACATTTTTTTCTTTGAGAGCGAGATATATATATATATATATATATATATATATATAGAGAGAGAGAGAGAGAGAGAGAGAGAGAGAGATGGGAAGATAGATAATGAACAAACATACCAGGTGAGTAGGAAGACAATTTTTTGAAGACAGAAGACTTCTCCAACAAATTTTCCAAATTCTTTGACTTAATGTTACCAATGGGAATCCTGTTCATCCATATAAGAAAACCCTTTAAGTGCTGGTGGAGTCAGTAATATTTGTAACCTTCCACAATCAGGGATTGTCTGATGTAAGATGTAAAAGTTGTCCGGCTGTAGGTAATGCTAGAAGAAAGCTCATGGGGTCATTCAATTTAAAAGGATTCTTCCATCAGTCATCTGAATGTACTCACCACATTTCATGGACATCTGATGATTTCCATGACAATTTATGAGACATCATCTGTGTGATGCCAGTTTATTTTTTCCCTGAACCTAAATTGTCAGATGTTCACATGTACACCACCTCTGTCTGTCTGTGTATCAGGTGGTGCAGAAGACTTACTGGGTTTCCTGTCTTTTTTCTCCTTTGGCAGGTTAGCCATCTTCTTCTTCAGGTAAGCCACTTTCTCCACCAATGAAATGAGTCGACCTCGGATGGTGAAGTCACTGTCACCATCTATCCCTCTCTCCTCATCCAGCTCTATACCTGGCCAAATGGAAAAATCAGTCCACAGCGCATACTGTATTTTTGCAGTTAATGAATATACAGTAGGGATGCACCCATCACTCAGCTGGTGACCTGAACAGGCTGATTTTCAGCTTCCTCAGACATGACCGCTGACCAGTCACTGTAAGATATAGCCGATCCTGTGCACAACAAACTTAAATGCATGCGCCGCACAACAGTTTTCATTGTGGGCATAGCAGCACAGACAGTAACTGACTGTTGTCACAACCCATTCTCATTCCCATCAAATACCTATGCTTTGTCAGGCCCCCTCATTAGAGACTTAATTTGTTTAAAGCAAGTAATGCAGTTAAGTGACTTTTTTATTTCTTTTAGGTCTTTTTTTTTTTTTTTTGGCTTTTTGCATTTATTTGATAGAACAGCTTACGACTGTCAGGAAAGGGGGAGAGAGGGGGGAATGACATGCAGCAAAGGGCTACAGGTTGAAATCGATCCCAGGCCACTGCAGTAGGGACACAGCTTTGGTAAATGGGATGCCTGCTCTACCAGGTGAGCTAGTGGGTGCCCCATTAAGCTACTTATTAAACTAACAATTGAATTTTCCAATAAAGAAAATCAGAATGGGCCCAAATTGGATTTGGCAAGTCAGACTTTTCAAAAATTTGAATGATTTTAGTTAATGTTTGTTTAGCTGTGTAGGTGAAGCTGAAAGGTAGTTTACCACAGTGTCTCATTAGGTCCTCATGAAAGTCGAGCAGCTGTTCCCGGATGTATTCAGGACAGGGACAATCCTGCTTCTCATCCTTAAAGTTCAGCAGCATGTTGATCTGCAGAAACACATGCGGGTGTGACTGTGATACAATTCTTGCTCGTGAAATGCTTCCACAACAACTACTACGATTACATCACAGAAATCCAACATACATCTCTTCATAGATTTGGATGTTGGGAGCATGTTCCAACAACAAGTGTGTAGGAAAGATGCAATTTGACTTGGGGTCTACATTGCGTTTCAGTATTCATGTCTCCACCAACACTAGGAGCCAAAGCAACACAGAGTGGAAAGTTGTTGAGTCTGTTCCATGTAAAATGTCTTTAAAGTCTCAGCTTTCATTTCACTCGATTGTCCGCTGTTCTTGAAAACACATTGTTATTCTCTAATCTGCCCCAGTCTCTTATTCAACCAGTTTCTCTGCATGTTTCTGTCCTCCAACCCAGACCCTCTCTCCTTCAGTGTTGTTCCTACCTGTTCCTGTGGAGGAGATCTAAACTCTTTGGTCTTCTTGGCAGTGAGGGCTGCAGACATATTGAGTGCCAGCATCACCTCATTGTAGCGGAACCGCTGGTTGTCTTGGAGACAGGCCACAAAGTCATCAGAGAAGGCCACTACCGCCTCGATACGATGACGTACTTGGCAGTCACACAGGTACTGCAGCACGTGGCACATCTGCACACACACACAGATCACAAACATATGCTCGGTCAACTACATATTAATGATGGTAACAACTCTTTAAGATACATTGCATGCCTATGTCATCAAGCTTTGGTGTCACTGCCATTGCATTTCCTTACAGATTTAAAATTATTTGTAATTGCTCACCCTAATGAGAAATAAAAAATAAAATAAAATGAAAAAAAAAAAAACTATTGCAGGACAATTGTGCATCTAGCTGATATTTCAACATACACACACATGAAACAGTTCATTTCACTGGGTGTCCACACTTTGCAGGCTCACAAAAGGACAACCAATCCCATCTATCAAAAGAATGCATCATATCTAGCAAAGGGGTCAACCATACCTCTTCACTCAGGTCAAAGTTTCTGACCCTTCCTCCCTCAGAGTTCCTCTCAGAGCTTTCCTACATCACTCCTAAGCTTAGACTCCTTACTTGAAATTTTTAAGTTAGGAGCTCTTCAAGTTCTCCGAATGTTTGTGAATACAGCCCCAGATCTACTGTGATTTTTGAGTTATTTGTTGTTTTCTGTAACTTTAAATGCTTTGCACAGTTCATCACATGTATGACTTAAAGGGAAGATTTGTCAACTTTAATGTGGATGTCCAGTCAGTTTTGATGGCAAATGTATTTAATTTAAGCAATAAATTCCTCAGTGTGTGCTAAATTGACTGTGAAAGCCAAGTTAACATCCTGCGCCGCCATTAGTTACAGCAGTGACATAGCTGGAAGCAGGAAGAACTACAGACTGGATTTCACCTCTGGGTAGCCAGGGGCGGTGCTCTCTAGATGATGCTTGTTTTCTTCACAAACTACCTTTGTTACCAACAGCAACAATGGGATCCCAAAATGTGTATGCAGAAGATGTTATGGCCAGTGGGGACTCTCCAGAACCTGAGCTGCCGAGAGAAAAAAACAACTGGTTGGGCCTTTGTTCAAATTGCCCTCAGATGCCAACAGAAACTGAATCATCATTCTGCTGTATTGAATTTCAGCGTGGGCACATTTTTATTGAAAGCTTGTTGCCGACGCCAGGAGAGCCCCAAGAGAGCCTGTGTGTGCATTTTTATGCATAAAAGTTTCGTTCCTCCCTTGAATAGAGGTGTTGGAGACCATCTTCAGGATCCCAATTATAAACTGCAAAAGACAACTAAGACCAGCAGGGCATACAGGGCAGAAGACAATGGAGTATTTTTGTCACTTAATGCAGCATATGTCCTATGTTGTTTTGCTATATGTGTGTGTTGTTTGGGCATCAGAAGCTATGGCATTCATATTTGTGAAAACATGGATGTTTCACACACATCAGCACAGAAGATCTATACAATTAGCACAGTTTCAAGCACGATTAGTGCCACCAATTCAGTATCTGACCACATGTTATGTATGTTATGATGTCAGAGAAGTTGACCTTTGACGTTTTGGATATAAAATATCATCACTTAATGTTTTCCTATTAAACATTTCTGTGGAAATTAGACATAATTAGCATATGAATTCTTGAGTTACGGCAAAAACAACATGTTTTGTGAGGTCACAGTGACCTCAACCTGAGACCACCAAGTCTGATTCAGTTTATCGCTGAGTCTAATTGAACGTTTGTGCCAAATTTGGAAAAAATTCCTCAAGGCCTTCCTGAGATATCAAATTCACCAAATGAGACAGAGGTAAGGTCACAGTAAGCCTGATCTTTGACCAACAAATTCTAATCAGTTCATTGTTGAGTCCAGGTAGATATTTGTGCCATATTTGAAGAAATTCTCTTAGGGTGTTCTTGACATATTGCTTTCATAAGATTACAGCAAATGAGCTCACAGTATGCATGACCTTTGACTAACAAATTCTTATCAAGTCATCCTTGACTCAAAGTGGATTTTGTGCCAAATTTTAAGAAATCCTCTCAAGGCATACTTGAGATATTGCGTTCCCAATAGTACGACAGACAAGGTCACAGTGACCTTTTACCTATGACCAGTTCATCCCTGAGTCCATTCGAGAATGGGACGAATTTATAAGCTAAAAACATAATGCCTCCAGCTACAGCTATCACTGGCACGGAGGACTAGTGAGACCGCACAGTGAAAAAAAAAAAACACTCAGTGAATTCTACAAATAATTTCTATCAGCAAACTTGTGGCTCGCTTTGACATTGAAATGATTTTGAAAAAGCACTGTGTCAGTAAATAAACCAGTAATCTGATATAATAAACAAATGTAGCAGCATCAACAAACACAAGGTTTAATGATCATCACCTGGAGTTTTACAGGCTCTGGTAGCTTCATCTGTAACAATCCTTCTTTAGGCATATTCCTCCCTCCATCCTCTCCTCGTCCCTCAGTCTCCCCCTCCTTCACCACCTCCAGCTCCATGTGTGTGTCCTCCTGCCCTTCCCGTCTTTCAGAGAACACAGATGGTTCAATCAGTCTTAGGATGTTCTTTAGATCTCCACTTTGGAAAACTCCCATGATAAGCAGAGTGTAGAACAGCTTGATGAGGGGGACAAATAGAAACTCAGTGCTGCCTCCTATTGGATCCCGTACGTGCATGCTTCCCTCCCGCACTGCCTCTGTTAGCATCTCAATGGTTTTCATTTTCAGTATATCTAAGGGGAATTCAGGGCTGTATTGGAAACAGTCTCCTGATCCGTTGTTGCCGTTATTGCGATATGATGGTCCGGCCCCACACACAAAACTTGGGGATGAGAAGTGCATTCTGGGTCTTAGGGAGGTGCTGAGGCCAATGCCTGGCAGGCCATGTTTCTTCTTCTCATCTGGAAACAGGGTGATGCTCTTGGTTTCTTCTGTCATAGGTACAATGTACTCATTGTTCATCATGAGACGAGCCGTGGTGTAGCTGCTCAGGTGGATGTCAATAAGGAGGTCATAGTAGCCTG
The DNA here is from genome assembly GCA_035609425.1 of Epinephelus awoara. NCBI lineage: Eukaryota > Metazoa > Chordata > Actinopteri > Perciformes > Serranidae > Epinephelus > Epinephelus awoara. The sequence continues at coordinate 5,027,700 of CM069313.1, read as the reverse complement.
CACGCAGCAAACCTGTGGATGAGACAGAAACATAATTAAACATCAACATTCAACAAAAACATTTACCTTAAAACATTCTATTATCTATCTATCTATAGGGAAATATATCTTTATCTACTACCAAGTATTGTGCGTGTACAGCAACCTCCAGGGCTGTAAAGTGAAGTCAATGCGGAGGTCCCAAAAAGTGAAATTCTTTAAATGGCCACTTACGGCCATTTCCAAAAGTCAGTCAATCTCCATAAACCCCCATGTTAAAATGCCCAACTTTACAGCAGAATTAAACATGTTTACAGCCTGTTGCAAAAAAAAAAAAAATCAGTTTTAGTCCCTACAGCTAATTTTCCCATTCATGTCAACTGTTCGCAGGTGAAATTTTATTTAATTCACTTGCTTAAATCTTATTAAGGGTTAAAATTATGCACAAGGGCGTGGCCACTTTGAGTTACAGGTCTGTTAGCAAGTCTCTACCATGGCAACAATATTGGTTATGTAATGTAACCATGAACTTTTAAGTTTTAAGTTATTGTAATATTTTGGTCACCTAAAAAAGTCTAAAAATGCTAAACACAAACCAGTCCACAGAGTCCACAAACCAGTGGGTGACTTCACGGTGGTCAGTGGTCTACGTGTGTCTGTCAAAGCCTGATATATCTTTCTCCTCTTTGCCATAGAGTTCGACTTTTCTCCAAAAACTATTAAAAACACATGATTGAGCCACAATGTTGCACTAGTTCATTGGCATGAACACACATATTTTATTACATACAAGTACTCACTACAGCACCAAATGCTGTTGAATCTGTGACTGAAAATAGTCCTGAAAACACAATATATTTCCTCCTGTTTGAGTAACAATTGTTAAAATTAACATGTTTAGCTGTTTAAGGAAATTATTGAGCCTTTAAATGGAATCATATATTCATAAGCCATTTTTAAAGAGTTATGTCTTCAGTAAGAACAAATGGGCACGGTGCTGAGAGCCACAGACTGAATAGGGAAGTTAGTACGTTTTGAGAACAGCTGAACACATTTCGGCTTGGGTCATGTGGGATTTGTTTACAAAGTACAGAATAATGTGAACTTTATCCTTTAAGTATGTTTTCCTCTCATTTAAAGAGACTTTCTAGTGTTGTGTCTTTACATTGTAGAATTACGAAAAGGATCCGAATACTTCTTTCAGCTCTTCCTACAATTGTGCTGCACTACATTTGTGGTGTAAATCACAAGTTTCATCACAAAATGAGATTATATATTGATACTTTAGACAACAATACAATATTTGTTGATATCAAAAAGTCTACCATGATACAATTTCATTTCAGTTCAGTTCAGGGGCCTGTGATCAATATGAGATGATATCAGTAAATATCTTAATTGTCTTCTTCACGGCTGCTTGCAATCATCGGTCTGGCGCTAGGCTGTTAGCACTGATTGAATGAATGAATTAGGAGAGAGGTGTGCTTGAATAAAATTGGTTCACTTTGCATCTATAATACTGGACCGTTGATTAGTGAATCGATATATTGATCCAGACAGATGTATTGTCACACCTCTACACTACATCATGCAATAATGATCCATAAGTGACTGAAATCTCAGTTTACTATAGAGTAAACCAGGGATATTCAACTTGCTTTGGCTGGGGGCCAATGTATGTATGTTAATAGTACAAAAACAATTCCCAGTGTGAACCTTTTTTTTATTATGAATTAGAAAATGGTTTGGGGACCACCCGGCACTCTATCAAGCACCATATTTGTCCTGCAAGTTGAGTATCATTAGAGTGTGAAATTTTTAGGGAATAGTAAATGAGTGAATGGTGGAGAGTGTTTGGAAAAAGTCTTAGTCTATCATATGATAACACCTGTGACTGATGGGCAGGCCCTGAGTATTACCTGACCTCTACTTAATATTCTGGGACAGACTTTAATACATTACATGGATTTATTCTTGCTATATGCGGTGTGTGTGTTACCTGGCATGTACTTATTCTCTATAGCCTGCAGGAGCTGTGCTTCGTCTACGTGGGAGCAGAGGGCATGTGCCACCCGGTTGTTTCCCAGAGCACAGATTGCTGAATACAGTCTGAGGGTATGGTAGTGAAACTTCAATAAGCCTCTCTGTTCTGATAGCTCCAGGATATCCACCGACCTGGACAACAAACAGAAAGACACCACATGAAACACAAGAGAGCAGGAGAATGATAAGGTGTGTGTGAGTGTGTGTGGCTGTGGGTACTTCACTTGTTCTCCTCAGGTATGTGCAGAGACATAAACTGCAGAGGTTCGTTACACTGGACCAGCCAGCCATGTCTGTCATTCACTCTGGATGCTGACACCTGAAAAAAAAAAATACCTGTTAGTACTTCATAGACAGCATACACTACATTAAATGTTGCTTTCCACCCACTCCGTGGCAGTACACCCAGTATACTGCCCACATAATATGGAACAGTCACTGCGTTGTCTATCAGAAAAGCATCGGATGGGCTTGCACAGTAAACTGGAAGCCATCAAACAAGAATTTCCACCTTGTTGTATACAAAGTGTCATCACTTTATCATTTCATCCTTTTCGACATTTGTGTGAAATTTTGTCATACCTACCTCATGAATTCCTGAGTTAATACCAAAGACATGTTTTGTGAAGCCATAATAAACTTTGATCACCAACTTAGAATCCATTCATCCTTGAGTCCAAGTGCTAAATTTAAAGAAATTCCCCTGTGATGCTTCTGAGAAATTGCATTCACGAGAGTGGGACATACAGCCTGAAAGCATATTGCCTCGGTACCCGATTGTTCTGGCGCACAGGCATAAAAATCAGTAAGCATTTCTCTTTTATATCCCTAATGTCATCACCCAGATCAAGACCACAAAGAAGCCAGAAAATGCAGACCTACTGTAAATAGGGAAGAGTCGTTACTGTACCTTAAGGAAGTGGTTGGGGACACGACTCCATAATACAGGAGTGAGAAACTGGACATGTAGCCGTGGAGGACACTGAGGCACTGGGTTCTTCCTCTCACTCTTAAACAGACCAGCTGACAGAGGCATCACATTCTGACAGGAAACAGGCATATTACTACATACTACACATGACAAAGCTGGACAGACCAAAGAGGTCATATGGAGGCGGCACAAAGTGTCACTAAGCCGACATCAAACCAGAAAGATGTTGCAAATCCTAATAACAAATTAACAGGAGGATTTAACTAGAAATACCACTTTGCAGTTGTGTGCCTCTGTAAACCAGTCAATTTGCACTTACAGTTTACATCCACATCTGTGAAAACATGGATGCTTCACATACATTTTGTTGTATTTCTTGTGTGTGTTTTTCTTAAAACTTTAGAATTTCAATACCTTTATTATGAAGCAGCAACACAAAATCCAGGTAACGTGTCACTGAGATTAAAAGCAAGCTCCAAAAGCTGTATTGGTGTGGGTGTGGGTGTGTGTGTGTGTGTCCGTCTCACCTTAATACGCCCCAGTTCAAACTGGAAGACATTGGGGCTGGTGGCCTTGGCAAAGACTGCTGGGAACAGCTTAGTACTGGGCTCCACCTGCGGAAAAGTGACAATTAGTGATCTAGCCTGCAAAATGCAAGATGTGCTCATGAAGAAGGTTAATGAAAATATAGGTGGTTACATCAGGAAATCAAAGAATGTTTGCCTTTTGTTTGAGTTTTTCTTAAAGGAGAACATAGCCAAATGGTGACCAAAGCACATGTGTGCTGTAGAAAAACAAAGGGGCAGTTTGGTTTCTGCTGGACTAAGACATATTGACTAAAATGGGAATATTGTCTCAATATAGCTAGTGCCAGGGTGTAAGAGTGAGAGGGAGTAACCTAAGAAGCAAACAAAAAACAGGAAAACAAAGACAAAGCAAGGCAGAAACGAAGGAGGCAATTTTTGGTTTAATAAAGCAAAATGAAAGAAATGAAGAAAAGGAAGCAGGAATAAAGGCCCAATCACCCGTAAAACAATATCAAAGATTTACCTGGTAGTATGTGCTGAGCTCTTTGCCGTTGGCTGTGAATGTCAGCAATCCATTTGTTGTGTCAACCAGACAGCCAATCTCTAAGCCGTTGTTGTTCCTCCCCTGACCAGGACTGCTGCTCTCTCCAGCCCACACCATGTAACAATTACTGCGCTTTATACTGGAAAACACACACACACACACACCATGTAACAGTTACTACACTTTATACTGTAAAACACACACAGACCATGTACAGTTACTGCGCTTCATACTAGAAAACACACACAGAGACCATGTAACAGCTACTACACTTTATACTGGAAAACACACACAGACCATGTAACAGTTACTGAACTTTATACTGGAAAACACACACAGACCATGTAACAGCTACTACACTTTATACTGGAAAACACACACAGACCATGTAACAGTTACTGAACTTTATACTGGAAAACACACACATGTAACAGTTACAGTGCTTTAAAGACCCTTTTACTGTTAGTAAACATTATGAGGGTTTTTGGTGGGCCCGGCTTCTCCACAGACATTAGCTAGCACTAGCCCAACAACAAATTATGTTGGCTTGTTCCAGACAATGGAGGAAGATGATGTAAGTGGTGCATTCTTAAATACTCATTCTGAGTGCTGGAGTGCACTCTGGCACAAACTGCATCGTTTGTAAATTTGGAGCGCTGTCGGAATATATCATTCGGTTATCCAGAGCACTCTCATTTTAGTGTGGAGCATCAGACTGAATTTATGAATGCATCATATCAGGTCATTCACTCTCCGTGACCCAAGTGTTACTTGAAAAAGTAAACACTGACCAATGGGATCAGACTGGCCGCCCATATGCTCTCACTCTTATCTGTGGATGGATGATTTGACAGAATTGGGATGGCTGGCTTTGTGATTGATTACTATGACAATCTTACAAAGGAGGATAACACTTCAACGGTTTCCTCCAATTTGTTTTGCTACCAAAGCCAACATTAGCTAATAGCTAATTAGCTAACCCTAAAAAGTTAGCATCCAATATTCCTCGTAATACCTCCTAAATTTCTGATTAGGTGGACAGGATAATCCTATACAAATTATTTTTGTTGACGGGAAGTGGCGGCTGGTATGCAATAAAATTTAAGTTTTGAGCCATGGCTCCTTCTGTTCTGGCTCCCAGTAACACAACAAGACGGCATTTTGTCTTTGTAGCCCACAGCCCCGTGGTGCCAAATTGTATTTTGCCTCCAGCTAATAAAATGAGGCCATTGTGATGTTAGTCCCAACCCACACCATGTAACAGTTACTGTGCTTTACACTAGAAAACACACACACACACACACACACACACAAACACACAACATATATATATATATACTACATATACTACATATATATATATACTGCAGTTACTGCATTCTTTATGTGAGCAACAAATTTCCAGTCAACATATTATAAAAATATTCTGTTGTTGGCTTTATTTTGTATGTTGCTAGATGTAAAGCAGTGGATTCTATGAATACCAAATTCTACAGAATATAAGTCTGTGTTGATGAAATAGTCATTGTCAAACTACTTTTTTTTTAAAAAAACAACAACAAAAATGCACAGTTAAGAGTTCCCAAAAGCACCTCAGTACGAATATTAGCAATGGTAAGTTCCTCATATGAGGTTAGTGTACTAGTCACTGAAATTATATGACGCAGCCTTCAGAATGGAAACCTGATGCCTTCATGAAACATGTCATCCTTCTCTACTCAACATCAAATTATGCAAGCTATGGGCTGGCTGCAACTCGACTAACCTCTCATGAACTTTGCCCTTCTCATCTCCCAGGGTAACAGTGACAGTTCGAACGTTGTGCAGCTCAAAGCCTGGGTCATACTGATGAAAGTCAGAGGTTACCCAGCCCACCCAAACACTGCTGGGCTCCTGACCAGGGAAGATCCGCACAGAGTAGTAGTGCTGTACCAAAAGAAGGGTGCAATCTTTTATCACAACACCTGTATTATGAAACACTAATTCAATGCATGTAATTAAGACCCCTTAGGTAAACACCTCTTTTAGGTGCAGGGAATAAACATAATTTGCCAAAATATTACTTTATTAATTCCACAATCACCTTGTGCATTTTTAGCATTACATGCGCTCTTAGAGTGGGGAGCTACTTGTCATCAGTAACATGTACATTACATCATGTGAGTTTTTTGTAATTTTTATTTTGTCTATCTATCATCTTACAGTAGAAGCTTGCATGAGGAATTCATATTCGTCTCTGTCATCAGCCATCACTTCCTCTGACACGCGAGCAGATGATGGACAGCTGTTGTCTGGCTTGTTTCTCTTTAACATGAACCTGGTGGATTAGATGGTTGATTAAGCCTCATCAAGTTAAATAAAACATAATATACAAGGTCAAAAAGGTACAAAATACTAAAGTGCAAAAGCTGCGTATCTTCGGTGTTGAGAAATCAGAGGGTTACCGTTGCTTGAGCTTGGAGGGCTTCTCCTGGTTATAATCTTTGTGGTTGTTGAATTCATCTCTCTCAGGTCCATTGGGACCATTGTGACCGTGAGAAGACTTCATCAGGACCTCAAAGTCTGACACAGTTTCAAAGTCCTCCAGCTCCTGCTAGAAACAGACAGTGAACACACCACACATATTTTCAATCATAAACACAACCCTACAGTTAACACCTTCAGCTGAATGCGAGCGGGAAATGGTGATGTGGAGAGGTTCCCAATTGTTGTGAATTGCAGAGATATGTGAAATCAGCAAACTTGTTGACTACTGGTGTCATTTTAGCTGTAACCTAAAGGTTTAAAGATATGGTAAACACGGTGCTCCGACCTATGGGATATTTCCGTTGTGCTTATTTTATGTACTGTTGCATTGCTGGGTCTTTGACAAACCAAATCTATCTATCAACAGTCATAAAACATTATCGATGTGACTTATCGTGAATTACAAGTGACAAGTGTCAATGATCTGGCTAGTTACACTAGAGACTGATTGATGGTGCTTCCAATGCATTATGAATATCTCTACACATCAATCAATAATCAACTGTTGCAAGGACTCAGAAAATGTTATAATAGTATCATAAGTTATCACTGTACGTGTTAAGTGAAGTGAAGATGCACCTATTATAACGCCTGCTTTATCTTAACATTTCATTGTTGGTGGTAAAGTGTAATGCATTTTCATGCATAAAGAATTCATGCTGCATAATAGGTGATTAATGCATACCATATATTGGAATAGTTTTAAAAGACTTTTGAAAAAACTTTTAAGTCTGGCACCTCTCAAAATTGAAGACAATTTGTCGTAAGTAAGCAAGCTTCTAGTCACAGATTCAGACTTTGCAGAGACTGGGCATCCTGCAGGGCCACTATTTCCAAGATTGCCAACTTACAAATGGAATAAAGTGGAGAGAAACTGTTGCAGCCGTCAAAATCCCCAGTAAGGATGCCACATGCTGTAACTAGCTAGCAAGCTAACCACTGTTCCCATCCCAAACAGGGTTACTTCTTAGCTAACATTAGCAACTGGAATGCGTGCTATAAGTCCATGACCTAACTGTACATTTCAGCTAAAGACTTCTAGCCATATCCATCTATATCTCTACATAGCTATATGTCTTTCTTCTTTTTGAAGCTAGCAGTCTACTAGCAAACATTCCAGTAGCTAATGCTAGCTTACAAATAGCCCCTGCAGCGGTTCGCGAGCTAGCTGTAACATACTTACCAAGGATTTAGAGAGCTGTCCACTTTTTTCCTTCTTCTCGCTTTCATGGTACACATGGGAGGAAATTTCAAAGAGGCAGTCTTGTTCACTCCACAGCTCCTTCTTTTCCTCCTTTTCCACAGCAATTTTACATGTCACAATTCACAGTTAGTAGTTCAGTAGGACAGGACATGCTTGGGAAAAGAAGTAATGCTGACTGTACATGTGACTTTGTCTGTTCTCTTGTACTGTGGAAAAGGAGGAGAAAGTGAAGTTGTGGAGTGTACAAGGCTAGTTATGGCATATAGCATACTCACTGGAGATTACAAAGGCCATCAATTCCTGTCCTGTTTTTTCCTTTTTGAAGCTAGCAATCCTGCCAGTAGTAATCCTGAAAGATCCCCAATCTTTGCAAAGTCTTGTTCTGTGACTAAATACTTATGACTTATGACACACTGTCTTTAGATGTCAGATGGTTTACAAGTATAAGCAGGGTTGCCAACTTTTCAAAAAAACATGGAGTGAGATTCAGCGGGGCCGACCACAATTTCGTTGTTTAAGTCGACACATAAAATTTTTGTTTGTCAACTGATTTGGTAGATCCTGATCCCCCGCATCCTGACAGATTTTTGAGGCCCCTGCTGGAGATGGATAGGGCCTAATACCTTACATGCAAATACCATACAGAGAGAGACAATGGTGATATAGTGGGGGTCTGGTGGTCCTTCCCAGAAAATTTTGGATGTGGTAGATGTGATTTCCTGCATTCTGGTGGGTTTACGGGTAGCATTCTGGAGATGGGCAATACGTCATTCTATGAAACGGGTGCCATTTGAGTCCACAACATTTGATGAGATTCATAAAGCATAAAAATGTGTCAAATTGTATTTCCAAAGTTTAAAGTTATTAACTGAAGTGTTCTTAATCACATAATATATGAATGCGATTCTAAAAAAATAATACACAATTTTAAATCATTTTTTTAGTACATGGCCATTTTTGCCATGTCCGCAATGGCCAACATGGAATTTGCATGTAAATTATCAACAAAAAAAAATCTTATTTTTTTTATCAATTTTTTTTTTTTTTTATGATTAAATGCATATCCATGATACCATCAACTATATTTATCCAAAACAGAAATATTATTTTTAGTAAAAAAAGTTATAATTTGTGTGTGTCCCTCAATTTGACTTAGCAACTTGTCACACTCACTTTTTCGGTCTATAAAAAATGTACTGTTGCTTTAAATTACATCACAAAGAGGAAGTGACATCATTTGAGACTCTGGAGGAGCCAATTTCAAAAGCAGACAAGTTCCCACATTATTTTACATTGTTTATTTGTTGTTTTTGTATCTTGGATAGGGTCCGTCAAGCTTAACCTAACCACCCCATCACGCAAAATAGATCAGGAAAATGTTTTTTGTTTTTTTTTTGGTTAAAAAAAATTCAGTATTAATGCAAAGAAAATTATATTTCAAGTTGAAATCATACATGCAAAGTTAGCTAGCTAACCACACAGTGAACTGGCAGCCATTTTAGGTTGAAATTTAACATCCCGTCACATACCACCCCATCACAGTATGTGAGGTGACGGGGTGGATCTGTTTCCCATTTTAATTTGAATATTGATTGAATTGGAGCTTAAACGTACAAGGTAAAATGTCTGCTTTGAGTAGGAAAGGTCAAGGGGCGTTGAGGTAGGATAATAACTTTATTTTTTGTTAACTTAACCCTGTTTGGTTCATCTCACTCACTAACTCTCTTACTATCTTACTCCCTCAGTAATTCTCACTTTCTCACTCACAATCTCTCTCACTTTCTCACTCACTAAGCCTCCCTGACATGTAGGGCCTTCACAAGTGAACCTGCATTCAGCTCAGAGTGACTGCACTAGTGAAAACCAGAAACTAGGACTTGCCTATGTGGCATATAGCCTATTACTAGACACAAGACCCATTTTGGATTTAAAGCAAAATTCATGGTTGAAATGATTGAATATATTTCGATTAAGATCTAAATAAAATATTATGTTGGGAATAATAGTATATTTTGTGTTTTATTGTAGTCTAAAGAGCATTTCATGATATATTTCTAGACTATGCAAGTCTAAGAGTGCCTAGACCTAGGCCATTTCATTTCATTTTTGACATTTACAAAGCTCTCCAAATGCCTTTTGACATAGCTGAGGAAATTAATTGCAAAGTCACTTTTATGCTATTGATATTTTTTCTCAGCCAGTTATATTCTCTTCTCACCTGTGAAGACCCTGCATTCTTGCTGGCCTCTGGTCCACTGTCTCCTCCCTGACCCTGTGCTTTCTACTGTGGCAATAAAGATTAAAAAAAAATATGTGCAAAGCAATAGTGAGTACAAGTTCTTATTAAGGAGGAGTGGGTTTTTTCCTAGCATGAAACTTGCTAGCAAGTGATTCAATATAGGTAACAATAACATCAGTACTCTTGTTAACTAGCTTAACTTGATATATTGGCATATATTAATTAGTCATCATTTAGCTAACATTATCTACATGTAACAGCATTACACAACTTACACGGTTTGTTTGGAAGAAACTGTGCAAGGTTTTTTGCTTCCTGCTGGCTGGTTTGCTGAACATAGTTAGCACACAGCAGCACTGCCCCAGCTGACTGTGAGACTACAGCTGCCCAATCAAAGCGCAAATATGGATTGCGCACCGATTAGAGAGTAGTTTTCCACACAAACATTTGGCTGCACTCCATTTCACTCAACTGGGACGACGGTCAGGTCACGCTCATCTGCCCTATCAATTAAAGGCTTAAAAATGCCCAAAAAAATATCTTAAAAAAAAAAGAAAAAGAAAACCTAATTTACCAGGCCAACAAAGAAACATCATAATGAAGCATGCAGGATTACAGATGCAATGTACTTCACCTTCTTGTATTTACTTATAATACTGCATGGACTATTATAGCATACTATGAGGTCTTGAATGTTTAGGTGAGTACAGGTTTTCATAATGCATCATAAGCCCCATCAGTCAACTTTTAGTTAATGACTAGTCAAGAGCATCCATTACACACTTGATGCTCTTGACTTTACTGTCACATCTACAGTGTTTTATGACCGTTGATATAGATCATTAGTAAGCCTAATGTATGTTAATAGCCGTAGTGCAGCCATAAAGCAATATGAATGCATTATATTTCACCAATACCAAATGCCCTCATAGTGTACTATAGATGAGGTCTTCAATGATAGTGTTAGTGATTTTTTTCTCCAATTTACTTTACATGCTAACTGATTGAGACAGTGTTTGCTCAGTGCTGTTTCATTTTATGCACCGGGCATGGGGGGTTTCTACCCAATTGTAAAAAAAAAAAAAAAAAAAAACATTGTGATTCAGTCTATACGATGAATTTCACTGGGGCAGTGGAGCGCATTTAGGACTTGTTTTAGACACAAAGTATCTGTCTGTCAATGTCAACACACACACACACACACACACACACACACACACACACACATACATATGTATATATATATATACATGTGGAGTACATGTCAGTGTGTTTGTGGCACTGTTACCCTCTTTGGTGAGAAGAGGCTATCATTCGTTGGGGATCTGGAGAAGGATTCTGCACACTCTATGGGCATGCTCAGTCTGTAGAAAGTAATGTCAGTGTAACTGTTCTGTGAGCCAAATGACCTCTGGGTGACCTTTAGGCAAGGACATGACTCCACTGTCCCATCTATCCTTGTCACCTAAGAACAGAGGAAAAAAATAAAACATTAGTTTTGTCTGTACTCTCATTTTTCAGTAGTCTACTGAACAGTTTTGGAAGGAAAAAGCATACAAGACAAAAACATATTTAGAAATGTCTTACAATGTGTCTGAAGGGATTGCATGTCAGGCCAATGCCATCTGAAATTCTACCAAAAACCCCAGCAGATTCTTCCAGGTGCTAGCTAAATGGGATGTGAGGGTGTACCACAGATGACTCCCCTCACCTCTATGTGCTGGTGGTTGGGTGGTACAGGAACAAACTGAGGAAGCCTCTTGCTGAGCCACATGGTGACGTCTCGGTTCATATTGACAGCAAACGGTTCGTAGCCTTCCTGCAGGCCACAGATGGTGAAGTACTTCAGAGTGCTCACGTCTTTACCAAAGTTCATTCTTCCCACTTGACACGAACCAAGACTGCACACCGGGATAAAACCTGGAGACCAACAGAAAAAATCAAATACTAAGATGGCGCTTTTTGTGCATTACTACCTGTGACACTATGTATAGAGGAACCTTTTAATGGATCATTTGTGCAACTCAGTATTCACCTAATCAATTGAGAAATTGTGGTGATATCCTCTGAGATATCCTAGTCAGCTGGTGTGAAGATACATACTAAGCTTCAACACTTATAATAACAAGCACATAGTGACCTCTTTCTATAATTGACATTTGCCTTGTTTTAAAGGGTTTTTAAAAGAAGCAGAGGAAGAGGTTCCAACTGTTCTTCAGTATGATGGGGATCATTGTTAGGCAAGGCTACAAAGCAGTGCAGCGTTAAAGTTGTGTGTGTCGTCAACAGCGCAGCACTGACCTTCACCCACTTCAAAGTCCTTGAAGGCCAGCTCAGATCCAGAGTCATCCAACAGCACTTCTCCATTAAGTGTGAACATCATGGTGTGTTCGTTAAGATCCACCATGCAACCCACCACGTCCCCTGTCTGCCAGGCACGCCCAAAATGCTCATTACCCTGGTGCCAACGCTGGACCTAAAAATAACGTTTTAAAAAATCCCATTTATGACTAATTTGGACCACTGCAGTCTCAAGAAACTGAACAAATGGAGTGTGTACAGCAAAGGAAAACCCAGCCACCTTGAAACCATCAAAGACAAAGGCCTGGTCATCAGATCCCAGCTCATGGTCTGGGAGGCATCCAGGCCTGGCCCAGCCCACCCTCATCTCTCCTGCTGTTAATACCTGGAAGAGAAGCATGAATGGGGTAATATCAAGTTTAGGAACAGTAAAACAACAGTAAAAGCTTGGTGTGAGAGCAATAGCCACACCCTGTAGTCTGTTGGACTTTTGTCATATTTGACACTAAACAAGATATATTGTCTTTGTGACCAAGAAACAAGTGAGAAATAGTAACAACATTTGAGGAAAGGTTTTAATCACCGATCCATGCCATAGTACTACCCAGTACACTTAGGATCAAAATAAGGCATTGTGAAGGGTCTTAGGTTAAGCCAAATACTTTGTCACATCCTAATACTTAATATCATAACATACACTACTGTTCAAAGTTTGGAATCACTTGCTATGTTGATGTTTTTCTTTTTTCCTTTAGAAATACCTCTTTTAACAGACACAACTGTATAATCAAACACTAAATTTAAAAAGTACATTTAAAATAGTTTTACCCCCAAAAAAGAAGAATAAAATATTTCAAACAATGATTTAGTTGATGTTCCCTCAGGATTGTATGATAGGGGAAAATACTGTTGAAGCCATTTTCTTCCCTCCAAATACCCTTCAATTTTGAATTTATTTGCTAGTCCAGAAAAGCACAAGTGACCCTGGGTATTTTTGTGAAGCCATTTTTCTCTGGGACTTCTGCAGTCTACTTAGTGTTTGGATTGACATAAGTTCAAGCTGTGATTTGTCAGTCCGTCAGTAAGCTAAGACTAACCTTTTTATTTTGAAGTTTGAAGAAGAGCTTTGTTAAAGCAACACCTTGCCTGTTAATTCCAGCTTGCTGTAGGCATTATTGTACACTTGACACTGACACAGGAATCTGTTCCTATTCAAATCTACACACATTTTGATGCTAAGCTTCCAGAACCCTTCATACAAATAACATTAATTCGTAGGGAGGACTTTCTACAACCTAAAAGCACAAAATACCACTCAGAAATGTAGAATGTTCCTCTCTTCAGCCATCTCTCTGAACCCAGTCAGTCTTTCTGGCAGGAGATTCCAAACTTTTCAACGGTAATGTATATTTCAGAGCAATACAACCATATCTCTGATCATCCGTCTTCTTACCTCCAGCTCAAAGTACCACTTCCCTGCATTAACACAGTAGGTTTTTTCTGCTCTGAAAATACGGAACCTCTCAGCAGATACGTTGTTGTGGTCAGATTGAGCTGCTGGATAAAAAGAAAGTGGGGGGGGGGGGGGGGGGGGGGGGGGGTGTAGACAATGTAATCAGCAATCTCATGGGTACATTATCATTCAAAGAGTAAAATATACAAATATCCCTAAAAATGAAAACTCATAGAATGAAGCCTTTCAATAAAGGCATGTATTGTACCATGGTCCTGGTCAGGAGCCTCCAGGTTGTATCCATATCCAAGCAAAGTCCTAACAGCCTCTCTCAGACTGTCTTTGTTGGACTTCTTGGTTCTCTCATCCAGCAGGATATAGGGGACCAGACGAGGGTTTCTACGATTCTTCACATCCTACAGGGAGGCAAAGGCCAGGAGAATAAGAAATCAATAACCAATTACTTAAGGAAAGCAGTGCTGGGTGGGGAAAGTGAAAGAGTAGTGCTTTTCCCTCCCTTATTACCATCACTGAGCTGCCTATGGGCAAGACAAGTTAATCCCTTAAAGATGTAGTGGAGCAGCAAACAAACTGCTAGACATCAGCTTGCTTAGGGTATGGAGATCACCATTGGTTCCAGTCAGCCAACTGGATGAATTGGGTAAAGCATTCGTGTGTTCCACATCCACAAGCCACTCAGAGTGGTGTTTTAGTATTAAAGTTGAACCTTTCAGTCTTATCTTGGAATCAACTGCATTTTTACTTGGTCTTGTTTTGATCTCAGACAGAGAGGACTGGAATTTATTTCAAGCCTGGACAAGACCACAACTGTGGGGATATTACTAAATTCCCTCTGCATCGTTTGATTTAATTGTTAACATCATGATTGCTTCAGATGCAACAAATAACTTGACTCATTTCTGGTTTTTAATTTTTGTTACTGTTAAGGGCTCTCAGCCTTCTGCTACCCCTTCCCACATACTCCCAAGAAAGTGAATGCAGGACAAAGGAGAAAAAGCTGTAGCTGTCTGGGAGGAGATGTTAGCCACATCTTTGGCAATTTCTGAACTTGGTCTCAACTTGGTCTCAACCTGCCTTGGTCTTGATCTTAACTTAGTCTCAACTCCTCAGAGTCTTGGTCTTGTTTCAGTCTCGACACGCTGAGAATATTATCAAATGGGGATATTGCCTCTGAAAGAAAAAAAGCAACCTATGTATATTCTGGGCTACCTGTTTAAAGATGCAGCTGTCAGTGTCATCTTACAACTGATATGTCTTTTTGTTGCTACAGTTTTTTTTCCCTCTTAGTTTAACGTAGTGCACCTCAGCTTGACTTTTCAGGCTCAGGGTTCCTCCTTACTAAGATGGCATGGCTCATTCCTTAAAGGGGAGGGCGTATTTTCAAACTGTGCTGGACTTGACCTTTTCCAGACTTCTGCCCACCGCAACTTTAATGTTGTTACAGTTTGAGTTGAAGCTGATTTTAGGTGCTTTATAAACTGCTGAGTCATACAGTCCAAAACATTCCATCACTTGTCAAAATGTTGTGTCAAAAATGTAGTGGAGTAAAAAGTACAATATTTCCCTGTAAAATAAAGTTGAGTATAAAATCAAGAGACACAAGCAACTAAAAGTGGTACTTGGTCTCGGGTAGACATACTTAGTTACATTTCACTACTGCAAGTAAGTGTTTAGACTTTACTCCTTTACAGTCTTCAGACTTGACTCAAACTCAGTCATAATGAATGATGAACTGTGCGATCTGTCATTGACCTTATGAATTAACACAACATCAACACTAACACACAGGACAGCTAGGGATTTATTGACAGTAGCAAAGGAGACCACATTGCTCCCTGTCAACACATTAAAAAACCCACATACAGCCAAGTATTTAATATGCATCACAGTCTCCTACCTGTTGGATGCCATAGGTCCAGCCCTGGCGGATGCGATCTCTTGCCCAGACGTTGTGTGCATTCTCAGCCAGTTTGTCCACCATGGCCTCCTGGGTGGAGGTCAATTTGATGTGACTCAGGTCCAAAGGAGCAGGTTTATAACCACCGGACAACTCATAGCTGCACAGACAGATGTGAATCACTGAATTGTTAGCTAGCCAGCTGCTCAACAACCTTCATGTATTCGTGTGTGAGAGCTCTTCAAGACCATTTTTCCAGTTTCTGCCTTATTCATCACCTTATAAAATGTCCTTTGTCTCAATCATCTTATCACTACATCATGTAAGTATTATTCCACATCCTGTGCATTATTGCATGCAAAAATTTGGGCACCTCTGTTCAAAATTTTGTTTACTGTGAGTAGTTAACTGAGTAGAGGATAAATTGATTTCCAAAAGGCATAAAATTAGAGATGACACATTTCATCATCTTTTGCTTTGTTTCATCTAATCTTTTTTAGTTTCAAAACAACAAAAAAGGAAAAGGGTCTGAAGCATGGTCAGTCCTAAGTAGCAGCCCCTTTGGCAAGTATCACAGGTTTTAATGCTTTTTGTAACCAGCAAAGAGTCTTTCAATTCTTGTATATTGTATTTTGCCCATTCTTCCGGCAAAAGGCTTCTAGTTCTGTGAGATTCTTGGGCCGTCTTGCATGTCCTGTTGTAGGAGCCATCCTCTATTCATCTTCAGTATTTTTACAGATGCTGTGATGTTTGCTTCCAGAATTTGCTGGAATTTAACTGAATCCATTCTTCCCTCTACCTGTGAAATGTTCCCGTGCCACTGGCTGCAACACAAGCCCAAAGCATGATCAATCCACCCCCATGTTTAACAGTTGGACAGGTGTTCTTTTTATGAAATTATACACCATTTTTCTCTCCAAACACACCTTCCCTCATTGCCTTTAAAAGGTTCGTTTTTAACTTAATCAGTCCAGAGGACCTGTTTCCAAACAACATCAAGCTTGTTTTGATGTTCCTTTGCAAACTTCTGATGCTGAGTTTTGTGGTGAGGACACAGGAAAGGTTTTCTTCTGATGACTCTTCCATGAAGGTCATATTGGTACAGGTGTCGCTGCACAGTAGAACAGTGCACCACCACTCCAGAGTCTGCTAAATCTTCCTGCAGGTCTTTTGCAGTCAAACGGGAGTTTTGATTAGCTTTTCTAACAACCCTACGAGCAGCTGTCTCGGAAAGTCAACTTTGTCTTCCAGATCTCAACTTGACCTTCACAGTTCCTGTTAATGCCATTTCTTAACAAACAAACTGAAGAAAGAGCTACCTGAAAACACTTTGCAATCTTCTTATAACTTTCTCCTGCTTTGTGGGCATCAGTTATTTTAGTTTTCAGAGTGCTAGGCAGCTGTTTAGAGGAGCCTATGGCTGCTGATTGATGGGACAAGGTTTCAGGAGTCAGAATATTTATAAAGCTCTGAAATTTGCATCACCTGGCCTTTCCTAATGATGAGTGTGAACCAGCCAGAGTTCTAACATTCTAATGAAGGTCTGAGACCCTGGTAAAAGTTGTCTGAGAGCTCAAATGTCAAAGGGTGCCCAAACGTTTGCATGGTGCTCCTTTCCTTTATTCACTCTAAAATTGTACAAAACTAAAAACAATACACTGATCTTGCTTACAATGTTGAAAAATATATTCTATTTCTAACTTCATGTGTTTTGGAGATATGTTCATCTTCCACGTACTTAACTACTCACAGTAAATGGCATTTTGACCATGGGTGCCCAAACTTTTGCATGCCACTCTATTTTTTATAATACTGATAGTTGAGGTGACTTACGTTGGTGACAGTTTCATGCTCTTGACTTTCTCTACAGCATGTTCATCTGCTAGGCCAACATGGCAGCCTAAGGCCAGGAGAGTTCTGCAACACACACAAAACACAAATGACCAAACATGCAATCTATTGTTTAGGTGTGTGATATTGATCCAAACATGTTACCATCACCCATACTCCTACATACTACATGGAGACTTACTTGGTGAGTGTACTGCCTTGTCAACAGAAAGAATCTTAGAGTTCAGTCATGTACAGTATGAATACAGGGCTTAATGGTGTCACAGATAAATATTTGATCTAAATGCCATGTAATATGTTGCTCACTGCGCTAAAGCATTACTTGAGTGTCTCCAGAGACATCTGTAAGTTGTAGCTTCGTTCTTGTTCAGGAAGCTTGGAGAACTCCACCAGACAGGGGTGTTGCCGCTTGTTATCATCTCGCACCTGAAACACACATGGACGCATGAATAAAAAGCAAAGGTTAGAATAGTTATAGAGCCTGTTGCTTGGCCCCCTTTAATCTCAGGACACAGAACAATGGGACACCTGGATGCATATACAGTAGTTATACAGCTGGAGTTACGTCCACGTCACTTCAACATCTGTAGTGCTCCACTCTCCACAAGATTTCAGCACTGACTGCTTGGGATGTGTTGTGCAGTGTCTGAACTTATTGTGAAAAGTACCAGGCCCAGCATCTGACTGGGCAACAAGTGAGAACGCTGCTGGGGCTGTGCTGGTGTATCAGTCTGAGCCAGACAGCAGCAGCTGCAATGAGCACTGAGTGAGCCACAGAGTTGGATATGACTGCCTGCCTGGATTTGGTGTAGATGTGACTGCAGAGCCTGGAGAATTCTGGATTTAATGGAAGATGTAATGACCTTGAGTTGGAGGGCTGAAGCTCTGCCAGATAAGCATGCAGCCTCAGCCTGTTGGGAAGGTGTCGCTTAACACATGTGGTGGTGGATAATGAAAATGAACTGAATCTCACAGAGGCAACTGCGACAATTCTAAAAGGTGATGTCGCCCAATGTCAGGATTTGAGAGGCTCCTCCTCATGAGGTATTACTGCTGCTTTGGTGATAAACACGTCAAATAAGCTGGACTAGTCTGCTATAAAGTCATGGACGAGGGTGCAAGCGCCTCAAGTGGGTGTGTTTGGCCCATTTAATGCAGTTCATATCCCATTACATGTCTTCTTTTCCTTTTAAGTATGTCATCATTACATGGTGTTAGAAAGGATAGTCTTTTTTATTACGTTATTTAGGCTTGGTGACATATGACAAGGGGCGGCATGGTGGTGTGGTGGTTAGCACTGTCGCCTCACAGCAAGAGGGTTCCTGGTTCGATCCTGAGTGTGGGAGCCCCTCCTTAGGGTTTGCTCGTTCTCCCCGTGTCAGCATGGGTTTTCTCTGGGTACTCCGGCTTCCTCCCACAGTCCAGAGACATGCAGATTGGGGATTAGGTTAATTGATAACTCGGTAATTGTCTGTAGGTGTGAATATGAGTGTGAATGGTTATCTGTCTCTACATGTCAGCCCTGCGACCCTCAAGAGGATAAGCAGTTAGAAAATGGATGGATGGATATATAACAATGATCAAATGCAACACTTGTTTTTCACTCCCATTTTTCAAAGGTTGGAGTTAAAGATCCAAGACTTTTTGATGCACTATATAGATATATTTCTCTCAAATTCTGAAAAAAAGGTGTTAAATTCAGTGTTAGTGAGACAGACAACCATCCACACTCACATTCACACCCATAGTGGGAGGGGCTCCCCCACCCCCGGTTCAAACCAGGAACCCTCTTGTTGTGAGGCAACAATGCAAACCACTGCATCACTGTACCACCAGACCTTTATTTTAATGAATCCTAATTTCAAATCCATTTTCTCTGCATTTTAATCATGTTAGAAAAATAATTATGTTGAGTTCTTTGAAAGGCACCAAATGACAGGTTGTTAAGTCTTATTTGCTCACAAGCTGTATGTGAAGTGCTTAGCTTGATATTCATTTAGTCATCCACAAAGTTAGCATAAAAGTTTAAAATACAAGGAAAGAGGCAGTGGGTCTGATCATTGCTGTGGCTGAACAAACTGCTTTTTTCTTTTTACTTCTTTAGTGGGCACGGTGAACAAGAAAAAGGATTTATATAGACTGATTGGACATGAGAGGGATCTCATTAATTAGCTCAATCACATTTTTCATTGTTTAACTTATCTTTTTTTCTTTGAGCATAGGATTACACTCTCATGAGCAAGTTAAAACAGCTCTTAATTAGTGGAACAAGACACGCATTTAATTTCTCTCTCTGCATGTTCAATCTCTTGCAGCTTTTACATTAATCTGATGGCATTCAGTTCAGAGTTGTGCGTTGAAAGTGACCCGAAAATGTTACAAGTCCGACCTGTCAAACTGTGATGACTTTTACATATAAGCATTTGGGGAGCTTATTCAAACAGACAAACATGTTAAATTGCCATCAGATAAATGTTAAGAGGAACGTGTCTGAAAGGGGCTTAGAATGAATGTTTTATACATAGTATTGATCTGTTTGTCTGATACTCACCACACCGTAGGTCCAGCCCAATTCTATCTTGTTCATCACCCACAGTTCATGGATGTTTTCTGCAAGCTTCTCCCTGATCCTCTCCAAGTGAGGTGGCAGCACAATCTACACACACAGAGAAAAACAAGCTATGTAATCATTTTGGACATCGCTCTTCTGTTGCTTCATTCTGGCTCTGCTCTGTTTGGTTTGATTGACAGAAAACACAATATCATGAACACAGGCATGGAAAAAAACATTCGTTGGGTACGATCAGATTCTGGAAAGGATACTGGAAGAAAGCTGCCATTTCTTAATTACATTGCGACCTGATAAAACAGCTACCTGAAAACACCTTGCTGTCTTCTTATAGCCTTCTCCTGCTTTGGGCATCAGTTATTTTAGTTTTCAGAGTGCTAGGCAGCTGTTTAGAAGAGGCCATGGCTGCTGATTGATGGAACAAGGTTTCAGGAGTCAGTATTTATAAAGCTTTTCAATTCGCTTACCTGGCATTTCCTAAAGATGACTGTGAACAAGGCATAGCCCTAACAAGCTAATTATGGTGTGAGACCCTAATCAAAGTTTTCTGGGAGCTCAAATGTCTTGGGGTGCCCAAACTCTTGCATGGTGCTCCTTTCCTTTTTTCAATTGTACAAAACAAAAATAATACTCTGATCTTGCTTAAAATGTTGACAGTCATGTTAAATCTTTAACTTCATGCCTTTTGAATAGGGATGCACCGAATATTCGGTAACCGAATATATTTGGCCGAATATTGCAAAAAAACACACATTCGGTATTCGGTGGAATAAGGTAAAAGAAAGGCCGAATAATAGCGGCGTGTTTTGATAACGCAATCAAACAGCGTACCGTGACGGGCGGAGTAAAATGTCGGCAGTGTGGCGATCCGTCCGTCACGGCACTCGCATTTGCGACTAAAAATAGTTTTGAGCAATCAAATTAGGCTTAAATCATTCTACACACTGTGCGAACAGACTACAGATTTCAACCACCAGCAGAAACGAAAGGCGAATCCCACCGGTTGTGGGTTGAACGAGGGTCACGGACACAGACAGTAATGTATTCCTGTCAAATACGGCGGCCATCGGCTTACCGGCGAAGTACCTGAACAGCCGAACCAGCCGAACACAGGTATGTGACGTGTCAGAGGAGACATGAGCCGTTCACGACCCACAAACCTCACCACACTTTAGGGACTGTTCTTTACTTATGAAGGGACCATCAGGGGAGGAGGGTGGCTGGTTGATTTTTATTTTATTTATTTATTTTATTTTGATCCCCCCTATGGTCATCACTCATTGATGCTGTTTTTGAAGTATGAATAAGTCAAGAAGTAATTTATTCCATTGAAATATCATTGATGTAGCCTATAATAGAAAAGTGATTTATCTTTTTATAAATGACAAAAGGCACATCTGCCTCATTTTCGCTGTGGTATCGTGATACTACTCAGAACCGTGATATTTTCATTGGTATCGTACAGTCAGTCCCAATTTTGGTACCGTGACAACACTAACCTGGAGGGGGTTCATCTGCAAAAACTAATGAAAAACTAAACAACGGTATTCGGTACCTGGTATTCGGCCAAGCGTTTAACATTATTTGGCTTCGGCCGCAAATTTTCATTTCGGTGCATCCCTACTTTTTAACATCACTTAATTAACTATTCACAGTAAAAGAAATTTTGACCGTGGGTGCCCAAACTTTTGCATGCCACTGTAAAGGTGAATGAATTTACAGACTGATAGAGCTAAATCAAAATGAGTTAACTAATAAAGCAGGATGAAATAACATAATTCACACTAAAGAAATATTTAAAATATTATAGAAGATTTTGTCACTACTTGATTGTTACATTATCTATTTATGTCTGTATATATTCATATGATTATTTATTTCATAATGTCTTATGTGTCAAATATTGCACACTCTATGCTGCCAACAGCTGTGGCAGTGGTGTGTACCTGGCTGGTGTCCACAGGTGTGGGGGTGAATGCTGCCTGGCTCAAGGTGACAGTGGGTCCCAGCAGGTCTCTGGCTGCAGTCTGGTCCTGACTGGCCTCCAGTTTCAGTTTCTCCCTGGGTAACACCGCCTCATAGCAGGGAGCGTAACCTGGAGGGGGGAGGAACTTAAACTCCCCATGACGACCCCCTAGGAGGAAGCGCACTCTGCAGGGCGACAGATGACATGAGAAGGAATCAAGGAGGAGAAGTTATGTTTTGAAGGGTGTGATTAATTAATTTTCCAAACATCAAAGGAAACAGTCTGTACAACCACCAAACCCAGTGAGTTAATTAAATAACTTTAGACCTTTTTTGTGAGTATGGCTGGTCAGGTTCCAGCATTTTTGACAATTTACAAACAAGTATATTAATAGAGGTATAAGCTATATGGGTAAAAATACATCTAAACAGCAGTAGGCAATACCACAAAATAGAAGTAATACAGGGCCAGAATCGATACCGATATGATACTTTTTATTATTGAATTTCATTTTATTTTATTTTTTTAATGTGGGGGAAAGCGGTATGCCATCATTGATGTAGTAGTTAAGTAACAGCAAGTAATGATCAATTACAGTTTGAAAATGCTAAAGATCTGATTTGACTAAAATATTAATTTCACTAGGCTACTATATATTTGGATATTCTTTGAGCCTCTCTGAAAAGACTCCCAGTGAACTCAGAGGTCTGAATGCTGAGGCGTTTCCCTCCTTCTCCCCACTTTTCAGTTCTCTTTCTCATGTTTTTTCCTCTTTCATTAAGCCATCACTGCTATAATGTGTGTATGATAAAACTAGTCAGACTCGCACATACTATCCACATTGAATGTCTGGGGACAGTTACGGTCACACGGATGTGCATGCAGTTCTATTTATAGTACAATTAAGTGTATGCGTCAGCCCACAGCAGTTAACAGGAGGGCTGGGGGGTGAGCTTACCATCCTACTGCTGACAATGGTAAAAAGTGAAACAAAGAAGACGCTGCTGGATCCCAAGTAAGTTGATTGAGTGCAGACAACACAAAAGCGCAGAAGTAGATGTGCTCACGACAACGAAAAGTTGTTACAGTTGATACAGTTTTGCTCTTAAAAAACAAATATGTACAGTGTAGAAGAGAGAAACAAATCCCTTTTTGGTATTGATCCTGTTGACGCTAAGATCGATCTTCAAAATGAAAACATGGTATTTAGAGTATAGGTATTTTAGGATCAATTCGCTACTAACTTTTAAATAGCCACAAATTCTATAAACCAAGTACAGTATTGTAATGAATGAATTTTCTATCGGTGTATGGAAGGTCAAAAAGAGTCCTATAGAGGCATGTTTTTTGCCTTACCAATTCTAGCATTTTTTTCCCACTGTATTATTCCTGTTGCCTTTTTATTTTTGTAGACTTACTTTTAATTAGCTGATCAATAAACACTGTAAAATATGTTAATTTACTGTGTGAAACTGAACTTTAACTCTGAAAAGTATTATAAAAATAATGTACAGTATACATTCTAATTAAAGCTGTATTTGGCAACTTTTATAAAAATAACTGTTTTATTTGATGAAACTGTCACTACATCCAGGCAGAAGCACATGAGACAGATAATGTTCTCCTAGTGCTTCTAATGGCATTTGCAAGAATCCACCATGCCTGAACAAAAACAGCCAATCAGAGCTGAGGAGTCTCTGTCATGATTGACATGACTGACAGCTATGTTACAGAGTCCTCGGCTTTGAATGTTTTCATTTTGGTGTGGGAGATTCTAGCAATTGCCATTGGGAACACTAGCAGTTTCACAGACTGTCACATGTACTACTATCAGGATAAAATGACAGTTTCAGCAAATATAACAAAAAAATCTTTTTTTAATATGCAAGTGTACCTCTACTGTAGGTAGAGGAAAATGACATCCTGTGTGTTTTAGCTGGAAATAAGCTAAATCATTTCACACCTGACCAGTCAGTCAAATAGGCTGCTTTATCACTTCAGTGTAACTTGAACTACAAAAATATGGAGACCTGTAGCCTTTTTTGGCTTCACGGTGAAAGTGAGTCTCTGTTCTGCAGAAATATCTGAAGGTCATTTACCACCTTCATGAAGAATTTATAGTTTGATGGGGGGCAGACAAAAACTGAATTTCCATTTGGTGTGAACTGTTTGCAGTAAAGCACTGACTTGACTCCTGCAGAGAAGCTGGCCACAGGGAAGAAGAGGCCGTCAGAGTTGAAGTTCTCAAACATGCCTTGAACCGGCTGGCCGTTGATCCTGAAGGAGATGCTGGGCACACTGAGGTCCAGGCAGCAGCTCACCACATCCTCTGCTCTCAGAAGATGCTGATTAGGTGAGCTGACAGTCCGCGCAATGCAGCCTGCACAGTGAGGACACGGTTGAGTTTTAGTTTGCAATATGGGAGCATCTGAATTTTGAATCTGCCATCTGGAACAATCTGACTCCATATTCATAGAGCTGGGAGGTCATTTTATCTGAGTTCATCCAGTTTGTTTCTGTAAATGAATGACATCAAAGCCAATGCAGTGAATGCTTTGCATGGTCTTCTTCTCATATTAAAGTGTGTTGAGTAGCTTGTCCTACTTAATGCTTTGCATAAAGATGTACACAAATTATTAAGAGGGTTATTTATAGTAGTATAGTACCAGCCATTACTAGTTTAGGGATGGGTATTTTGAGCAATTTCCATATTTTATTAATAGCATTAAATTATCAAGTACTCGAGTACTAGCAGAAAACAAACCTTATATAGGAATAGAGTCCAAAATGAACACCCAAGCAAAATAGTGGGAAGGGGTTGGGACTCAGTGCTGCACAGAATACAGAGATTTGCTGTGTAAACGCAAGTTTAAGGTTACATAGCTAACACTGCATACTCAGTGTATTCAGATGAAATACTTCCAAACATCGCTCTTGCACCTGGTTGCCATTCTGCTTTTAATGTTAGATCGGGTGATGTCTGACTGAAAACAATTAATGTTATCTGCGACTGCGCAGATCTGTCATTTTTACTATTTGGATCTGTGCAGATATTCATAGATAGCAGTTTAAGCATCCTATCCAAAAAGTGTAAACATTTCATAAAGAACATGGTCAGTTTACATTTCTATTTTAATTAATGCCTCTGCACCAGCCATAGCTGTGGCCGGAGGCAACATGTTTTCAGTTTAACCATCCGTACATCCCATTCTCATGAACGCTATATCTCAAGAACACCCAAAGTGATATATATATATATATATATTTTTTTTTTTTTTTTTTCAAAGTTGGTACAAACATCTATTTTGACATAACAACAAAATAATGAGAATTTGGTCATCAAAGGTCAAAGGTCAAGGTCACTGTGACCACATCAGTGACAACAATGAACTGGAACTGATTAAAATTTGTTGATCGAATGTTAAGGTAACTGTACCCTCATAAAACATGTCTTGGGCTATAAGCCAATAATTCATATGCTAATTATGACAAATTTCATACAAATGTCTAATAGCATAAAATGATGAAGTGACAACATTTTATAATCCAAAGGTCAATGTTTAACTTCATCATAATAATAATAAAATACTAATAAATCAATTTTATATAGTGCCTTTCAGGAAACCAAAGGTCGCTTCACAATTGCAAACAACCACAAAATCACACAGACAATCACATGACATAAACAAACAGAAAACACAACTAGCTGGCGAAAGCCAGCAGGAAAAGGTGCATCTTTAGCTGAGATTTAAAAGAGTCCAGAGTTGGTGCCTGGCGAATCTCCATTGGAAGAGAGTTCCAGAGGGTGGGAGCTGCCACACTGAAGGCCCTGCTCCCAAAGGTTTGCCTTCTAGTACGGGGAATTGAAAGGAGGCCCAAGTAATGTTCTGCAAAAACCCTTTTCTGGCCATTATTTAATATCATATCTCAGGAACCAAAGGGAATATACTGAATTGGTGACACTAATCTCGGGTGCTCACCTTGAAACCAGAATGTATAGTGTTTTATGCCTCTGCGCTGTGGCAACAGTCATGACCTCAGGCCTGGGGAAAGATGTGTGTGAAGCATCCATGTTTTAACAGACATGGATGTAAACTGTAACTGCAACTTGACAGGTTTGCGGAGGCATATAGTAAAACCACTAGGCGGTAATTCTAGTTCATATACGTTTTCTGTTACTTAGCCCAAAAAAAAAAGCAATTACTCTGTACGTTGTGCTAATACTTATTTCTAAATCAACTACACACACACACAGACCTCACCTGACCAAAGATGGAGTCCATCAAAGCCGTAGGAGTAGAGGTCATCACCCACACCATTGCCGCCCCACCCCTCACCCCCACTGGGGTAGGGTGCATAGCCACTGGTGTTAGCCCAGCCCACCCTGAGGTGAGAAGCCTCTGCTGTGACGAACGGCAGTGCCTGATCCACAATCAGCTCATAGTACCACTTCCTATACTGAGCAGAGCCATCACTGACTCCCAGGAAGATGTTGGGACGCATGCTGTTGGGAAGATGAAACAGAGCAGAGACTGTTAATTGTCGGTCGGAAAATAACCTTCCACTGGGTTAGAATGGCAATTATGTCATGTTTTGATTCAGTAAATGCTGCAAATTGTGTGTGTGTGTGTGTGTGTGTGTGTGTGTGTGTGTGTATACCTGCTTACGTGGTTGATCAGGCGGGTCTGCAGTAGCAGATCTCTTCCTGGCAGCAGGTTGTCACAGATCAGGTGCTGATTGGAGCGCACAGCCACGCCGTGACACACACACAGTGAACACAACACATCCAGAACCTAAATGGTACACACATACCACATAATATGTCAGTGTTGTAAACTATTGTCAAAGCACACAGACATACAAAAAGACTGAACTGCAGGATTCCTGACAGAAGTTATGTGGACAGGCTACAGCTCCATGTCACATGCTGACTTCTTTGCTGTGAGAAATGTTTTGTTGCTCTATCATCCTGTTCAGTGAGTGCTCCCCTGGGAATGTTATAATTTGATAATAATAATTTGAGAAAGGTGCCTAAATTTTGGTTTCAAATGCATTATGGAAGCCTTTGTGTTAAACTTAAATACATATAAATGAACAAATGTCTATGTATATCACTAACAATAAAGTAAGTAACCATACCTTGTGGTTGCGTCCATGCTTGTCCAGCAGGGATATGATGGATTTGATGTGCCCCTCTTTGATTATGTTCAGTGCCTCAGGACTCTCCACCAGCACACAGTGAAGCACCTCCAGTATACCTACAAATACAAAATATGTGTAGTATAAATCATTACATGTGTACAGAAAGCATTCAAAACCAGGGGCCGTATTTAGAAATCACCTAAGGCAAAAAGTAGACTCTGTTCTAAGAATAAGTCAGAAAGCAGTTTAGTGGCTCCTGAATCATTGAGACCTGCTCACAAGTCAGCTGTGCGCCTAACTGGGCCTCATGCAGGAAGCTATTTTTGAACATTTTTTCTTCTCTTCTTTTTTCCACAATTTGTTC
The DNA here is from genome assembly GCA_035609425.1 of Epinephelus awoara. Taxonomy (NCBI): domain Eukaryota; kingdom Metazoa; phylum Chordata; class Actinopteri; order Perciformes; family Serranidae; genus Epinephelus; species Epinephelus awoara. Next base: position 5,000,143 of record CM069313.1, on the reverse strand, counting down.
ATATTTTGTTAGTACGCATTGATTTCTGGGATCGACCAGTGTTAGCTTTTTTATTTGAAGAGAGAAAATTATGCAAGTGCTTGAGAGCACTCTTACCAAGATAGAAAAACATCTAATTTTCACAGTTTGTCCAATGTAAATTTAATTGTTGTATTTGGGTAACATTTTTAAAATGCACGAATATCATGTCATCAAATTTAGATTATAATGTATTTTAGAGTCATTATAATAATTGGATTATTGTCCCCTGGGGACCATCGAGGATGTGGGTGAGAGGAGGATGTTAGCCAAGCTGATATCCATCATGGACAACACCTCTCACTCCCTGCATGAGTCCGTGCACTGAGCAGCTCATCCAGCAGCAGACTGCTGCACCCACAGTGCATGCAGGAGCGCTACCGCAGGTCATTCATCCCATCAGCTGTCAGACTCTTTAACAGCAACATCGGATGTAATGTAGCACTATCATGTCTGCTGCATAACACTGTATAAAATCATCGCTGCTAAGACTCTGTGCAATTTACATACTCTGTGCAATATCCATATCCGCATCCATTGTGTATATAGTGTAAATAATCTTGTGTGTACAGTTCATTTATTGTAGTGCCTTACTTTTTTATATATATATATATATTTTTATATTTTAAATCCAGAAGGATATGTGTATGTATATGTATGTGTATATATATATGCACAGATACACAGATAGATAGATAGATAGATAGATAGATAGATAGATAGATAGATAGATAGATAGATAGATAGATAGATAGATAGATAGATAGATAGATAGATAGATAGATAGTGTATATACATATTTTCTTTTTTTTTTTCCTAGTACACATTGTCACCCTCCACTTTCTGTCTGTGCTTTGAGCTGCTGTGACATGTGCATTTCCCCAGTGTCGGAGCAATAAAGTTTACCTTATCTTATAAATCTGTGGTCTAAAGAAACTGATACAATTAAGACAAAAACTAGAATTACCGCACTGCGGTTGTATGAATCTGCCAACCAGTCAAGTTGCAATTACAGTTTACAATCACGCTTGTGAAAACATGGATGCTTCACACACACTTTCCCCTTGGCAGCACAAAAGATCTATACAATCAGCACAGTTTTAAGATTAGAATCACCAATTCAGTATCTGGCCAAATGTCTCCCCGTGTGTGCTTGAGTTATGATGTTGAATAATGGCCAAGAAAGTGTTTTTGCAGGACATTATGATGTCACAGTAGAGCTGACCATTGACCTTTTGGATATGTAATATCATCACTGCATTATTTTATCCTATTAGATATTTGTGTGAAATTTTGTCATAATTAGCATATGAATTATTGAATTATAGTCAAAATCACTTTTTGTGAGGTCACGGTGACCTTGACCTTTGAAGATCAAATTCTAATCAGTTCATCCTTGAGTCTAAGTGGATGTTTGTTCCAAATTTGAAGAAACTCCCTCGAGGTGCTCTTGAGATATTGTGCTCATGAGAATGAGACCGATGCAAGGACATAGTGACCATCAGTATTGGGGATACTGTGTTACAAATGCAACATGTTACAATAATATATTATGTTTTAGCAGATAGGGAATAATATAAAGTGTCACTAACAGGATTCCAGGTAATATTAACATTACAATGTCACGTAAGGCGTTACCACCCAAAATAAACTGCTTATTGTTTTCATTTTTCATTCATCCACACCACTCCACTTCCACCAGTGCGCCACCAGAAAAAAAAAAAAACCTCTGAAGATTGTTGTGTGTTGTCATTCCTTATACACAACATTATGGAAGGGTGGTAGTGATTGGCATGTCTGGGTCCTGCTGTACTGTGAGTTATAATTTTCAGTGTGTTTCTATTACTACACCTACAACAGAGCTATGCAAGAATGGAACAAATTACCAGAAAACATTATACAAGAAAATAGTAAAATAATTTTTAAGAAGTTAGTTCAAAAACACCTGTGAAACAATAGAGATTTAATATAGGACAATTGGAAGTATAAGCATTACTTAAAAATTGCACCTTTTTGCAATTGAAATAGTTCAGGGGAGATGTATACAGAAAGAAGGGTAACTGTCAAATCTATTTAATTCTAACTGTCAAATCTGGTTGATTCTGGGATTGAGTTTCAACGGAGCTGGATGTAACATCAAAGCGCTGGAAATTTGAGTTCTATTTGTGTGACCAGTATACATAATATATGTAGTGCTGTGTAGATTTTATGATATGTAAATATTACATACCACTACGGACCTGGGGAGCTGTCTTGTATTGTCTGTTTATTGTTGTGTTGTGTATCTGTTTGTATTTTTTTTTGTGTTTATGTTGTATTTGTACGTGGATTATATTGTATGTGATGCAAATTGCATTGATACTTTGTAAAGATGTTGTATGGACCCCAGGAAGAATAGTTTTGGCATTGCCATAGCTAATGGGGATCCAAATAAATCAAATCAAATCTACACCGTATCCCATTCTGCCTGTGCACCCTAAAACTGCCTTTCCACTGCTGTTATCTCTTGACAAAACAGAAACTGGACCATATGATTTCAATACTATCGCTTGATCATCATCCAATGGTGATAAGTATCAATTGTATATAGTGACCATCTCAATGAAGACACCTACCAGAAGAGGCCTCCAGTCTCTCCAGTCTGCTAATGAGCCAGTCCAATGAACCGGAAAACTGAGCACAGTTCTTTCTGTTACCTCTGATCAGTGCAGCTGGGAGGAGACAGGAAAGGACAGACATGACTCAGGAGGTGTTGCTATTATGTGATAATGGTAACCCACAATCCTGCGCACACATTTCTGTCCTCTGATTGCAACATTTTCTACTTTGACCTAATCTCTTTAAATAATATGAATAGCGATTTAATTTAATTCAATTTAATTACTTTGTGTAGAGCTCTTCATAAAATTCTACCAAAGATAATAAAATTTGTTGTAATTATATAATCTGTCATGTTAATGCCATGCATGTGTGTGTATACCCAGTAGTTGGTAGAGGGAGTTGAGGATGGAGCTCCAGGCCTCTCCCGCCTCCCTTCCTACTGCTTCAGCAAAATGAGCTGCACTGCTGTAGACGTGAAGACGATCAATACACTCCAATACAAGGCTGATCATTCCCTACAAACACAGAAGTCATTGGTTTTAGTGGTTTATTCAGCTGGATTCGCATCAGTATAATCAAATGAAGTGGACAAGAGAGACACAGTGCATAGCAGGAGGCTTTAACTGTTAACGCTGTGAAGACTCAGCTTCAGATAAAAGACAAATTCCTACTTGTCACAGCCGCAGCTTTAAATACTTTAACAAGGCCACCCTTAAGGCAGATTTATAGTTGTGCATTGGCTCTGAGCAGAGCCTAAGCATGTTCAAAGCACTGCAGTTTTTGTCACTTCTGTGGTGGCTTCATTTTTCAGGCCCTGAGTTTGCCACTTGCTCAAAACATACCTAAAACACACATTAAAAAAGGCTTTGTAGCTACAGTTTCAAACACAGGTACACAAATCGGGGTCCTAACTATCAAGATTCACAGACACAGACAAAACACTTGTCTTTTTCTGGATACATTTTCCCCACAAACACCACATGCTAATGTTATTAGTACAAGGCGATGGCATTTTACATTGCATAAATTAGCCTCATGGCTAGCGGAGTTCTCCTTTAACCGTTAGGGCGGATTTATACTTGCAGTAGTGTGTCTTTGTCACTCCGCAGTTACCCCTTCAAAACACCAGTCAGTAGTAGGGTTTCTGTGAAGTACTGTTAAGTTTAGTTGATTCAAAACACACATTAAACGTGGCTTAATAGCGACAATTTCAATTACAAGTACATAAATCTGCCTTAAATAACTCGCAAGATTCACAGACAAAGCACTTGTCTTTTGCTGGACACATTTTCCTCACAAATACAACATGATAATGTTATTAGCACAAGCCTATGGCATTTGACATTGTATAAATTAGCCTAGCCACTAACTGACTTTTTCACTACTCACAAGGTTCAAAGGCAAAATAACTGTTATACTGAACACGTTTTCCAAACAAATATAACATACTAACATTATTAGCACAAGCCTATAGCATTTTATATTGTATAAATTAGCCTAGCACCTAGCAGAGATATCCTCTACGCATATGAAGCCAGGATAAATTGTTTCTTATCTGTGAAATAAAAGTAAATAAAAAAGCTTCATTTCCACTGAGGGAAATGGTTTAAGCTTACAAAAATAGACAGGATGTCTGCGTTGCCGTGAATTGTAGTCACATTTCTGGGGAGGTGCAAGTCAGGTTACAGTGTAGGCTCACAAGGTTCATCAACAAAACAATTGTCTCAATATATATATTTTTTTTTTCAAATTTGCTTTAAAAAAATCACTAAATAAAAAAACTCACTGATGACGGACTTATAAATAAACTGATTACACAGCACTATGAAGGAAGAGTTAAACAGCAAAGACCTTAAAATTAAAAACTGAGACATACAAGACATTTTTCTCAGTTTTGGTTGTGTGATAAATGTTTATTTTTATCTATGCTGTTAAAAATTACTATATCTGAACTATACTGTACATGAAGGTTATCACAAAAATGGTGATAAAGGGATACCAGGGAACAAATCATATGGCTTAGAGGTAGCATGTGCATAGGAGATAAATTGATGCAGGAGTGAAATATAACTGGTGAGTGTGATGAAATAACAGACATCATATATGACTTTCCCTTAAATTGCCACAAGGGACTTCTGTTGGCATTATAGAAGCAAAATGAGTGGAACAGACATCAATCATCAATCAATACAACATGATGGTCAGAGTAGCGGCCATTTCTATGTGAGCCGTTGCCATTGCAGCTATTGTCATTGCAACCAATGTAGCAGCAATGTAACCTCCAATTAAACAAACCAACTAAGGGCAAGTCGCAAACTCACTGAGGTGGTTTTACAGTAATGACCAACTGAGCAGCGGAGTAGTGTGAAGCCTGAAGAGGCATCTTTTGTGCACTTTCTCTGTTACCTTGCTGCTAGAGAGGAATTGAGGGTTGCTGGGTTTAATTACTTCATATTTTATTGGTAACTTATCAAAACTATATATGAATACATCGGCTTATTGTATACTTTAGGCACACTAATTAAGGTAATTTAGGTATGTGACCACAGCAAACAGTTAAATGTCATCTCTATTCATTCTATTTCTATGGTTGGCATAATCCTTTCATTTGAGCTTTTTTTTTTTTTTTTAAATCTACCTTAGAAATTCATTTGTAAAATTCTAAAACAGATTCTACTGCCACTTCATGACCTTGTTAAACAAGAGTCGAACACACACACACACACACACACTCTCCTTACCTCTTCCTGAAAGAGGTTCTGCCGGTTCTTCAGAGCTCTCAGTCGGTTCTGCTTGTCTTCATGTTCCAGGTGATCTCCAGGTGGTTGAAAGTAGCCAATCAGATCCTGCAGACTCAGACTGACTGAATCTATTGGTAGATCTAAGGTGGAGCTCTTCCCTTTTTTCCTTAGTGTGTCCAGACCCCTGGAGCATACAGAGCAGAGGACGCTGTCAAAAACTGGCTCAGTGAATGTGACCAGTAAGGAGTTCACACAAAAGATTGAGTTAAAACAAACAGAACTTGTGTCAGGTGTGCCGTGGAGGTGTTGAAGGTACAAAACCAAAAGGCAATGATGCAGGGTGGACGTCTGATGTAGGAAGGGAGAGAGCAAATTAACAACTGGGGCAGCTTTTATTGCATGGGAAGGCCCAAGTGAGCTTAATCAAGGCAGTGACCCTCCCATGTCAGCCATTTCTGCAGTGTGTTTTTGCTCAGAATGACTGTGAGGCTGTCAGCTCTCACTCTGTTCAGACTAAGTTTGCAGTTGGAGCTGATTGTTTATGCACACCTCCCTGCTGCTCTGCTTTGGTTTGATGTATGGATGTGATGATTACCCCGTCCACACTATTGTGCCAGAATAAACGTTTAAGATAAAGTTACTTCAATTCAAATGGCATATGTAGGCCAAAAGACAGGAGTGAATTTTCTAAAATAAATAAATAAATAAATCGGTGCACTGCTGGTCCCAGCTGTGTTTCTCTTATATTTTCAGGATTCTTCCTCAGAAGGGCCTGCTCCTCATGTAACAGAAGACACACACACAAACACCTATCTGTGACAGAGTTTTAGACATCTTGATGCTCTGACATGTGAGCTTAACCCTGTTCATTTATCATTTAGCATAGCATTTCCTATTGTCTCACGAAAGAAATTACAACAGTGACTACATGTGTTCTCACTCGCCAGACTCTCACTGACATGTCAGAACATCGGTTCACTGGAGTTATCTTCAATTGGGACATTCTGCATGTTCTTTTTAATAAGATAAAATACTTTTGTTGTCTTTTAGAGGAGAATCCTTCTGTGCCATTTTTTCATATGTAGAATTTAAGAGAGGGGTGATTTTTCTCTCTGTTTGCGATGTGATTAATGCATGTAAGAAGTTGTTTTCAGACAAATGTTTCACAGCTGCAGTGGTATCTGGACACATTCGACACTCATGCCGCAATTGACCTTTAGCTAAACCCCGCCCCTTTGTGATGCTCCTTCAAGCTGTCGGAGTAAGCACGGAGCCCACACTGTAACTAACTGCACTCCCTGAAGAAATATTATCATATTTTTGGAATAACAAAAAAGCAATTCCAGAGAGAAGAAGACAGAGGGGTCTACAAAGTGCGCTTGAAGGAAATACCCTAGTTAGAAGCTAAAGCCGAACTATAGGCTACAGATTACAGTGTAAATGTGACCCACCACATCACTGCTGATTAGACAGAAGACAATGAATATAAAGGCAAACTTGGCTAATATTCAACCAGCTATGTGGCACTGCAGTGTGTGCAAATGAACCATGTTTACCGTCACCCCCATGCCACTGCCAGAACCCCGGATCTACAGGGGAAGTCAAACAACTTTCATCTGTGCACAGTGTGATGACACAAAGCTGGTTGAATATCAGCAAAGTTTCCCTGCTTCCCTTCACTGGTTCCTGTACAGCAGGGTCGACCTTTATTTCAGTGTTATAATTAAGCAGCGTGTGTATACATTCAGTAGGCTAAGTCTTCAGTAGCTCGCTAGCTAACCCTACACTTTTCAGGGTTTGATTTTGGTTTTGGAATAGGAGAGAAACATATATCTTTTTACGACTTCTCCTGGTAACGAATGTCATTAATACACAATGTGCACCACAAAATTCAAAATCAGCCTGAAAATGAAGGAAATCTGAAACAATTGGATTATAGTCAATGGAGCACAGCTGTGTTGTTGTTGGACCCTGGTCTGAGCCAGCCTGATGCTACATTATGATTAGCCAGTTTGCGTTTAGGGGCGGGACTTAGTAAAGGGTCACTTAACAGCATGGTACTGCACAAGGGCTGAAATGAGTTACATTTATTTGAATGGGCTTCAAGAATTGGAACTGCAACATCAGTACTCAATAATAAGGATTGCCCAGTCGCCCAAGACAAGTAAAATGCCACATCGGGCTAGTGTATCTAGCAACTCCCGACCAGGTATGTGGTAAAAAAAATTAAATCGATAATTTTTTCAGGAGCTGATGAAGCTCTGGAGTGAGCCATCTCGTGTCCTTCTCATTTCTGTTGAGAGGTATATGTGTGCAGTACCTATAAGGCACTGGCAAGACATTGGCAGCGGGTAAAAAATAGTTTATGAGCTGAAGTGCAAGCGAGCATTCTAGTGATCCTGGAAACAGGACTGTAGTTGAGTGGCACCTCCAACTATAGCATGCAATGTGCCGCAAGTTTGAGAGCAAGATGGATACAATGGGGTTGTTTTTCATGATCGTTATCTTTGTGGTTATTTGATAACTGCTAATAAAAAAAAACCAATTTGTATAGGGGCAATTGACTTTGAGCAAGTAGATTTCTGATCCTTTTGCTGGACCGAGAAAGTGAAAGAAAAAAACATTAACACCGAACCCTGAACATGCTTCTTCCTAAATCTGCAATATCTCACTGTGTGCAGCGATATGTTTGCTGCACACAGTGAGAGCAGCTGCTGAGACTTCAAACAGGAATACAGCGGCTTGTTGCTTTACATAAAAAGGCACCCAGCGCACAAGCTGCGGGATCCTGCCACAGTTTCACTGAAGGAGCCAGTTCCAGTTCTCTCCTCAAATTAAAAGACACTAAAGCAGAATGCAGCATGCATGCTGCTTCTCATACACTGTGGTACATTAAGTGCAGGATATTTGCTTTCAATTAGGTTACTATCATTGTCTTGCCTCATGTTCACTCCAGAGCAGCCTGCATTTCCCCTGAGCTTCATTTTCACTACCATTCAAGGGAAATTAAAAAAGGGTTGTTTCTATGTCACAAGATCACAGAGTGAACAGGACTTCTCTAGCGTGCAAGGGGAATTGCAGCAGGCTTGTTATATAGTTTAAGTGCACACAGGTGGAGCTGGCTGGTTGTGTTAGTGCAGTGGTTCCCAACTGGTTCAGCCACACGGTCCAGATTTCTCCTTTGTCATTAGTTCAAGGTGCACACAGTTTAATACATTCAGCATCATGCTTGCATGTCATAGAGCTACTTCGCTGTCTCTGGCAAGAAGCTGTCCAATATTCACTCACTCTACAGCAGGAAACAGAGCTTCAACTCCTTAAAAATCAAGCGTGCTTTTCACAAACTTGACATGTTTGCAAGTCACTTGTTGTCCATTCAGAATGGACGCGCGTCCCACCAGTTGGGAATCGGCGTGTAAGTGGGTCCCATATATTTCAAGCTGATTTCAGTCATCAAGAATCGTGATGTTCCTGTTGAATTTCTCACAGCTATTTGGATTCATGAACCCTCAGGAGCAAAGCCCTTTTCACAAGTGCATCACAATTTGCTGGGATAAATCCCTGTCACTTTTAACTTTTCAGATTCTTACTGTATGCTACTGCACACTGCAGCCTCCTCTGCTACTGTCTTATTCCCGTCCTTTGCTATGGTATCTCTTATCTTATTTATGCCATGTGTGTTGCATATCTAGGTGTGTGTGTGTGTGTGTGTGTGTGTGTGTGTGTGTGTGTGTGTGTGTGTGTGTGTGTGTGTCTGTTTGTGTCTGTGAATGTGTGTGCAGTAACCCACCTGATAAAGAGGTTGAACAGAAACACAGTACTGCGGATGACTCTGGCAGTGCGACTCTCCTCATGTTGTGACCGAGACAGCGTCAGCCCATCGTCCATGTGACCCTCATGGTGCATAATGGCCTGAAATAAAAATAAAAGGTTTTGAAAAACACTGACCCCTACTTTTAATTTCATGCTGAACGTCATCGTCAGAATAAAGCGAAATTTTAAAGTGTGAACAAAATGGTTTCTTGCAAGACTATTATGTAAAACCTGAGCCATGTCAGGATAAATCAATAAGTGGGGCAACATCAGAGAGAGTAATCCAGGACCCCTGTTGTTGGAAGTCAAATAAGAAGCTGCAATTGTGTGTCAGTTTACCAAAATATCAAAATTTGAATTTACAGTCATATTGGCTGTTTTCTAATTGTTGCTTTTAATTTTCTGTGATAAGACTGACTTTATTTTGCAACAAAAGAAAAACATTACTAAAGCATTAAAGGATAAATCTTGTCATCAGCTTTGGAATTAATAAAACTGTATATTTAACAGAAGTGGAATGATTCACTGTTAGCTCAAGTCCAGCTCCCTCCCTTGACTTCCTGACATTAGCTCCATTCAGACATTCAGACCAACTTCTTTGTCACTAGTGACATTTTTTTTACCACAAGAGAAGATCTTTTATAAAACCATGCAAAGCTTCACTGACTTGTTTAAAGCATGGATGCGGGAACCTCTTGATTTTACTCTGATGTTAATAAAGGGTCATATGACAGCGTAATGCATTCACTTCAGATGAAAAAAATCTCTCTTTCTGAATTAACGAGAAAATAAGAAATTTCACAAAAAAACATCAATTCAACAAATGAATGAATGAAATCTTTACTGCCCAGCATCGAGATTTGCTTTGCACAAATGAGCATAAAGAGTGTCCCAACACATATTAATAACAACCACACATAACATAAAAACATGCAAAAAACACAATAAAACATTATAAAAAGCGTCACCACTGGAAATTTGACAAAGTACATTAAGTTAAAGAAGTGCCAACTCCTGACCTGTGATCAGTGCTTGTAAGCAGCTGAATGCTACATGTTATAAATTATGTGATATCTCTTTTAGTCCACATCCTGGGCTTGCTATACTTGCGCCCTGAAGGTAAGGGTGCATATTCACACCAAAGAGGGGGCAGTGGATCTGCTACAATCTCATGTGCTAAATTAATTGTGAATTCACAAAGTTAATGTCTCTTTTAATATATATTTTTTTAAATAATTAAGTCGTTTTTCATAATTCTGGCATAATAATCATATTAATTCAGAAAGATTTCTCATGTGTATGGATTACACTTCTGTAGGGTCATAAATTCTAGTGGTAACTTCATAATCTGCTGCCACATCTTGATGCTGCATCTTGGTTGCTCCTTGGTATCGGCATGGACTGTAGTCACAAGAAAAGAGAGGCAGATGATAAAACCTTCTAAAAAGTGCAGCATGCTCTAATGCAGCAGTGTACCTTTCTCTGTACTCCTCCCATCCGTGCACACTTGGCATCAACAGTCTGGTACGTAAGCCACAGGCAGGTGTCAACATGTTGGATATAACATACAGAGTCTCCATACTTAATGTCAGGAACACCCATGCCATCCACCTCCTTCTTCACCCCAGGGTCCAACTTTTCCTGAAGGGGAGAAAAAAACAGAATACTGTAATCAATACTGGATAAATGTTACATGACAGACACAGCACTGCCTTAATGGATCATTTCATGATTTAAGATTCCAGTTAGTTTGAAGCAGAGCCAAGTGTTTCCAGTTTATGCCACCATGGCAAACAACTGTGTGCAGAATTCCGGGATTTAAAGATTCAGCTTCAGGGGTTTTACATGCTATACTGACTCATCACTAATATCCCTAAAAATGTATTTATGAATTTACAAAACTGGTTAATACAAGTCAGATGGTAAATAGAGACTGTGAACACTGTGTCCATATCTGGATGGTAATAGGATAGTTAACTTTGTTCGTTTTTGTTCATATTTCTACCAGCATACACACAAGTATATTTTTTTTTTCATCATTATTATTATTATTTTCTTTCTTTTTTACTGTGCTTTATGTGCTTTACCATAAATTTAAACTAAACTCACCACAATATTTCACTCCCATTTAAATACTAAAGTCTAGAAACAATTTTCTTGATTGTGGCACAATTGGTCAATAATTCATTTGTGGATCAACAGAAAATTAATCAGAATTGATTAAATGCAAAAGCATTTGAGTTGTTAATGGACAACCAACAGGATAAAGGATTACGGTGAGTGCTTTCTGACAGGCAGGTAAATATTCGATGCTTGCATGAGAATAAAGATAAGAAAAGAAAAAATATACCACATGATGACATTACCACCGGCGCCCAACTCAAATGCAATGCAGACCCCAGCTTCCTAAGCACCTTAAGGACATCTCCGACAACCACTTATCAGTAACAGGGACCCCGCTGAGTCCCCATGCAGGCCTTGCACAGCACACCACAGCCATCATCACTGCCAAAAAAAGCAGAGCACCACACTGCAATGCAGCCACTGTGGCAATAAGCCCCAGCTTCCGGCGCAATATCTACACTCCTCCCGACAGGAGCAAGCCACACCACACCACCAGCGACAGAACACATCAAAGCCGCCTCTTATCAAGACACATCCATTGCCAATAAATACAATAAAGACACGAGGGGAAAACGCACACCAACTCCAGCGAGGCGCCAGCTGACAGGCAGACACAAACAAAAGGGAAAGCCACACACACACACAACTCCGATGAAGCACAAAGCACTATATTGCACAAACTAACTTTGGCCATTTTAACTTTGTTTTAACCTGTTTTGTCTTTTATGCTCTTCATTGTTTTACTGTAATTGCTCTGTTTCATCATTTTAGTATATTTTATTATTTCACTCTGCTGTTTTCACTCCGTATAGCACTTCACAATAATGAAAAGTATTAAGTAATAAAAGTAATAAAAGGGTGCTGTAAATAAAGATTTTATTAAAGTTATTCCTACTGTATCTACTGAAAGTGTGTGAACACAGAGCACTCTATCTATGGAGAGCAGACAGACATTGAGCAGTTATAAGTACATTATGGCCATACCACAATCTCCAGTCATTGGATTACAGAGAGAACCATGATGTGGATGTTGTGATGCTCTACAGCCTTTAACACAAGATGATGTTTGGTTTCACTTGTTGACCCTCTGAAATATGCCCTTCCATTATGAAGCCATAATACATCATACCCTTTATAGACAGTGTTGTGGATGTTGTTGACTCTGTACCTTGGAGGACCTGAAGCAAAAGGCGGTCGACTTGACATCAGCTTTTTCTTTGTCCATCAGCAACAGGGACTTGTCCTCTATTAGACTCAGATACTTCCCTGTGGTCACATGTCTCAGTCTGAAAGGCTGACCCCAGCGGATATGACTCCCACTCCACCTGGACACACAAACAGTCAGAGGCAGAAATGCTCAAAGTACAAATCAACATGAAGAACCCTAAATAAAAACATATACCTGCAAAAACCAGCAAACTAGGCAGGGTTAAAAGTTAACCATGAATGAAGTTCCTTTAAAGCTGCACTTGTAAATATTTTTTACAAACCATACATCAAATGACTATGTGTAATATGAAAGTTGTTACTCATAGGAACAAACCCATCAACTCTGCAGTTCCCTTCAGCTCCACACAAGGCTGGATTATCAGCTGGGCAAACCAGGAACCTTCCCCAGAGCCTGAGACCCTCAGAGAATGCAAATGGTCCTGGTTGACCATGTGACAGTTGCAGTAATTTAATCAACTGCAAATTTCTTAAAGGATAAGTTCTGTTCTTTTCAATATGGACTCCATTTTCCCTGATTTTGTCTAAGTGACTAATGGGAATGAGTTAGACAGCTTCAGCCAGCAGCGACAGACAGGCTGCAGTGTAATCACTCTGTGTTAGCACCATCAATTTACGTTATTTACGTACCACCAAAGGGGCTTGTTTTTGCCACTGACCGGCTCAGATTATTATTACAGGCGTATGACAACATTGTGGAGAGGATCCCTACAGAGACAGACCTTATTGTTAAAGAGTAAGATCCTTTTTGTTTAACCAGGACCAGCCCTGATATCACCATCACCAAACCCTCCAGAGTCCATTTGAATAAATAGTAATTTATGGAGCCAACATATTTTCACATCCAACTGGTTGGTGATTTTTGGAACAATGGAAAGATGAAACAAGAGTTTCAACAACAGTTTTTGTGAGTTTTTTATTTTTTATTTTGTGTGTGTGTGTGTGTGTGTCTGTCTGTCGAGTCGACTTTGAATAAAGTGTGTTTTACGATGATTAACTTACTGTTTATTTCAATGGAGTCTGGTGCTGTTTCTGGTTGAACAAAAAAGGATCTTACTCTCTGACAAAAAGGCCTATCTCTGTAGGGATCCATTCCATAATGTTGTCTTAATGTTGTCAGACACGTAGAATATTGATCTCAGTCTGTCAGTGGCAAAAACAAGCACTCTTAGTGGATGTATATTGACAGTGTGAACATGCCCTGAGTGGTTACATTGCAACCTGTTTTGCCGCTACTGGCTGCAGCCCTGTCACTTAATTCTGGACCCACTTCAAAAATTGTTGATCCAGTTAGTCACTTGATTACAAAAACATGGGAAAATAGGGTCAAGGTTGAAAAAATAACAAATTTACACTTTAAGCAATATGCACCACCAAAGCACAAAATAAACTGAAATGACAATGGCTTATAGAGGGGCCCTGTGTCATAATGCACCTTTCTTATTTCAGTTTATATGTCTATAAATACATTTGTGTTTAATTAAATTGCTACAATCTAGTGAACCTGCAGGGTAGTATCACAGAATAGAAGTTCTGGTTGGTAAATAATTGTTCTTGATGGGTCATTAATGGCAACAAGAACACATACACAATGCACAGCTCATTTACTGTATCCCCCAGAGGCTCCTAGCAGGTTCTGGTAATGACACTACAGAGTGCTTTAGTGTCTTTCAGTTCATTGTTTTGATTTTACAGCCTAGAAACTATGCTCTGATCCAGCCTGTTCCCAGTAGGCAGCTGTTAATCAGCAGAAAGAGTTAGCAAATAAAACCAGCTGGTAAACATAGTGGAGCAAATGTGTCTCTTCGCCATGCTATGCTACATGAATGCTTAATCATCATATGTTATCTTCTCAAGCTTAAGTTGAAATAAATTGAGAACCTGAGTGAGGACAGGTCTGTCTCCTATTGAAAATGTGTGGAAATAAAGTGCAAAATGTGACAACAGCACCCATTCTGTTGAGCAACTGAGGTATATCAAGCAAGAATGGGTAAAAAATGTCACCATCAAAACTTCAACAATTAGTGTCCTCAGTTCCCAAACACTGAGGACATGTCCCTGACATGTCCCTGTCCCAGCTTTTTGGAAACATGTTGCAGACATTAAATTCAGACTAAGCGTATCAGTTTGAACATTAAGTCTCATCTCTGGACTGTGTTCAATTGAATATAGGTCAAGAAGGATTTGCAAATCATTACATTCTGTTTTTATTTATGTTTTACACAGCGTCACAACTTTTCTGAAATCAAAGTTGAACAAAAGCTTGTTATCATTCCAGACTAACCTTCACTGGTTAAAATATGGCAACCATTCAGTCAACTTGGGCAACCAAGGAGCCGCTGCCTGGTTTCCAACCATGTCTTAAACTCAGGTCCTGATTCTGCTGTTACTTAGCAACTATTGAAGCCATTTAAAGGCTGTTGACGTGCACAATGTGAGTAAAAGTTGTCATATTTTTAACAAGCGCTCTACCGTTCTGCTGTTCACAGTACAGTGAGGGCTACCAAACAATGCTGAACTCTTTAGAGTGTCAGGAATCACCAGCAGTGGCTTCAAGCAGCTTGACAGCAGACAAAAGAATAATAGCACTAACATAAAGTCACATTAAAAACGTCTGTGTATATTGCATATGTGTGACGATTAGACTATGTGGAGGTGCATGTCTGCTGGTGTATACATGCAAATCCATTTCCTGTATGTGTATGTTGTACTTACACAACCCGCAGTGTCTCCAACCTCCACAGGGACCTGGCATGACTGGATACTGCTCCCCCCTCATAGTGCACTGTCCTGGGGGGAAAATGACACAATCACGCTTTCATACAATTATGTACTCTCTCCACTCATACCATTGTGCATCCTATAACTCACTTCTCCCACTGCAACTCAAGATGCTTATGTATGTCTGAATATGCTACTACATGGATGACTCAGTACCAAAGCTCAGCAGACAGTCAGTCAGGAGAACACAGTCATTCTCATCGGCATTGTTAAACAACATGGCTGTCCCCTTTGGGAACATCTTAAAACTATAATTATTAATAGTCCTCCCTGTCTCAGTCACAGCAGAGAGCTCAGTCTGTAATGAGAGTTTCTACTTTCTCTCCCTGCAGGCTCTGGGAATTTCCTTTACAAAAGAGCTGAATACTGTGTGTCTAATGGTCTAAACTCCAGGGTGAAGGCAAGCCAAACTTCAGCAGAGAAAAAGGCAGAAGGCAAAACTTTGACTGCAGAGGTGCCTTTGGCATTCATTTGAAACTGTTAAGTCCTGAGAAACATTTCAATATGAAATGCTGAAATATTCTGTATGGCTATTTATTTGTTAAAACTTTACTGAAACTGATATCCTACATCATCAGACCTTTTAAGTGAGCTGCTCTAAAATAACACTACAGAAAAATGAGTTTCATGAAGACGCTGCATGACAGGTCTATAAAGTCTGTGCTTCTATGCTGCGTTCCAGTCAAAATCAGAGGTTGGGATTTCTCATTTGAAATTCACAACTCTTGACCTTCAACTATTCCAGGTGCATGAGGCCAAACATAAACAAAAAACATGATTCATCAAATTTGGAATATTGTCATATTTTCAATAACAGTGGGATATTAATGTGCATGTAAAGAGAGTCAGTGTCACACTTCTGGTTCCCTCATGCAAACACTGTTAGCTGCTGCAGCTCCCTCCACCAGCCCATCCTCCTCCTGTTGTGTTGAGTTTATGGCATTGTGAAGTTGCTATGACCTAATGTTTATGTCAGTTCCATATTTATGGAAAAATCAGTGTTTTCTCAGTTGTATTTGGAAGAGTTTGATGCATTTTTTACATTCTGTATATTTTGACAACCCCATCTCCTATGTCACAGCCAGTATGGACAGGTGGGACTATCATAGCACAGTCACAGATGTTCAACTTTATAGAGGCAAGTAGCCCAAACAGAGCCAGACTAAATAGCACCGTACATTTTCAATCATGATCTGCTGGGAGAAGCATATTTGGCCTTACTGCATATAATTTTCTTTTAAACTTCTACTTGCAAAATCATGAGTATGTTGTTTTTTCTGTCCAATACTTTGGTATTGAAGGATAATAAATTGTAGCCTCCAGGTTCTGGTACTGGGTCTCTTTATGAATGTGTATAACTAAATGACAGCAATTAAACAAGATATTTATTGACCCAGTGCACTACAGTTCCCCTGGTGACATGTGAATGTATATGTGTAATCTGATGTCTCAGCTGAAACAGTGCAGGTAAACTACATATAAAACCAGAGGAGATACTTTTCGTTAAATAAATGACAACCGTCAGCTCATATGCTATCAGTCCAGTTGTAATTTTCAGCACACATTACCTCCTCTGCTCGTCCCCATGCTCTCCAGATGGAACAGTTAGACACTCGTCCATGTGACCGTGAAGGAGGCGCAGGACGTCCCCTCCTATCAGGAAACCTGCAGAAAAGAGAGCAGAAAGGGAGACATGGAGAATGACATTGGAGAAAGAAAGAGACATGGATCATACTACAGAGAAAAAGACTGTCAGATTTGCATCAAAGCACCTGAGCTAGTGAATTTCGAACTCATCTGAGTATTCTGATGAACCTGTCTGTGCTGACATGGGAGGAGGGCAGCAGTTTCAAACATAACATGGGTTAGCACTGCTGAAACCCACCTGTTCAGATATGTAGAGACCAGCAGAGCTGACTGCCAAAATCAAGAACACCCGTGTCTTAAAATCATGTCACTCTAAGCATTTTGGGAATCATGGTCCTGAACAGACAATGACAGGCAGCAACCGGAGAAAGTTGCAGTGTCCTACTTCCATGTAACATATTAAAACTGCAGGCTTTGACTCTGTGGTGTGTTCACACAGTCTACTAAAAAACCCTCAAAATTCAGACTGAAGACTTTTAATGGTGATGTGGATAAACACTGTTTTCCAACAATTGCAAAAAGCGTGATTGTGTCAGCTGCTGTGAGCTGCTCACATCTGCAAAACGGGAGATTGTGAATGGCAGTGAAACAGCTCCAGCATGATCAGGACATACTGTGATACATACTGTTTACAAGATTAATATTGCTGATATTTTGTACATAATTGGTTAGATTTTCTAGTGAAATATGATTTGTTTTCTTACAACCTTATTCTAATCATTGAAAATATGTGTGAAGTTTTAATTGTATGCAATCAGTATCTGATGATAACGTGGAAAGTTTCTTGTTATAACAATGAAGTATTTATCTTGTTATGACATAAAATGCTTCATGTTAGAAAATGAATTTTTTATGACAAGATAAATGAGAGCATATAGAGCAGAGTATGGGATTTGATGTTACATAAAATGTTTCACTGTATAATGTGATCACCAGAGTTGGGTATAACACCGTTACAAAGTAACGCGTTAGAGTACTTTGATTACTTTTTGCAGTAACGAGTAACATAACGCATTAGTTTGATGTTTGAGTAATCAAATACTTAAGTACATTTTCAAACAAGACATCAGTTACTTCCGTTACTTTTAGAATGCTGGTCCTTCAGCTCCGAAGCTCAACTCTGTGTGGTAACATCCCTAGAGGAAATATTAAAATGCTGGGGTGTTGTTGTCATACAGTTGTCTATGGCAGCAGATCGTTGTGTGTTTCTACTGGTCAAAGTGACGGCTGTGATGGGAGAATTGGATCTCAGTGAAGGGCAAGTGGTCCATAACTTTAATTTTGGAGACAAAAAAATGTAGGCTTAGCGCCCTGTGGTCCATTGCACAATAGGGAATGTAGAATACTCAAAAGTACTTTTAAAGTGCTTGAGTTACTTTTCTCTGGGAGTAATGTTGGAAGTACTTTTAAAGTAATTGAGTTACTTTACTCAGGGAGTAACATAGTAAAGTAACTGGTTACTCTTTTAGAAAGTAACGCAGTAACGTACTTTGATTACTTTTAAAGTAACCATTACCCAACACCAATGATCACTTATCACATAATGTGAAATGATTTCTGTTCTAAGGTTATAAAGATAAAGATAAATTGTATATTGTTATAACAATTAAAAACAAGTTCTTAAAGCTTGATTATTCACTGTACTACAAAGAAGCCACAATAAGAGAATGTATAAAAACAAGAAGGTAAGCTTGCAAAGAGAGCACCACAAGCTGCAAGCGAGAAAGAGAGACTGATGGAGAAGAGAAAACAGAAAAACATAGACAGGTGTACCTTGTGCTACTTCACTGCCAGAACAGATGGGAGCCACACTCCATAGTGTCTGCTGGAAGGCTGCATCTACATGGAGACTGCCATTACCGTAGGACAGATGCTGCAGGGACAGAGACATAAGAGCCAAATAAAAAAACAAATTACTGACGCACCAGACAAACACTATGGCTCTTCCTGAATCTGAGTCTAGGGGCCAGATATATAAACAATGCATACACAAAAACATGCATATGCCTTTATCCACACATTGACTGGTATTTATAGACGAGGTATGAGGTGAGTGTGTGTATCACATACATAGGTATTTCTTCAGTCATTTATGGTTAACTGTGGTTGTGGAAATGAGGCTTGTGCATATGCGTTAGTTGTGAATTTTCACAGACTTATATGCATCTGGCTCAAGGATGTAGTGATTCAGAAAGGCAGGCCTGGTCTGGCCATCAGAAACACCAGAGAGTGCGCATTGCTCCCAGTGCATCAGACCATGCAATTGGTCTGATACATTCAGTGAGTACGTGATCAGCAATGCTTATACTCTTCTGTTGTTTGGTATTCTATACGGTAGGTGATCTGAAGATGGACAGTCAGGAGAAAGAAAGGGAGAAATAGCTGAGTTACACTGAGTCCAGCATATGCAATTGTATACAACATTGCATATAGTTAGCTAAACTGCCTGAGGTTTTTAAGGTTTTAGAGTACTAATAATCTTTGCAAGTGCATGCTGCAGATTATGCAATCAAGCCTACACTTGGATTAAAGTTAAAATTCTGCTTTCTGTGAGTAGTTAAGCAAGTAAAAGATGACCTGATCTCCAAAAGGCAAAATGTTACAGATGACACATTTCTTCATTATTAAGCAAGATTACTTTTCAATTTCAGTCTTTTACAGTTTCAAAATAACAAAAAGGAAAAAGGCCTGAAGCAAAAGTTTAGGCTTCCTGCATGGTTAGTACTTGGTAGTGCCCACTTTGGCAAGTATCGCAGTTTCTTCGCACTTTTTATATCCAGCATTGAGTCTTTCAGTTCTTGTTTGGGGAATTTCTTTCTTGCAAAAGACTTCCAGCTTCTGCTCATTTGAGGTCTATCCACTGATTCTCAATGATGTTTACGTCAGGGGACTGTGGGGGCCATAACAAAACCTTCAGTCTGCACCTCTGGAGGTAGTCCATTGTGGATTTCAAGGTGTGTTTAGGATCATTGTCCTGCTGTAGAAGCCATCCTCTCTGGATCTTCCATTTTTTTAAAAATGGTGTGACATTTGCTTCCAGAATTTGCTGGAATATAACTGAATCCATTCTTCCCTCTACCTCTGAAATGTTCCTGTGCCACTGGCTGCAACACAAGCTCAAATCATGATTGATCCACCCCCGTATTTAACAGTTAGACAGGAGGATTCTGCAATTCCTTTGCTCATTGTGTCCAAAAAGTTTTATTGTGTCTTCATTACTCCACAGGACTTGTTTCCAAAAAGCATCAGGCTTGTTCAGATGTTCCTTTGCAAACCTCTGACACTGAATTTTGTGGTGAGGACACAGAAAACATTTTCTTCTGATGACTCTTTCATGAGGGTCATGTTTGTACGGGTGTTTTCACTCTCAAATTGTGCAAAACACTTGCTTGAAATGTTAAAAAGCATGTTTCATCTTTAATTCATGCCTTTTGGAGATCAGTTCATCTATTATTCACTTAACTATTCACATTAAAAGAAATTTTGACTAGGGCTGCCTAGACTTTTGCATGCCAATGTAGCTGTAGCTGTGGCTACTTTTGTAAGTGGCCATCATAGTGCTTTTTGTCTCTGTCATTAACATCAAACATTACTTGCAGCATTAAGAACAACATTATGTTGAGGCAGATATTTTTGGTTTTAGGCCTTCATCAGGGTCATCATGCAAGACTGTGCAAAAATATTTTAATTAAGTGATTGTGGCAGAAACACCAGCAGCAACCCATGGAAAATTCACATTTACAGTATGGCTATAGTTGAGTTCAGCAGTGAACATACAGTTTTGAACCACTCAAATTCCTGAACTGTTAGAGAGGAAAAGGAAATTTGTAACGATGGATTTGGTCCATTAACAGAGGGTCAAAGAGAGGCTCTATGTGTTTCTCAAGTCTGGCATACTGTGATATCCAGCTACGGTTCATCCATTGGTGCATACATAGATGTGAATATCCCATTGGTTGCTGTGTATGCATATATGATTAGTTGTCTCCAATTTGTTTTGTTCATTTTACTTCATGGTCTGACAGTCTTACTGAGAAGGAATAAAGGTTAAGGAATGAAGGAAAGGAACAGTTAAAGGGAAGGAATAAAGAAACAAAGACACAAAGAGAAAGTGGTAGTAGGATTTAAGTAGTAGCAATCTCCTTGCACATATTCTCACACACAGCTGCTACTAACCAGATATCTTTCAGAGGAGACGCTGACCAGGATGAGATCATCTCCCACTCTAACCTTCTCCCCCTCTGACCGCTGCTTTGATGCTGGATGGATGGTCCACCAGCATGCCTCGCCTACACACACACACACACACACACACACACACACACACACACACACACACACACACACAAAGTAAGAAAACACACACAAAGCAAGCAATATTCCTTTAATAGTACCTATCACCTCAGCCTGTGTACCACTTTGGTAGCCTACATTTGTCTTGCAGCTGTTCTGCTTGTACTGTAATTTTGCACCATCTTTACAGAAGCAGGTCAAGAACAAGAACAGGGCAGACAGTGTACTTTGCAGTGGCTTATTGTTCTGACTTTGTTCCAAAGTGTAAACTACAGTGGAGAAGCAGCAGGTCAGCAGTCAGACTGTCAGTTTTATCAACCTACTCTCAGAGGAAAAAAACAACCACATGGGTCCATCCTGCAAGAAGCTTATTATGATTCATAATTATGTTTATTGCAAGGTAACGCCTTCTAGTGAACATGGTAGTTACTACAGAAGCGGGGGAGGAAGTGATGTGACATAGCAAAAAAGGGGACAAAGTCTGAGTTATGGTACAAATATCGAAGAAGCCCTTATAGAGAGGCATTGAGGGGTGGTGGATGGGTCAAACAAACATAGGACCTTTACACCAGAGACACATGTTCTAATAACTACACAGCCTAGTAGGCTAGTATGTGTAGAATGTGACGCTAGCAAAATATGTTACGTCTGTCATGTGACATACGTTTCTTACAAAAGTACTTTCCTAAAGTTTTTCCTAAACCTGACCAGCTAGTTTTGTTGCCTACACCTAAGTGCATAGTTTTGTTGCCTTAACCTAAACAGGTAGCTTTGCTGCCTAACCCCAATCACGTAGTTATGTTGCCTAAGCCTGACCACATAGTTTTGTTGCCTAAACCTAAGCAGGTTGTTCTATTGCCTAATCCCAAGCAGGTAGTTTTGTTGCCTGAACCGTACCAGGTAGTTTTGGAGTTGAAGTGTGACCGTATCATGATGTTAAGGACATGTTTAAAACTGCAACCTTCAGAATTGTAATATATGTTGTTTTAAGGCCAGTCACATAAGTTGTTTTAGAAGACAGTAGAAATGAATCTACTCTGTTGTTTAGGTATGGGAGAGCATTAGTTTGAAACAGACAGAAACAACCTGACAGTTCCTAACAATGACAACAGCAGATCGGAGTTTTAGTGCAGAGATGATGAGGAGATAGTGAAAACAAAGCGCTGCTTGAGATAACAAACTGGGCCAACTTGGAGCCATTCCACAAAGAGGCCCTGAGCTAATGTAACTTATGGTCCAATGTCCATGGGTCCAATCTGAGTTAGCTTGATTCAATTGCCATCTGACATGGTCTTTATTTTTCCAGTTCTTTGGGGCAAACTAGTATCATGTTCTTAACCCCTTACCTTTTTCTGTTTTTTTCCCTTTAGAGGAGCAATGTGTACTAGGATATAGAGGCACAGTATATACTGGCAAGACTGGAATATAACATTTATGTTTTAATGAGTGTATGATCACCTGAAACTAATAATTGTTGTGTGTTTTCGTAGGCTTAGAATGAGCCTTTCATATCTACATAGGGAGCAGGTCCTCTTCCGTTCAGTCCACATGTTGGGCTAGTATGTTTCTACAGAACCCAAGAACGGACAAACCAAATTCAGGCACTATGGAGGGCCTTTTGCTTTTGATGCCACTAAATATTACACACTGATCATTTACAGAGCTTCACAGTTGGAAAAAAAGATCTTACTAACTCCTGAAAGAAAAAATATTTCTGTCTATTTAGCCGCTAAATGCTCCACTATGTTCACCAGCTAGTCTCTGACTGTGTCTGTCTGCTGTTTGCTGCTGTGCAGGTAGTGTACAATGGGCTTTTAGAGCTTTTGTCCTGGAAACAGCTGCCTTCTGCTGCTGAAAACAGTGTTGATGGGAGCTGTGAGACTGAACTAAAACAGTAAAGGTCTGGGCTGTCATACCAAAACCCTGAAAGCTACTTAAAAAGTTCTGTAGAGATGAGGGGAACTGCAGAGTTGGTAATAATTCTCTGTGGGGTTTTCACTTAAAGTAACACACTGCACATAATCTTTCTATCAACAAATGTTTAGTGCAGCTTTAAGATACAGTTCAGCAAATTTGACTACACAGCAGAAGTTTACTAATAACTGGATTTTTTTAATATTAACAAAATTCAAACACAGTGATAGCGATGTGTTTGACTCCTACCTGTGGTATCTTCCTGCAGACCAACATCAAAAGCCAGTTTGTCTGTGGATGAGCGGGAGGTGGACAGACAGCACAGGTACTAAACAGAGAAACAGAATCCATTCATCAATCCATCTGATCAACTATAACATCTACCAGCTACAGTAGCAGAGTTCTCTAGAGCACGAGACGATTGGATTGATTTGTCTTGTCTGGAGAGTGTATGTGTGTGATTCTCTTCCCCTGTTCTAGTTATAATTACAGTCTCAGTAACACACTGTTTTTCAGTTTACTCATTAGTACCGTCATAGTGTAAGTCTAACCCAGAGAGATACAATGTCTGAGTCTGAAATTTTATACTAACATACTATTTAGTTTGCCAAAACAGTATGTGAGAGTTTTTTGTGTGTCTGAAACCTTAGTATGAGCCAACAGAACGTGAATTGCATGCTATTTTTGATGAAATATTTACCAGCTGCAACAACTTCACAATGGCTGGTATTGTTTTCACCCCATGAATCTGTGTGTCATCCTGGTGAAATGTGGTCCTGGTGACACCAACTGTAGCGAAAACTACCACAATAGAAGTTTCGAGTACTTTGGCCGGTGTTTATGATTGTTTATCAACCCATTTTCAAGGCAATAACGTCACAACTGTGCAAGATGAAGTCATGAAACTTTACAGCTGTGTAGTTGAGATTAGAATAAAGGCTAAATTCATTTATGGGTGTGGTCCTGGGGAACGGGGGTAGGAAGAAGGGTATGGGTCATTGCCCCTCCCACTTTACCCCCTGGCCCACATTAGTTTTTAGTCATGGAACGCTGTGTTGCAGCTGGAGTGCATCTCAGTCTCATTTTTTAAATTGCTGGTAGCACTGATATTGGCACAGGCTAATATGATTTTCCATTCAACCGGCAAGGAGGCTCTCAGGGAGTGATGTGGTAATTATAGCTTAGCACATCCAAAAAGATACAAACTACTATTTATTCCCACAGAAGTATGTTGACCGATGTTGACCGGGGGGGCGCGTACCGTGGCTGTGCTGCTCTCTCCAGTTTTACGCCAGGCTCGGCTCCTTTCAAAGACTCCTTGTGAAGCACTTCTCCAGTGTTTTTTCGGACCTAATTGTATTGCGGAGTTTTGCACAGTGGCGACCGGATCTTTGCTCTCAAACCACAAAAAATGTGATGGCACAACAGTCTCCTTCAGTACATTATTCTATGCTTTCTTTTGATTTTCACATTGGCTAGTCATCCTGTTTAATTTGTCTTCTGATTAAATCAGAACCGTTGAAACAAGTTGTAGGAAGCCTCTGCAAGTAATTGGTTGCTGGCAGACACTCTGTGCTGCGATAAAATGGTTAATCAGCAATGTCATGCACTGTAGAGCCGATGTGCTGCTGGTTCTGTCGGCCTGAATGGAATATAAGCCTTACTGTTGTGTACAGCCTTTACAGACTGAGCTGAGTAGTGATGCGCGGGTCGACCCGTAACCCACTTGACCCGCAAATGGACCTGCGGGTCGGGCAGCAGTGATCGTCTGTTAAATCGCTCTGTAAATGATATTTTGACATTATTATTATAATCTATTAATCTATAATCTATTACTGTCATGGCATCCGAAGGTACTGATGCGTTGAGCAGGTGACAGTCCGCGGTCGTTTTCAAAACACACTTGTGTCACGCACTCCAAAAGAAAGTTGTTGAAACTTTAAACAATAATTTATTGTACAAAACGGGGGAAACAAACGTTGACAAAAACGGTTCCACAATTCATATTCAATTCAAAAGATAAAAAATAAAATAAAAAAATAACTACATGTATTTAACAATGTCACCCCACAAACACCAGTACCCTTCAGACTGTAAAAACTTGGTAGGAATTCAGAATCATTTGATTAATAAATCATTTAATGTTACTGATATTAATGATAATCTTAAATCAAATAATTTGATAATTGGATTTTTAGGATTTTCTCTTACAAAAACACTTAAAGAACCACCTGTAATTTGGCAATTGCATAAATGTTATTTGTGGAGCAAATATACCGTTAACCATCACTCCCTGGAATATACTGTATATGAGGTAGGTCCTGTCAGGTATATTTTACTTACCTGTTAAACATTATAGTATATAATACTATAATTATATTTTAGTTATAACTGTTATTGTGTGTGTGTGTGTGTGTGCGCGCGTCTGTGTGTGTGTTTACTGACCATTCCACTGTAGGAGTGTCGCAGCAGGACGGCATGTCCGTACAGTAAGGTGCGATGGCCGCCACCCTGGGCCGTCTGACAGAGAGACATGGACAAGAGCAAGAGAGGAAAAACAGCAGAGTTACAAAAGACAGAAAGTCAACGAGACAGTGAAAACATCTAAACAGAGATATCAAGAAACAGTACAGACAGAGAGGTCAACAAACGGATGTAAACAGAAGAGTGAGAGAGAGAGGGAGAGGCCAGCTGGATCATTCCATTCTACAAGAATGCTTCTCATCTGTAAAGTTGTAGGGGAAAATATTGCCCAAAAGTCTGTTCACTACAGTTTAATAAAGCACATAAGCTTAACTGTAATGCCATCCATCTATCACTTCATCAAAGTAGTCACAGCACTCTGTGAGGAGGTTCAAACGTCAGTATATCACTGTCATAATAACATCCTGAGCTGATAGTATAATTACCATCATCAGGGCTGTCTAATGAAATAATAATCAGGATATGATATGGGCCTTCACAGTTAATTAAACCTGATCGGGTGCACTATTGATGCTTTGTGTTTAGAGTGCTTACTCTGGTGCATCAAATCAAATGCTCCCCATTCACAGATAAACTGTCTGACCAATAGCAAGCTGTTTGATTCCCAAACAGCTGCATTTTACCACTTGAAAAACCTGCAAAATTAATAAAAAATGTGTAAATACTTTTGATTATGTTGCATGCTTCATGTGCAGGTACTATAAACTGACCTTTGTGTGATAAGATTTGTGTATTGTACATCTGGTGGAGGTGTGATCTCTAGGTTTATAGGTTTTAGGGATCGACCGATATGTTTTTTTCAGAGCCAATGCCGATGCCGATTATTATGAAACAGAGATACCGATAGCCGATATTTACAACCGATATGTCTGCTGTAAAAATCATAGTTGACACAGTATTTAAAAAAAACAAAGCGCTACATTCAAATCCAATTAAGCATATACTTGTCCTGAGAACCGTTCCAATGAAACAGTAAAGGAACACTTTGGAGGCACTTTTATAAAAAAGTTGATGGCGTTAACAGTATATATATATATATATATATATATATATATATATATATATATATATATGTATATATATGTATATATATATATATATATATATATATATATATATATATGTATATATATGTATAGTTTTAGAAGAAGAATATGCAGTGACTTGCAGTAGTGCGCATTGACCAGAGTTGGGTAGAGTACTTTGATTACTTTTTGCAGTAACGAGTAACCTAACACATTCGTTTGCTGTTTGAGTAATCAAATACTTAAGTACATTTTCAAACAAGACATCAGTTACTTCTGTTACTTTTAGAACGCTGGTCCTTCAGCTCCGAAACAGCAATGGCTGTCGTTTGGTTCTAATAACGGAGATAACGTTAAACCTATCAGTCTGAAAGAAGCCACGGAGCTTGTGACTCGCTATGTGGTTGGAGAAATGCTGCTGTGGTCTACGGTGGAGTCTAAATAGGTGGAGTAGGACTCGCTGACAGACATATTTCAGACTCAGGACTTGCATTATGCCTGGTGCACGCTCACCAATTATCCCTGGTCGTCTTTCACAGCGTGTGTGATGTCATCGGGTTATTCTTGTCCTATTTTTTATCACTTTTACTATTATCTGAGTCTGTTCATGTGCCAGCCGACATGTTGTTGTCGTCACCTAAAAGCATCAGCAGATGGCAGGAGCTACATTTGAAGCGCCATATGTAAACTGTTTGTTAATGTTATTACTTTATGTCCGACCATGAGGATGTACCATTGTTTGCTAGCTTGATGCTAATGACAGTAACATTAACTCAGCGGGTTGACAAAGTGCCTCTGCTGTTTCACACCATCATTTCCCCCTTTTACTCTGTGTGCTAACATCCCTAGAGGAAATATTAAAAATGCTGGGGTGTTGTTGTCATACAGTTGTCTACGGCAGCAGATCGTTGTGTGTTTCTACTGTTCAAAGTGACGGCTGTGATGGGAGAATTGGATCTCAGTGAAGGGCAAGTGGTCCATAACTTTAATTTTGGAGACAAAAAAATGTAGGCTTAGCGCCCTGTGGTCCATTGCCCAATAGGAAATGTAGAATACTCAAAAGTACTTTAAAAGTGCTTGAGTTACTTTTCTCAGGGAGTAACGTTGGAAGTACTTTTAAAGTAATTGAGTTACTTTACTCAGGGAGTAACGCAGTAAATTAACTGGTTACTTTTTAAAAAAGTAACGCAGTAACATATTTGATTTGATTACTTTTAAAGTAACCCTTAACCAACAACTGGCAATGACATGGTTAAAGTTCAATAGAGCACAGAAACATATGTCTGTAAGTACAAATGTATTGCTCTGAGTTTATTTGCTTATGTTATGTAGAGGTGCTCACTTGCACTTTATTGTTTGTCATTGTAATGCTGTGTTGTGTCGCTAATGTTGTGGCGCCGATGCTAATTTCTGTTACCGTGTCTATGAAGATTTCCCTTATAGAGCATTATGCTAGTGGACCTACTTATTTTCCCACACTTGTGGCACTAATGCCAGCTATACTGAGAGTTTACTTCTGTCTTCTTTTTATTAAGTAAAGGAGCTCCAGAACATGTTCACTTGATGACAATTGGCCACCATCTTTTTTTTTTTTTTTTTTTTTTTGCCGTGGCTCACAGAGCAGTCTGCTTCTAATCCAAGTCTGTAGCGCTGCATGTAGAAGCTTCAGTGTTGACTGGCTATTGCCATGTAACCAATAAGTGTAACCAATCAGTGGGGACTGTTACACAGCCAAGAGTGGGGACTTCAGGCATAGGGACAGCTGCATCAGAGCCAAAGGAGCACATTTTAAAATAAATGTATTTTATCGGTTATCGGTGAAAAAAACGTCCAATGCCGATGATCATAAAGATGCTGAATATCGGCCGATATTATCGGCCATGCTGATAATTGGTCGATCCCTAATAGTTTTATTAGATTCAGTGTAAAGATCAAGGATGTTAAGTAGTAATATAAAATGTGAAGTAAAACTCTTGTTTCAATGACATATGATGCTCAATAATACTGATTTCAATGTTAAAGCAATACTTCACCCTCAAAATGATCCTTTGTATATTAATTAGTCACCATGTGTGTGAATTTGTGAAAAAGCTTTGTTTTTATAGCATGCCTCCATGGTGCACAAGGAATCCAAAAACTTAGAAAAGTCTTGATGAGTTGAAGAAGTGGGGAGCTGCCTTTAACAACAGCAAAACATTCATTCATTTTCCGTAACAGCTTATCCTGCTAGGGGTTGTGGGGGAGCTGGAGCCTATCTCAGCTGACACTGGATGACAGGTGGGGTACACCCTGGACAGGTCGCCAGACTATCACAGGGCTAATACATAAAGACGGACAACCATACATGCTTACATTCACCCCTATGGACAACTTAGAGTCACCAATTAACCTGCACATTTTCTCCGAGTCCCCGGAAAAAACCCAGGCTGACACAGGGAGAACATGCAGCCAAGGCACAGAAGGGATTCCCCTCCCTGGACTCAAACAAGAAACCCTCTTGCTGTGAGATGACAATGCTAACCACTGTGCCATGCCGCTATATCAGAACATCTTTTTCCAAACTCTCACACAACTTGAGCAGTATAATCCAAGTCTAATTAATCCAGTCGTATGCTAAGTGTGTACTTCCCCAACACATACATTTTTGCTAAGATGTTACAACTTTAAAGTCCATTGTGTAAGATTTAGGAGAATCTTGTGGCATCTAGCTGTGAGGACTGCAGACTGCAACCAGCTGAAACCTCTCCCTGTTGTTCCTTCAGTATTTATTGTTCAGCAGGGTTTTACCATGAGCCAAATTATCTGCAGACGTCTCTTCCACTCCAAAAGCAATAGACCAGGTGAATAATACTGGTAAAAGCACCAAAAAAGCAGTTTAATATTACAAATCAGTGTTTCCTCTACCTTGTTTGACATATCACAGACAGGCTGCTAGCCCAACACCTGCAAATGTGTGCTCACCTATTTTTCTCTGATAACTTCACTCTCCTCTCTCTCCTCCTTTCACACTAATACTGACCTGTCAAATAATGACCAAAAAGCCAAAAAAGAAAAAAAAAAAAATTCTTAGAAAATGTTTTGTTGTCTTAAATCCAGACCCTACGTACTTCAGTCCATCAAGAATTTAGAAATGTTTTTGGATTTTTCATTCACAATAGAGGCATATCAAAAAAACAAAATGCTCTTCATGAATTTAATATAACATGGGCTGAGTAACTGATAAACAAAGTTTTGTTTTGTGAGTGAAGTACCCCTTTAAGCACAATAATTACAGTTATTTTTGTCACTGTTCAATGAACTAGATAATGCCAGTAATACATTAAACCAGTGCTAGTGTTCCTCAAAAAAAATCTAAAAAAAAAAATATCTATAAACCCTTTTGCTTCTGGTTCCATCTAATCTGCTGAACATTTCTCAGAACTCCACAGTGCTGCAAATCTACACAGTGACAGTAAAGTCTTTGATAGCAACAGGACTCTGCAGCACCAAGAGAATGTGCCATGTAGCTTGAGTCTTGCTTTCTGACTGACATTTATCTTCTTAGCAGAAGGAGTTCCTACACAACCAACATATGCCTGTGTCTGCTGGTTTTGTACTGTCTCCTGGTGCACTGCAGTCATCCTGGCCTGCTCCTGGTGAGCACAGTGCAGCACAAGCCTCACAGAGCACAGTTGCTTCACTTTCACACTCACTAATGGATGCAGACTTGCAGAGTAAAAGCTTAATTAAAAATATTTGATGGTGAACAAACTTGTCTTAGACGTGTCAAAGCAACAGTAGATACATCAAAAGAACACAGTTTTGTTTCAACATATTCCTTAATATTTGCTTGTGCGCTGTATAGTGTTTTTGAGGCCTGCAACAAATTTGTGACCAATTCTTAAACTGGAACCAAAAATTCACAAGTCATTAACATCAAAAGTTTGAAAGACAATCTATCCTTTCAGCATGTACAAACAAGTTAAAGGCTTTTGAGGAGACACTGATCCAGAAATACCAGCAACAATACCTCACATGAAAACCTTCAAGAGACATGCACAAACACCTGCTCTGCTCTCAAGCGTGGTCATTCACAACAGCTATAATACTTTATAATACTTTGTATGGAGAGTCTTAGTGTTGGTGATAAATACCTGTTTCATGATTTATAAAGAGAAACCAGATTAACATAGTGTGCTCATGGTATTTACTAATGCATTGTCCAATCTATAAACAGCATGTTGCATGTTTTGTCATGGGGGCTGCCCTCCATCCATCTATCCATTTTCATCCACTTATCTGGGGCTGGGTCGTGGGGGGAGCACACCAAGCAAAGCACCCCAGACGTGCCTCTTCCCAGCAATGCTTTCCAGTTCCTCCTGGAGGACCCCAAGGCGTTTCTAGGCCAGATTAGTTATGGAGTCTCTCCAGCGTGCTCTGGGTCTGCCCCGGGGCCTCCTACCAGTGGGACATGCCCGGGACACCTCTAACAGGAGGCGCCCAGGAGGCATCATGATCAGATGCCCAAACCACCTCAACTGACCCCTTTCAAAACAAAGGAGCAACGGCTCTACTCGGACCTCCCTGCGGATGTTGACTTTGTGCCGAGTATGCAGACGCAGCTCTCCCTTTGGCCCCGAGATACCAATGACCCCGGTATCCCGTAGTCCTGCAGTCGCCCCAAGACTCTCTGAGGGACACAGTCATAAGCCTTCTCCAAGTCCACAAAACGCATGTAGACTGGATGGGCAAACTCCTACGACCCCTCCAGCAGCCCTGTAAGGTTAAAGAGCTAGTGCACTGTTTCACGGCCAGGACAGAATCCACACTGCTCCTCCTGAATCCAAGGTTCGACATGGGCGGGAGCCTCCTTTCCAGCACCCTGGAGTGAACCTTTCCAGCGAGGCTGAGCAGTGTAATACCCCGATAGTTGGAACACACCCTCCTGTCCCCTTTTTTAAATCAGGGACCTCCACCTCAGTCTGCCACTCTGCAGACACTGTATCTGACCTCCACGTGTCACTGGAAAGGCGTGTCAGCCCAACGATGTCCAGAGCCTTCAGCATCTCAGGGCGAATCTCATTCACACCCGGCACCTTGCCGCTGAGGAGCTTTTTGACTACCTCAGCAACCTCTGCCAGGGATATGGACAAGACTTCCTCATATGGGATGAATGCATGTTACCTTTAAGTGCTGGGAGAAATATCAGACATCCAGCTTTTTTAGTGTATGCATGTGAAATTTCAAAGTGGAAAAGTATTTGTAAAAATGTTTTACATTTGTTCAAATTAATTGGTATATGTCGATTGGACAATGCATTTGTGAACATTACATAT
This sequence comes from Epinephelus awoara, assembly GCA_035609425.1. Taxonomy (NCBI): domain Eukaryota; kingdom Metazoa; phylum Chordata; class Actinopteri; order Perciformes; family Serranidae; genus Epinephelus; species Epinephelus awoara. Next base: position 4,968,160 of record CM069313.1, on the reverse strand, counting down.
TGCATACAAGGCATCATACACATCCACAAATCTCTTCTTTATTTGTAGACCATGAAACATACATTTGACATCAATACTGAGACTAAATTATTTTTATTCCTTCGCTTTATGCGTAATCAAACACTACATAATGCAACCTAGTTTGTTTAAAGGGTCCTGAGGCCTTTCCAGCCTTGCCAGTTTGTTGTATTCTGATGTTCCTGTGCTGTGTGCTCTCCTATGCTGAGTCATGCATTTGGAGTTTGTTGATGAGGGAAGAGAAGGGTCTGTTTCTATGGTTCTGTCTGCCACTCCAAAACAGAGGGAGCAGCTCAGTTTTTGGCCATCCTAACTGGAACTTTTTCTCCAGAGGAATCGTCTGTTCGTAAAATTCTCTTTGGCTCTCAGTGGGGACTGCCTTTGGTTCTGGCCTCATGGTAGGATGATGACGCTGTGACTAAAAATAAATCAACATTTTGGAAAATTTGCTTATGTCATTAAGAGTTAGATGAGAGGGTCAATACCAATTGGATGACTAGGCGCTACACATGGAGCTACAGCCAGCAGTCCATTAGCTTATCTTAGCATGAAAACTAGAAGCAGGGGACTGAGTGCAGTGAGTCTGTGGCGTCTCGTCATCAACTTGAGGTTGCTGAGCAACCATCACAGATTCGGGGAAGTCACTGCGCCGAGCCCAGAAAAATCAAGCCAAAAGACTGCAACTTGTTTTTACATTTTTGTTTTGGTATGAATTAAACCAAGTTGCTTATACTGGGCTTGTTGAATGTTTTTACACTTTTTTCACCCATGGATAGAGCCAGGCTAGCTGCTTCACCAAACTTCCTGTCTTTATGCAAATCTAACAATCTCCTGGCTGTAGCCTCATATTTAGCATACAGACAGCTCTGGCAAGAAAGTGAAAATATTAGATTAAATATTATATTATATATTATGTCCAACTTTTCCCTTTAAAATAATAATTTCAGCCTATAGGTAGATCTCTTTTAAGTTAATAAAACCACTGCTGCTTCTTTGGCCAATATATTTTTGTGTGCTCCAGGCTGCAGGCTTTTAAGAGCAGATCTGACGGGCGTCACAAACAGAATATTTCTGATTTAATACTTGATTTGTGTGTTGTGTGAGTAATCCAGTGCCAGTGGCAGGGCTCATGTGCTCATCACAGGGAGCAGCAGAGAGACTGATAATAGAAGGATCACACTACACTAAACAGGCAAGTCCATGTCTAAGGCCACAGTTAGTTCAGACAGAGTGCCTGTGGTTAGTTCACATGTCTGTAATAACAGCAGGACAGCCCAGTGTCTGTGATTATTTCAGACGTGTCTGTAATAAAAATATAATTTAATCAACTTCAGCACATAATTTTTACACCAAAGATCAAACTGGTAGATTTCTGCACACTGACATCTATGCAGTGTTTCACTTTATTTTCAGCTTTCAGCCTAGTAGACCTTCATCAGAACATACATGAGGCAACAACTGTATGCTCTGATGAAGGTCTAATGGGCCAAAAGCTCATCAATGAAGTTAAACACTGCATAGATGTAAGTGTACGGAGATCTTTTCTACCTGGACTGATGTTTCCAGCACCTACCCAAGACTATGCTGGGTGGAGCAGTGGTTGTCCTGTGTACACCAAACTAAAATAGCACTACCTTCAACAGGCCTGATTACAGTAGAAAATCTGCCTACCAAGCTGCAGACCACTGTTAAAGACCACCAAACAAGAAAACCAGTTGTGATTTTGTTTAGCCAACAAAATGTGGGTGTTTTGTAGTGACCAACTGTTGTACCCCCTGGCAGGATAGTGCCACAAAAATCGTTTGTCTTTTACAAAGATATCACTGCATTTCCATGATTGTACCCCCAATACTGGTTATTTTAAAACCAAACATGATTGTTTTTTTGCCACAAATCTTTCAATGTATCTGCTATATGCACTCACCGGCCACTTTATTAGGTACTCCTTGCTGGTACAAGCTCGGACTCCCTTTTGCCTTCAGAACTGCTTTAATTCTTCGTGGTATAGATTTAACAAGGTGCTTCCGAGATTCTGGTCCATACTGACATGATAGCATCACGCAGTTGCTGCAGATTTGTTGGAGGCACATCCAAGATGCAAATCTCCTGTTCCACCACATCCCAAAGATAATCAGGGGTTAAAGCATGAAAAAAATTTGTGCCTGAAATGTGGAGCAAGGAAGATTTGAATAAAAAAAGAAAAAATAGAATTTATGCGCTGACTTACCAATATTAATAATGTACTTTGAAATAAATGTTAAACTTTCAGTGGTTACCAGACTACATCTCTTTTTTGCCTAGGTGCTATTTAATTTTAGAAGCTAAATCATTTAGGCTGTTTGCAAAATTGTATTGCGCTTGATGTGAATTAAACAGGCAGTTTTGTCAAAATTTCGCCTCTGGGCAAGCATGTCATCATTGAAATGGGTCATATAATGTTGTGGTGGTGACTTTAAAACTTCAGCATAGAAGATTTTTATTGCAACTTTCGTTTCTGTCTGGTTTCTACAGAAGACGAGAATGGCCATGTATTTTTTTTTTTTTTTTTTTGCGCACTGTTATCTTGTGATAACGACGTATTATTTCGTTATCTTGATATAACAAAGATTGTTTTCTCATGATAACGAATTAATTATCTCGTTATCTCGATATAACAGATTGTTTTCCCGTGATAACTGTCAAGTCTGATGATTGAGCACTGGTTAATGTGATTGTCCTGATTTCAGCCTAGAAAATCCTGCTAGATGCCGGACAGAAAGTTCGCCACGCCGGAAATCCGGCGCTGTGCCGGAGAACTTTAACCCCTGGATAATCTATTGGTTTGAGATCTGGTCACTGTGGAGATCATTGGAGCACAGTGATCTCATTGTCATGTTCATGAAACCAGTGAGACCAGAGATTATTTAAGCTTTGTTACATGTCTTGTTTTCCTGCTGGAAGTAGCCATCAGAAGATGGGTACACTGTGGTCATAAAGGGATAGACACAGTCAGCAACAATATTCAGGTAGACTGTAGCATTTACACAATGCTCAGTTGGTGCTAATGGGCCCAAAGTGTGCCAAGACAATATCCCAACAACATTACACAACCACCAGCCTGAACCATTGATACAAGGCAGGATGAATATTTGTCGTTTACGCCAAACTCTGACCCTACCATTTGAATGTTGCAGCAGAAATCCAGACTCATCAGACTGCAAACATTTTTCCAATCTTCTATTGTCCAATTGTGGTGAGCCTGTGCATACTGAAGCCTCAGTTTCCTGTTCTTAGCTGACAAGAGTGGCACCAGGTGTGGTCTTCTGCAGCTTTAACCCATCTGCTCCAAGGTTGGACGTGTTGTTCGAGATGATCTTCTGCATATCTTGGCTGTAACCAGTGGTCATTTGAGTTACCAGAGTTGCCCAGAGAACTGCCTTTCACTGAATACTTTCTCTTTTTTGGATCATCCTCTGTAAACCCTAAAGATGGTCGTGCATGAAAATCCCAGCAGATCAGCAGTTTCCGAAACACTCAGACCAGCCCATCTGGCACCAACAACCATGCCATTTTCAAAGTCACTGAAATCCCCTTTCTTCCCTGTTCTGATGCTCAGTTTAAACTTCAGCAGGCCATCTTGACCATGTCTGCATGCCTAAATCCATTGAGTTGCTGCCACGTGATTGCCTAATTAGCTTTTTTGCATTAGCGAGCAGTTGAACAGGTGTACCTAGTAAAGTGGCCATGAGTGTAATAACGTGCAAATGTAGCATATCCATGGTTTGCAGAAACATACAACGCCAACATTTTTTCAGGCAATTGGGATAAGAAAATAACATCAAACCCTTGTGGGCTTTTGCTCATTAAGCTGCATTTATATAAATAAGCTCTTGCTGTTGTCACAGTCATGTCATAATTCAGGGTACATAAGGACCCATTGCAGCTCAAAATGTAATACAGTGGTCATATGCAGACCAAAACCTTGTGCATCTCTCAATACTCTGACTTATCTAAAATGTCTGTGGCTCTCAGCTCCAAGCCCACTGGTTTCAACTAAACCAGTGTGTGTGTGTGTGTGTGTGTGTGTGTGTGTGTGTGTGTGTGTGTGTGTGTGTGTGTGTGTGTAAATGTGCAGAGCACCTGCCTCCATATCAGCTAGCCCATCTTTCAATTACATAGGTGGATAAGATCATATCTAAAATCTCCATTACCTCCAACAGGTTGACACTCAATAGATAACAGAAACACAAATGTGTATGGCAACTTTGCTAGTGCTCACACTGTTGAAGCTCATGACGGTGACTGCAATAACCAACATAAGGATGGTGACAACCATGACAAACACAGACATCGAGTGGAGGCACACCTACCCATATTTCCACCACTACATGCTGTGTGGAAATGAGAGAGAGGAGGAAAAAGTAAGTTGCCGTATTAATTTTACAGACAACACATAAAAAGACACATCTATCCAACAGGCAAGACTGTTGGATGAGGAGGTCATGACAGCCCAGTGAATAGTGCCAGTCTTGCCAGTCAGTCTTGTGCTTTGATTTGATTGGCAGAATCAGCAAACATGCCTTTTCTTATTTTGCACAAAGAATGAATATCATATACATTGAAAAGTATTGTATTTCATGTCTCTATCTGCTGGTGGACCACCACGATAAGAGTATGCAAGCATAATATGATGTTAATTCCACTACAGAAGAGACTTGATAATCGCTAAAAGTAGGTGGGGGGAAATGTAGATATATCGATATTGGTATCAGCATTGGCCAAATAAGTTGTTGTAAATTAGCATATTGGATATCAGCAAAAAATCCAATATTGTGCATCCCTACTAACAATGCTAACTACTAACAATACAAACGACAGAGTCGTCGCACCACAACAGTTTCTATATTGACAACTATGTACCATATAAAAATTATGATCATGTAATTAAACAGGGCTGTATACCTGTAGGCTACTCTAAGCAGAGCATTGTTTAGGTCTGTGACAAGATGATAAAGGGCTTTTTCTTTATATTTGCCAAACTTATACAGAAAATGTGTTTCTAGACTGAGGAAACATTTAAATGCAGCAATTTTGTTCATGCTCTATTTATCACAGGTTAAAGTGATTAATTTGACTTTGATAAAGTGACTTTTTATGCACTCAATAGATATATTTTTCACAACTTTTGGTTGCAAATTTGTTAAAATCCATGTTAGTAAACACTTCTCCTTTTCCAAGATAATCCATCCACCTGACAGATGTGGCATATCAAGATGCTGATCAAACAGCATCATTACTACACAGGTGTGCCTTGGGCTTTTCACACTCTAAAATGTGCTACAGAAATGCATTTCTGGGTCACAAATACCCCAAAGAATCTAGTGTGACACCATTTGCTTTCTGCTGTGTGACACGTCTCCTTCACATAGAGTTGATCAGGTTGATGATTGTAGCCTGTGGGATGTTGACCTAATCTTCTTCAGTGGCTGTGTGAAGTTGCTGGATATATTGGCATAAATTAAAACACACCGTCGTACACACCGATCCAGACCATCCAAAACATGCTCAATAGGTGACATGTGTGGTGAGTACACAGGTCATGAAGAACTGGGATGTTTTCAGCATCCAGGAGTTGTGTAAAGATCCTTGCAACATGAGGTCATGCATTGTCATGCTGCAGCATGAGGGCATGGCGATGGATGAATGGCACAACAATGGGTCTCAGGATTTTGTCATGGTATCTCTGTGCATTCAAACTGCCATCAATCAAATGCACCCAATTTTTTTGTCTATAGCTTATGCCAGCCCATACCATAACCCCACCACTACCATAGGGCACCATGTTCACAATGCTGACATTAACAAACTGCCCGCCTGCACAACGCCATACACACCATCTACAATCTGCCAATTACAGTGTAAACCCGGATTCATCTGTGAAGCAAACACTTCTCCAGAGTGCCAGATGCCAGCAAAGGTGAGCAGTTGCTTACTCAAGTTGATTATGATGACAAACTGCTGTCAGGTCAAGACCTGGTGAGGATGATGAGCATGCAGATAAGCTTCCCTGTGTGATCAAATTGCACATTATAGTGTGTCCTTTTATTGTGACCATCCCAAGGCACACCCGTGTAGTAATGATGCTGCTTAATCGTATCTTGATATGCCACACCTGTCAGGTAGATGGAAGGAAGAGTGCTCACTAACATGGATTTTAACAAGTTTCTGACCAAAAGAGATAAATAAATCCACTGAGTGCATAAAAAAAATGTTACACTTTTAACTTCCCACTGTGAAATTAAATTTTTGTTCAGAATACAGGAAAACTGTTTAAATTGTTTGTATATATTCTTAGATATACATATTCTTTTTTGGAAAACAGTGTACCTTTTGCATATCTTTTTTTTTCTCCATATAAAGTGATCCTGTCTCTCCACTCTTATCAAACTACATTTCTCTTCCTAACCAATATCACATTGGTTTACAGTTTTCAGTAAGCTCTCTCTCTGTGCTGTTACTGTGATCCCACACCAAGTCTTGTTTAAATGGAACATGTGGAAGTAATGTGATGTTCTTTTCTTTGTGTTCAAATCCCTTTACTTCATGAAAAAAGCTCTTGACTGCTGTGGGTTTATCCCTTTAAGGCTTTAAGACTATTCAGAATACAGTCACCTCTTCTTAAAGTTTATCTGCTTTTGGCAGACAGGTGGTCAGAGTGTCTGTAGTTGACAGACGTGTTTATTAGAGAGTGAAACCTTTTTATTTGTCATGGTGCATAGTAGGTAATCCAAAAGCTAAATCCATCAAGCGTAAAAGAGTGCTAAGCAAGGCTAAACACAACTTGAACAAGCAACTACTTGCAATGAGCCATTCAACCTGCTGGTACGCACCAATGCAACTAGATGAGAGCATATATCATCTATGCAACAACTCTCTGTACTTCTGTTTTGATTTTGATCTGTTTTGATTTTGTGGCTGAATATATTTAGTAGCCTCTTAAAATATGAATGAGGATAGTGATAGTGAGATACTGGCTACACTTGCATGATCACATTCAGTGATCAGCACAGGGGACAGGGCACCTGCCGCAGTAAGTGAAGGTGCCGTCTCCGGTCATTTGGACTTGGCAAGCAGACTGGCAGTAGAAACAGGAGACGAGCTAAAACCAGCCACAAGCAATTGGATCAGCTGAGTTGCAGTCGCCTTGAGTCGAGCTCAGACCAGCCAATTAACACTGCTGCAACTTTTTGCTGCAATATTCTAGAATAGTTCTGTCTCGTTGCGAAATTCTGTCTGTCAATCGATACAGCATAGTATCTCAATATTTTTGTGTGGCAATATCATATTGTCACATGGTGCCAAGTGTCTATTTATCAATGTGACAAATACAAATAGAACATTAGTTAGCCTACTAGAATAATATAATCAATTGCTTTTCAGTCCACTGGGCACATTTTGCTGATGCAAAAAAACAATGCTGAAGTGAGATGGACAGGCTAAAAACTTAATCCTATTAGATAAAACAGATATTGACAAAGTTTTGCTTTGGGGGATGTAATTAACACTTGAAAAAAGGTAACAAATCACAATATATTGCAATATATTTTTTGCAACACTCAGCAAATTGCAACGTATATTATATGTAAAATTGCAATAATATTGTATTGTGACTGAAGTATCATTATTATATCATATCATATCGTGGATCCTCTGGTGATTCCAACCTCTAACACTAGCACCTTTAACGTGTATAAATATTTGATCTTCTGCCTATACCTTGTACAGGGCTAACTTGCCCATGTCCTTTGTTTCTTTTTTGTTTTAGGCAGTTATCAAACAGCTTCAGGTGCAATAACTCTACCCTCTGGACAGGAATAGGTCTTACCCTGTTTTTCATGTAGCCCGGAAACACCAAGGTGGAGTGTCATCAAATCTGTGATGTGATCTGTCTAACACGGATGCATGTACTGTACTGAACTGTACTGTACTGTACTGTATGTAGCTGAGTGTAAACAAAAGTCTAGTAAATTGCATCTGGGTCTGAACTATTAGATGTTGCATGTGAACACTTTAAATTGCAGGTGTAAATGGGGTCTAAGGCCTGCACAGGTACAGTATGACATTTATTGTCTCAGCTGTATCAGCTGACAATTCAGCAGCAGTCAGTAAAGATGCTGTGGTTCATCTTCTTCTACTTATTCAACTGGAGTCAGCCACTAGAGTCCAAGTAAGAAATGTGTTTATTGGTCCCTATAGTTTGATGCTGTCAGTTGATGTGGTATTTCTTTGTGTCATTTTGCATCCCAACTGGACATCTGAGTGAAAATCACTCCCAACCGTTAAAGCAGCAATATGCCGGTCGGGTTTTGGAGCACACCCTGGCTCAAGACACACTGGAATATGCCTGGCTTAATAATGAGCTACAAAACACATAATTCCTCTAAAAAACACATTTGTGTGTGTGTGTGTGTGTGTGTGTGTGTGTGTGTGTGTGTGTGTGTGTGTGTGTGTGTGTGTGTGTGTGTGTGTTGCTGTCTCTCATACTCTTGATGTCTCTGCTGACAGTGAGAAAGGACGAATTAATAACCACCCCACCACTTCATTAAAAAAACTGCAAGTCATGATGAAATTTGACAAGAGTTTCTATTAGATCCTCCTCCACCACAACAGTACTACATCTGCACTGCGGCTTAGTGTAGTTTTTCTTGAACTGCTCATTTGAACAATTTAGATATGATACAGTATTTCAATAAATGTTTTAGTTTCCAGTTTTAAGCTCAAATATGTATATGTGAAATCAACAATGGTGACTAAATTTTACTTGTACAATTCTTCTACTTATTCTATTGACAAAGAGACAACCATAACACTATAAACTATATTATCCTCAGTGTTAAATTAACATTGCTCAGCCCCCCAACTAGGCCACATATTCTCTCACTTTGCAAATTCTGTATTTGACAAAGGAGCATGCTATGATACCATCTAGAATAAATTTTTAACTCTAATTTTAACTTTAAATTTTATAAATTACACCATGTCTGCAAGAGGAACAAGTGAGCCAAAGCCACTGCTCAGCCACACAATGCCCACAACCACTAAGCTGAAGAACAATAGCCAATCCGGACTGGCTCACAAAATGTACATTCTTGATGTCTATTCTGCTTGTGTTGATATGATTATGGCATGTAACATAGTTCTCTATAATTAGACTAAAAAATCTAGGGAAACCTGTGGAACATGGTGAATATACCACTATACCACTCACACAGAAACCAAACAGAAAACAGTGTGTCCCTTATAAAATGGACAAGAAGGAGCTGCAGCACCTCGCCACAAACAGGGAAACCAGGGCCCCAAGCCTGCTGTCGAGATTCTGGGTCTCATGGGTCAAGAACTACAGAGAGAACTACATGGACCACCACCTACAGTGATAGACATTGGGGTTGCGAGCACTATCAGCCAGGAGGCAGGCAGAGGCAGGGACCTAGGCTTGCTGATCCCTGACATCACAGACATGGAGTGACAGGGAAAGAACCAGAGCACCTATAGGTTATAGCTATAGTTAAAGTTGGGCTTACCTCTAGGCATGGCACTTGATCAGGTTCCAAACTCCTGAGACATACTAGACTCTTTCCATGAGTTTTCTAGAGCTTGTGGGGACACTCACAAGCCTCAAGCAAAGCATTGCTGTGTGGGAGTTCTCCCCAAAGAACGAGAGGTTTGCCTCTCTGGAACTGAGAGTCATTGAAAGGAAGGCTTTGACTGTTGTTTGTGCTAGTGCTTTAAACAGCATTTTGGGGGATCATGCCTTCTTAGTTTCTGGTGGGGTCATGGAAAGGGTACCACCCAGTGACACTATAGCTCTGCTGTGGTACTTCAACGCTGATGAGGGCAATGATTAAGAAACTTGTAGTGCAATGATTAGGAGGAATGGCCTGCGAATTAAGCCTGAGCTGTGCTTTGCCAGACAGACCAGGTAAACCCAAACATGGTCTGGTTGAGACCCCTGTCTCTTGAGGACTCCCAGCTCCAAAAAAATGATCATGCATCCCAAGTAAGGTAAGAGACATGGTATGTAAGTGAGAGGCAGCTGCTAGGAGATGTCAAGCATGGCTTGACTCAGAATGTGTTCAGCAGGGGAAGATATTGGGAATAATGTTGTGCGGTGGAAAGATCCCCTTGAAGAACTCCTGAACCTGATGAACATGCCCTCTGTGAAGAAGACAGAGTTTAAAGGCTCCCTTGCAGAGGTCTCTAAGGTAGTTAAGAAGCTCCTCGGTGTCAAGTGCCAGGTGTAAGTAAGATTTTCCCTGAGATGCTGAAGGCTCTCAACCTTGTTGGGCAGTCTTCGCTGACATGACTCTTTAATGTCAAGTGGGGGGTCAGGGAAAGTGCCTGCAGAATGGCAAACTTAGGTGGTAGTCCCCATTTTTAAAAGGTAGGGCCGAAAGGTGTGCTCCATTTATCGAAGTATGATGCTGCTCAGCCACCCTGGGAAAGCTTATGCCAGGGTGCTGAAAAGAAAGCTCCAACCATTTATCAAACCTCAAATCCAGGAGAAGCGATGCGTATTCTGTCCTGGTAATGGAACAGTGGACCAGCTCTTTACCGTTGCAGGGGTTTGGGGGGGTTGGTGGGCTTGAGAAAGGCGTACGATCTTTCCCCCCAGGGAGTCATGTCAGGGGTACTGCTGGAGAATAGGGTATGGAAGCCATGACCACAAGCCATCCAGTACCTGTATAACCAGGGTGAGAGCTGAGTCCATACTCTCAGCAGGAAGTCAATCAGTGGATGCTCCTCCAGGATTTCCCTTTATCACTGATTCTGTTTGTAATCTTCATGAATAGGATCTCAAAGCGCAGCCAGGGGGAGGGCCAGTGTGGGAACCTCAGAACAGAGTCCTGCATGGGTCCATTTTTTAAAACCTGCACCTGCCTATACCCATAAAACTCAGGACCAGAACCAACCCCTTAGCCATCCTTATGTCTAAGTCACATCCGCACATACCTGTTAATAAAAGTCATGCAATACCTGTGATTACACAAAATCTACGGTCACTCAGATTAAGCTGGGTTCTCTGTTCTCGAATTACAAACCTGCACATCTTTTTCATTTGTTTTATTCTGAAAAATATATTTTGCTCATATGAACAAAATATATTTTTCATTTTTTTTAAATCGTTACACAGCTTTTTGCAGGTTACCTCCATGGACCCGATCCAGTGCAAGACCTCAGAATTGCTTCCCAGAGCAGAGTACATGGTGCTACTGGCTTTCATAAGACCATTACCTTCAGCATGGAGTGGAGTGGTTTTCAGTCAACCATAAAGCCATCAGCACAAATAGTATGGTGCTGTCGTCTTTTTGTTTGGGAGGATTACAGTCAAACAGAACTGCATTTGCGCCAAACTGATCCGCAGCTTCTTACTGCTGCTTTTATATGTGCATTAGTGCTAGCAAGGAAACAAAAGGAAAAGTGTGTGAGTTTAGATAATGAGCAGATTAGTAAGCAGACTCACTCTCCCTGTTGCTCCTGGTTTCAACCACCTCCTCCTCTGTGTGTTTCATCAGGCTGGTGTCTTAGCCTGCCAGTCTCACCTGAAGAAAGCTCTGATCTGAGAACAACCTACTGTACAGTCATTCATCTCCCCATCCCTGGTTTGTTTGTTTGTGTGTGTGTGTGTGTGTGTGTGTGTGTGCGTGCGTGCATGTGTGTTGTGTGAGTGTGTGTTTGTTTTAATGTGTGTTTCTGTCTCTTCACACTCACCCCCTCAGCCTTCTCCTCTGTGTTGGCCAGCATCTCCTGAAGAGCTCGTACCGACAGCGACTGCTCCAACACAAAAGTGCAGATGGAAAGATCTGGAGGCACATTCTGGAACAACAGGAACACTTAGATGATTTATTGATGTTGGCTTAACTTTTCTACAGGACAGTCAATTCTTCTGTAGCAACATTCAGGCCTGCTGATCATTATGGGTGGTGTAAAATCAACAAAGAAGAAATGATTTGTTACTGAATGTATGCATACTTTATTAGAAACTTGCCCTTTTTCTTCACATAGCAATTTCTAAACACACTACTTTTATGAAACTCTCTCACTCAATCACTACAAAAATCAAAATATAATTTGAAAATTAAAGGCATTTCTGAATGTTCCAACTCAATAATAATTTCACGATTTGGAAAACAGGATATGTTTTCTCGATCTGGACATAACAAGGCTGTTTTCCTGTGATAATGCATAGCAATTGTAATCATCTACAATCATCAGACATAATATCTCTTTTATATCTTATAACCTACAGCAGAAGCAATGCGGGGAAAAGCCCTGTAACATCTCTAAAATGCTCCTACAGACACTGCCTGACAGTGTGCCTGTAGCTGTCAAGAATGAATTTCCATCAGTCTATAGTGACTGACTGATATTAGTCACTGCAATATTCCTATAATTACACTGCAGAGACTAATAGTGCCCTCTCCTTCATGTCTAAAAGTCAGAGATGCCAAATGGTGCTGCCACTTAGTTGTGCACCGAATGCTAACAAGTCTCTCCTGCCCACAAAACTAAACTTCCTTGAATACTGACAACATTTTATCCACATTCCCCTTTTATTGAAAGCACAACCCTGATTCCAAAAAATTTGGGACGCTGTGTAGACCGTAAATAAAAGAGAATGCAATGATTTGCCATTTTTTTCAACCTATATTCAATTGAATACAGTACAAAGACAAGATATCTAATGTACAAACTGATCAATGTAATTGTTTTTTGGAAATATACACTTATTTTGAATTTGATGCCTGCAACAAGTTCCAAAAAAGTTAGGACAGGGAAACAAAACATTGGGAAAGCTGTTGAATGCTCAAAAAACACCTGGAACATTCCACAGATAAACAGGTTCATTGGTTACAGATCTAAGTTTCATGATTCGGTATGTAAGGGGCATCCTCTGAAGGCTCAGTTGTTCACAAGCAAGGATTATCACTTTGCGAAAAACTGCTTAAGAACAGTGTTTCTCAATGTATAGTTGCAACGAATTTAGGAATTTCACATCTACAGTCCATAATATTATCAAAAGATTTGAAGAATCCAGAGAAATCTCTGCAAGTAAGGGGCAAGGCTGAAAACCAATAATGAATGCATGTGACCTTTGACCCCTCAGGCAACACTGCATTATAAAAATAGACAGGACTGTATAAACAATATTACTACATGGGCTCAGAAACACCATTGTCACTAGACACAATTTGTGGCTGCATCTACAAATGCAAGTTAGGACTCTACCATGGACCCCTTTAAAAACAAGATGGTTCATCTCAAGGGGCAACCTGCTAACAAACATTCCATCCATGCAAAGTGAAGGGCATATATCAACAACATCCATAAACGCCTCAGACTTCTCTGGGGTCAAGTGTGCAGTGGTCTGACAAGTCCACATTTCAATAGTTTTAGGAAATCATGAATTTCATGTCCTCTGGGCTAAAGAGGAAAAGGACAATCGAGACTGTTACCAGCTCAAAGTTCAAAACCAGCATCTGTGTTAGTGAGTTAGTGCCCATGGCATCATGAGTAACTTACACATCTGTGAAGGCTCCATGTATGCTGAAAGGTCCATACAGGCCATCCAGATTACATCTTTTTCAGGGATGTCCCTGCTTTCCAGCAAGACAATGAGACACATTCTGCACATGTTCCAACAGTGGGGTTTTGTAGTAAAAGTGCAGGTACTAGACTGACCTGCCTGGTCTAGACCCTTACTGAACACGTGTGGCACATCATGAAGCACAAAACACAACAAAGACCCCAGGCTGTCGTGCAACTAAAGTTGTATATCAAGCAAGAATCATAAAGAATTTCACTTTAAAACTTCAATAATTAGTGTCCTCAGTTCCCAAACACTTACTGAGTGTTGTGAAAAGATGATGTCACACACCGCTAAACATGCTCCTTTCCCAACTTTTTTGAAACACGTTGTAGACATCCAATTGAGGATAAGTGTATATTTACAAAAAACAAAAGTTTTTCAGTTTGGACATTAAATATCTTGTCTCTGTATTATATTCAGTTGAATATAAGTCAAAAAGGATTGCATTCTGTTGTTTTTTTTTTTCTTAGGTTTTACCCAACATTCCAACTGTTTGGAAAAGGGGTTGTATTTTAACATTACCATTTACTTGCTGGTTTGGATCCCTTTGTCAAAAGGGATTCAGACCCTTGCACCCTTGCACGTGGGTGAAATAATACATCAATAATGGTGAAAATATTAATTACATTCTGTAAAATGTGAACATAGCAGAGAGCAGAACAGAGCTGTGTAATTTCATGCATGGGGAGCAGCGTAGCTTTGCTGATTATTTCAGAAGCTAATATTGTGCGCATTGTTGGTGTATTGCTGTTTTGAGGCAGCAGAAAACAACAGTTCCATTGACCAGCAAAACCTAGTCTAAGGCGTACATTGGTTGCAGGCTGGTGAAATAATATTGCATTAAAATATGAAAATATAAATGACATTCTCTAAAATTTGAACATAGCAGAGAGCAGAGAAGAGCTGCAGAGGTCTGTCTGACTCCTCATTTAGAGGAGCAGTGCAACTTAAATGATTACTTCAGAAGTTTAAAGTGTAGTTCTGTTTCCTCATATATTCTCTGGGGGATTAAGAGGCAAATTGTAACTCTAACCTGAAGACTTTTTTAATTAAAATTACATAAATCGCCCCTTGTGTCTTTTCTGGAGGAATTTGCATCGCCATCACTCATTTATTTGGGGGTTTCCTTTACTGTGTCACCTGACTGGCATTCTGTTGTTCATGTGGTATAAGGGAGTGTATTAGAGCTTGTATCAGTACCTTGGAGTTGGAGATGGATTCCAGAAAGCAGAGTCTGTTTCCAAAGCCTTCAGCAGCCAGACAGAGTTTCTGTTGCTCCTTATGGATTGTGGCTGAGCACTGTAGGACCACCTCATCATCCTAAACACACACAAAGGTACAGTTAGAAATCAAGACACTCAGTGACCCAGAGTCAATAACAGAGATTTTATTTTACTCATTGTAGGTGGTGGCTGAAAGCTGCAGAGTGATGTCATCTTTCTGACCATCACAAACACACTTCAACATCCAGCCCTACACAGTTTAACAACACATCTTATCACTGTGAAGAGTCAAAATATGTACACATACACATCTTGTAAGTAAATAACGTAAATAACAATGAAGACTAAAAGTAGAAAAGAGCAAAAAGCAAAGAGTTGTTGCACCTAAATTTATGAACAAAATGCACAGTCGACAATACAATAAATACAAAAATAGTTTCTCTCTCTCTCTCACACACACACACACACACACACATTATATGTCTGTATTAACTGTGTCATATGTGTATATGTGGAATGTTTTTTCTAACTATGTATAGTCTTCTGCTTCTGCTGTTTTGCTGTGGTATTGTCATATAATGTTCTGTTAACTGCAGTCTATTTATAGCATGCTAATGAAGCCCAACATCTGCATTCATTTCTGTTTTGTACAATGTTAGAGTGAAAAAAAAACGTATAGAAGCAACATGCAAAATTTTTGGCACCCCAAGACATTTAAGTGGTCAGACAACTTTCACCAGGGCCCTGGACCTTAATTGGCTTCTTTGGGCTATGGCTTGCTCACAATCATCATAAGGAAATGCCAGTTGATGCAAACTTGAAACTTATATGTTTGGAAAAGGGTACAGAGGGGGAAAGAGAGATAGGGAATGACATGCAGCAAAGGGCCACAGGCTGGAGTCGAACCCGGGCTGCTGTGGCGACAGCCTTGTACAAGGGGCGCCTGCTCTACCACTAAGCCACCGACGCCCTGAATTTCATTTTTTAAAAAAAACAACCTGTCCAACTGTTAAACACGGAGGTGGATCGATCATGCTTTGGGCTTGTTTTGCAGCCAGTGGCACAGGGAACACTTTACAGGTAGAAGGAAGAATGGATTCAGTTATAATTCCAGCAAACTCTGGAAACAAACATCATAGCATCTGTAAAAAAAAAAAAAAAGAAGCTCAAGATGAAGAGAAGATGGCTTCTAAAACAGGACAATGATCCTAAACACACCTTAAAATCCACAATGGACTTTCTCAAAAGGCGCAAGCTAAAGGGTTTGCCATCACCCTCACAGTCCCCCGACCTAAACATCATTACAAATCTGTGGATAGACCTCAAAAGAGCAGTACATGCAAGACGACCCAAGAAACTCACGGAACTAGAAGCCTTTTGTAGGAAGAAATGGCAAAAATCCCCCAAACAAGAATTTAAAACTCTTAGCGAGTTACAAAAGGTGTTTAGAAGCTGTGATACTTGCCAAGGGGGGCGCTACTAAATACTGACCATGCAGGGTGCCAACACTTTTGTTTCAGGCCCTTTCTTCTTTTTTTTAATTTTTTTTAACTGTAAGAGATTTAAATATAAAAAATAAATCTTGCTTAAAATATTGAAGAACTTTAACTTTTTACCTTTTGGTGATCAGGTCATCTTTTACTTGCTTAGCTATTCATAGTAAAAAAAATTTGACCAGGGGTGCCCAAACTTTTGCATGCAACAGTGCATGTATCTGTAACACTACTGCCACACAGGCACACATTTTAGCAATGTCAAATTTTCTGTAAACATGTTGATCTCCTTCTGTGCTGTTGCACTTTGCCAATATAAAACCAGATTCAGTGACATCAAATAAACAGATAACCAGGTCTGTTCAGTCTAGATCAGGCAGATAATCATTTTCCATTCTCCTCACCATATGCATTTTAATCATGGGTTAGATCAACGGAAACAACACAAACTATCAACATACGTTCACTTTGTTACTAACATACACACAGGCCAAATGTAGTGCACACTGAGACACAGTGTAGCTTCCTATCAGCCATTCAGACAATAACAGCACTACAACATGTCCTGCATTAGAGTGTTACAATTAATTAAAAACCTGTCTGCTCACATGTCACAGCAGCTAATCCTGCTGTAACTGAGATCTAATCAGCATACATCTGTTTATCTGCCTAATGTCTGTTCACCCATACATGGGCATGTGTACCAAAGTCTTCTCAGGAACTTCTCAGGAGTTTCTATGAATATCATTTCATCATATCAAGTGTCTGTGTGCAAATAACCATGGTTGGACAAAGGATATACCCCCATCAACCCCAACCTTCTTCCGATCTCTGCCCTGGTCTTAAGTTGTGGCAAAGTCATCCGCTCCTTGAATTCCTTGGCCAGAGGACTATATGAGTCTTTGGAGTCTTTAGTGGAGGTGTCAGAGAGGAGGATGCTAAGAAAACCACTTAGTATTCTAGACAACGCCTCCCACATCCTGCCTGCCACTCTGGAGTCATATCAGAGCACACTCAGCCGTAGACTGAGATCACAGAGGAGCACCACAGAACACTACAACACCACATCTTTTCTACCTTTGGCAATCAAACTGTATAACTCCTCCCCCTTCTGTAGAGAGGAGAGCTGAAACAAGGTACACAGCAAGGACAGCAAGATTAAGCTACAATAGGTGCACTACAACTTTTTGCACTACTGCTTTTTGCTCTTTAAACACTTTATATTTTGAATATTTTGACTGATTTTTTGTTTGTGGCCCTGTCCTGCAGAACCCACTGGTTCTTCTGGTTGCTACTGGTTTGTGAGCGTTTATTGTTGTTATTGTGATTTGTGTTACCGTAATTGTGGTATTCTCAAGCACAAGAATTTCCTTCAGGATAAATCAAGTTATATTGAACTGAGTTGAATTGAACTAATTTGAACTGAACTGAACTGAACTGAACTGAAAGATAGTGGACTGTGTCTTACCATCAGTAGGTCTGATATCAATACCTAACAAGTTGAAGAAATACTAACTACACTTTAGAGAAGACATACACTTTAGGCATACAGTTTTTTTTTGTTTGTTTTGGGTTTTTTTCTTAAAGTTCTTTATTTCCATTTCTTTTCTTTTTTTTTAACAAACCCATAGGGAGCCACAAATTTTTTTAGCACTGGCAGTTCCAGCTTGGTGGGAACGCATGGTCAGAGTTGGTGGATGAAACACTAATGAGCATGTGCAGTGCAGTCTTTGGGTCTGATATCCAGTTCCTATTATACATACAGGGGAATACCTTATATGACCAGAAGGTAGGTGGAGCCTGCAGGACAAGCAGCTCATATCTATCCTGAAAATCTGAATTGCTTTTGAAGCTCATGCTTCACTTGTGCTATACGCCTGCCAAAGTAACCTGAAGTCTGTATTCCCATTTTAAGGCAATTCTCTCATAAATCAGCATACATTATTATGAATTAGGGCTCCCTTTGTTGTTTCATCATTTGCAAGGGCTCTCTACCACTGGAAGATGAAAACAGACTCAATGTGGCTGGAAAATGGCCACAGAGTGAAGACCTCTCCCAGGGGCACAATTCTAGTGAATTGTCTGCAGTGTTTCTCTCAGGCTGCAGCTTGATGATGTTGGTGAATATACCGTACAAGAAGAATACACTTTAATACATACAGCTGGAAATAACTAAATGTAATAGAGTTCCACTGGGGAACATTGTAGTTGTCATAAGCTGCCTCTGGAATCAGTCACTGTGGTTCTGCTTAATTATCTAGACGTGTGGGCTGAGGGAATACCATCACACACACACACACACACACACACACACACACACATACACACACACACACACACACACACACACACACACACACACACACACACACACACACACACACACACACACACAGCCATGTAAGGTTTGTTGGAAGCTGGCGTAATGTCTTAATGACTATTCTAATGTCTGGCACATAGAATCCCTCCTGCCCACACCCACATACATGCACACACAAGAAACTGGGAGCTAGCTGAGATATCTGCAATGGCTATCATTAACATGAATAATGCCTTAGTGACATTTATAGTGGATGACACACACGCACACACAGATACTGTTCCCTACATGAAGATGTCTGGTGTCTGTCAGCAGTACTTTGCATTCCAGCCTTCTATGGAGAGAGAGAGACAAAATGGAAACGAGACAGATGCAGAGGGACTTATGATGATCAACGGCGGTCGTTTCGAGCAACGTGTAGTAATTTCAAATTTGTAGCATGTGTGTCTAAGCGTGTAGTCCACTCACTTTGACTGCAGTAGAAACCATTAGGTAATCATTGAAAGGACATGCCTAAAGCTGCATTTTCCCTACAGGCCACTAGAGGCTGATCTGATGCCTCTATGATTCAGGTTAAGTTGGTTTAGTGATAAACAGGATAGGTCCAAGAAGGCAAGAAGCAAGAAGCAAGAAGGGGTCAGACAGTCTTTCAGGCTGTAAACAAGTATTCAGTTTTGCTAGATTAGATACAGCACATCTTTATTTACAGGTAAAATAGATAGTGAGCACATCTGCTTCAACACAAATGGTGCTAAACAGCACTGGAAAGTGGCCCTTTTTGCTTGTAATCATAGGCAGACCTTTTTTGGTGCCATACAGCACCCATGTTCTAAAAGGTGCTACGAAGTGCATTTTTCCTAATAATGCTATACTGTACAAACCTAGATGCACCAAATATGTAATATGTATTGTTTATAAATTTTTGAGTGTAGGGGCCCTTGAATAATGCCAGATAATACCATGGACAAGCCAGTATGCTTCTAAATGGCACCTTTACTTAAAATATACATGAATGACTGTTAAACATTTTTTTGTGAAATTTTGGCTT
Source organism: Epinephelus awoara (assembly GCA_035609425.1). NCBI lineage: Eukaryota > Metazoa > Chordata > Actinopteri > Perciformes > Serranidae > Epinephelus > Epinephelus awoara. Next base: position 4,948,431 of record CM069313.1, on the reverse strand, counting down.
AAAAATGATTCAGAACCCTGTACTAAATGCTTACTAAAGCTGGAAAATTGCAAGTACACAGGGGTAAAAAAGTTAAGAGCCATTGCTTTTAAGTGTTAACCTCTGATAATGCACTGTTTGTAGGTCATTTTATTTATTGTTTTCATTCTTTCTCCAGTAAACTAAGCTGAAGAACCAGTAGAGAACTTCTAAAAACTGTACAGGGGCTTAAAAGCTTCTCTACTGGTTCTTCAGCTCAGTTTAGTTTAGTTTACTGGGGTAGAGAACCTCTGAAGATAAATACAGGGGCTTAAAAAAGTTCATTGGCAGCAGTGCTATTTATTTATTTAGCACCACTGAGGTACCAACATTTTTGTACAGGAAAACGACAACAACAAGTTATCCAAATTAAAGAGCAAGAGTGTTTTCTGACCTAAAGCCTCTATCAGCAGGATGGCATCATTTGTCTTTGCCTTCCAGCACGATTATAAATCGCCGTTGAAAATGTAATCCATGTCTCCATCAATGTATCTCTTTTTTCTTTTATGAGACTGTCAAAAGCAAACCTACAACAAATTATATGTTCATTTTACATAAACTATAAATAAACTAGTTTTTTAAAAAAAATCTATTTAATGAATAATGTCTTATTCTATTTGCTATTTTTGTCATATACAGATTTGCTATGGTTACTGGTAATATGTATGTTGATGCTATCCAATGTCAAGTCTGTTTTTGATCATGTGACTATACTATAAAATATAGGTAGCTCTTTCAACATAATAGTGTGCAATGGGGCCCATCCTAACTACCAAACACCACTGTCCTGATACTACTATATAAAAAAATCATGTTCCTCTGCCTCCTTGTAGTGCTTCTAATTCCACATGAAAACAATCAATTAGAGCCAAGGAGTCTCTAATGCAGCTGTCAATCATTTCAATCACTGCTCGTGAAAGGCAGTCAAACTGTCAAACGAGACAGCACTGATCAAATATGGATCAAGATTCTGCTACTGCATTGTCTATTTCTTGCCTCAAATGTTTTCAGAAACATATTTTAGTGTACTGTAAAATGACTGGCAGCAGACAGATTATCTGTTTCATTACTGTGTGGATGTACCACAGTTTTAAGCAAATACACACAGTTATTTTTATGAAAGTTACGAACTGTGGCTTTAACAAAAACAATATTAATTTCCCCTGATTCTCACCTTTTTTCTACAGCAAAAAAGCAGTACGAGTTTATAAAAACACAAATTATACTTAATTACATTTTCCAAATATTTTTGGAAGTAAAATGACCTGTTTTTAAATAGCAAACTCTGTTCGGCAGTACAGTATATTGGTTTTCTGTATGTGTGTGCACATGCACAACAGCGGATAGTAATACACTTTATGTTATCAACATGTTGTTTCTACTGTATTCCACTCTGGGCCACCAGAGGCTGCTGCAAGAGTCTCAGCATCCTCACTTCCCACACCTGCTGGAGTCTAGAAATTCTGATTAATGTCATGCAAAGAGTGTTATTGGAAGCCTTTTCTTCAACATTGCAAAGGAGGCATGGACTTCATTACACAAACACGTGACAGGAGAACTGGTCATCAAGTTGCACTCTGAAAAGCCTGGAAATACGTTCAGGGAGTGAATGGGCGGACCATGCATCCATTTCATGTGAAAAAATGCAGACTAAGAAAAGATGTGGGGTTCATGTATGTAGTTTCAACGCACAAACATGGACCATCTTATGTTACACTATATAAGGGTTTTAAAAAACATTTATGAGTGTGTTTTATGTGTGTGTGTTAGCCATAGTGACAGAATGGCTTCCCTTGCTTGAGAAAAACACTCTCTTAGGCTGCATCTGCCCTCCTCCCACACATACAGAAATAGACTGACATAAATTAGCATGTCTTCTACAGTCTACACAATCACACACACACACACACACACACTCATACACAACTGTGTGCACAAGCATAAAAGCAACCTGAAAAAACTAAATCAGAAATGTGCACACACACGCACAAAAGCACATTAGAGTGCATGGTCAGTGCTCAAAAGCAGCACAGAGTTGAATACACACAGTCTTACACAACAGCTTATTCAACAGTAGCAGTCAGTGGAAACATTAAATACAACCTTCCTGAAACGCAGTGCAGGATAGGAGGCAAGGGAGAGAGATAGACACACAGAGAGAGAGAGAGACAGGGAGAGAGAGAGAGATGCCACAGCGGCCTGTCTGTAGTCCAAAGGTAGACACAAAGCATCGCAGACAGACACTGCAACAACGAATAATCCTCCTCTGATACAGGAGAGAGGGAGAGAATGAGATTAAGAGTAAGAGAACAAAATATTGGGAAAGTAAACAACACCGTTAACATCTATAATCCCATCCACTGCATCTACCAGTCCAAAGGTCAAGGATAGCACAGCGAATTTCTAAAACAGCTGTTCACTAGTTATTTAGCAAACGGTATTCAAACAGGAGGATATAGTTCACTTGTTGGAGACTAATTTCAGCAGTGGATTGAGTTTAGAGTGGTCAGAGGACTAGAAAAGCACTTTACAAATGCTATTCCATTTACCAATTCACATTTGGTGCTCTGGTGAGAATTTCAGGCAACAAGAATATTGAAATGAAAATAAACTACAGTGTGTGTACTCAGGGTAATGACGGAACATGTGACCCAGTGCAACAGTGTCACTCACCGATCTGTTTTTTAACAGTTTTTGTACTACAATGGTGCTCTTTGGCACAGAGGAAGAAGATTAGGCTTTAATACACACACAGTACTTGCTAGTAGAATGTTAGTTTGCAACAAGCGGCAACCTCCATGGCTTAAAAATGAAGCCAAAGCAGAAGTGCCAAAAACTGCAGTTCTGTAAATGGCCGCTTAAGGCTGACTTCAGAAGGGTTTCAATCCTCATAGACCCCCATGTTAACTTGTCCAACTTTACAGCAGAAATGAACATGTTTACAGTCTGGTACAAAAAACAGTTTTGGTCTCCATAGCTAGTCCTATAGTTTTACATTTTATTCAAGCTTTATTTTACGCAAAATTAAGGTCTGGCTGCTTTAAATGACAGGCTGTCTGCCCATAAGTGTCCTTGGCTTCTGAGTCAGATCCACCCCTCGGTCCTCCACAGCTACAGCTTCTGGCCTAAATATGGTCACTTCTGACTCCAAAACACAATGATGGCCACTGACGAAATGCCAAACTTAAGGCTTCAAAACAGGAGTCCATAAACCAGTGACATCACGGTAGCTACATTCATTTTTTTTTTTTTTTTTACAGTCAATGGTCTGCCCATGGGATTTGGCAAAAAGAAGAAAACACAGAATATAACCAAATGTATCCTTTAAAGGTCCAGTGTGTAGGTTTTAGTGGCATCCAGTGGTGAGGTTGCAGACTACAACAAACTGAAACTTTACCTGTTTGCCAAGTGTGTAGGAGAACTACAGTGGGATACACAAAAACATATCTAGAGCCACTGTTTGATTTGTGTGTTCTGGGCTACTGTAGAAACAACCTGGCATACTCCATGGAAGAGGACCTATTCCAAATGTAGAAATGGTTCATTCTAAGGTAATGATAAAACACAATGATTCTTAGTTTCGGGTGATTATACACTAATGAAAACATAGTTATGAGTATTATATTAAATTTCTGCCAATATATCCTCTTAATTTTACACACTGGACCTCTAAGTACACGGAAAGAATCAGGACTTTTTGCAGTTCCATTTGCAGCGGGAGGTCAGAATTTGTGAGTTCCCAGTCAGAAATTTCAACCGGGACCTCCCCTGAAGTTGGATTTCTGACTAGGAAAGTGGCAGGAAGCTCACCAACCTCGACCTCAAATCCAACATGGCTGCTCTATGCATCAACAGTAGTAAAAAGCTGTAATAATATACTGTTTGGTCGCAACTCTGTCTCTTTTGTGTCACAATAAAATGGTCACATACACAGTACTGTTCTATTTCTATCTGTGGACATGTTTCTATTGTGTTTGTGTGCACAAAATACAGGGTTATATGTTGTTATCAACTAATATTCCTAACAATGGCTAACAATGGCTAACCTGGCACGCAGTTAACTTGGGTGTGACGTAATTCCCAGCTTTAACTTCTAACTTCCAAGAGAAATGGAAAGCAGCTTTGGTTAGCTAAACGTAGCTTAAAGACCGAAACCAGGGGTAAACAGCTAGATTGGCTCTTTCTAAATTGAAGAAAAAAACCACCCACGAAAGCTAACTAATTAACATGTTGTTATTTGTATGTTTAGACAGAACAAATAGAAAAATGTAAAAGTTATATGCTGGAGCTATTCATTGGTGGGCAACAGCTGGGCGTAGTGGCCGGGTGCAGCTTCCTTGTCGAACAGGTTTGCTAGGTTTGGTACCAAGTGCTGCCTGCATGGATACACTGCTGTTTGTGAAGAAATAGCTTCCAGAAGCCAGGACACAATTTGCCTAAGCTTGGCTAACTACATCCTGATTACAGCTCTGTATTTAAAGCACAGACATGAGAGTAATCAATCAATCTTATCTCAATCTAAGAAACTAAGCAAATCATATTTCCAAATGTGAATGTAAATCCATTATTTTATCTTCTTTCAGCTCTAATTTGGGCTCCACCAACCCCAGAGGAAAAAAAAATCTGGTTAGTATAGTAAAGCATTTAGCAGCCAATCTTTAACCAAAAAATAGAAAGAAAGCAGGATGGACATTCCAGTTCATAGCAGGAATTCTTTATTTGTGTCATTGCAAAGAACTGTGACTGCTGTAGCGGGCAAACTTCTGTATAAACCTACTTGCTGCAAACTCACTGAACTGAGGTTTTGCAGTAACAACTAAACGAACAGCAAAGCAGTATAAAGCATGGGCATACAGTTCAATGTCCGATCTACTCTCATTCTATTTCTATGTCTGTTGCTTGCTGATGATCAGGCCCAAATGGAATCTGCAGGATTTTAATTGTTTTTAGTGATCATCCAAAATGAAAATCTGGGAAATGCTGCAGAATTTTTTTTCTCATAATGTAATGCTCAGTATTCATTTATAACAACATTTGTTTTTGAACAAAAATAATCTCACACAATACATTAAAACTAAAAGAACTACTTAGGAGATTTTAGTCAAAACTTTGAGTCTGAAATTTTTCAAGAAAAAGTTGAAACATTTTTTTGGAAAAGTCAATCAACAAAATGTGGCACACATGGCCATTAAAATGGAAGGTTTAATATGAAGCAGAGACAAAATGAGTTTGCCCATCTATTAACAATCTATTAACAGTAATCTTATTTCTGACATTTCTTCTTACTACACCACTAACTTTGATTTTAAGGCTAACTGAACACAACACATGATTGTCACACATATGCACAAGGAGGTGGAGGAGACAGTAACAACATTCTGATTTTTACAAGCAGCATCTATATTCCTATAATCTGCAGAAAATTTGAGAAAAATCTACAGAAAATCTGAAGAGGTTTGCAGGTGCAGATGTTGTACGGGCCAGCTGATGAGCAGTCTTGTGCAGTGTTGTTTTTAGAGCTTTTTCTCTAGAAAAAAAGCCTCCTGCTGCTGTTGGAAACAGTAGTGATGAGGGCTGTGAGACTGAACCAAAACAGTAAAGTGTGTGGCTGTCAAACCAAAACAATGAGCTGAAAGATACTAAAATGCAACGTAGAGCTGAGGGGAACTGCAGAGTCAGTGATAGTGTTGAAATAATTTTATAAAATACATAATATTAAGACAATTTTGATGATAAACTTGCAGTTTTAGTGACGCATGCCTAACTCTGGCCTCATATCAAAGCTATAGAGTGACACGTGTTGTGCAACTGTACATCCCTCTCTGTCATGAACATTATTTAGGTGACACAACCCAAAATGAAGTCTGTATTAAATCAAAATCTAACAGACTGATTTCAGCAGCTTCTGCTGCTGTAAGCTACTGCATGCGCCAGATCAGCCTGCTGTGTGTCAGTATGCACTGTAGTACTGTGTGTGTATGGTGTTTGTGTGAGTTGTATTCCAAGTATCCAGTGTTATAGAGCATCAGGGATTTGGAAGACACACACACACACACACACACACACACACACACACACACACACACACACACACACACACTGACAGTGGGCAGGTCAGCGGAGGAGGGTTTAAAAGCTTGGCACAGAGAGAGAGTGAGTGTGGAGGAGGGGAAAGCGTCAATGATGTAATCTGAGAAAAGCAGAGGGAAGAGAAGAGCAGAGAGGGATACACTTCATTCTGATCAGAGACTGCTATACACTGAAAAAATACTGATCATCATTCACGTAATGTTTATAATTCACATTAGGTTAAAGATGATTAGTTTATTTAAAATACTATTCAGTAAAATTTTGATCTGACCATCTCATATAATTTTAACAGAATAAAGGCTGATGACATTACCTGATCTCCATATCACTAACTGTCATATTTACCTCTGTGATAATATTTTTTTTTTCAAATCAGTCACCTACAGTTATGATATATATATCATATATCATAATGTTTTTCTTCAAACAGATATGACATCACATTACCTGTAGATTACCACAATGAAAGAAGCAACTTTTTTCCACATCCCCATTTGAATTATAATGAATCGTAAAAAAGAAATATTGCAATACTCAAGTGATTCAATTTGATAGGATGATAGTCACTGAAACTGTCCAATCAATGAGTCACCCGTCAGTCTTTACAACTTCATGTTTCCTCCTCTTGATTTATTTGGAAAAAGACGGTGTGAACATTAACTGGGCCAGAGCTACAAGGAAACGATGGATCATTTTTTGTCTTGGTACAGACCAAATGAGCCGAACTACAGGTGTGAAGGAACCTTTTAAGTCCAATACTACCACAGACAGCTCTGTTCTGCTCTGCTCTTCTTCTCTGTTATGCAAGGGCTCGTTGGGGAATTGGATTTGAACACTGGTTTTGTCCTGGGCAACTTGACAGTACATCTTTGTGAGACCATGAGAACATCTCTGCAGATACCACCTGCTGCTGGACAACAGGTAAAGAGATAGCTGTATGATCCTTCCTCTGAAGTTTGCAGTGGTGGGTAGAAACACACTACAAGTAATGCACTCAAGTAAAATAGTAGTTTTTCAAAAAGTACTTCAAAGAGTACTTTTCATGTTTGTTTTTTTAAACTATACTTCTGCTCTTTACTCAGTATTTTGGAGCCAGCACTTCTTTTTGCCATTTATACCTTTGTTATAACTGGTAGATTGATCAGTGGGTGCGCTCATAAATCCAATCTGAGGCCCTGCACCAAAATAAGCGTGTTGTTGTTCAAACAAATAGAGCTTTCTCTTTCTATATGAATTAACTAAAGGTCAAGTTTAGCACATTCAGTGCAACTGGCGATCTGCTGCTCTGATTGTGGTGCTCTGTATAAATAAATTCAAATTAAGTTCAGTTTGTGTCAGAATGCGCTCGTTGCATTGTGGGCCGTTGTAACAAACTTTGCACCACAAAGATGAACATATTTCCACTGATGACATTTAAGTTAAATTATGAACTGGAATTACTGTCCCACAGTTGTATGCCTCCATGCACCAGTCCAGTTTCTCTTACAGTTAACATCCATGTCTGTGAAAGCATAGATGCTTCATACCCATTGTCCCCCCAAAAGCACAGAACATCTACATAATCAGCACAGTTTCAAAGTGGGCACGCAAGTTGAGTGTCACGAATTCAGTATCTGACCAAATAGTTTCCCTTCCTGAGGTATGATGTTGAATAATGGCCAGGAAAATATTTTATGCAGAACACTATGTCACAGTGAAGTTGACCTTTGAGCTTTTGGATATAAAATAATAGAGCTACAACTATTAGTTGTTTAATTGAGTGGTTCCAAACTGGTGGTGCAAAAGTGGGTCATCACTCCATTCTGAATGGACTGCAAGTAACTCGCAAACCTGTCAAGTTTGTCAAAATAACACTTTATTTTTAAGTACAGTGAATTTCTGGCACAGAGTTTTTATTTTGATATTCAGTTTCCTGCTGAAGAGTAAATGACTAATGGACAGCTACTTTACAGCGACAACAAATTAGCTCAACAACATAGGCAACCTCAAGTATGAGGTTTGAACTTGAGCTACATAACTAATCTGGAAAATAATCACCAGATTTGTCGATAATGAAAATAATCTTCAGTTGCTGCCCTAGAGAAAAGGGTTTCAATGCTCTACCCATCACTGGAGGTTTGCATACAGTAGTAAACTCCATGTGACCCAATCACAGATGGGGTGACAGATGGGGCTAGGAATGAACATATGCATCGACTAATAGAAGTGTTTGGTTGATTATTTGATGCAATCCTAGCAGTACATCTTGTAAAATCTGCATCTGGCCAGGCTACCACGGACTGTTTGGGAAACATAGTCGTAGGCTGTGATTAGGCTGCCTGTTCTTCTTAAACTTGAGATGACCCCCTTATTTTCTGTACCTGGATCTCACTGTTTTGGGGATGGTATGGTGTTAGGAATGTCTGCAGCTACTGCTCAGTTTAATAATGGTTCATCTGGTCTGAAACAAAGTAGTTGAGGGTATAAAGTCCCTTCTGACCTGCTCCTGTAGTACCTGAGTTTAATTGATCAGTCTGTTGATGTGACCTAAATGAGTGTTGTCCTTCTCATTCAGCCACGTGCTATTTCTCAAAATATCAGTCCTCGTGAACTAACTCACCAACTATCTGCAGGCCCTTATATTTGTTACATGTATAATTCTAAACAGAGATTAATATGTTGGATGTTGTGATTTCAACCTGAGGTCATGCATATAAGGGGCAAGGACATTGTTGTTGCTGAGGCATGTATTTGTACCTGAATAATGTTTCATTATGTTCTCATTATTCACTGTTTGTCACCTTGCAGGCTTGTGGCTATAAAAGGAAGCACATGGAGAGGCAGAGCTCCCTGTTTCATTGGTGGAGTTAATTTCATATTGTTCTTATTTATTAGTTTGGTCTCTAATAATATTTCCATTTTTATTTGGGAGTAGTGCAACTGAACAGCTGTTTTGAAAGTCAATTTTCCTGGTAATCTTTTGTTGTGGCATGTTAATATCTTGTACTCTCTGGCTGAGCCACAGAAAAGCAAAAAAACATCTTCTAACCGCTTCATCCTCGTGAGGGTCGTGGGGGGGCTGGAGCCTATCCCAGCTGACATCGGGCGAGAGGCAGGGTACACCCTGGACAGTTCGCCAGACCATCGCAGGGCTGACACATAGAGACGGACAACCATTCACACCTATGGACAATTTAGAGTAATCAATTAACCTAGTCCCCAAATTGCATGTCTTTGGACTGTGGGAGGAAGCCGGAGTGCCCGGAGAGAACCCACGCTGACACGGGGAGAACATGCAAACTCCACACAGAAGGGCTCCCACACCCGGGATCGAACCGGCAACCCTCTTGCTGTGAGGCGACGGTGCTAACCACCACACCACCGTGCCGCCCAGCACGGAAAGCCCATGACCGTAGGTGAGGGTTGGGATGTAAATAGACGGGTATATCACATCACCCCCCTGCAGTCCCAACCGGTGAAAGGATACAAAATTCTCAAAACTCGAACAAGTAGACTGAGAAACAGTTTTATCCCCCAGGCCATCAGACTTTTAAATGACATGAAACAGTAGCTGTGCAATAACATGACACTATACACTTTATTACAGCGCAATAACACAGCATTATGCACTTTACTTGAGTGATGTACTAGTCCTGTTTTTTATAGATTATCGATTGGTTTTAGGTAGTAGTGATTGCTTTTAGACTTGGTTTTAAGGTGCTGTCATTGTTTTGTCTTGTTTTTTTAAATTGTTGGAGCACCACAATAGTGCAGCACAGCACCCGCATCACTGCAGATGCCGCACCAAACCACCAATCTTTCTCACACTTCATTCTACAAGACCTCAAGATACTTGAACTCCCTCGCTTGGGGCAGTAACTCTCGCCCAACCCAGAGGGGGCAATCCACTGTTTCCTGGCAGAGGACTATGGCCTCAGACTTGGAGGAGCTGACTCTCATCCCAGCCACTTCACACCCAGCTGCAAACCACGTCAGTGCCTACTGGAGGTCATGATGTGATGAAGCTAACAGAACCACATCATCTGCAAAAAGCAGAGACGTAATTCTGAGGTTTTCAAACTGAAACCCCCGGTATTATAATACTAATTATTATTTTCCTTGTCAGTCCATATGAAGGTGGGTGATGATATGAAGATTAACATCATAAAAGATCCCAAAGAGTGAAGCCAAAAGATCCCAACCCCGCCCCCTCTATGTTAGTGGATGGGACATGGGTCAAAATCAAAGTACAAGTCACATACATTCTCTCTGTCTTCTGATGAGTTTAGTTGTAATAAATTATTTGATGCTGTGCAAAGGTGGGTGTGACATCATATCTGACAGCTGTGTGTGTCAGTTTATGTGCTGCATGGCTCTGCTCGCAACTGGGTTGGATGGTCCATATGGGCAAGAACTTAATACTAAGACTCCTCGTCCATACTGCCACTGCGCAGACTCTGGCTCCAAATGACAAAGATGACAGCACCCGTATCAAGAATACTTTAGCGTTATTTTTGTACAGTGGGAGGAAGTGGATACGTGGCATCTATGAGTCTATGAGTTGTGCCCACATAGCTGAATGCATCTATTGTAAGCTGCTTATATTAAAAATGTCAGCTAAATGACTGTATTTTAAAAAGCTGTTTCGTTTTACTTTTACATCACTGTGATTTGCTCTCTTTGTGTTTAAGCTCTTTGTACAAATACTCAGGTGATTCAGGAAGATGTGACTGCTTTTCTTTGATTTGGTTTTGACAAGAATTAAATGTTAAGCTAAAAGTCATGTCCCACTCATTTGATTTCCCACTACATCAACACTCCACTACATGTTCTGACACAATCCCATCCAGCTGGCCCCAGAAAGACCACGCAAACTCACAATTGCCAGCAGGATTTGTAGGATTTTGACTTTAACCATACAACTGCTGCCAACATTTCTCTGACAGCAATAATACATCAGGCAAACACACACACACACACACACACACACACACACACACACACACACACACACACACACACAAAGAGGACTGGCCAGTGACATTCCTGGCATAATACCAAATGTCTCTGTAATTACAACAACAGAGGAGCACTGGCTGCCCCACACTAAGCTGGACTTCAAGAAGGACATTGATATTGGGAGAAAAAATGATGCTGGGAAAAAAGTAAGAGACACAGATAAATGTGGAGGGGTTAAGGCAGGGAGGTGCAGCCAGCTGTTATGTAAGCCATGTCTTTATGTGGGAGTGAAGACATATGGCTGAGCTAAGAAGGAAACCATTTTACTGAAAGCGTCCTACAGTCCCAACAAGAAGGCATTTATGAGGTGTTTTTGGTCAGATTTATGATAATTCATCCCAGGGGGGGTATAAATGATAAATGTGTACACAAAAATCATATATTTCCCTAAAAAAACAAAAAACAAAAATGTCCACATCATTGTGATTGCAGAAAAAAGTGAAGATATCACTTAAGTGGATAGGATTCCTTTACAGGGGACCCTGAATGTATGTACAGGCCAGCGTCCATGGCAGTACATCTGATTAGGGATGAATGACAACATCATCACGTCATCAGTATCGGCCTATATTGTTTTTAAAATTAAATATCGGAATCAGCCAACATGATGATAATATCGGTACATCAGCAGTATTGGCCAGTATCGATTTTAAAATAACATTCAGAGTTGGCCAACATGCTTTTTCTCATTTTGCACAATGAATGGATATTACATACATTGAAAAGCATTCTATTATATCTCTCCATCTGCTGGTGACCAACTGAAACTGCACCATATTCTCACTCCCAGCTGACATCTGCATTTGATGGACTAGGTATCCTAGGTGCGTCTCTTGTTGACGTCCTAGGATGTTGTATCAATTTACGCCTGTTACATGCAGTGTCTTTTCAAATTAGAGCTCAGTTTTCACATGAAATGAACAGTTTCCGCTCGGTATGCATACAGTCTTTTTTTTTAAATAAACTAGGTCAGAAAAACGTTGTATTTATGGTAATTTCCTCATGCAACAAAAGCACGTGGTTAGGTTTAGAAAAAAAATAAATCATGGTTTGGCTTCACATTCATACGGGAAGCATATACATCAGGCTCCTGGGTGAAAGTGCAGTGTTTGTTGGCCCTACCAACCACCCCTGCAGCCTGCCCTATAGGGACTTACCAGCTCCTTATGTTACGCTGTTAATTGGAGGCGTTTCAAACTGTCGCACATCATACTGCAGCAAAAGGAGGGCTTTTCTCATTGGTGTCTGATGTGGAAATCACTGACCAAGAGGCAGTATTTGACAACGTAATAAGACAGTGTTCGACAATGACATCCCTAGGAATGTCCCCTCTAAGGCCAAATTTCCATTTGTACACAAAAAATATGAAAATCTGAAGGGTAGATTGCCATGATATTTAGTGAACATATTCTTGCTCCTCAGAGGATGAATCCTTTCCATTTTACATACTTTATATGTTTTCCTTTCACCTCTCTCATCATTTCTTGTAGTGCCTCCCCCAGCCCTCAGTACATAACTACTAATAAAGCTCTAAGAATAGCAAACTTGTCAGTATATTGTTCATTCCACCCCTCTTCAGTTTTTATACTTATTTCTGCAAAATTACATCATACCTCTTTGAACAAAATCAGTCCCTTTCTATTGGTAAGCTTTGTTCAATTTCCACATAGTAAAATATCAAAGCTTTCACATCTTGTCTTTTCAAATCTGGATTGGATTTAGAAAGCTTGTTCGTTTGTCTGTCTGTCTTCAGCCCTCACAGGGTCAGTAGAGGTAGCAGGGAGCAGTTAAGGACATGGACATTGCAGAGGGAATTGTGCATTACAGATAAGAAGAAAAAACATAAGAAATAAAACATTTATTAAATGTAGTGTATGTTCATTGTACGGTGGAGTATTATGAAAAACTAATCCTGATGTTCTCCATACTGTGCTCCTGAGGGATGTCGGTGGGGTTGGGTGTGTTGCATTTGGCCAGCGAGAGTAAATAATAGATTATTTTCCACATTACCTGGTCAGTCAATGATGTCATCTTTCCACTGAACGTCAAAGTTCATTATCGACTCTGGAAATGGCATATTGACAAAACAATCTCAAGTCGAGGGGCTCTGTGCACCTGTGTTAGACACTGTGACAATCACAGCAATAACGTTTGCATATTTGCATATTTGTTTATATGGGTGTGCCTTTACCAAAAAAGTGATTAAAATATTATTAACGCAAGCTCTTAACCTGCTGTGAGCAGATGAGCAGCAGAATGTGCAGGAAACACCCATTCTTGGCACCATGATTGTAGTGCACCAATGGATCAGTATCGCCACACCCTCTATCACCCCACAGCAACACACCAGGATACCAAACAGGCACAGGCCAGGACTGTGCTTTGTGCTGTGCGCCAACACCTTGAGCTGGAATTTTATTTAACCCCTGAAAGTCGGAGATCGAACAGTCAGTCGGAGACCCCTCAGTCAACTGATATTGCTTCAAATCAGGCAGTCTTCTTTTTTGCTAGTCAGTGTGTTGTGCAGTGTACTTCTGGGGATGCTTTAGTCCCCAGATTTTGCTGCAGAGTGAATGCTCTTGAATTTCATGCTACTCTTTGGTATAGCGAGCTGCAGACATGATGCAGCGGCACAGGGGAGTATGGCCAGGTTCACAACCTATTTTTCCTGTTTTAACGGAGCATTTCCCCAACACATTCCCCACCCCCAGATCAATGCTGCCAGGTTCCGTCGTTGACAGACCTGGCCAGATGCGGGCAGCTAGCTAGCATGCTGTCAGCGAGAGCTGTTAGTGAAGTCATCTAGCAGAAGAGCTAGCAATATCTTCCTGCAAAGATCTCTCATGTTGACTGTCACTGTACCAACTGAACTGAGTTGAGTTGAGTAGTGTACTATTGAAAGAGTTGATATATAGGCGCGAAATGGGTTATGGAAATGAGAGCCAAATTCGAAAATATAGATTAATTATCAACCGCATAGAAATCAACCTATGGTCAACAATCACTTTTAATAGTGACAAAAAAAGCTTATGCTTATTTTTCTTTTGCATAAATAAATGAGATATTGTTTGTTTACTACTGTGATTGCAATTCATTTCCTACTTCAGGCACCGTAATGCTCTGTTTCTTCCATGTTGTCAATGTCCGAGTAGGAAAAATCAACCACCGCCACGGTCCGATGGTTAACAGAACCACTGCCGCTGGCGCGGCACTGTGGCCGTCAAGTGCCACCCCCCAACACACATTGGCAGTGGTGCGCAGGGGCAACGTCGACACTATCTCCCACCCCAGCCCACTAGGTGGCCGTACCTACACTAGTTGCTAACGGTTGCCAACTGCTAGTAATGGAAGAAGAAGAGGAAAAACTTCGAGGCAACAACAACTTGAATTTCACGGGTGAGTTTCTTATCAAAATAGTCTTATTAAAAATTTGAAGCAACCGGAGTTGATACTATGGCGGCCGAGACGTACATAAAAGGCTTTTTTCGCAGCGCCGGCCGTGGTGGAAATAGAGCAGTGGGCTGAAGCAGAGCAGCGCGGCGCGTCGGCCGGCGCAGGTTTGTTCATAGAATAAAATGGAGGTGGGCGTTTTGAGTGTGTTGCACTTGACTTCCGGTCAGCGTCAATCTGTCAATGCATTAGGTTGTACATCTACAGTAAAAAATTTCCACCTTAAGCAGATACACTCCCATTCTAGTGAAAAGCTTCATTTCCACAGCGAGCGCCGCACAGTGTCTCTGGAGCGTCCCAGAAGCGCCATGGTGCTCTGCTTCGTCGGAGAAATGTGCCAGATCTATTTTCTAGCGACTGCGCTTCCACTGCACATCAAGCCACGTAGCTCAGATCGCACCAAACCCGAAATGGAACGCACACATTATCAGGTGAATTTCAAAATACAACACAATGTACGGAGTTCGGATTATAAACTCTCGTTTTTTTGAAAATCGTGAAGTAATGTTGATGGGAACAGCAAGGCGATCTCAAGTTAAACTTGTTTTCTCTCTTTCTCTTTCTGAATGAACTATTGTTTTGGTCTGGCTCACACTCTATCAATTGCTTTTTATGGTGTGATTTCGCAATTCCCACATGAGTTTGAGGCTCCGCTATATGGCGCTCCAGAAATGCATCCAGTAGGCGAGGGTATGCGCTGTCGGTTGCTCCAGATCCACGGTGCTGCGCAGCACGGTGCAGACGGAGTATGTGGAAATTGGGGGTTACATAAAGGCTCCAGGATAACATTATCTTCTGCCTTCTGCATTGAGGTGGTGAATTTACAGCTCTCAGATATTTAATATGACACAGTCTCTGGCTTTTGTGTGATATTCTCTGTTGTTGCACATTTCCTCTCGGTCATTAGCGCTGTTAGCTTGTTCAGTATATCACATGAATGCTACTGTCAGACTAAACATCACCCTGAGCCAGTTTTTATATAAAAAAAATAATAATTATTGAAGCTGACTCTGATCCAACTGACATAATTCTAAACACTTTTGAAACTGATGCTACATGACCAAGGAAAACACACACACACACACTAATACTAACATATACCTCATGAAATTTTAGAAAGGTATGAAGGTATGAAAAACACACGCTGTCCCATAGTATCCAAAAAGGTTGCATTACTTTGTATAATTTGCCTCTCACTCTTGTTACATCATCCAAAAATCAAATAATGCTATTCTTTCAGTATGACTTTGTGTTGAGAGTGGAGATGTCATCATCAAAGCTTTCAGGCTAGAGGATTACATATATCTGTTTTTATGAGTGCCAACTTAAAAAGACTAACACTTTGGAATGCTCTCACTTTAGTTTCACTTTCTGCCTCTCTAACCCAGCACTCACAGATCATCCTGCCAAAGGCTGGTGGGAGTACAATGCTCTCACACAGAGCCATGAGTGGCCCCTCACATCTAGAACCACTGAAGCCATTTTTGGTTTACTAGTGGTATTTTTTTTATTTGTCAGGGGATTTTAACCTGAAAATTATACTTATTAACAGATACAGAATCAAAGAATTTATCCTGTGTCATATCTGCTTCTCACTTCCTCATCTACCACCAGTGCATGTCCATTGTGCATTATGCAGATACAGTAGATAGATCAATAGACTACGATCACACACAGCCCACACACACCTCCCACTGCTGGAAACTTGAACCCTAGTGGTGACGCAGAGGAGAGAAGAATAGATTTCATAAAGACACTAATGTTTCGGCAGCTGTTAATCATTCTCCATGTTGTCAGCTACTCTGCACACATCCATCTACTAAAAAAACAGAATCAGGTTTCATTAAATGTGTGTACACAGTTGTGGTGTATGGTATGATGTATGTATGTATCCCTTTCTTTGCGATTATCTTTCATCACAAAAAAGCCTAACATACACAGCTGAACTGCAGTATAAATGCATGAATGACCTCAGCAGCATCAGGCATTTGAGAGACTGTATCAACTTCGTGACAATCAGATAGTCATAGCCAGGATCAGCAGTTGGATACAGATATGGGTATTATCTTTGATGTTGTCCTCCTTCAGTAACTGGTATGGCAGCACACATTAATAGTGAGTTACAAAATCCTAATTATCTGTTTTTCTGTGCAACAGTCCAGGAACTTCTTCTAGATGCCCATTCAGCAACATGTTGTTTGTTTAAACACTTTTTTGTGGGATGTATTTAAGAGTTTAACACACATTGCCTGCAACCCTGTATGGGGAGCAGTATTACAATTTGTGAGTCCATAAAATCCCAGACCTTATCTGAATTGTCAGGAGGGGGGAACAAGCAATAATGCCAAGATCCACAAAGAATATTACTGAGGCAACAGTCTGATATCAAGACAATGAAACTGAGCTTCCTTGTTGTTGTTTTTTATCTTGTGAGTTTGTTTCGGCAGTTAAGGTTAAGAACATTTGTTTTTTTTGTTTGTGTAAAGTGTATATGATATGACATATATATATCTGTAATATATATTGAAATGTATCACATATTAATCTTCAAAAAGGTTTAACATAAACTGCACTGGTTTTGTATACATCAAAAGGTAGGTGGACCATTTTACAAAATAATTTTACACAACTAATCCAAATAAACTACTACTATACAAATAACTTGTACATAAAAACATAAATAGACCTACACCTGCACGCAC
Source organism: Epinephelus awoara (assembly GCA_035609425.1). Classification (NCBI taxonomy): domain Eukaryota; kingdom Metazoa; phylum Chordata; class Actinopteri; order Perciformes; family Serranidae; genus Epinephelus; species Epinephelus awoara. Next base: position 4,931,173 of record CM069313.1, on the reverse strand, counting down.
ACACACACACACACACACACACACACACACCCACACACACACACACACACACACACCTATGCACTGTACTAGAGCCACCCAAATCTGCATGTGTCTGCATGTTTTTGTCTGTTAGTCCATCTTGTTTGTTCCCACTGTCACTGTCATTGTCTTGTCATTGCCACGCATTGCCAAGTTCAAGATGACTTGAATAGCTCTATTTCGAAAGTATTAGGTTGACTCACCATGACACCATTGTATTCATATACTGTAATACCCTTCTATTAATCCAGGCTAAGGTCAATGATCTAACATGTCATATTCTAAAATAAGGGGGTTCATCTGTGAATGAAAGGGATCCAGGAGGCCATGTACTCCAGATTAAAACAGAGCATTAGGGATATTATATGTTTATATCCGAGTGCTCAGAGAGGGAGAGACAGATTCAAACTATTGATTCAAGCTGCTTTTCTGAAGCAAAACAAAAGTTTACATGACCTAAAAAAAGAGAAAACATTGCATGCCCTGCGATGTGACTACTGCACATCGCGATGGCGATGTTCAAACTATATATAGTACAGCCCTAGTATGTATGTATGTATGTATATACATATATCAGCTACAGTATGTCACTTTTATTGTTTGCAATGTCGAAATGTGCTCCAAAGACAGAAAGACAGTCAGTCAAGTGACAGAAAATAATTGTTTAAGAGTTTTGCTAATCAATTGGTCACTCAAATTAACATGCCAAAACCATAGATTTTATAAAATAAGGGATGTAGCCTGTGACGTCCCCCATAGGTTTGCGAACTCCCCTTTTGAAGCCTTGAGTTTAGCATTTCAGAGAAAGCCACCTTGGATTTTTGGAGCCCGAAGTGGAAATAATTAGAAGAGAGGGTGCAGCCAACCCTAATGCTAACTTAGTTAGAACTGCGCATTTACAGCTATGATTAACTGTGATAATGCTCATTTTCGCAAGCAAAAAAACAGTCTAACCACCAAAATGTAGATGTTATTAATGGAAAAACTGAATAACCGAGTCCTTAGAGGGTCTTTTGTACAACAAAAAGCTGTACAAGACTTTTTAGGTGACCAAAATGCTGCAATTAATTGTGATGAACTGAAAACACACTAAAATGGCGTTAGCTTTAGCTACACCTCTGTGAATGAAGGGTTACACCAGTGTTACATTACCTAGCCAACACTGTTGCCATGGTAGCGACTTGACAACAAACAGCACAAACCTGTCACTCAGAGCAGCCACACTTCTAATTATGCGTAACTTTAAGCCTTGGTGTTATGTAAAAATCCATCCCCTGTACAGTTATCATGAAATTAGCTGCAGAGATCAAAATCGTTTTTTGTACCAGGCTGTAAACGTATTTATTTTTGCTGTAATGTTGGTCATTCTAACATGGGGGTTTGTGGGGACTGACTCGCTCTTGGAGCCAGCCTCAAGTGCCCATTAGAGGAACTGCAGTTTTTGACACATCTGCATTGGCTTCATTTTTCAGCCCAGGAAGTTTCCGCTTGGCCAAAGCATTCACTAGTTCCAGCTTCTTTTATGTGAGAATTCATCTCATCATGAATAAAATACTTTTCAATATGAACTGTTGGTTGGACTAAAAAGCAACATGAAGACGTAACATTGGGCTCTCAGGATTTGTAATGGGCATTGTAAGGGGCGGCAGTAGCTCAGTCCATAGGGACTTGGGTTGGGAACCGGAGGGTCGCCTGTTTGTGCATGTGTGTGTCTTTCTGACAGATTATAAAGTCAACATTAATTGAGAATTATATTAAAAAAAAAAAATAGATAAATCAATAATGTAAATAATTAGTTTATGCCTTATGCTTAGCATATATTTAAATGAATCCCTTTCAAATAACTCCCTTTGCTAAAAAAGACTTTTTGATCATTCACATCATACTTGCTAACATACTTTAACTGTCTTCAAATTGTCAGTCAATGATTGTGAAATTGTGATGGTGAAAAGGCCACAGTCTATAAGTCAGACATCTATGAATATATGCACTTTAGCCACTTGCGGCTCGATTTATCTTAATGAGTGTTGGATGTTTGATGAGACTGCGGTATTTGTGATGTTCTGTAAGGATAACACACCCATCTGCCTTCTAATAAAAACATCAGATTATCAGCTATCACTCTCTGTCCTCACCCAACAAGTCTGTCTGCATCTAAACCTCTCTGTTCATCACACCATCCCATCCATCCACACTACAAATCAGCTCATGGTGATGCACACACACTTTGCCAATTCCACTCTTCATTTTGCTATGTTTGTGCATTGTCAGCAGAAAGGGCCAATTAAGCTGTTGTCTGTAATGCAATAAAACATTAATAACCATGAGGAAAGAAATTCACTGAGCTCAAAAAGGCTGCTATCTGTGTCTAGACTCAAATCTGGACATCCAAACAGCCTGTGTTCTACTGTTGTATTGCTCACTGGCACTACAGAAGGGAGATGTGACTCCAGATACACGATGGGATCAAAAGCCTTGGAGAATGTCTGATAAAAGACAAAACAAAACAAAACAAAAAAAAAAAGACTGTGAAACATCAGTGTGCAGCAGAAAATAACATAAATGGTATTTATTACAATATTGAGCCATTTAGTTTCATACCCTTTTTTTGCTGCAAAAAATTAAGATTTGCTATTCTAGACAGAATTAATTACGATTGTATTGAATGGATAATCATAGGAGAGACAGTGATTGAAGTCCAGCAAAAATGGCTTTAATCTTCTGCCATCATGTGATAATTAAATGTATCAGTTTTGTGCAGGGATTTTTGTTGCACTATGCCCGCATGAAACAAAGCATTGTCTTGTGGCACTATCCCCAGTGGTAACACAGTGACAGGTGGCTAAAAAACACCTACGTGTAGTGGCTAAAAAGCCGCTGGAAACGCTGCGATGACTCACTAAAAAGCAACCATTTTGTTTGTGTGTTTGTTGGTCTCTAACAGTGGTCTGCATCTTGGCAGACATCTCACCAAGGTGGCACACCATCCACCATTCCCTCCACCTGTCGATGTCAAAGTCAGCTCCTATACTACATCACATTAGAAATGTTGATATGATACATATGAAATGTACGAATGTGATCGGTGATGAATCGGTGATGTATAATGCCAACATTTTCTTCCGGCTACTGAGCTGCCAACTCTACAGTTGCCACCAGCTCTAGGGGTGATTTAGGCCACTGTGATGAGGTCAAAATATGTCAAAGGATGTGTTTACAGCTTGTTCTACTGCCTCGGTGTGGATTCCCAAAAACAAAACAATAAAAACAAACAAAAATGGAATTACCACCTTGTATGTCTCTGCGAACTACTCAAGTTGCTCTTACAGAAGATCTATACAATCACCACAGTTTAAAGATGGACATCCAATATGAGAGTCACCAATTCAGTATCTGACCAAATGTCTCCCCCTCTGTTCCTGAGATATGATGTTCAGTAATGGCCAGATAAGTGTTCTTGCAGGACATAATGATGATGTCACCGTGAAGTTGACCTTTTGGATATAAAATGTCATCAAGTTATTATATCATATTAGACATTTGAGCAAAACTTTGTCATAATTAGCTAATTATGACCAAAAACACATTTTGTGAGGTCAGAGTGACCTTGACCTTTGACCACCAAATTCTAATCAGTTCATTGTTGAGTCCAGGTGTAAGGTTGTGCCAAATTTAAAGAAATCCCCTCAAGGTGTTCTTCAGATACTGCACTCTACAGAATGAGATGAATGCAAGGTCACGGCAACCTCCATCTTTGACCCTTGACTACCAATATCTAATCACTTCATCGTTGAGTGCAAGTGGACATTTGTGCCAAATTTGAAGAAATTTCCTTGAAGCATATTTGAGATATTGCAGTAACAAAGATGGAGCAGATGTAGGTACGTACGTACGTACAAACAGACAGCCTGAAAACATGGGCTAACGCCAGTGTTAAGGCCACTTTGGCATTTAAATAATTCAATTTTTTCTTGAGCTGTTGTTAAAATATTGGTTTCACAAGAATGATTAAGACAAGGTCATGGTGACTTTGACCTTTGACTTACAATCTCACAAGGCGTTCTTGAGATATTGCATTCACGGGAGTGGAACGTAAAGACATACGGACAGATCAATGGACAACCTGACAACATAATGCCTCCGGCCACGACTAACGCTGGCAAAGAGGCATACTGACAGCTTGTAATTATGTAAGTCAAACAGTCTGAAGAAGTACAGTATCTGCTTTGTGGTCTTTTATAGCCCTGTGGTGGTTCAGACTAGAGGACAGACTGATTGAAAGGTATGTATCATTGACTTTTGCCAGTACCACACAAAACGTGCAAGTAAGCTCATTTTAGAGAGTAAATTTTCTTAAATACTTACAAGTTCTAAGAAACATGTACTTTATTTGGGTATTTTTATAATTTTATGCTATTTTGTTCTTCTACTGTGCTGTATTTCAGAGGAAAATATAAAACTTTACTACATTTACATGACAGCTGTAGTTGCACTTTACTATAAGGATTAATATTTGAAATACTAAACAGAGTTTATAAAATATAATATAATACAAAAAAAAATTCTGACCTGGTGTCTGGGGGATGCACCAAATTGACTGCAATTCTGTCGTAGTTCTCATTTGTTTGAAGTTGATTCTTTTGAAAAAAGTGACAGCCGCAGTGACAGATCCATCAAATTTTTGCCTCTGCTGTGCTCAGTGAGACGAAAATAGTCGAGCGCATAGCAGTTTGACTGCACAATATCCGCAGCATATGTGAAAATGGCATAGTGTTGCCCCTCTGGTCACTCGGTCACTGTTGTATCTTACTATCAGGCTGCACTCATAAGCCATCTTAATCAGCTACATTAGGCTTCACATTCTAGTTGTTATTGTATGAATACTACAGGCCAATATACAGGTACAGTCAGAGAAACGCACTAATGCAAACTCTTACATAGTTCATATACATGCACGTACATCTACATTGTGTTTTACTCGTTGATTGAAGATGAAACTGTGACTGTGAGGTTCAAGTGATAACTCTCAGCATTAATTAAAGGCTTTAACACCCAATCCAATGTGCTGGGGTATCCTACTAAAAAAAACATCCAGTACAACTGCCCAAATACGACTGAACTGTACAGTACCAATACTACTACCACCTATAACAACAAACAATTTAGTTCAATTATTCACCTCTTTTTCTCTATTTTCAATATCTAAAAGAATTAAGTTAATTCTACATCCTCTCTATCTGCTATAGACTGCAGTAAAAAAAAAGCCTCTCAGACTTTTGGCAAACACATACACACATGTGTGTGCATAGATCCATATTTTTTGGCAGCAATGGTTATTAGCATAGCCAACAGTTTGAACCCAAGAAATTAGCGTGTGTGTGCCTGCGTGTGTGTGTGTGTGTGTGTGTGTGTGTGTGTGTGTGTGTGTGTGTGTGTGTGTGTGTGTGTGTGTGTGTGTGTGTGTGTGTGTGTGTGTGTGTGTGTGTGTGTTGGCAGCCTGCCACAATTATCATCACAGTGCCATGGCCAACTGGATAGACCTTGCAAACGAGCTGACATCAGCTAGGGTTATGTTTGTGTGTGTGAGTGGTGAAGAGTCTGGTATTTTCAGCTCTCATGCCATGGTTACAATTCAGCTTAAATTAAATACATGTAAAATGTAAAAGCACATCATATCAACATAACTTCTCTTCAACTTCACGCAAAGACAAAATCGGTCAGATTACAGGAATGCAATATTAATCATGTTTTGTCCACCCCTTTAACATACTGTGCATGAGGGAGCAGAGAAACATTCCTCAGTAATATTCAGTCTAATCAAACACCATCTGATCATAGAACTATCAACACTGTCAACTCACAATGATTATTATAAACTTGACAAAGATGGATTTGTTGCATGCATGCTGTACTGCTTTGCACTGATCCTGCAGCAGAGGCTAACCAACCTTCCCAGGAATACTTGCCTATGCTAATGCCTCAAAACAAAATGAAACTGTGATGTCATCATTGTCCCTACGTACCCATGTCAGCCAGCCACGATACATAAGTGAGTGGATCAACTTTCCAATCATTTTAAAAAATCCCATTAAAATTTCAATGTGTTCACTGACTGAAGCAAATTTTAGAGGCAGTGCAAATGATAAAAGATATGAGAAACGAAAAAATGCGGCAGAGTGTCAAAGGCTTGTCATTACAAGTGTCTCATATTCAGGTAAAATCCCGATGAGATTAAGACACTTTCATTTATACTCAGCCAGATATATGGATGTCTTTGTTTTGCTGGGTACATGTAAATTGGGTCGGCCCTCCTCCAGTCCACAAGGCGGTGGTAAGGCACCTGAAGCTGTTTGTTTACTCACAAAAACACCACTAAAACTTAAGCAGTTCAGTTACATGATAAAGGTATCCATAAGATAACACAAAGATATGAATGAATCATATTAGTGGATGAGGAGTAAGATAAAAGTTTTCTCATGTTCTCAGTCACACCACTACCTCAGCCAGACAGAGCAATGCTCTCTCACCCACACAGGTCATTCAGTAGTTGACCTGATTGGGGATCAGATAAATGCTACAGCAGCTCGAGGCATCTTGTATTTGATCGTTTGTGTAGAAATAGTTGGAACTGTTTTTTTCTTTATTACTAATATGGAACTAATAGCAGTGTCATTTCAGTGTAACTTAAGCTGCTGTATCCCAGGGACAGACCATGGATGTATGAAGAACATCAGTCAATGTATCAGTGAGCAGTGAGATGCCATTATGTATGCAGATGACTCAACTTTGTTCTGTGCTTCATCAACATTAGTGGAGCTAAGAGGCAACACAGTCTCTGACTTGCCTTTCTCACCACTAAGTCAGTGTGTAGCACCCAGGCCAGTCCCTCAGTGATATAGACACCAAGGTATTTGAAGCTATCCATTGTCTCTACTAAAGACTCATTAATATTAATGGTGACATAGTTCCTTCCATGCTTCTTCCCAAAGTCCACTATCATCTCCTTAGTTTTGCTGACGTTCAGGAGTAGGTTGGTGTCTTGACAGCAGCAGGTCAGGTCCTCTTTCATGTAGGCCTTTCTTTATTGCTATCTGTGATCAGGCCCACCAAAGCTGTGTCATCAGCAAAGTTGATGATGGTGTTAGAGTCTGAAGTGGCTACACAGTCATGTGTGTGCAGCGAGTACAGCAGGGGACTAAAAATGCAGCCCTGGGGTGCTCCTGTGTTAAGTATGAGGTTGGAAGAGGACTGTCCACCCATTCTTACCACCTGGGGTCTACCTGTCAGGAAGTCAAGGGTCCATATCCACATGCACAGTGAAGTGCTCCTTGAGCTTTGTGACCAGCCAGAAGGGAACTATGGTGTTAAATGCTGTAGTCAATAAACAGCAATCTCACATAGCTCACACTGCAGATCTCATTCCTGTCCAAATGCTCTGTCTCCCTTTCTCACACATATACACACACACACACACACACACACACACACACACACACACACACACACACACACAAAGGAAGACTCGAAAACCTGATATGTCACATACACACTTCTCCACCCATCCAGGTCACTTTCTCCTGAGCAGCAGTGTGTAAGCAGACGTAGTGTGTCTTTTCTGCAGAGCTCCAGACCGCTACTATTAAGTCGCATTTTGCGACCATGGAGCACCAGTGCAACTTGCAAATATCATTAATATATTAACTAGAGAGCTATTAGCTTGTTTCAGGTTACTGTAAATAAATCCTTACATTCATTCATTCATTCATTCATTTTTTATTTCTGCATCTTGCCATATATTTGGCCCATCCTTCATGGGATTACAAGACACCACAGCTCCAGACCGCTACTATTAAGTCACATTTTGCTCCCATGGAGCATCAGTGCGACTTGCAAATACTATTAATGTAGAGAGCTGTTAGTGTGTTTTCAGCTCACTGTGAATAAATCCTCACTTTTAAAGGCCCAGCGGCAACAGTTTAACTTTCTGCTAACTGCTAACATCTAACTGTTGACTGGAAGCTCCAAGTTTACAGCAAAAACATCAACACTTCCAGCCCGAGATGAGCCAGGTGCTTCAAAATTAGTACCAGTGGTTCTCTTTTGAGTTATGAAATTATAACAATACTTTATAACTTAATAACTATAACAACAGTATTTTATTAAACTTTATTGTAATGGTACTTTAACTTTATAATGACAGTACTTTATTTAATTTCATTATGACAGTAGCCACTTTATTTAACTTTATTGTAGCTGTAGCTCATTTCATAATTTTGTATTTTAGTAGTCTACACCCACTGATACCGTCTGGTCCTGCTGCTTTCTTGGTATTCACATGCTTGAAAGCTCTCCTGACATCATACTCAGAAAGGGAGATGGGTGTGAAAGGTTCAACCACCCATCGATTAACCTCTGCCTCAGATAGGAAAGATTAGCAATTAGTTGCTTTTTTAACTGAAGGGACTGTGTGCGTTTGTATTGTTTTGAGAAATTTCTTTCTGCTTTCCTGTGTGACCTTTTCAGACAAATGATAATGATGATCAACTAATTGAATTAGCAATTTGTATAAATAAATCATTCAATTTATACTTGCAATCGAAGTGTAATTAATATTTAATTTACTAAGGTGGCAGTTAATCAAGAAATCTCAGACAGGAAAATGCAGTGAAGGAGTGCTGAATAAGTACAGTCCAATGTTGGCATTTGTCTGAGATCAGCAACCTAAAATTTAAAATGATACTACAGTGATGCTGCACAGAAATACGCATGACTTTATAAGTAAGACTGTAATTTAACACCAGGAATCTAATGCTAATAGCTATAACCTAAAACACAAATTTTCTTAAACAAATGATCTTTATTGTTTTCTACACAAACACTAGCCTTGTAATGCTAACAGATGAAATTAAAGTCTTTAAATCTTGGATATTTTCTTTGTCAAGTTTTCCCCTCAAATATAAAACTCATTCAAGGTGCCTTTTTGGCATTATGCCTTATTTCTCTTGGGGACTGAGATGCCATCCATGGACAGCAATATCCCCCTGTGACAGCAGTTACTGCAGAGCCCTGCTGCTGTTTTCTCTGAGCGCTATCATATATGGGACACTCCACATGAAGTTAGACTCTACAGAGTTTACTTGTGTCTTTGAGAGGCTGCAGCCAGCCTCTGGGACCAGAGCAAAATACAGCACTGCAGCAGCAACCTGTCAGTGTGTGTTGGTTCTATGCCATAGGTAGGTCTCCTAGAAATAGGCTGCCAGTGCAGCCAGCCAGCCATCCACACCTCACATCAGCCATGATGTATGAGGCGCTACACTGAGCTCATTATTCAAACTCTTTGCATGCTCTGCTCTCCCTCTCTGACACACTCTCACACACACAAAATCACATGCTCACCTGCTCAACTCACATTATGTAGGTTGCTGCGACAACTGCTAAGGGTCACAGCACAGAAAAAAAGAAAATCTTTATCCTACTTTTCCCTGTTTTAAAAAGCAGGACAACAGGGAGCACAGGGTTTTTGTTGTACAGAACAGGCTCCTATGAAAAGGCTGTAATGTGCACTGGCTTACACTGATGCCAGTTTCATTTCACCTAAAGACCAAATGAGCCAGTAACATTTTGTCATAAACATAATGAAATTTCATTTGTGATAAGATCAAAAAAAGAGAATATTTATTACATTTTTGTAACTTTACTAACTGATTGGTCAACAACACTATTTTTCACAAAGACTGGCCGGATGTAAAGAGGGCACTATAACTGCATACCTACAGGGGTAGTAACTTGAAATTCAAAGAGGTCCAGTTCTGCCCAGCAAAGGTCTGAACCTCATAATGTCTAAACTGCATGTAATGGTATTTGTGCAAATATATCAATCATCCAGGAGCACCACTCTTAACATTAAATGATGTAATTCCTGCAAGCAAAAGAATACCACAGTGGCAAGCCCAGTTGTTATCAGAGGGTATACAGAGTATACCCACTTCTTCTTCTGGCCTGTTACAGTATACCCAACTTTAAGCCAAAAAAAAATATTGGAATATATAGGACAATATACCTACTTCCTCCTTAGAAACCTACATATCTACCTAATGGGTTACCCAACTACCAACACCACAACACTGTTTCACTGTCAATAGTATTGATGGTGAAATATGGACAGAAATCTGGGCCGAGACTTCCTCCTCTGTGTGATAGTCATATCAGCTAATTTCCACAAATAAATAAATATCGTATCTGTTTGCATATGAATGCAGATAAGTTTAAAAACAGCTAATATAGAGTTAAATTGTAATCAGACGATAGCTGATGGGTTCTGAGATTGCATTTAGGCCAACACGTTCCACTTCTTCACACAGACTGTTTACCTGCCGGTGAAACGTGATTGGCTGCACCCAGTGTCTATAACCACAATCATCTGCAAAAACAACGCTCTGCGAATATATTATTATTCCCATTAATTTATCAGAAATTGGTCATGGGTCCAGACTAGGGCTGCCACGATTAGTTGACTAATCAATGACTAATCGACTATTAAAATAATCTGTGACTATTTTAGTAGTCGACTAATCGGTTTGAGTCATATTTCATAGAAAAGTACTATAAAAGTACCCTAAAATACTCTTACTGCAGCTTCTTACGTTCAGATATTGGCAGCTTTACACACTCTCCCGTGACAGTGAACTAAAACTCTTTGGCGTGAGTATGAAACAAGACATTAGATGACGTAATTTTGGGGTTTGGGCGAGACAGACCAACATTTTTCAACATTTTTCGATGAAATGATTAGTTGACTAATCGAAGAAATAATCAACAGATTAGTTGACAGTGAAAATAATCGTTAGTGGCAGCCCTAGTCCAGACAAAACCTCCACTTGGTTTTTTAGGCTTCAGCAGTTCCAGTTAGATGCTAATGTCAGCAAACTAACATGCTCACAGTTAAAATACTAACATGCTGATCTTTAACTGAATAATGCTGTTAACCAACATCAACCAAACTAGGATGTTCATCATCCTAGTTTAGCTTGTTAGCATGCTAAGATTTGAAAATTAACAGTAAACACAGAGTACAGCTGGAGCTGATGGGATTGTCATTAGCTTTGTGGTTAGTTGGTCATAAACAAGAAGTATTGGACAAACCAAAATGTAGATGTGATGATGGCAATAGAGGTAAAGACAGGTGATCACCAAAGTTATTACAATTCATCACCCTTATTTATTCATCATGAATGTCTGTATCAAATCATGGCAATTCTTCCAGTAATTGTTATGATATAATGAAAAATGTCAGCCTCATTGGGACACTAAAGTCCCAATCAGTCACTAAAGTCATTAAGATTCTTTCTCTGAGGACCATGAATGCCTTTTAAACATTTATAGCAATCTATCCAAAGATATTTCAGTCCAAACTGAAGAGGTGGACTGACTGACCAAACAACCAACATTACCATCCCTGCGGCAGGAAATAAAAGGCAATAGTCATTAGAATGACAAGGGTGAAAAACCCTTTGTGACAGGTCTCTTGAATCATTGGTGTGCTCAACAAATGTGATGGTGTTCTGTCCATTATGGCCTGAAAACCACAATCCCAGTACAAATGGATGCTGTCCATCTTTTGCCCTCTGCCCTTCATTCTGTGTCGCAGATTTAAAATTCTATATGTTGATATTTTGACCTGAGGGTGGTGCTAGAGGGAAAACTATATGGAAATTATTCAACAATGCAAAGTAGTTGCATATGGATGTGATTCTTCAGAGACAGGAATTGGGACTGGGTAGCTGTTCAGACAACAAGAAGAGTCGGTTTGTGTTTATGGTTTAGTAACTGCATCATTTAGTAACTGCAGCAAGAGAAAAACAGTGTGACTTCACAATTACATGTCATGGTTCCTCAGTCACAGAGCCTCCTCTCATCTGCCCTGCGCTTTTATCTCATTTCATTTTTCTCCCTCCTCTCTGCACTTCTCGCCAGCCTTGTTCCTTTCCTCTCCTTTCTTCCCATCTACTCTGCACTAGAACATTCCGCTATGATCAATCAGATTACATAAGAGCACTGCAGTGAGAAGCAGCAAGGAAGAGAGAAACAGACTACAGAGATGTGAGGGGTACCATGCCATCTCACTTTCACTCTTTTACACCACTACTTCTACCCCCACCTCACACACACATAGACACACACACACACACACACACACACACACACACACACACACACACACACACACACACACACACACACACACACACACACACACACACACACACACACAAAAACGCACACACACAGACACCTGATCCTATCTGCAAGTGTCCACACTGCAGTGAGGGTCACACAAAGGTGGTTTCTTCAACTGTAAGAAAGTGCATTTGGCAGCTTAAAGAAAGCGAAAAGCAGGATTCATTCTGCTCCAGAGCACACAAAGGCTATAAAAATATCTAGAGGGTCAATGGAGCTGAATACCAATTACCAAACACTTACCAAACCAAGACATTTCTACGTATGGCAATTGCACCGCCTTAACTGTAATGCACTACAGAGGGTGGTGGTAGCTCAGTCCATAGGGACTTGGGTTGGGAACCAGAGGGTCGCCTGTTCAAGTCAAATATGGAGCGTGGAGTGGTGGCTAGAGAGGTGCCAGTTCACCTCCTGGGCACTGCCGAGGAGCCCTTGGGCAAGGCGGCACCCCCCCCCACCGCTTGGGGCACCTAACCAAGGCAGCCCCCTCACTCTGACATCGCTCCACTTTGTGAATGTATAGGTCCTGTTTGTTCATGTGTGTGTCTTTCAGACATGTGTGTTAATGACAAAAGAGTGAAAAAAATTGAATTTCCCCTCAGGGGGATTAATAAAGTATATTTATAAAAAACAAAAACAAAAACTGCCATGTATATCACTAGGATGAAGCTGCCATCCGTGGAGGACCTCCACCCAGTAGTGCAGGAAGACGGCTATCAGGATTATCAGAAACCACAATCATCCCTGCCACACACTGTTCTGTCTGCTGCTGTCTGGCAGAAGATACCGCAGCATCTACTGCACTGGCTCCAGCTGCTTACTGACTCTCTGTTTACATCTCAGTATTATTACTTGTTTATACCTGCGAACATCACAGTACATTTATTTTTCTGTTTTTATATTATATTACATTTTTATATTTTTCAGCTATGTATATATATATATATATATATATATATATATATATATATATATATATATATATATATGTATATATGGGGGGGGGGGGGGGGGGGGGTTAACAGATTTCTAGGACATGAACTGTGGTCTTTTGAATTAAAGTCTTTTTTTGTTTTAACTGATTGACCTCCCTTCCCTTTCGCCCTGTTCAGACTTTCTCACTCTGTATACAACATCAGATGCTCTCAACGTCAAATACTGCTGTAGATGGGTATACATTTTAGTTACAGAAGATGAAAACCCTGTGCATCTCGTAAATACGCTATAGGATGCCTTTGGTATGAATATCACATGCAAAGGGCATGACAAAGCACCAGTATTTGATGACGTAGAAATCAGAGCTGGCTTCACCTGAATTGTTGTGTATATCACTAGAATTACCGCTTCGCGGTTGCATGCAAGGGCCCTTCAAGTTGCACTCACAGTTTACATCCATATTTGTAAACAAATGGATGCTTCACACACATCTCCCCTCCAGCAACACAGAAGATCATACAATCAGCACAGTTTCAAGGTGGACATCCAAGATGAGTGTGCCCAATTCAGTATCTGACCAAATGTTTCTCCTTCTGTTCCTGAGATATGACATTGAGTAATGGCCAGAAAAGTGTTTTTGCTTTTGCAAATATTATAATGTCAGAGTGGAGCTGACCTTTGACCTTCTGGATATTCATCCTTGACTCAAAGTGGATGTTTGTACCTAAAATTCCCTCAAAGTGTTCTTGACATATTGTGTTAAAGAGAATGAGAAGGATGGAAGGTCATGGTTACCTTGTCCTATAACAACCAAAAATTAATCTGTTCATCATTGATTACAAGTGAAAGTTGGTGCCAAATTTGAAAAAAATTCCTCCAAGCATAATTGAGACATTCTTGGATGGACAACCGTAAAGCATAATGTCTCCACAGCTATCGCCTCCGCAGAGGCATAATAAAAAACTTGAAACACATATATGCATATAGAGATAATGAGCATGATTGCAGGCATGACCATGTTTTTGTACTTTGTCTTTTCTACATTTGAAATTTATTATACTGTTTGTAAACTAAAAATTCTGGCAATAAAAAAGACAAAAAAAAAACAAAGGAAAAACATAATTGAAGCTGAAACATTAGCCTAAGGTATGCTTTAAAACTCATGGCTTTGGTAAGAAAAGTGACTTCAATTAGCAAAACCATCTTAATGGAGCACATGCAGTTTACCACAGGCAAACGCTGTTCAGCCACTGAGGCTAATGAATTCCAGGTGTACAGAATCATTACATGAATGTACACAGCACATAAAAGCAGCCACACAGCAGATCTTCAGAGTCAACATAGCAGAGAAAAGAGTGACATGATAAGAACAGTTGTTTGTTCAGTTTTGTGAGGAATACAAACAAGAAGGCAATTCAAGAGGAGCAGACAGTTCATCCTTAGCTGAACGGGTACAGGGATGGAATTTGCTGGAACACAGATTTGTTTAAAGCCAAATATTTAGACTGTATACTTGATAAATGACTGGCGAGACAATTTATAATAGCAGATTTTTAAAAAATGACTTGCCTGTGGTAGCAGTCCAAGTAGCAGAAGAGCATCGCAGCCAGACAGAACAAGAGCAAAAGCAAGATAAAACAGAAAACTAGAGCTAGACTGATAAATGGCCGGGTCTCATCAGCCAATATTAGCCCAGTATTGGCTTATTACAGATTTATCACCATCTGTGTTTATGTCAGCCAGTAAGTAACTATTAACTGCAGTACAGAAATTCCTAATTAGGTTTAAAGGTGCTGTATGTAAGAATGTGGCCCAAATGGTTACTGCACTCAAATTCAAAATACTGCCGCGAGTCGTGTCCGCCCCCCTTCCCTACAGATTCAAGGTTGCTGGACAGCGGCACACTGGAGACTGATTTGTTGGCCCACAGGCGGCTGCCGAGGCAGGGCCGCATCGCTGCGTCCTTGATCATCGGTTTTCCAGCGGACCGTTCAAGCAAGTCCGGCTTCTCTGCTGCTAACGCTGCTGCCGGGATACAGCTGAGGAGGAGCCTGGTGCTAATGCTATGTACCGGGACACTGCTAATGCTGCTTGCCGTGCTGCTGTAGCTCAGTCGTAACTGTAACTGACGCGGAGACTCTACTGACGGCAGTGGGTGGTGCAACAGGCCAAAACGCAAATTCAAAACATAAACATGATTTGCGGACCGTAAAAATGTTTTTTAATGTTTGAATATTCTGGCTGTACTATTGTTGTCGGTGAGATTAGTATGTTATATGAACATTATTCCTTAGTCTCTGTGGCATATTAGGATGATTTTACGACTAATTGCTTTAGATTTCTTACATATAGCTCGCGATTGCGATTACAGTATAATTTTAAAAAATGGTATAATTTTCTTGCTTGATTCAGTGTTTCCCCTACATTATATTAGGGGGGCACTGGCCTGACCTGACAGTTATTGTTATGGACAGTGTGTTAATAACCATCAAAAGACTGTGCACAGTCAAATACGCTGCTCACACAGCAGCGCAGCACAGCACTGTACCTACAGGGAGCAAGCCTGTGTTGCGTTCAGGCGTTGTCACGTAAATGACAAATTCCAGCATGCCATGACTTCCCCGTGACACTTACAAATGTTTGCATAACTGTGCTTGGATGTTGTTTTGTGAGGCTCTGGCAGCTTTCAGTTGGCTCTTTGTCTTTAACGTCACACGGCTTGGCTTTCTCTCACATGCATTCTTCCTACTTTTCTCTGTGCTGTCTCAAGTGTTGATATAGATTGGTCATGTTGTCGCGGGACGCGGCGACTTTAACTTTTAAACTTTTAAACACAGCACGTCTTTCTGTTCAACGTCGCCGTACCTGAATCCAAAGTATTGCTATATAATGGACGTTGCATTTTTTTCACCACCAACTCAGCCTGTTCATGGTCGTGCTCATGCTCTTCTTCTGCGTCTATGTTGGTCACTGCACGCCGGGTGGTCACCTGACCATACATACTGCATACACCAGGATAGCTTGTGAATGTGATGTCAAAAAACTCCCCACACTACAGGAGAGGTAGTCACATTCATACGCACACACGTTAACATTTATCTACATTAAATCGCAGCCTTTTATGTGGTTACGTAATCGCACAGACATCGCGATTGCGATGAGATTAATCGTGCAGCAGTTATTTAGAAATGGCAACATCATTAAATAGTCTAACGCCTCAGATCCACTGGCGTCACCAAGAATTGTTGCCGGATGCAACGCCTACCCTGAAAAGGACGCTTTGGAGGCGGAGACCAGAAATATGCGGAAATACAGATGGACGTGGCTACTGTAGCAGCAAGGAATATACTAAACACCATAAAACACCGACCAACCACAATGATTTCTACTGTTAGCTCTGCTAGCCTTGTCAACTGTACAATGAAACACTTGCACACTTCATTTATGTCATACACCTACCATCTTTTTCAACGATGTAGGCCACTTTACTCCATGCCTCATTTTTCACTTCAGTGTTCCGATATGCCTCTAAAGAGGGGCCATACAGGAAGGAAAGCTCGCCACTGCTACAATTATCTTATCTTCCATTGCCATGTTGTTCCAGAGAGGGAAAGTAAATGAAACGTCACGACAGACCACCACCAAGCTTGCTCCCCATTGGATAGTGTCCTCGCGTCTGACGGGTTAATTTGCATAAAGTTGAGTCGCGGTCAACTTTTGGACGTGCCGGAGCTGCTCAAACGGCCACGCCGCCTACCCAAAATGCTTTGCGGGGACATCAGCAACGGTTTGACGCGATCCATAGGAAATCAATAGGCATAAGTTTCACAGCGGACACAAAAAAAGCCAGTGGATCCCAGGCATAAGGGATCAGTATCAGGGGTGTTTGCTTATGTTATGTATTCCTGTTTTTAAAAAAATTGCTATAGAGGAATCAAGCGACTGCTCTTTGTGCTCCGCTATCTTGTGGCACCATCGTTACCACGGTAAGAAAATGGCTAGTGCCGGTGAAAATATTTTTTCAGCATGGCGCATTCTGTGGACAGTAAAACATCATCATGTCATTATGAACATGACTCAACACAGTATTGATCAGTAGCACAGTCACATTATCACAGTGTAGCATTATCGGTGGAAAAATTGACATGTGAATACAGCATCTGCTGTCACAGCACATGTAAGATAACAGCAATGTCTGTAGTAATGTATCTTACATATTTGTGAATTTCATGTGTTTGTGTATTTTATGAACCTTAAAATACAAGGTTATTGTCTACTGGCAGTCACCAGGGACTTGCATGCCACCCAGCCGTCGCACCGAGCTTCAGAGAGCCGGGGATGAGAACAGGTTGGCAGATGGACAGGTGTCAGATCTGTGCAGAGCACCAGAACAAAAACACTGACACATCACAGACAGAATGAAAATAACATCCA
The DNA here is from genome assembly GCA_035609425.1 of Epinephelus awoara. Classification (NCBI taxonomy): domain Eukaryota; kingdom Metazoa; phylum Chordata; class Actinopteri; order Perciformes; family Serranidae; genus Epinephelus; species Epinephelus awoara. The sequence goes on along the minus strand of CM069313.1, from coordinate 4,913,545 downwards.
AAACGTAAGTTTCACTGTCAGCAGTTTCTGTGACATGTGAAACACTTTCAAAACTAGCAAACTCACCCAATGCCACAGTGTCAACACGACATGCAGCATGTGAATGCATGGCACATGTAAATACATAACCTATCGCCGCTTAAGCTGTCTTTTGTGATACCTTTATCGTGCATGTTTCTATCATGATGAAGGTAGATTTTTGATATACTGTGCAGCCCTAGAGTGTGTGTGTGTGTTTGCTTGTGTATACATATACAGCAACATATCCTCCAAATAATCAGTTGAATAAATACCTCTCTAAAACATTCTGAACAATAAATGAACATTTTAATCTTTGTGAAGGGAGGGTGTATTACAGAACTGCTGAATTAGACTTGGTTAGGCTTTAGCTAGGTGGACCTAATAAAGTGGGTTAAGTCCCTTTGGAAGCACATATGTGGACTGGAACACTGTGGTGATAACATGAGATTGGCATACAATAGTTGTGAGCTCCAGACTTTACATTGACAATTACTGCAGGTCAGAGTCTGTCAAATGGTGATAAATTTGACATGAGCTGTGTTTAGACTTAGACTTATGTTCACTGTACATCTGTACTGAGGGACTCCGAGGAAGAAATGTGGAGAACACTCTGTGTTTCAGTCTGACAGATTGATTTGAACACTGGTCTTGAGGTAAAGCTAAGTCTGATAACTGGCCAGACTGGGACAAGGCTTGTCTGGTGGCCTCAGTTTCCATGGTAACTTAGGTCAGACTGATTTAAACCTACATTATGAAATGGGATTTCTTAACACTTAGCCCGGTTTAACTGTAAATCCAGCTTCATTACACATCACTCTGTTCATGTATGTTTTCTGTCATTGTTGCACTGTTACCTACTGTATTAGCTATCATGTCACTGCTGATAATACTGGGAAACCTTCATCCCCTGCTGCACGTCTGACTCATGTCTCATCCTCTTTCACTCTGTTCATCCTTTGAACCTTTTAAAGGTCACCTTCAAAGCATGCTTCACTTTTAAAGCTCATGCCCCTCTGCACAAACACAGGCCTCTGTACCTGGGGCAGCACGGCTGTCTCTCACCTTCTGACCCTTTAATCACCCTGTTCTCCCTGTCTGACCGTGATACCTTCCCTTCTGCTTTATTTGCATAACTGTAAGTTTGAGCTATGTAATCGTCTCATATTCTCTCATTTTACGGCACAGTCTGGAGTCTGGATATCTGTAAATTATCTGGCTGATGTTTATTACAAAAGAGGGTTCCAAAATTATTTATAAAATTATTTTACTGAGATACAATAAACTTGTTGTTTACTGTTTGTCACATTCCTCAAATTGCTAAATGTGTTGTTGTTTTTTTCTTTTTGAGCAGTAAAGTAGGCTGGATTATATCCTCTGTATGATTATCTTGGTTGTTGGAACATTTCTATCAGATGGGCATGGATCTCAGTATAATTATCAGTACAGAACAGCAAGGCTCAGCTCAAGTACACTGACACATAATCAAGGATACAAGTGAACATAAACACTTACAGGAGTTGGTGTTATTCTGTATTTTTCCTCTCATCAACAAATCCCATGAAAAGATCACAAATGTGATAGTATGTATGTCTCTCGATACTTTCTGACTTCCGTCAGAAGTAGGAGGAAATGGTGTATGTTTGATTGAGTAAAAAATGAAATACACTGTGTGTTCACGGTAATTAGGCTTATCAAGATAGTCAGAGTTACCAGTGTTACACAGTGTTTGGACATACACCGATTACACTTCGATTGCAATACTTGCCACCACACCCACCATCGTTTTGCTTTGTTTTATAGAAATTAAACCCATTAGATCATTATCACTAATCACTAAAATACTAATCATGTCATTAATACTTAGTCAGATGACTGACGCCACAATTAAGCCTTCGCTAAGCCCCACCCCTTTGCGATGGTCCGTCCAGCTTTCGGAGCAAGCAAGGAGCCCACACTGTAATTAACTGCACTCCCTGAATAAATGTTACCTTTTTTCTTTTTCTTTTTTTTTTTTAGAAAAAACTAAAAAGCAATTTCAGAGAGAAGACAGAGGCGTCTACAATATGCATTTGAAGGATATAGCCAGGATGTCAAATTCTCTCAGTAGCAAAAACAGGTTAAGAAGATGAAGATAATTACAGGCTAGGGCTAAACTACAGATGACAGTGTAAAACTGAGCCGTTATATCACTGGTGATCGAGACAGAAGTCATTGAATATAAAGGAAAACTGCCGATATTCAACCAGCTGTGTGTCATCACAGTGTGTGCAGATGAACAGTGTTTGGCTTCCCCCGTGCCACCAGCCACCAGACCTCTGCCTCTGAACTGGCTGGAGCTTATTAAGTTTAAAGTGTGTAAATCACAGGTTTCACCACAATACGATATTATATTGATTCTATGGATAACAACAGGATATTTGCTGATAACACAAAGACTGCCACAATTTCTATTCAATCAGTTCATTTTGCCTGCCTAGCACTAGGCTGTTAGTATTTTTTTCAATGTTTAGGAAGAAGGTTTGCTATACATTAAAAATGACAACATGCACTGATTTTTCACTTTGCATCAATGACACTGGATTATTGATTGTTGAATCAATATCTCATTACACCCCTAGTGATTATTAACTGTGGCACCCCTAATGGAAATGAAGGAACATGTCACCCAGTGCAGTGTAGCTCTTTGATGTGTTTTTTGGACAACAATGGAGCTCTTTGGCACAGAAAAATGAGATATATCAGGCTTTGATACACACACAATATTTGTTAATAGATAGCCTACATTCACTGATGGTTTGTGTCTGCACATGGGATTTGTTGTTGAATAAGAAATATAGAGGATTTCAGGTACCACTTAATTTGAAATTCTACTTTGAAGTGATCTAATAATGCTACAACTCTGATTTCAGTCTTCTCCTTAGAAGCAGCTGATGAGACTCATGGGTACTTTAGAATCTAGAGCCATTCTACATCACACTGGGAGAAAAGATACAATTGGTCAGAAATGTAGATGTATGTTTCCCTTTCTTTTCCATCAACCAAAACCATTTCCCCCCATCCATTGGATTGATTTTCATCTCAAAACTGGAAAAGCATCACTGTGGGAATCTTACATCATGTCAGACATATGAACCATAACACCATATTTTTATTAAAACAATGTTCTGTAATAAACAATCTGAGCGCTGCTGTAAAACACAAAAAGCACACTCAGCTGTTCACTAGCCAGCATGCACACACAGTAATAACCACAGGCACACACTGGCTCTAAATCACAGCAGTGCATTGACCAATATGTTGTCCAACATTAATTATGAATCCACCAATCAGCCTCACCACTCCTTTTGAATTATTCAGTAGTGGCACACAAGGTTTAATTGAGCCTGACCGGACCTGAAGAAGAGCAGTCAACCACTCCTGTGATTGACTGTGTGTGTGTGTGTGTGTGTGTGTGTGTGTGTGTGTGTGTGTGTGTGTGTGTGTGTGTGTGGGTGTGGGTGTGGGAGATGAGTGGAAGAGGGACAAAGACAGCATCACAGAAGCCTCCCCGTTTCCTGATCCGCTTTAAATCTGCTGTTGGTGCAAATTCAACACGTCCTCCATCTTTACCTGTTGTCTTGATAAATTCAGTAGACCATAATGCTCATATCCATCAGTATGACATGTTATATTTATCACGCTGCTGCTTTCATTCTTTAAATACAGTTTTCATTCACAGAGCCTCTTTACCTGCTCCCACACACTCCACACAACCCTCCAAGGCAACAGCACAACAACTGTCTACCAACATGTTAAACTAACTAACATGCTAAGTGTACAAAATACCCATGAAACCAACACACAACTACAGCATCTATATGCCACAGAAAATCAAAGGCACCTCACCTAACCCATTCAGCAAAATTAGGAATGTCAGTTTTGGTTAATGTTGCCTAGGATAGCCTGACACCCATTAAGTGCTTAATTAAAAAAACAAAAAAAACACACAAACACAAAATTATGTAAAATACAAGAGGCCTCCTGTTTGGGTCTGGTGCGCTACTGACTCAGTGTGCTTTATCACTGCACTTTAAAGTGCTATCCATGTAGACATGGTGCAGTTTTAATGTTCTGTGTTGTAAATGTCTTGCATTTTATTTCATTTTTATGTTGGCTTTGCTGACAGAAAGCTGGTGAGCCATTTAAATATGTGGAAACATAATGTCCTGAGCCCACTCTCTGGTCTCTACTGGTTACCTAATGTTAGCCTTGGCCACTCTGCACTGGGCACCAGCTGAGTAAGGAGGGAGCTAGCCAGCAGCTGTGTTCATTCACAAATACCATTGGTAACACTGCTGGCGGCGGGTTGACATTGCTGCGGACACATCATGGCCACCCCCGGTCTCCCCCCAGATAGGCCCGGTGAGTAAGCAGCTACATCTTGTGCTGCAAACCGCTTCAGCATAGTTACCTATGTTAGCACTACAAGCTGTGCTGACACGGCTAACCTAATAGCAGTCAATGCTAAAGGGGATTGTGGCTCAAAACTGATCCACTTACTCAGCAGGGTGACCTGGGGGAGACCAGAGAGTGGTCACAATGTTTCCACAGCAACGCTGTTGGGTGGGGATGGTGTTACTAGTGGTAATTGCCAAATTAGTGGTGTTGCTTGCTAGCTCCCACCCGACCTGGCTGGTGCGCAATGCAGAGTGGCCAAGACTAGCTACCAAGTGGAGACCAGAGGGTGGAGTACCAGTTACAATGGTTCCATATGTTAAGACAATTAGCCAGCTGTCTTTTTCCAAGCAGACCCAGGTGGTGCATAGTGCAGTGAGAGAGCAGCATGCGTCATCGGTCAAAAGTATTCTCAGTGGTGATCCGATAAATGGTCAACCCCTGACATCCCTAGCCAGAATAAATGCTGGCACTGTACATTTCTACAAACCATTAATGCATTATAATTGTACATTTGTTATATTGCAGATGCACTGAAACTTTGCTGCAGTTAACATGTGGATAGGTTTAGGCACAAACTCCTGGTGGTTAGCAGAGGATTATGACTTGGCTTGAAATACCTGTTTTGGGTGGCACAATCTCAGCTGGAAACGCAGAAATGTCTCAGTAAAAAGCAACCGCTTTTTGTGCCAATATCCCTGTTGGAAAAACAGCAATGGGGTTCCTAAAATCCCCCAGGTTTGGTACCTAAAGCTGCTAGAAACATAGTGATGACTTGCTGAAAAACAACCAGTTATGCTGATGTTGATCTGCAGTGGTCTGTAGCTTGGCAGGCCATCCACATCCCCTCTACCTTCTGATAACAAAAAAAAAAATCAGCTCATATACTCTGTCACTTTAGAAACATTGATACGATATGTAAAGGACGTACAAATGTAGCATATCTGTGGTTTGCAAACATACAATGCCAACATTTTCTTCTGGTGACTGGACTGACTCAACATATATTTAGAAGATTTCTCTGTTAGACCTGTAACAACAGTGCAGGAACACAGGCAGTTCTGTAATGCACAATGTGACAGTCATCTGACAGTACCTGAGGTGGGAAACATCCAAAAATAGCTAAAGAAGTTATTTTCTGCTTTTCAAAGGCAAAACTTAATCAGATCTTGTGTTCATTCACTGCCCGATCAAGAGCCTTCACTTTCAGAGGGAAGAACGGACAGCTCACATCAAACAAATACTGTATAGTCTCAGTTGTTTTAACCACACACAACACAACATACAGTATCACTGAAATGTCAGACAGCAAGAAAACGGCAATAAGTGTAAATTGGGAGATAGGAAAAAAAAACAGTTGGAAAAAACAAACAAGTTGGAGAATTCACCACAGCCTCTACGGAATTGTGACTGCCATTTTCCCACATTTTTTTAATGTTAAACATTACTAACAAATTAATTGATTAATCAGGAGAACAATCTGCTGATTCATTGATGATAAAAATTTACTTGTAGCCCTAAAATAAACCATGAAAAACAGTTGGAGATTTTAAGGCATTAAAAAAGATTCTTCTCAGGTAAGATCAGTCTATTCCGCTCACAGTGTGACTGGGGGAAAAAAAGGTTGAAAAACCCTTGTACAGCCCCAGTAGCTTAATAATCAGACTCTCCCTATATTACATTAGATTCATTTCAGCTGCATGGATGAATAAATGAACATCCGACAAAACATTTTACATACAGCATGTGAACAAAGAGGACAAAGAGGAAAGTTCCATCTTAGTGTCCTCTCAGTCAATGCTTGTGCAAGTCAGATAAAACGGAGAAATTACCTTGTAAGTAGTCCAGAGAGAGGCCGTGGTTGTGAAGCATGATGTCAACCAGTAACACTGCAAATATGTTGTTTGTGTCGTTGACAAAATCCTTTTATTGGCTGAATGTATTTATTATTTGGTGTGAGATTTGTACAGGGAGCATGAAAGTGTAAGACAGAGAGCAGGCGTCTCTTATATTCATAGCAGGTAAAGACTTAAAGGGATACGCCAACATTTTTTTTGCTTGCGTGTCTTGCCTCACTCCCGGGTCCATGACAAGCAGGTAGATACCATTCTTTCGGCTATACGTGCAGTAACAAGGGAGAGCTGGGCAGAGCTCGCCCACCGCTAATTAGCTTAGCTCAAATGCTTGGAGTCAATGGGTAGTGTTAGCCTGCCTCTGCCTGCAGTCATCAGATAAACTCTTCAGCAACTCTAAACGGTCCTGTGTGCTTGTTGTGACTACCGCGTTATGTTACGTTATCAATTTTTAGACTGAGATTAGCACTTTATGTAAGTTTTGAAAGAAGTACATAGGAAACTAAACCACCGCGGACGTGCTTGGAAGTAGGTAAACAGAACAAAGCCTCTGTTTAGGAAAAAATTACTTGGGCTAGCCTTGAGGCTGTTGGGCCAAATAATGTAAACATACATCGTTTTTTTGGTATTGTTGTTTTTGTAGCGTTATGTATGTTATGACTATCATGTAGCTTACTACATGCACTTCAGAGCTACCATAACTTGGTTTGATTTTACAGATAAAAATAGCGCAGTTGTATTCTCAGACTGGTTTTCCCTGCCAACATAGTTGTAACGTTACTCAATTAAGGGGAAACACGACGTGACCCCCGGAGTTACAAGGCGAATACAGTAAAATGGCCGTCCTATTTATCTTGTCTGGCACAAGATAATATGCCGTGCTAAGCGTTACAACATGAAAACAAAACACAAGTACTTGCCTCGTTTACCGTCTGTGTGACACCGAGTGATGGGATGGCCTTGTCCTTCAAGTAAAGTCTCATTGTTTGGGTTCTGAATTCCAGTTTTTCGTAGTAAATGCTCTGAGCAAACTAGCATCCTCTTGACTGCTTCTTGTGGGGTGTTGGGATCCATGTTCAGAGCACCTAGCCATTGTTTCATCCGCTCCGGATTTCTAGTTGGAATTGAGTGAAAAATAAGATTTGACGATATCTTCTGCTTATTGTCGCAACCCCGTACAGCACACGTACGAGGCATTTTGTAAAATTGGGATTTATAAGTCTCCCTCTCTCAAAAAAAGTGTCACAGTGTCCTACAAACTCCTTCACCGATCTACTGCATAAGCTCTTCTTCTTCTTCTTCTTCTTCTCCTCCTGCTTCTTCTTCTGCTTTCTTCCTCAGCTGTTTACTGGCGCGCATGCGCAGAACTGCGGTTTAGTTTCCTATGTACTTCTTTCTAAACTTACATAGAGTGCTAATTTAGTCTAAAAATAGATAACGTAACATAACGCGGTAAAGACGAGTCACAACAAGCACACAGGACCATTTAAAGTTGCTGAAGAGTTTATCTGATGACTGCAGGCAGAGGCAGGCTAACACTACCCACTGACTCCAAGCATTTGAGCTAAGCTAATTAGCGGTGGGCGAGCTCTGCCCGGCTCTCCCTTGTTACTGCACGTATAGCCGAAAGAATAGTATCTACCTGCTTGTCATGGACTCGGGAGTGAGGCAAGACACGCAAACAAAAAAAATGTTGGCGTATCCCTTTAACTATCTGCATTGCTTTTATTTGACTGTTTGTTTTTTGGCAAATGATTTGAAGCAATCCAAATCCGACAAAGTTGAAAATGATTAACTTTCAACGACTGATGTTAACGGTTAGCCGTTAAATTGGTTAACTGCCAGGAACAGTTACTAGAGGGTGGCCTCCATGTTTGTTTTGCGGAAATAGCAAATAAGCTGCCAGCTATCTCCAACCTCACCCGCCTGGTGTGCAGTGCAGAGCGGAAAAGAATAATAGCTAACCAGTGGAGACAGGAGGCTGTGCAGTGGGCACTGTTTCCACATGTTAATGCAGCTCAAAGGCTGTTTATCACAAAGGCAACAGAAAATAAAACATTTATATCTCAAAACATTAAAATTTCACCATCTCTAAATAGATAGTGCTTTTAAATGTGGTGCTAATGCTCCCTGAGTCAATAGAACATTGGACAAAAAAACAGATAGGTACAGGTTAATGGGTGTTGGGCTATTGAAAGCAAAATTAACTGAAACTGACATCCCTACTTTCAACCCCTCCCCTTTTTTCTGGTTAGCTCTATATTGCCTGGAATTCTTGGGCCCTAATGAACGCTGCCCAGCCTTTCAGCTAACTTTTCCAGTGGTCACCCTCGGTATTGCAGCCAAAAAATTCCCTGAGGCCCAAAAAGCATTTTCCCCATAGGCCACCATTATAAAAGAGATGTCTGTAAAACTGTTGTACACCTCAAACTGTAAACAAGGTCACTTATGAGTGTTTCTATTATGAACTTTTCATCCATGGTGGTTCTATATTTGTTAAACTTTCCTGGAGTCGAGAAAAGCAATTTAAAAGTTTGTGATGTCATTGCGATATTAAGTCTATGAGCTGAGGGGGAACTCTGGGGTAGCACCAGTGGGGGGAAACATCACTGTGCATATTCTGTGGGCTGCATACCATGGAAGTAAACCTGGAAGCCAGAAACTTTTTTTGGCATATGCGCCAGGCGAGCAACTCCATTTGAAAGAATTAGTGTCATTTTAACATTCAGTATCTAGGTCTTTAGGAATCCCATAATGCCTTGCTAATCAATGTGCTTGTGTCTCATGGAAAATTAATGTTACTGTGTGTTTAGACGGAACACTAAGTGTGTTTTGGAGGTTACCCAATTGCATATAAAGTCAATGGGAAGTCTGTCTCTTTCTCTAGTCTTTGTAATTGTGCTGCCATGTCTGACTAAAAACTTATGACCTCTGTCTGAATGACAAACAATCATCACTCCAAGAGCCAACCTGCCTCCAATGCTTTGTATTCCATGTCTGAAAAGTCCTCAAGCCCACTGGAGAGCAGTGATTTGACTGACTGACACTTCTTTTACTCTTATGGTATGATCGACCTTAAAGCCAAAAGGATGGTGCACCACTGCCCTGTCAGCCCTGATCACATACTGTGTGTGGGTGGGTTCTAGCTGATCTGAAATGCAGGCAGAGTGTTTGGTTGATTGATAGTAAGGGAATGGTGTGGCTCAGAGAGAGGACATAACATTTATGAAACTAGGAGGGAAGTCATTAAACTTTCATATTGAGTAAAGAGCTCATCAGTTTCTTTGTGTGCGTGCGTGTGTGTGCAGTGCACTGACAGCTGATGGAGGACCATTGCTTTTTCTCCCCCTAATGCAACGCCCCCTCACCCCACCCTGCGCCACACAGGACGATTTCTACACTGACTCCATCAGACGTCCCTGTATATATCTGGGCAAGTACAGGAAGTAAACAGTTACCATTACTGCAGTGGCGTCTCCCTACAATAGGCGCACATTTGAATGCAAGCTGTCCTACAAAGTGTACAATTTTCTACTTATACAAACTTTAACTTAGGACAGAAACTAATTGTGAAACAAGTACCATCAGCGAAGTTGACTAGGGGTTGTGGTGGTCAAGCAAAATGAATTAACTCAATCAACTAACTGTGGTGTTATTATTAAATTTAACATTGGTCACTCTAACTAGGGCAATGACCACAAAGTAAACATCATTCAGGCAGCATCACAAACAAAACACAATGTAGTCAACTGGCTAACCAACTGGTGACTCTCAGCCAAACACATCATGGTTGCTCTTGTAGTGACAACAGCTATTGAAAATCCGAACAGAACATCTAGGTGTCCAAGTAAAAAAAACATTTTGAATCAATTTAAATACATACACATCCAGTAATAATGCCGACCATTTATCACAGTTACTAAGAGCAATCACAGATGCATTCGGCTCAAAGTCACCAGTTAACATGGATGTCAAACTAAACACCCGCAACTAGGGTAGGGTAGGCTATTGGTACTTGGTACCTTTAAAGGGATAGTTCAGATTTTTTTTTTTAAAGTGGGATTGTATAAGGTATTCATCCATAGACAGTATATTACCTATAGCAGATGTCAGTTAGCATGTCCCCAGTTTGGAGAAGCAGGCAAAAGTCTGACAGACAGGTTAAGCAATGTAGCTGTGGAAGGGTCAACCAACTTAAAACACGTCCCACCTAAAAAGAAATCCTTGTCAGTTTAAGAGTATGCCATAGATAGAATATTTTCACTTCTTTACCTTTATGTCAGACAGTGATCTTTAACAGGAAAATGGAGCCAATTTCTTAAAAAACAGACTCCACTGAGGACCGTGCTCACGTGTGCACGCTTGCGCGCAAGACCAGTGAAAGCACGTGAACACACATGAAGGCAGTGCCCATGTCTCACAGTCTCGCGCAAGCGCACACACGTCAGCTCAGTGTACAGAGAGGCAGTTAGAGCTACAGGCTACAATGAGGCTAAAAACAGAGTTTAAATGACGTTTTTCCAAACAACTTTTTATGCCGGGGCTTCAGGAGACTTGGATCACTACGGAAGAGCAGTATGGAGATATTTTGTGGTTTCAATAATGTGTTCTTGGATGTTTTAATCTGGGTCGCCGTCAGCCATTAGGTGTACAGTTGTGCTGCTACCCACTCCTCCTTGGATCTCCGCAAGTGATGTGAGGACTCTAAAACTTCACCAGAGCCTCCCTCGGCATGAGGGTGAGTAGATAATGGCTGAATTTTCATTTTTGGGTGCACTATCCCTTTAAGGTCTGCCCAGTTAGCATGAGCTCATAGCAGTGGCTAATATTCAACACCGAACCCAAACAAACTCCCAACAAACTCACACTGACACCAAACCAGCTCAACTCTGTAATTTAACATATTAATAACATATATGTAATGCTAGTCATGTAATGCTTAAAGTCAGCCATCAGTGTGTGTGTGTACAGCCAGTCAGAATCTCACAGCTGTCCCCAGCATAGTGCTCACATTCCTGCAGCAGCAGCTACAATCTGTACAGTCTGGTGTATTGAAGTTCAGTGTGGTGTATTTGACAAAGTTGGCAGTTCAACGTGCTGAGAGATGCCACCAAAATGTTCAAAAGTATGGCTATACTACATGCCATTCCAATCGTGAAATGGGTATAGAATTAAGTACTCTACCGATAATGGTATCACTTAAAGGTTTCTGGTATTGTAATTTTTCAAATAATACCCAGCCCTGCTGATAATGTTAAGTGGGAGAGATTTTTTTTTTTTAACCATGGAAAACTTAACTGTTATTTGTTATTAGTTAGTTATTATGTCTACATTGTATGCCAGAGTTTGTCATTATCAAAGATAATTTAGAAAATCAACAACTTTCACTGCTATCAGTGTCAGTAGGCAGCAGCAGACACTGTGCCTTGTTAGTGCTGTAATAGTGGCGCCACAAGAACACGCAATGCGGTAGGTGGATTTGGTTTTTATTTGTCTATTTTGATTTAAAAGAAATTTTTAACCAACACAGAGAGAGGACTGCTTTGTTTAAAAAGCTTAATTAAACCACTAACGTCATTGTCATGTATGAAAACACCCAAAATGGACACCGTAGGTGGACAACTTGATGACTACAAGAGAATCATTTATATAACATTTGTTTAGGAATGATTCTTTACCCAGCTTTTTGATACATATAAGCAGTTGATCACTGTAATGTGATCCCTGTAAGTGGTTTGCCCTGTAGTATAAAAAATAGACAAAACTATACTATCACTGATGTATAAACAATACCTACCAAAAGCCATACATTTCCCAGACATAAACTTGTATTCATGAAAACAGAATGGCCTACATGTTTTTCTAGAGTGAGCCCAGCGAGCTATGATGGAGTAAAAATGTGGAACAAATTGGGTATCACACCAGATCTAATTCAATTTTAATTCCTTTCATTTACATTAGAAGCCTCATTTGATTGCTATGGTGGTGTACAATAGTGCAGCGGCATGGAGCTTTCTTGTGCACCATGGGGAGTTTGCAGTTTCACTGCTTGCTCATATAATGACAAATAATATAGTTCTTCTTGATTTTCTATGGGTTCATGCTCTTTTCAGTTTAAGCTTTATTTTGAAGCACTTTGTGAAGTCTGTGTCAATATGAGTGCTATACAACTAAATCATTGATTACTTTTTATGACGATGACATCACTGCCAGTGGTGGTGCACAGGTATATGTGATGAATTATTAATACAGGAGCTATATAAAGCCACAGCTGTGTGTGATGGTACAGGAAAGCCTTATTCTCCATCTTTTCATTGACAGGTTCTAAACGCTGGTGGAGCAGTCACATGTACTGATATACAAAAGGGGATAAAGTGTGCATCTATGTCTATCTGTGGCAGTGTAGAAGGAAAATTAAGCTTGGGCATGTACTGTATGTGCTGGGATTTAGAAAAACAGAAGCTTACACTGACAGAATTTCAACTTCTTCATAGAATATATTTCACCACAGTGCAACTCCAGAAAATGTTTCCCTACACATCAAATCTTTGTTAAACTGAGGCACTAATAATTATCTGTTAAGAGTGCTGTGACTTTATCAAACACTACTACAGAATCAGAATTTTATTCTTATAGCCAAATATTACAAATTCACCTCAAAGGACTTTACAAATAGCAAAGCTTTGTCCTTAGAGCCCTGACATACCAAGCCATTGGCTGGCTGTGGCCTTTGTTTTTTTACAGTGTGTCCTGCACTGTTGGCGCTAGTATACCTTGTCCGCCGATTTATAGCTGATTGATCATGTTGAATAGACGGTGGAGTCAGTGAGTGTGAGCACTCTGATTGGCAGTTAAGCTCAGAGCATGAGAAGCGAAATGGAAGAGAACAAAGCAACAAACCACTAAAAATTAAAAGGGCGTGAGACTGAATCAAACTTGTTATATTAGGTAAGAATATGTTTTTGTCATTAAGCTTATTAGCAGAAACAGTTTGTAATTGTTTGTGTAAATCTTCACTAGCCCACAATGTGTATAATTTGTTCTTTCAGCATTGGGCTATGTTGTTAATGTGCTAACCTGCTAAATAGTGTCTTGAATCCATTCTGTCATTGCTTCTGGTTTCCCTTTTTGAATGATAAAACTAAGACTACTGCCCCCTGCTAATGTGAGTTATTTCCTCTCACAATGCACAGAACCTGAAGTGAGGTGATGCAACAGGCGGCCTTTATAGCCACTAGTTCTTTGATGTCGGTTTAGTGTGTCTGGGCCTTAAAACCCAAATTACAGATAGACTGTAGACATACACTCTCTAAATAATAAAATATTGAAACAGTTTGAATTGACAGCAAATCTGTACCTATAATTTTGCTGAAAAAAAAAGCATTACATTCCTTTCATTTGACTAAAATGAGTGTTTTATTACCGTGGTCCATTTCACATATGTCGTCGGTCGTAACATGGATTGCACATTTAGCTGCCATTAGGCCACTGGAGAAGCTTGTCCAAGTTCTAGAGGATTTAAGAACTACAACGGATGCCTCCAAAGTCTCTTATTTGATATTTCCTTGCTCCTCGCTTGAACCAGAAGTCATTCTAGTTGTCATCTTGAAGGCCATCTTAAAGCTCGTCTTTCTGCTCTGTGGATTGGACCCCTGGATCGAGGACACACAGAACCGCCGGAAGTTTTTTATGAGCCGATATAGTGTAGATGATATGCCCTGTTACTGAATATGTTATTGATTGGACGCTGCAGCTGATCGGGCTGATCGGACGGATCTGGTACATCTCAACATCACTAGAGTTTCATACCAAAGTGAAGAAAAATATCGGGTTCAACTTGAGAATATCACTTCCTGATTGAACATCTAATCAAACATCTATGTAAATCGTAGGTCTGAATGACAAAAGGAGAACAAACAACTGTCTTCATTTATTAGAAATATCTTCTTTTCATTCATTTTCATGAATTGACCCTTTGCTAAGTCCCACCCCTGGATGCAGACTGGCCAATCATAACATAGCATTGGGCCGGCTCAGACCAGGGTCCGACAACAACACACCCGTGCTCCATTGACTGTAATGCAATTGTTTCGGATTTCCTTCATTTTCAAGCTTGTTTTGTGGATTTGAAGCTAAATGTTGTGCCTGGAGCACGTTGTGTATTAATGATACTCATTACCTGGAGAGGTTGGAAGATTTACATTTCTTCCCTGTTTCAAAACCAAAATCAAACTCTGATTAAGTGTAGGGTTAGCTAGCTAGCTACTGAAGATATAGCCTACTGAATGTATACACATGCTGCTTTTGCTTGCAGTGAAAAAAAGACCGACTCCTGTGATCTGTAGCCTATAGTTCAGCTTTAGCTTCTAACTATCTTGTCTTTTTAACCTGTTGTTGCTGCTGAGTTAGTTTGACATCCTGGATATAGGCTATCCTTCAAAGACGGACTGTAGATCCCTCTGTCTGCTTCTCTCTGGAATCACTGTTTCAGTTTTCCAAAAATATGATAATATTTCTTCAGGGAGTGCAGTTAGTTACAGTGTGGGCTCCACGCTTACTCCTACAGCTTGTTGGACCATCACAAAAGGGCGGGGCTTAGCAAAGGGTCAGTTGAAAATCAGAATATCAATATGCAGATGCAAATAATCAATGAATAACTAATATAAAGGCATTCTGTACCTCGGAGCAGGACACAGTACACTGTACAAATACAGCCTACAGTTTAAGATTCATACGCAGGTGTTTGTTAAACAGGAAACAGGCTACTGAGAGGAAACACTGTTGGTCAGGCCCTTCTACCTGTGTGCCTTTTTAGTATTAGTAAATTGCACGTGACACAATGTGCATTAAAAGTCTCTGCAGCTGTTAAAGCCGACTGACAGCTGATCCAGCTGTGATCAGCTGCCGCCATAATCAGAAGGAGATATCGCTTCACGTTGCGCTTCAGAGGAAAGGATGTCTAATTTCTCAAAAAACATGATCCCTTATTTCCTCTCTCCTTAAATTGTTTCCTTGCATCTCTATGCATTTCTGGTGGAAGGCTCAGACTTCAACTGACTGGTATCAGCACAAATACAAACAGTGTTAAATGATACTGAGCCAGAATAGCCACCAAATTTTTATGTTTTACATTCTCCTCGGCTCAGTATGTACTGCTATATTAATACTTCAAACAACAGTTGTTTTCATACTGGGTCAGCAGTGTATGATAATAAAAACTTGTTTTGCTCCACAGGCCGGTCAGCATGTCCTTACATGGGGAACTGAGCTCCCTTGATGAATTTAGGACAGTGCTGAAGTGGCAGAATGGGTACAGTAAGTTTTATACTAACACAAACAACTCTGCATGGCTGCTTCTAACCACAGCCTGAACCCTCCGAGCCATTCCTCCCTCTCATGCACTGCTCCAACCTATTCTAACACCAGCAAGAATCACACTGACGGTGGTTACAGACACTTGTGAAATTAGTGAGAGCCTTCAGCCCTAGCCTGATTCCTCAACGTCATGTCAACAAAAAACCTAGTTTCTCACCAGCTTATGGAATATTAAAATACCTGAATACATTTTCCTAGGTGAGAGCTTGCAGATGACAAAGACCCAGGAAAGTGGGAAGTTTCCCTGTGCAGCAGGATGAAAGCATCTGCAGTTATAAAGCTGTTCTCAAGAGAAAAAGAAGATGGCTTTTGTAAGCCACCTGACACATTCCAAAAGCCCAAACACTGTTTGCCTGCAAGACAGCCTGTCACTCAAAGCAGCCCACCCTTAATTATGCATAATTTTAAGCCTCAATAAAATGCAGAGACCAAAACTATTTTTTTGTACCAGTCTGTAAACATGTTTATTTCTTCTATAAAGTTGGGCCTTTTAACATGGGGGTCTATAGGGATTGACTGGCTTCTGGAGCCAGCCTAAAGTTGTCAATAGAGCAACTGCAGTTTTTGGCACTTCTGTGTTGGCTCCATTTTTTAGCCTCGGAGATTGCCGCTTGTTATTCTCTAACCTCGACAAAGTACTAGGTGTTTTTTTAAGCAAATGATTCCCTTACCTAACCCCAACCAAGTCGTTTCTGTTCCCAGACCTAACCATAGTGGTGACTGATCAGAAAACAATATATGTTATAGCAGGGATGTCAACTGTTTTGGAGGATACTTAACACTTAGGCATCACATCAGAAAATATGGTTCTTGACTGAAAGGGTATCACAATCTTATTTTGTTATTTAGTTGGAATGACTTTGAGTGTTATCTTTGGCTTTATGCAATTCAATTAAAAATCCAACTGAAATTCAAAACATCTGTATTATTTATCTTGTTATGAAGTGAAAATATGAACAGGGATGCACAATATTGGATTATCTGATATGCCGATTTGTAACAAGTCATTTGACCAATAACGGATACCGATATCGGTATATCCAGTGTTTTCCCCACCTAATTTTAGTGATCATCAAGTCTCTTCTGTATTGTAATTAACATCATATTATGCATGCATACTCTTAACGTGATGACCCACCAGCAGATGGGAACATGAATACTAATGTCTTACCGATATCATGAGCTAGGGATTTGCGATAATACCAATATGTCACTGGTATGTCACTTGTCTTGGCCAATACTGGCTTTAAAATTAACTATTTGAGTCGGCCAATGTGCTTTTTCCTATTTTACACAATGAATGAAGATTACATACATTGAAAAGTATTCTATATTTTGCCCCTTCAGTCAAGCCTCAGCTAAACTCTGAGCATTGTAAGGTCACGCTTTTATGTGGCATTATAGAGTGCATGGCCCAACAATATATTTTGTTGTTTAATTTGAAGGACTTATTGGAAAAAATACACGGATTTTGTTTAACTGTATTTTGTCATGTGAAATTGTGATTTCTGCTGCAAAATGTTACAATTAGATACTGTAAAAATAAATAATCATATGAGTTAGGGTTGACATGATATCAGATTTTCACTACACTATAATCATGGCCAAAAGAGTTCCGGATAACGATATTATTGTGATATCTATTAAAAATTTGAAAATAATAATAATGATAATAATGTTATCAGTCTAATTCATCTTGAACTTTGTTTATTGTGCATTTTGTCACTTTGTTTTGGCAAGTGCATTTCACTAAAAATGTGAGTGCATAGAGATGGAAAGAGAGTCGGTAAAGAACAATTACACATAATAGATAGTGAAAGGGCAACCAGGTGTTGAAGAGGGAGATGAAGTGAGAGCTGAAAGAGACAGAAATTATTCAAGAGGCACTGGAGTATTTACATAATATTACCATGTGTGTAGTATTAACATAATATCATAATATTTTATTTTTAATTATCAAGGTTAGCGTCAATACACCCTTTATATGAACACATTCAAACAATACATAAACATGAAATTGTGAAAATAAATTGTTGACATTCAGCTTATAAATAAATGTTATTTAATGATTTTTTTAAGAGTCAGTGTATTTCAGGTCAGTTGTATTTGAGGCCTAAAGGGACTGAGTGTTTGATACTCATTAGACAGATAATAGGTGGAGTGTCCCTTTAATTGACCTGCAGTGGCTCTCCATTGGAAATCTCTGCTCAGTCCATTTGTACAGTCTGCAAACACAGACATTTCTCTGTAACAGAGATTAAATGAACACAAAAACACGGCTGCTGCCATGCTGTTTGCTTTGTGCTGAGACATCAGCAGTCACCAGTAACCATGTATTGATCTGCATTCAAAGTGCACTTAGCAGGGAGTGCTGCAGGATTAGAGGGAGGGAGGGGGGGCGGGATGAAAGGTAGGGATGGAACAGAAGGAGAGGAGAGGAGGCAGAAAGGAGGAAGAACTCTACAGAGAAGGGGGAGGCAAAAAGCCAGTGTGTAAATTTACTACTGTTATTAGAGCATTTTAAATATAAAATGCATGTTTCTCTCTAAAAAGAGATAGAAGCAGCAGGGCTTAACATTATTTGCAGAAGCAAATGGTTGCTGACAGACAGGTATTGGTAAAGTCAGTGGTGATGTAGAGAGAAGGCCAGGCTAATTTAAATTTTTTTTAGCTGCGATAAAGCATGTGATAAAGGTTCTTGATTATCAGTAGTTAATATGGTACGTGAGCAACCATATTAACTACTGATAATCAAGAACCTTTATCACAGTTTAACAGTATCGATTGTCTGTTTTCATTTAGATCCACCTGGGCAAAACATATTTAGTGTACAGTGTACAGTCTAAGCCAAAGGATCACGCTACCAATATCTAAAATATATGCATCTCTTGTTTTTTAATTCTTCAATTAACCCTATTTTGTTGACCCCATTACCTCATAAATATAAAAAAAACATTAACTGAAAAATTCATTGTACATTGTGTGCATCATGCAGGCAGCTGAAGACCCAGCAGGACTGCCTGCACTGCATTTTCATCATTAACATGCAGCCTCAATGGCTGACTGTCTATGACTTTGAATCTAGTGTGGTCTTTGTACAGTTCACCCTGTTGCCTTTTTATGTGAAGAGAATCCGTGGATATACAGTATTTTTACAGAGGGGACAAAGTTGGAAAGCATTGGTGTTGCCATATGACAAACCAGATATGTCAAGGAAAAATGCCCAATATTTACTTGTAAATGTGAGGACTGGCAGCTTTCTCTAGGTTACATCATTGTAAATGGAATCACTTTGGGTTTAGGACTGTTGAACGGGCAAAAATATACACTGAGGACATAACTCTAAGCTCTGGTAAAATACAATGGGCATTTTTTTTTTGCTATTTTCACACATCTAATAGACAAAGAAGTTTTTCACAAAACTGGGTTGTCTGCAGTAGAAAGATGCAAATACTTTTAAAAATTGGTGCTGCATGTCCACAGAAAACAGAGAAAAAGCGCTGTAGAATTTGATTTTGCTAAGAGGTAGAAAACCTACAGCTATCAGAATATACTGCGCCGCACCGAACCAATAAACACGCCTACTGGTGAGCAATGTGAGCTGGTTTTGGCCAATTTGTCCGAAAACAATGTGGCAACAAGCTGGTAACAAACAATCTCTTATTTATATATTATTACATATGTTTCTGAAAACATTTTTAGGTGAGAAATAGCCAACACAGATCAGCATTTGATCAGCACTCTCTCTCTCTCTCAATCCACCTCTATACTCTTTGTGTCCTGTGTCTTTCAAAAATGGGGAATTACAATCTGTAGTTCGAGCAACAGCCCGAGAGTAGGGGTGGGCGATAAGGCCCTAAAATTATAACGTGATATTTTAAGGTATTTTTGCGATAACGATATTCTTGACGATATGACAAATTAGTAAAAAAACATATATTTATTATTAATCTAAGAACCTAGAATTGCAACAGAATAAGTGATATAGTTTTACATATCAACATAACAGTTTGCCTTCAAATATTCAGTAAAAACTCAACCCAAAAAAAATAAAAAAATTGTACCCTGGGATCTATGTATATAAATCAACAGGTGATTTCCTTCTCTTTTAGCAAATTCCTAAATGACTGAGTTATCTTTTTTTTCACCTGGACCTTTATGTCCTGCCATTTCTCCTCTAATCATCATGCCGTAACCTGTGACAGGCTGCTTTGCTTCGATAACCATAACACATTCACATATGTGTAGTTTTTTTGTCAAGCGAAGGTTTACATTACCAGAGGTTTATGATAAAATTCACTTAATATTTAACAATAATAATAATAAAAAGTGAGAACGATGGAAATAAGACTATGGAAGTTAAAAGACAAGTTATTATACCCACCTTAAAATGTTTTTTATCTAGCCTTTATTTGTGTTTGCTACGTGCTACAGCAAGTGCAGCGATGTACTACCACCTCAGAAATTGGGACTTTAGGGGGAGTTAATGTGCAGTCAGACTGATATTGACAGAGCTATCAGGAGCCATTTTCAGGACAGCATTGAAGCTCAAGTTTTACAGCTACAGTATATATCAATGGCAGAGCTGATGACAGGTAGCCAGCATCAAAGCAACTCAAAAATACAAAGCTACCAGTGGACAGGTCACTGGTATAAAGACAGACTATAGAACTGGACTGCTAATTAACAGGAAAACAACTGATGCATATGGAAGTACCTTTTAAAAGTCAAAGTCTTGGTAACAGCTGTCCTGTCTAGATTCCCGCAGCCTTCCATGTCATTACCATATGACACCGATGATGAATGAGTTTTCTGGTTTTGTTGCTCTTCATCAAAATCTATTTTGCCTCAGATAATAGTTTTCCTGTCTGTGCTGTGTCACTGGATTGTTCAGTGAGTGTTGCTATGCCGCTGCCTTTTGCTCTTGTCTCTGCCAATACCATTTGACTCTGATGAAGATGCAGTGCACGTCCAAACGTTAGTCACTTGCGCCTAATGAAGTATTAAATGAAACAGAGTGCTCCGGTGCCTTTGCCTGGGTTCAGTGCTGTGAAGAGGCGCTCATTTCCTCCCTGTCCTCCAGCTTTAAAATGTTCTGGAGGTGGATATATCCATCATTTTACCTGACTTACTATCAGTGCCACTCTTTCAAAACCACACTGTATTGACAGCTTGAATACTGCAGCAGTACATTACATACTGACAAGATGTAATAAAGTGACAGCGGACATGTACTCTGTGGAAACTATGCATAGCCAATACTGAAACCAGGACCAGTAAATCCCCAACAGCACACACAATCACACTGATGATGCACGGATGAATTATACACATTATTATAATTTATCTGGACAAATGAGGGCACAAGACAGTGGTGGTGTGGGGATAGTGTGACTATTTAAGTATGACAGTCCTAAACTGGGATAGGCTACATAAAGTAAAGTCATTTTCAACATGGACCCTATTTTTCTATGTTTTTGTACTCAGGTGACTAATGGAGACAACAATTTTTGAAATTGGTCCAGTATTGAGAGAGACCACTCCAGCTGCAGTAAACTGGCTGCAGTGTAATTTATATGGGCTTATTAAAAGTGTCTGACCGCCTACATTTCTCCAAGGCCAAACTGAACAGAATATTCCCGTGTCTGCTACATGTGGCGAGTATAAATCAGCCGTGGGGACCTTAGGTCACCTTTCTGGTCTTGTCCTAAACTCAAAAAATTCTGGGAAGACATTTTTCAATTGTATAGTAAAATTTATAGTAAACACTCAGTCCCTGGCTGTCCTACTGTAATACAGGGTTGTATTATAATATAGTATTGTAATATTCTTCTACTCATTCCCCTGCATTACAGCAAGCTTATGTTTGGTATATTCATAGCAAAAGGGTTACTCTGCGAGAATGGAAATCGGCTTCCCCTCCTTGCTTTACAAAATGGCTAAATGACATGGTTTCTTGTCTACATCTTAAGGACATATTGTATACTCTACCTCCCTCATCAAGTTTTCTAATATCTGGTGATTAATTTGTTTAATAGATGTAAATTGAAGGCGCACAATTGTCCGTAGAGATTACATCGTAGCCTGTTTTGTTGCTGCTGCTGCTGCTGCTGTGACTAAAGCGGTCTGGACCACTTTCAAAAACAATTGACTTCATTAGTCACAAAAAAACATCCAAATACAGGGTCCAGGTTAAAATATTCACATTTTCTTTAATGGCAGGTACAAAACAGATTGGTGATGTACTGAATGTGTAGTGAGAATACTGATACAGCATTCACACTATTGTTCTTCCGATCTTTATTATTCTGACTCCTGACTTCTTCCATACATTTTTTCTGTCTACTACTCCTTTTGCATACTTTAAGATATACAAACCATTGCAGTTCAGCTCCAACTCTACCAGTTTTACAACTTGTTTCCAGGTTTTTCACCAATGCAGTACAACGCATTTGTGCTTTAAGATAGCTGTATTTTCAGCAATGCTTTGCAATTTTCTGCAGGTAATGCTTTTTTTTGTGTTAAACCTGCGGCAATAAAATTGGGAAATACTACACACTCACTAACGTTAGCTAGCTAAGCTAAGCTTTTAGTAGTCTCTTGTCCATGAGTAGATGCACTCTTCCCTCTGCGCAGCAATATGGTTGGCAGGTGTAGTTCAGTAGAAAGAAAATAGTTCCTACATGAAACAACTCACAACAAGGTTTGTGGATTATCTTGAGTAATCAGGTCATGATTTCTGGAAAGAGACACTGCTGTGCAGTTTTCAAATGTAATCCATCTTGTTCCATTACATTGGACAGAAGGCAGACACCTCTATGGCCAATATCTCCAACACTCAGCGACTCACATCAAAACAATCTACACTGATATATAGCAATACAGGTAAGAGAACAAATGAATTTTTGATTTTCACATGGATTGTTCATGGATTGTACGTCTGTGCCTGCTCACCGGTGTATCCCTCCGCAGATCACAGCATAGGATGTACTGACCCCATATAAGCGCAATGCTAACCGCTGAGACCCAGCCACTGGACGTACAGACACAAAAAAGATATTGATCATGTTGTCTCAATATGAAAATGATAGAGAAAGGGCATAACTCCCAAATCATCGGAGTATTCTTTTATGTGAAGATACAGAGTGAAGACATAACATAATCCTAACACAGCAAAGCTGTTACCTGCAGCCTTCGCTTGCAAAGCTAACACTACTAACGTTAGGTCAGTCCAAGTAATTAGTGGAAACATGCTAACATGCTAACGTTACACACAAGTTAGTAGTAAAGTAAGACCTGTTCATAAATGTTCTGGTGTAGCTCTGAATTTCTTATAAACTGAGGACAACTGCCTGCTGTATATTTGTGTTCATGGTCACAGTCACAGATAATTTTACATGATGCTCCTTCGTTATCCACCATGACATCAAAAGTACAACCAAGTCCTCATAGATACATCTCTGGTAAAACTGTTAGGTGTTATGTGTTCAGCAATGCCCGTTGTGTACTGCTTACTCGAAGAACACTGTAAACAAGGCACTTCTTCTGTGGTTTAATCGCCGCGGGGCCGCTGCGGGTGAGCAGAATCACTTCCGCCTCAGGTGCCGTATTCTTGTTTATTGACTTCCGCTGTGTTTCCGACCCGAGTGAAGCTACGCTAAATAGCCATTTATTTAGAGAAAGGCTTTTTTGTCGCTATTGGGTTCAAATAAATATGCAGATCTTCAAGGGGGGGGGGGGGGATATGAACCAGGGACAGTTTTCTTAATGGTAAAAAGTTCTGCACAGCTGCTTTAAAGTGTGTTCTAAAGACATATCTATTTAGCTCAATTTTATGCACTATTGCATGTTTTTGTACCATGTTTTTGCTTTGGTGTACAACACATACTCACTGCTCATTGCTTTCTTAATGTGACCCTGAAATGTCAGTGGAGATAATAGGTGTTAATGGGCTGTTGGAGCCCAGACTATTCAGCATTTATTGCCTTATTTCCATTCACCGGTCGACTAGTCAGTATGTAAAAAATGTTTTAACAGGGCCAGCATAGTTGATTTAAAGATTTTTTTTGTTATACTAACTCTGTGACATTGCAAGAAAATGTATTTGCTTTTCCCCCTCCCCCACCCAATGAGTTACTTGTTTCAGCTCTGATGTATTCATTGCAACTGCTATTTTTTGTATATGTTTATCCTATTCTGCTGTAATTATTGTAGAAAATAAATTAAATATTACTCAAAAAAAACTACATACAAATCCTAATTTTTTAACCCCCTTTTTTCCATGTGATTGCTTCCTAATCATTATAACCAGAGATACTCTCAGGCACATTAACTCATGTAATAGCCTATGTTTCCTATGAAAAACAAAAGTTTCTGTATCATAACAATTGGACTGCCCTTTTTGTTATAATACTACAAATTTTCAACAAACATTAGGGTCCTAAAACTGAGACACCATGTCTACCACTCATCAGTTTATGAATCAAACAAAACTGGCCCCTTCAGTCAGTAAGTACAGGAATTAGGCCTGATAACATTCTTTGCCAAGAGAGCAGCACATCATACTGCAAAGCATGGCTCTGAGGCTCAAACATGCTGAGATGGTGACTGGTGGCCTGTTGGGAGCCACTCTGTAGAGTAACCACAGACCTCCACTGCAGTGCTTCTGTCCTCACTTCAAAGTCATGGATAAAAATCCAGATATCAGCTCAAAGGATGCCTTTTTGAATACACTGGTTTCCAAATCTATCAATTTTCTGCTGATTATCGGGGCCCTGAAGGCAGGGGAATAATTATCCTTTTCTTCAGCTACATCAGCGGCTTTTCCTGGGAGAATACCACAAAGCTCCAAGGCCAAGCTAGATATTTAAACCCTCCAGTATGATCTGGGTGTACCCCTCCCTGTTGGATATACCCAGAAGGAGGCGTCTGAGAGGCATCCTGGTGAAACCAAACTACATCAATAAATGCAAAAGGAGTTCGAGTTCTGAGATCCTCCTGAATGTCTGAGCACAGACAGCCTGTGAGGGAAACTCATATGGGCTGCTTGTATCAGAGATCTCCTCACTTTAGTCACTACCACAGCTGATGAACACAAGGGAGATGGGGAGCTTTGGTTTCAGGCTCAGCTGGCCTACAACAGTCAAGTCTCTCATGCCTTCATATATTCAACTGTGAAATTTACCATTTCTACTGAGAGCATGGTATTTTGACATGACAAGTTTTCATGAGAGTAGCTGGAAATGTTTAGAATTGGGTCTAGCTTTTAAAGTGTCTTCAAATGCCAAATGCCAAATAATTAAATTGCAATTACTTGGACAGATACTGCTACATGAGGCGCAATTCTAAAATGAATGATAATTTTTGCATTTTATTTTCGCTGACAATGGTATAAAAATGATTATGTTATTTTTGCTAGGGTCAGTACCATAAATAAAAAATGTTCCTGTGTGCCTGGGATATGATTTGTAGGCTGGGACATCACTATAGCACTACAAAAGCTTTATTTAAAATGGTGTTTTATGACAGATTTTACCTTTGTCCAAAAACTGTAGCTCCTACAATCTGGATATTGCAATTGTGTTTTCAACAATATTTCATTTAAAAATTCTAATCACAAATATCACAGGGGGTTGACGTGTAGCAAAGGGCCGTGAACTGGAAACGAACCTGTGGCCGCTGTGGCAAGGACACAGTATTGGGTCAGTGCTTGGGTCCATGGGGTGCGTGCATTACTAGTTGAACTAGCTTGACTCATCTTGACAACATGAAATTAAAAGACAGATAAATGAAATTCGATAAAATGTTTGTAGCAAGTAAGGCCTCAGAAATTCATATTTATGATAACATTTAAGGCGTATGTTGATAAAACTGAATTTAAGACATTTTAAGACTTTTTACGGGCCTGCAGACACACTGTTGGAGCAGCATTTATATTTTTTATATTTATTTAGCTTTTTGGGGGCAGCAGTTAACAGGATTTATGTACACTTCGTGGCAGCAAATAATAACTTACACATCCAACAGATATGGAGTAGTATCAACATTTGTTAGTGTGTTTGTGTCAACCTGATGAATGTAAGTCCAATATCCACTCTCTTCTGCCTCTGGTTTGCTCTCCACCGACACCTCAGAAAACTATTACTGCCATTTGGCACTGGGCAGGTAGTGTACAGTGTGTTTTGTCTCTTCACTTAAAACACCTGCTACAACAGATTGATGAGAGTGGTGAGAATGAACCAAAACAGTTAAAGGGGAACACCACCTAAATTAAGAATTCCAATATGTTATTTTCATGGTCTAGGAAAGTTCAATCAATATTAGTGAACATGAGTTATTCTCTCTCAAAGCCAGGAGCCAGAGGGGTGATGTCAAAGGGTATTAAGTCTGGAGCTGCTCCACAGACAGTGAATAGGGTACTTTTTGGACCCACAGAATGTTTTGTTGTTGTTTGTTTTTGTTTTTTTTCCAGTTCTGAAACAGAAAATGTGCCCACATACACAAAACATTCTCCTGGGTGCTCTCAGTGTCATCTGTTTGCACTGATGATGCAAGTTTTTAGCGCAATGAGATTACACAAAAGTCAATGAAAAGATAGATGCAAATAGACCCGAATTTGCATTAAACGATGCCATGAAGGCGAATGATGCAACATGAATGACGTGACAGTCGCATCTTTACGCAAGTTGAAATTTTCCAACTTGAGAGAGAAATTCAGGTGATGCTGTCTCGCGAGAGTCTATCAGCATTGAGATCTTGTTGAGATTGTCCTGACGTTACCGAAATTCACAATGAAGGACAAACAATGTTGCTGCCTATGTGCACCCAGAGCTACACTCAAGCCCTTTTTAGACAGGAGTTGTGCAAATTTGCAGGAAAGCCCAATCAGTCTTTTTTCAGCATTGGCAGGATAAGTACAAAATCGGGGAGTGCAGCAAAATGCCACCTACCTACTTTCGTTCATAAAGAATGTGCCTTTTTCGGGGCAATGGGGGGGCGTGAGCAAGTGACAAAACGTGTAGCCCAGTGTGTGAAGTGGGGGGGAAGCGGCAGCTGGTCAGTCCTTCAGCGATTCTCTCGTCACCGTCCCCATCATCTGACGGTTAAAGGCCTCTTCGTTTGCGAGGATAAGGAGGGCACACAATTCCTTGTCCCCCAGTTGCTCGTCTTTACAGTGTCTGTCAGGTTTGCATTTCCCTCTTGCTACTATTGTGTGAAATTTTATTGTGGAAAGTAAACAACACAGGGTGTGAAGCAGTGATGCAGCACTGTGTCAGTAGGATAAATAATAAAGAGTGTTATTGACTTGGTTCACGCTGCTTCAGGGCACAGAGCTTGAATGTTTACATCCAGGTATCAGTTGTGCTTCACTGCAAATCGAGTACGCCATTGGCTGCCTCCCTGAGTTAGCTAGCACAACCCTTAGCAAAGCTGTTAAGGGCGAATACTTGGTAAATACTCAAAAAAATGTTTACATGCGGGTAACGCGATGCGAAAACTCTTATCATGTTCAGTGTGAACACAACATAGCGTCTTTCACCATTCATTGTCTATGGAGCAGCTCCAGACTTTATACCTGATGACATCACAAATTTTAGTTTTGACACTCTACTTTTGATTTGAGAGAGAGTTGTTCAAGTTTGCTAGTATTTCTAGACTGTCTCTGATTAATGGAATGACAGGTATGATTCTGAAAATGGGCGTAGTTCCCCTTTAAGTTGGGCATAAAACCAAAACAATGAGCTGAAAGACACTTGAAAAGCTCTGTAGAGCTGAGAGAAACTGTAGGTGATAATTCTCTGTGTGTACATTACAGCGCGTTTTTGATAAATATGACACAAAAATGTATGAATGTATGTATGTATAGGTGCCGTCTAAAATGCATTCTGCCTAAACAGCCTAATAAAGTATCCATAGCGCAACCTTATTCCAACATTTCCTTCCAGCGGAGTAGTTTAATCTCACTTCAAGGATTTTCTAGCATCAAGCAATGGCATCTTAATAGCATTGCAGTAACCTTCCTTCTGCTGTCATGATACTGATGCTGGAAACTGCACTGGCAACAATGGAATCTCAGCTTGGCGGAAAAAAGGGTTAATTGGGCTTTCATTTTTAATTGCGCGTTATTTTACCTACATAGTGATATAAATATTAGGACTAGAGTTATATGCCTGCCCCCTTCCTCTATAAAAAAAAAAAAAGAAGAAAAAAATCCTCAGGTGCAGTGAATTCACGTGATTATTCACGTTCCTCGCATGTCCAATACAAGCTTTTCCTTCATGATGTGGCAAACATGAAATGACCACACACGCGGAGGCACAGAATCCTGTGGCATTGCTTCAGTGTGGAAGCTAATTGAAGTGAAGTGAAACAGATGCAGCAGACTTCATGCTGCCAGTCTGCACCGCACTGCGCCCCGCTTCCACCCAACACACAACACCAGCGACTACACACAGTCTGCATGCTGCTCAACTCCTCTCTGTGAGACAATGACAGCAACTACAACAAACAGCTTCGTCCTTCTCTCCTCTCCTCCCGTCTGTCCTTCCGTCAGTCATCATGTTTTCACACCTCTCCCAGCCTTTAAGTCCTCTGTCAGCATGATGCGGACTCCCTGACCAATGACTAGTATCTCGAGGAGCTGTCATCCTTAATGCGGTAAACTCCCTGCCCACACACACACACACACACACACACACTCACACATACACACAGAGGCGAGCAGAAAGACGCAGTAACACCCAGCACAGCGCCGGTCCGGCACTCGGCTTCAGAGCATCAGAAAAAAAGGACTTACAGTTCGCAGGAACTGGATTTCATCCTCGCCTTCTCCTCCTTCAGCCATGGTTAGCGTTCACACGGAGATGCTCGTGCTGTATCTGCGTGTGGACTACAGGCTGGGTGTGCGTGTGTGGCGGTGTATGCGTGTTTGAGACGGAGAAAGCCAACGCACAGTGGAACTCGTCCCTCATTGGACGGCGCGCGCTCACCGAGGGAGGAGCAGCACAGGTGTAAGCGAGTGTGTGTGCGCGCGAGCAGTTTGCCTCCTCTCTCGGCCGTTATGTATGGAAGCTCATTCCCGCCATGAACGTCCACAAGTGAATTCATAGCAAGTCAGGAGTCCAGTGCCTTAATGTTCCCCACCAAGACACAAGAAATCAAAATTGTGTCCGGGTAATTCTTTTTTTTTTTTTAATTTAAAGGGATAGTTCAGATTTTTTCAAGTGAGGCTGTATGAGGTACTTTACATAGATAATATTTACCATAGATTACCTACAGTAGGCTAGATGTCGGTCAACACACACCGACACCCAGGATTGAACCGGCAACCATCTTGCTGTGAGGCGACAGTGCTAACCACCGTGCTGGAAAAGTTAACTAAATACTGCATCCTGATGCGTCCTTGATTACGACTACATCATCAGTGCAGGATGTGGTGGTTGTTTTGGGGACAACGCGCTAAAGCTCTATAACTTACCCATTTTATGTCGAGTTGGACGAAGTGTTGTGTGGCCATCCATTGTTTTGCCCTACAGGAGGAAATGTGTTGACTTTTGCTGATAGCAATAATTCCAGATGTACAGATACAACTGCTATCGTGACTAGCAATCATGATACAGAGCAGCTGGCAAAAGTGTGGATCTGATAACTATGCGTGGGCCTGGGACGAAATCTGAGCACAAGTAGTCAGCTGGAGACACATGAGAGACACAGGTATGAATGGGGATATGTCTCAGCTGTCCACCTGGGTTCGGATCTCCCAAAATGCATGTTAATACCAGGTGTTTACAGGGTCTATGTGTCAGCTTTGTGATAGTCTGGCGACCTGTTCAGGGTGTACCCTACCTCTCACCCAGTGTCTGCTGGGATAGGCCCCAGCCCCCCTGTGACCTTGTACCAGGATAAGTGGTTACAGATAATGAATGAATTAAAGTTATGTACATATTAGTTTAAAAAGATAATGAAAACATTTTTAAAGAGGTTCTCTCAAACCTGAGTATTGCATCTCCATAAAGCTGAGGGAGGAGCGACCCAACCACTAGAGAAAATGGATGTTACATTTGTATGTTGTAATGTGTCAGATTTCCTCATGTTTCAACAATGCAAGTGTGTTAGTAGGTTAGGTTTTGGCACAAACCCCACTTGGCTATGGTTAGGAAAACATCATGCTTGACCTTAAAAAAAATGTTTAGGGCACAATCCGGGTGGGAAACGGTGATGTCTTGGTAAAATAACACAACCGCTTTTTTTGGGAGTATCCTGAGAGGAAACAGGGTAACGTCTCAGTAAAAAATAACCACTTTTCGTGGCACTATCACTGTTTATAAAACAGTAACGAGTCGCTAAAAAACACTCACTTTTGGTGGCTTAAAAGCCTCAGGAGTCACTTGTGACTTGTTATAAAATGTTTCAACAATGAAAGTGTTAGCAGGTTAGGTTTAGGCTCAAAGCCCACTTTTTATGGTTATGAAAAGATCATGTTTTGGGGCACAAAGCTGTCAGGAAACATCAATGTCTCCATAAAAAAACAACTGCTTTTTGTGGCAATAGCCCTGGTGTAAAAACAGCAACAGGTTGACCATGTTTGGTGGCTAAAAATCCACTGGAAACTGCGTAACTTGTTAGAAAATGACCCGTTTTGTTGCTTGGTGGTCTCACACAGTGGTCTGCAGCTCAGCAATTGTTTTGCCCAGGTGTCAAGCCATCCAGCGTCCTCTCCTCCCCCCGATGACAAAGTCAGCTCATATACTATGTCACTTTAAAAACACTGATATGATACATACTAATTGTGCAAATGTAACATATGTGTTTTGCGGAAACATACAATGCCAACATTTTCTCCTGGCAAAGGGGCTGTGACATAAAAACAGAGGGTAAAAGTGCTTACTTTTAGTTTATATGTGTCAACTTCCAAATTTGCAGTGTTCCACACTTCCCATAATACAACCAATAGCTTTTTAAGGCCCCTTCTGTCAGATAAATGCCCACATTGTTCAGACTCCATCTGTGACATAGAATCTGTTATAAAGTTGCAGTCTCAAAACCCAATCAGAGATGACCTCAGATCACTCACATCACTATGACAATATTATTTTTCTAGACTTGACAAAGCTTGACCAGTTTCAGAAAATGTACACCTGTTTACACAGGTCGAGTGGCACAGTACCTCATGTGACAACTGAACTTAATAAAACTAATAATACTATTTTTTCTTAAAGGCAGAATGCAGATGTAAACAGAGCATATGTTGAAATTATTTATTTTTAACAACAAAACAAAATATACATTTCTATCTCTCCCATTTTACAGTGTTTGCAATGCCACCATAATTTATCCAGAACTTGCAATACAAGAAAATAAAACTGATAACAAACTGAGATCAGCCACTGCAGCACATCAGGGCTTTTAAGACACATGTGAAATGCATTCAGCCAGCATCTTATGCAAACCTGATTTAAATTTCAACCAGACATTTTGTCCCATGTGGAGACTTTTTCAGGCTCATGGAATGAGTAGATATGTTGTACACACAGGATATGTCTCTGATAATAGCTGATAAAATGCCGATGGAGAAGTGGTCGTACCTGGCTGTGTGAAAAGCACGGACTGTATAAAAGATGTGGACGTAGCCATCGTGACGTCATCCATCGATTTGCGGACTACTGTTTTGAAGACTTGAGTTTGGCATTTAGGCTGTTGCAATCTTGGATTTTCTAAAGCAGAACTGACCATATTTGTATGAATGGGTGGAGCTGTGGAGGAGCGAGGGGGGAATCTGACAGAGAATTTGTGGACATTGCCATGGTAGCAACTTGTCAATCACAAGATAGCCACACGCTTAAAACTTGTGAATTATACCATAACCTCATTAGGGAAATGTTTACGGAGATAGTAAATCAAGTCAAAAGCAGGGTCATTCTCTCATAAATCTAAATACAACCAGACCTAATTTAACAAGAAGCGGAGTCGCCCCATGCTGGCCATTAGATAGAATGCAGTTTTAAGGCAATTGTGCATTGGCTTCACTTTTCAGCCACACTAATTGTACCATTAAATAAAACTTTATCACTCTAAACCCCTGAATGTGTACCATTAAAAATAGTTCACTCCAGCCTCCATGCAAATGTTGATGATATTAAAACTTTTAAACAAGGAACAATAAAATAATTAAAAATCTAAAAAAAAAAAAACCCTAACATAAATAAATTCTATATGCAAACACCTAAACTTTCACTTCCATATACAAATCTAAAACTTGTAAACAACATTTGTCTCGGGTTAAATGTATTGGTGTAATAAAATGAATCTCCTTTTACATATCCACTTTGGTTTAAATTAAAGATTATAACACTGAATCTTCATTATACATTGGGCTGTTTACTGAATTGGTCTGTGCCACCAAGTATAGAACTGTAGTTGAAAACTGTCATGTATTGGCAGTTGGCACTTAAAGTAAGAAAAGATTTTTAGTCTGTTTTACTGAATCTTTGATCAGTAATTTCCTGAATTTAATCATTATCTTTTTTCCCCACTTAAGTTAATGTCTTCCTAAGCTGTTTGCACTAAAAGAATATTTCAACATTTGGGGAAATACACTTATTCACCTCCTTTGCTAGAGTAAGATGGAAATATTGATATCAGTCTCATATCTGTGTGTTTATTATAGAGCTTGAGTCTGCACATGGTTAGCTTAGCTTAGCATAAAGACTGGAAACAGGGGAAAACAGTTAGCAAACCCCCCAGCACATTTTCCAAAAATTTAGTAAAATGAAAAAAAAAGCAAGAACAATTTGAAGTACCACTGACAGTGAGTAATCATGTTGGCACAGGTATTTAGGGATGGGCATTTAATTAAATCACTTAACTACTCAATTTTGTATTTGTTTAACATATAGTTTACTTGCTGCTGTAATTAAAATTACTTCATATCTTTTTACACTGTAGAGCTGTGTGCACTGCTTTGTTCAGCGCCTCCTCACCTCCTACTTATTAGACACTAGGAAACTACTGCTGCAGGAGTGTGAGCTCCATGCAGGCACAGTTGGTGAGAGTTCACCTGAGTTCACACACACACACAGCTAACATTACCTAATGGTTATAACGACAGATGTGAGCCATTTCAGTGTCCCTGTCGGGATGGTAGCCACTGCTGCTGTGTTAGCTTGAGCTAACCAGGCAGATGCTGAGGTGACTGGGAGGAGAGCACTTCTGGACCCTGTAGTCCTTCAGTGCTGCTGCTAACCTGTGTAATAGCAGCAACAGAAATTTGATGATTTTTCTTACATTAACTTTTAATTTATGGTTTTATAGGCTAACTGAAGCCTGGTTGCTCAAATGATTGATTTCAATTTGCACTTGTTTTCTGTTGTTGGCCAATTTACATTCTATTCTTGCAATTATTAATTTTGGGGGTTTTTTTGCAAGTACTTAAGTATTTTACAATTATTTTACAAATATATAATATATAATATTATATATACGAGGACTCAGATTCAAAAATATTTAAAATTTGAAGTATTGATTGGCTTTGACAGAAACCCTGCAAACAACCAGCAACCAGTGCTAAAATAATAATGATCTCAACATAAAGCAAAAATAGTAATGGTCATTCAAGCTTGATTGTACAGCAACACTTAAGACACACATGACTGTGATGCAGCAGCAACAGATTACTTCTCTCCATTTGGAGACCTGATAGAATAATCAAGGAATGATGATTGTATCATTACATACAATGTATGTGTGTGCGTAGTGTTTCACAGAATACACAAAACCTGCAGAGACAGAGGGCCTAAAAAATCTAGTTTAACTGTTCTGAAATGTACTGTAAAAATATTAAGTAAAATGAGAAGACTTAGTGTGCTTTCACAAGTATAATATGGGATGTCAGTGAATTCCTTTGTAAGCAGCCACAGTGAGAACCTCTGAGAGCTACAGTGGAATGGTTGGACTGTAAACCTGACTGTGTGTGCGCTGTGCCCTGCTCTGATCCCTCTGAGGTCCACTTCACTGCTGGAGTGATCACACTCTACGCCTCACTGTCATAACCCAGTACCGGAGCCAGCCATCTCTCCACCTCCTCCACACACATCTCTTTCCTCCTGGCATATTCCTCCACCTGAAGACAAGCACAGAAAATACAAGTTCAACCTGATTTTGTGTCCTGTAACAAAACTCCAACAACATATTTGTTAGAACTTTAACCAAAATCCCAGTTTGGAAACTTTGTTAAGCTAGCATCGGAAGCAGTAATGGTGCCGAAGGGATGTCTATATAAACAGGACACCCGGCAGGACGGGATCATCGGTGGCAGAGATGTAACGTGTTGACTACGTGTTATGTGTGTGACCCACCGTGGGAGGTTTAAAAAGTAGGTAATAGCAGTTAGCAGCTAACTCAAAGAACAGCAGCCGAAAATGTCTGCAAATTGGGCAAACAATAAGATCCCAGAGCTCCTTACACTCTGAGCAGAGGACAAGATCAGCCACCATATAACACGGATGTTAAAAGATTGTTATTGTCATGGTAACGCTTTTGTTACTGTTAGAAAGCACTGCCGACATGTGTGTGTCATGTTACGCTAGAGACCAACAACGATGTGTTACATCTTATGCCCATCACATCTCTTTTGCTTTTGTGATGCAGACATGCTGTCTCAAAATCACACACTGGAGTGGAATGATGCTGTCATTGTTTCTGTGTAAAAATACAGAAATGGCTTTGTTGCGATTGGTAATGGCCCTATAGGACAATGTCTGTGTCTCATTTATCCAGTCATATGCTCAGTACTTCTATACACATGCATTCTTACTGTAATGCTACTCATAGGCGGAAGTGTTTCACATTATAACATTTAGCAGGAAGACATGCATTTAGGAAGTACTGAGTATACAACTGGATAAATGAGACATGGATTATAATGCATGAGAGTTTGTGAACAGATATTTGATACAGTTTGCTGCTGTTAAATGTGGAGCCTGATTACTTAAAATTCATGAAGAATGTTCCCCTTTTCTGGATTCTTCGTTCACCCTGGAAGAATCAACGTAACGTCATGGGGAACAGTCGGCCATTTTGTGGGTAAAATATTCATTTAAAGTTACATTAATATCATAATGTCTTCCTCCTGGCTTGTATTGCATGCTTTTTTTAATATCAGTCTGTGAGTCCTGTCCAGAGTTCTCCAAATAAAGAGGAATATATGTGTCATTCAGTTGTGACACAAGTCG
This sequence comes from Epinephelus awoara, assembly GCA_035609425.1. NCBI lineage: Eukaryota > Metazoa > Chordata > Actinopteri > Perciformes > Serranidae > Epinephelus > Epinephelus awoara. The sequence goes on along the minus strand of CM069313.1, from coordinate 4,878,633 downwards.
CAAACCAGTGGTAATTCTACTTTTCAGCTGAGAGCTGACAAATCACCAACAGTTAGAGCACCCTATGTGATGGCACAGTATTTGGGAGTTCCAACACTAACAGGATATTAACATTAAAAACATTTTCTCTAGTTCATTATAGGAGTTAAAGATGTGGATGGTTTTCTGTACCTGCTCCTTAGTGATCTTTCCCACAGCGAAGTAAGACGCCTGAGGGTTGGAGAAGTAAAGTCCAGACACTGAGGCAGCAGGCGTCATGGCCAGGGACTCTGTCAGACAGATGCCTACACAGAGACAAAACACACACACAGTTATTATTTACATATGCATACAGCTAAGAAAACAAATATCCACATGATAACTAACATACATGCACACAAAATGTCAAAGAGCACACACACACGCAGTAAAATAGATAAAAGCTGGTCAGGGTTTTATTTTTTACACTTATAAAATCTGAATAAACTAAATTTGCTTATCAGACTTAAAAAAAAAGTCTGAAAGTCTAGATTTCTTTTGTGTATTTCATCTGACAACTCTTTTGAGCCTTTTGTAGTCTCATTTGCTTGTACACCTTTAAAATTATTGTCCCTTTTCTGCTGAATATACATTAAATGATTGTTAGTGTCAAACACACTATCTTAACACAGCATACCCTTCTTAGAGTAACACTTGACATGAACTTATTCATTTCCAAGAATAACATCCAGGCCCTGTGAGAGCCTGGTTTCAATTCTCCCATGGCTCAAGAGTTAAGATGCCAACCAGGCTGGCTGGGAACCTTTGTTACATTCTCTCTCCCTAACCCTAAACCTATCATCTCTCCACTGTTGCTTACAAACGTGCACGCACAAACACACGCACACATGCCAGTGTAAAAACAGAGAGAGATGGGCAGAGACACAAATAGAGAGAGAGAAACAGAGAAACAGAGTGAGAGTTCTCTGTGGACTGAGCTGTGCAGTGTCTGCCTTTAGGCTGCCTGGAAGATTCATTAGGTACATTAACTCTTTTTTTATTTTTATGCTTCTATGGAGAGAGTTCTGTTTGATAAAACAGGATGACGTGCAAAAGGGTTCCCCTTGTTGCAGGTGCACACCCAGCCAAGCCATAACCACGTGCGTGGGTCAGAGAGAGCCACTTGTTCGTTTGAGGTGAGAGTGTTTGTGCTTGTTTGTGTGGGACCGGAATCAATAGCACATTGCTACTCTACTTGATAGTTGTAGTCTATTGTATGCAGGTGAGAATTATATGTGGGTGAGATGGTGCCTGATTGAGGCTGACTGATGTGTTCATAATATTGCAGCAGTGCTGTGCAATACAGACATTTCATACACCAGATGTAGGCTATATACTGTAACACGCACCTTGGCGCACATTCAGCCCACATTGGAGCCGGTCATATCAGTCAGCTGTCATTCTGTTTGCCACTGTTAGCTTAGAATCAAGTCTGCAGTGTAGTTCATATGAGCGGCAACTTCTGGGGCTGACAAATGAAGACAACACTAAAGCGCCAAAAACTGCAGTTCCTCTAATGTCAACTTAAGGTTTACTCTCAGAGCGAGTCAATTCCTGTAGACCCCCATATTAAAATGCCCAACTTTACAGCAGAAATAAACACGTTTACAACCTACAGTTTCGGTCTCTATAGCTTATTTTAACATTCATGACAACTGTGCGCGGGGTGGCTTTTTATATATCTTGCCTGTTTAAAAGTTACTATTGTTTAAAGTTAGGCTTAATTAAGGGCCACTTTGAGTGACAGGTGGGTGCTGTCTGTTCACAAGTTGCTACCACAGCAACACCATTGGTTAGCAAACTTGACCATGGTGTAACCCCAGATTCACAGAGTACAGGCATAGCCGTAGCTGTCACTATTTCAGTGTGTTTTCAATTAATGAGAGTTAATTGTACCATTTTGGTCATCTAAAGAAGTCTTCACATTTTGTATCAAAACACCTTCTCAGGAGTTGGAGTGCTGTGCTAATTAAGCTAGCAGCTAGCATAGGGTTAGCTCCTCCTATCATGGTCGCTTCTGGCTCCAAAAATCCAAGACTTTCAGCCTCTGTTGCAGCAGTGCTATGTGCAAAAAAAGAAAAAAGCTAACATACAAACCTGCAAAGTGATTTTGAAATTTACTGTTTAGGAAAACAGGCCTTGGGGTAAACATCAGAAATGCTCCTTTAGCCTCTGAACCTCTGCGTGGGCAGAGTGGTGAATGTGTTTGATTGACAGCTGAGCTGACGGGGACACCAAGACACAAAGTAAACAAACTTTGGCTGGTAACTGTGGCTTATAATTTAAGGGCAGACAGCACTTTTCCCTGGATGAGCTTTGTTTAGCAGTTTGTTTAACAAGATGAGGTGCAAGGCAAGGAAAAGTTTGATTTGATTTGATTAGGTATATTTATAGTTATGGTATATAGATCTCTTTCTTTGTAGCAAACAGTTGCCAATCTACATATTCAACAGAAACATTCATGCAGAATTGGATTTGTGGCCACCTGATAAATGTTAGTCCATTATTCACTCTCCTCTTTGTTCTGTTTCCACTGTTAACAGCTGCAAAGCCTGGACAGCACACTGCAGACTGTAAAACTAAAACAATGAGCTACAAAGCTCTGCAGAGCTGAGGGAAACTGTGCAGTCCATGAACATTCTTTGTGGGTTCCTCTCTAAGAGCCACCCTTTTCACATTAGTCATTTGATCCACTGCTAATATAAAATAAATAAGAAAAATTCAAACTGAGATTATTATTATTTATAATGTGGCTCCAAATCAACAAACCTACATGAAGATGCAAACCTTTACTTTCCATCTGGACTAAACTGGGATGAGGTCCAAAAACACATCCTGAGCCCCTCCCCCAGTATGTATATCAAATTGGACTTTGTCAGTGTTGTGATGATCACTAGAGACAGTATGATGAGTTTGGCAGCAGCTTGGCTGAGCCTGACAAGATGCAAAGATCTGAGAGAGAGAGCTGAACAGACAGATTGACTGATAGTTAAGGAGATACCATGCCAAACTGATATACAGTGTACTGTACACCCTGCCTTCAGATAGAGACAAGGTATTTGTCAGCCATAATACATCTCTCTGTGCTAATGCTGGCTCAGCCAAGCAGACACATTTACATTTTCACATCTGAAACTCTACAGATTTCCAGTGTGTGCACTCAGATATAAGCTGCATATGCATTGGATTATTTTTTTTGTGGTAACACACATCAGTGTGGTGAGTGTGACTGAGTCTCCTGGCCAGACCTCTATCTACAAAAATTGTACATTTTTGGCATAGTCAATTTAGATTGTTAAATTAATATTTAATCAAACGGTGCAATTGCTATAATGCCTTATTGCGAACATTCAGTCCTAGTTTTAGTCGCACCCAGCTACAACTGCTGTTTATGAAGGTTGGACTATGTGAGAAAAGTATTAAAGGTTCAGTCTGTCAGATTTAGGGAGACTTAGTGACATCTAGTGGTGAGGATTACACAATGCAACTAGCGGAAACTTCTCCCAGTTAGAATTCCTTCAGTGTTCATTGTTCTGGAGGTTTTTACGAGGAGCCAAATTATCTGTAGGGGTCTCCTCCAGTATTAACACTGAATAAAGCAGTTTCACTTTACGAATCAGTGTTTTCCTGACATTGCTTGTTGCAGGGCTTTAAACCACGATGGCCAAAGCAAAAATAAGAAAAAGTGAATGGCCCTATCTAGAGCCAGTGTTTGGGGTGTCTGTTATGGGCTACAGTAGAAACACGGTGGTGCAACATGGCGTTCTACATAAACAAAGACCCACTCCCTATGTAGATATAAACGGCTCATTCTATGGTAATAAAAATGATTCTTATTTTCTAAGGAAAAACATACTTATTATATTCCATTTATGCCAAATCCTATACACTGGACCTTCAAGGCTTAAGTTCTCAAGTAACAGTCTATTAATTAACAAATTCTAAAAATGCTATTATAAATTGATTAATTAAATGTGCATTTACTTGATCCATAAATACACTCAGTTAATGCACACCATAAATAGACGTAATGAAGGATTCCATTTCCTTATTTAGTCTTTAAATTATGAATTAATGGGTTTTGTTATTCCATTTACTGACACTAATGTGTCTGCCTCTCATATTCCACCTCACAATTTATTTTTCTCCTCCTCTAACATGTACAGTTGTAATTTAATGATTATAAAAATGCATAGGACTAGTATTCACCTAAAAGTAAAAGTAGTAACATCTCCTGTTCTGAGGTTAGGACTTCTTGTTTGTTTCCATAGACTTTTTTCACACTGGGTTTTGCCTCTCAACTGTTATACAGGTTGTCCTCTTTTCTTAGTGAAGGTTGTCGAGGCAATGCAAAACCTCAAAAAAGCACATGCCTTAAATATCAGCCTTAAGTCAAACTACTTTTTAAGTGACTTCACTGTTATAGATAGTCAGAATAAAATCCTGAAAGTTTTGCTCGAGGTGTGCTGCAATCCCATGATCTTGATCAATCAAGCTGTCTTAAGTCAGTCTTTTGACGTTCTGTCAAACTTAAACATGTTTAATATGTTTTATATTATTAAGTTTTTGGTCTTGGCTCATGCAAATAGTAAAGTTTAATGACAAGAACACTGTCAACCAATAGCTTCGCTGTCTCCAGCACTGCAGCAGCAAACCAGGTAGACAGTAAACTTAGAGGACTCTGGGAAGGCACAAGAACATGGACAAGTCTCTGTTCTCAAGTACTGTGGAAAAGGAGGAGAAACTGGTGGAGCTGTAGAGTGAACAAGAATCTCTGTTTAATTCAGTGTGTACATCTGATCCAAAAATCAGCCCTTATTTTAGTGAGAAATCTTCATCTTTGAAACAGTTTGCCTCTCATACCCATGGTCTCCTCTCACTAAAACACTGCAGCTAACCTGCAGAGGTTGGTAGAGAGTTGAGGCTACAAAATCCAAAAAAGCCAAATACAATTTGTCTTTATGGATTATAGTGATGACGAACTGACAAGAAAACTTTAACATATGACGCCTTTGATCTTGTGTTTCTAGAGATATATGTTTTTGCAGGCATATAAGGAATTGCTAATATGTCATATTTCTGAAAGGGAGTCTAGTTGTAGTCTTTCAAATAGTGACCCAGTCTTTGCAAAGTCTTAAAGTGTGTGATTAAAATCTCACATTGTCTTTAGATGTGAGAGCGTATCAGACTTCAATGCGTTCACAAAGTCTCCATAGTTTTCTAGTGTATGGTACACAGTGTCTTCTATAACTGCAACAGTTACAATAAGCCAGCCATGTTTCCAATGCAAGGTCAGGGGTAGGGGAGAAATCTGATCAGTGACCTGCTGCATATATATGTATAAAATGCAAGAAAAAATAAATGTGATTTCATTTTATGTGGTTTTACAGCTACTAAGAAAATATCTGAACTGCGTCTCGTGAAAAAACTATAACAGTATTGGGAGCCTTTCAGCTGCAGTTACAACAGTGACATGCTTGATGCTCTCACCAGTCTTCTCCTGGATCCCAGCCAGGCTCCACATTGTGGTCTTCTCCGTGTGGTCAGGCTGGCTGGGGTAGCCGGCTGCAGGTCTGATCCCCTGGTATCGAATTTTGTGGAGGTCTGAGGCCTGCAGTGCCTCGTCCCTACTGTAACCCCACAGCTCTTTACGCACACGAGCATGGAGCTCCTCAGCAAAGGCCTGGAGGACGGACAGTAGGTTGGAGCAGAAACCAGAGAAACACCATGGCAGCATCAGTTAACATGCCATTCAGCACCAGTGATTCAATACCTGCTGTGATGGTGTTAGGAAACCGTCCATACTGTACCTCAGCCAGTCGGTCAGCCAGGGCTTTCACCATGATGCTGTTGTAGTCGTCTCCCTGAGTCTGGAACTGCTGACTCAGCTCCTCAGCTCCAAACACACCCACAGCAAACACACCGACGTAGTCTGCCACACCACTGTCTATAGGGGCCACAAAGTCTGACAAACACAGGTAGGGCTCTGAACTGGAGCTGTCCTTCTCCACCTGCAGACCACACACACACAGCAATGTGTTGCTGTTACTGCACTACCATCCATTTCTGACTCCATCTTTAAGGTCACATTCAGAATCTGAATAAGAAGATATTAATAAAATCTAAAGTATTACATCTGGCAAAGATGTAGGCACCACACATCGTCTGGCTGATGCCTCCCCATTGTAAGGCAGCACTCCTCAATATTTTAGACTATTTAACAAAAAAATGGGTTCTCAGTAGGCCCAGGGTAGTGTACAATTATGCAGAAAGAAAAGATTTATGATAATACTGTTAGTTTCCATCAATTATATCTTCAGAGATTCCCCTTGTTTCCTTTTGGGCGGAAGCTGATACCAATGTTTTTGTTTCTGTTGATATTTTGTGTCAGGGAAAAAAAGAAATCCTCACTGTAAACACATAACTGTTTTGAAGTAATTCAACCCTTCATTACATTAAAAAACATCTTTTATTAAAATAAAAAAAATAAAAAATAAAAATAAAAACAGCTTGAAAAGCTACTATATACAATAGAGCTGTCCCGAATACCAGTTTTGAAACTATTCCAGTCGCTTGTCGTTTTCAACGTCTTGCTAGCCTATCTGTAAGCCTGTCAGGTGTGGTCAAAGTTTTCTGACTTGTTGTACTGGAACGCAATCAACTCAGGTGTGATATCATTCCCAGCTCTGACCTCCTACTTCTGAGGTAAATGAAACACAAAATTAATCTGGAGCCCTGCTTTTTAGGATACACAAAATTGATGTGACGCAACACAAAAACATTGGTCTCTGTCAGTGAATGTCATTCCTTTTGCCGATGGCAATGTGTGGCCGATAAATCGTGCATCCCTAATAGACTTTACAGTGAAGGACAGACATTTCACAGCAGAGTATTCCACAACATTACAACCACCAATTAAGGCTGCTGCTATGGTGGATGTGAGTACCTGTCTATGACAGATACTGAAATTAAAGCAATGACATGAAATAGACAGCAGCTGTTAATAAAACTCACCTGTTGCCGTAAGCCATGGAATGTGCCGATGGGCTTGGTGTCACTGCGTACTGTGACATCGTGATTGTATAAATTAATGTCATCACCATCACTCTGGGCACGCCAGAACCCCACCATGCCCCGCCCCTGCAGACTACGACTGTCAATCATCTCATGGAGCAGCCGCTGGGCATCATCGAAGACTCGCCGAGCCTCCGAACCTGCACAGAACAAATGTTACAGTCAGGTCAGACATGGTTTGACTTCGGTAACAGCAAGGCTGGAATACACTAATTTTTGTGACACTGTACTGTATCAGTGCAGCTTAGTTAACATCCAGTAACATGCTATAATAATATCTATTTTACAATGCTGATCCACAAGGCAGAATTTTTCTCTTTCTTTTTGTGAATAATATGAATGTTCAAATATGAGCCAAATAAATAATATTATTTTTAACAATGACAACTGGTTTAGAGACAGCGGTACTGAGGGAAAGACAGGAGGCAGAGCTGGACGTAGCAGATATATAGATGTTGAGGTTCTCTTTGGGAGTGACGAGGATGGATAGGATCAGGAATGATTACATCAGAGGTTCAGCTTATGTTAGATGTTTTAAAGATAAAGTCAGAGAGGCCAGACTGAGATGGTTTGGACATGTTCAGAGGAGGGATAGTGAATATATTGGTAGAAGGATGCTGAGGTTGGAACTGCCAGGCAAGAGGCCTAGAGGAAGACCAAAGAGGAGATTTATGGATGTAGTGAAAGCGGACATGAAGTCAGTTGGTGTGAGAGAAGAGGATGCAGAGGATAGGGTTAGATGGAGGCAGATGATTCGCTGTGGCGACAGCCATAAGAAGAGTAAGATTTTTAACAATGACAACTTGAATATTTTGTTACAATAAACTAGAAGGAAAGACAATTTAGCACAGTACTGAATTATCTTCAACAGAGGTTTTCTTGCTAATTAGTATTTACAAAACCTTGTATTGAAAACTGTTTACAAAAATAAAATGTGTGAGCCAGATTTGAGTCATCATGTAGCAGGATAGATGTTTGTGGGGTGATTTCTGAGGAATCAGGGAAGAGTTCAAGCTCGTACCAACAGTCTTGTCATTGAAGATCTTGGGGTAACCTCTGTTGGGGTATTTCCCTCTCAGCTGCCACACATCAAAGAAAGGCTTCCAGTCGATGAAATCCAGCAGACTGTTCAGGTCGTACCACTCAAACACATGAGTGCCCAGGATCTGAGGACGCACTGAAACACAAAGACAAAGAGAGAGCAGGCTTGGTTTTTAAGGTCCATATTTGATTTACTTGTTTATTTGACAAGAACAAAGGCGACAGACATTGCTTAATATTTAAAATACAAAGTAGATGCAATGCATTCAGGTTTCTAGCCATGGCTACTTTGCAACCCCTGTCCCTGGTTAGGCTTTCAGAATTAAAACAGTAAGTGTAAGATTAGTCCAAGAGGAGACCACAATAAGAACAGCAACAAAAAACAGGCTTACTTCAGTTTTCATACAGAAAATAAACAACAGTTTTCACAAAAGTTGTCAAAAGTAGCGATACTATTCAGATACCACATGCTTAAAATGATACAATTTCTGTTAATTATTGTATTGAAAGTTCCAATTTGGTACTATGAAAAAACAAATCTTGAGAACTACAGTCAGATATATACATGAATGAAACATCTGCACTGAGTATGGGCTGGAAGTCCCAAGGTCACAATGGGAGACACCTCGAAAGGTGTCCTCTGTATCTGCTTGTTCCAACACCTTATTGAGGTTACATGATATTTCTACTCATGACAGATACTGTATCAGTGTATCTGTGGCAGAGTTTGGCTGACTTTAGAATTGATGCTAACTTACCTGGTGTGGGAAGAGAGAGCCAGTCTACATGTAAAGCCTTCGCTCTGGCCTGGGAAAGAGATAGATACTGACGATCCTGAGGCAACACAGGGAGAGAGAAGATGAAGAGGAAAGCAAGGCAATTTTATTTAAATTACACATATCAAAGTTAACTCAATATGCCTAACATAAAATGAAGACCGTACAGATATCCACCCAACTGTGAAAAATAAGATTATCATAAGAGAGAAAAATGCACAGCTATTTGAAATCCATAAGAATGACAAGGACATACAGCTGGGGTCTAAATTTTAGATTTACTCATATGGAACACTTACAGTATGCCATGGCAGTTTTGATATTTAAATTATTTCTGAAATTGCTATTATCCTGTGACAGGATGATTGGGAAAATGTTCTTTGTTACAAAAACAATCTAACTTCTGCAAATATGATAAAATCTGATGGATCAAAAGTAAAGATACAGTGAGTTACAAAATAGAAGAAACACTTCTAAATGTCATTTAACTTTAGGAGATTGCCTCTTGACTTCCACTGAACTACACCCGCTAACTGTATCACTGTGCAGAAGGAAGTGTGTATCTACTCATGGATGAGAGGCTAATGCTTGTGACAGGGTGAGATGTCATCATTAATGGTGTCCTTTTCAGCTGAGCTGTAACATGAGCTAGCTCAGTGACGCTATGGTTGGCAGGTTGTGTGTTTAGGTTGTTGTGTATCTTCAGGAGCTTATACAACCTTTATCAAAGTGTGTCTTCCAGAAGCACATCTACCTTTTTTTTATCCAGCATGCATAACACTTACTTTTTATTTCTTTTGCAAAAGGATATTAAATTTGCTATCTATTTAAGTTTAGAAACAAACTAGACAAATGAGCTGGATTGAAATTGCAGGAGAAACCTTAGAAAACTTTGAATGATTTTTTTTCCCTCCTGCAGCCGTGTGCAGGGGCTCAGGTGTGTTTTCATGAGCCTGTAGGCTGCCGACTCGTACAGCCTGTATTTAGATGACACGTGGATGCAGTGCTGATCTGAAAGATGGTCGCCTATGTGGGTCACTGGACCCAGCACCCAGAGGTAAACCTCCTGCAGTGCCTACCTCATCAGGTGTTTCTACCAGCCTCTCTTACCTTTAGGGAGTCGTAGTGCTCCTGCCTGATATCCTCATATTCCTCTTTCAGGTCATCAAAGTACTCCTCCCTCATGGCCTCATCCAGGAGCTGCGAGCACTAACAGACAAAAAAAGAGACAATACACTCAGGCTTAGACTAATCAAACAGAGGCGGCCCAAACATCTAACTAACATCAACTCTCTGACCATCTTGTATAATAAAAGATTATTTCCTCCCAAGGAGGTTCTCTTTTTACTTTCCTCTGTTGGTTAGTTGGTTAGATGAATTTCTGATTCAGAATTTAATAAAATGTGATGCCATGTTATAGGTTGTTGCAAAGGAACACATTTTTGTTGTGGATTTTTTACAGTAGTTTAAAAATATTTCCTCATGAACTACTGGCCTTACTTGGTGAGTGAAACTGCACCAAGGTACAGATTAAAACTTTGACTTTATCTGATATGTAACAAAAAATTAAATGTAAAGCATCATGCAGCCTTAGTGGAGGCACCTGCAAATGCTTGTTAAAAATCCTCAGGCTTTGCATGTCATCATCAGTGCTGGGGGGATTACAAAAGTAAAGCATTATAGTAATATATTATGTTTATTTCATATTATCCTCTCCCTGACCCTCCCTGTGTCCAAGGTGATCCATTTATTTTATAAGGTCTAGGCTGTTGAATTGTTCTGTATCATCACACTATTATTAAGATAAACAGGGGATTTTGCTTCCGGTCACAGGTTGATTCAGAAAAGCTGGTTCATGCATTTATTTTTACTAGACTAGATTACTGAAATGCACTGAAATGTGTATTCAGTGAGCATGTGGACGATGTAGGAAAAATCTGAAAAGAACATTAGCTCATTGATTTATGCCTGCTGTAAAAATAAATGTGACTTGACTTGATATTTGTGTAGCATGTTACTGAAAAAAATCTATTCATATCACATTAATGCTAGAGTTAAAATCTGACAGTGATACTCTAGGCCCGATAAAAGTTCAAGTGATGTCTTACCACCACCACACTCCTGGAGGCATCCAGAACATGGACAACAGGAGAGCTGTAGCGAGGGGCGATCTTCACTGCTGTATGTGTCCTATCAAACATAAAACACACAAATTATTGCAAAATAACAACATCTTAGGGTGAGCAGGGAAGATACTACTTACAATAACTAATTACATTTTAAGAAATACACCCATTAGACAGTTGCATGAAAAAGTCTGAGCACCCCTGGTCAAACTTTTGTTTGCTGTCAATAGCTAAGCAAGTAAAACATGACCTGATTTCCAAAAGGCAAAGAGCTAAAGATGACACATTTCCAAGATTACCTTTTAATTTCAATCTTTTACATTTTCAAAATAACAAAAAAAGGAAAAAGGTCCTCAGCAAAAGTTTGGGGACCCTGCATTGTCAGTACTTAGTAGCGCCCCCTTTAGCAAATATCACAGCTTCTTAACACTTAAGCAGCTAAGAGTCTTTCAGTTCTTGTTTGGGTGATTTCAACCATTCTTTCTGCTAAATACTTCTAGTTCTGTGAGATTCTTGGGCCGTCTTGCAGGCACGTCTCTTTGAGGTCTAGCCACTGACTGTTTTTAATGATGTTTAGGTCTGGGGACTGTGAGGGCCATGGTAATACTTTGAGCTTGTGCCTCTTGAAATAGTCCAATGTGGTTTGTGTAGGATGATTGTCCATGATTATCCATCCACTGAATCCATTCTCCCCTCTACCTGTGAAATCTTCCCTGTGCCACGGGCTGCAACACAAGCCCAAAGCAGTCTGAGACCCTGGTAAAATTTGTCAGAGAGCTCAAATATCTTGGGGTGCCCAAACCTTTGCATGGTGCTCCTTTCCTTTGTCCTCACTCTAAAACTGTATGAAACAAAAATAATACACTAATCTTCCTTAAAATGTTGAAAAGCATGTTTCGTCTTTAACTTAATGCACTTCACTCTTAACAGTGAAAGAAAATTTGACCAGGGATGCCTAAACTTTTGCATGCCACTGCATGTATGATAGAATTTATTTTGTGTAATGTTTTAGGAGTCAAATACTCCTCTGATCCTAAGCATTATTAAAGCACCATTTAACATCCTCTGTGGGGCTTCAGAGGGTGTAGCCAGCTTTGTCTCCTGTGAAGCACATCATCATGAGCTGCTTTCTTTCACATTAGAGTGGAGAGCTTCATCAGAAGGACCTAACACAGTGGATCATGCTACCTTCCACCATATACGCCTCCCCTCTCTACAGAAGTGCCTTTCCCAACCAGTAGGAGTGGGTTGTGTATCTCCAAGGGCATGATCCTAACCAGCTGTCCATCTGCATTTAGTGTCAGTTGTGATTGATGTAATATTTGAAATTACTGGAGTCACATTCTGACCAGCAGTGGTGAGCAAGTTTTTGTTTTTTTCTGAGTGCTAGCTTGCAAATTTTTGCTGCACCATATATATTCCACTTATTGGTATCCACAGTATTCATGTCTATACACAAAATCAATTTGCTGCATAAAGATTTGATGTGTTTGACCAAAAAGTGAATAGTTGAGAACACCTGTTACCTAACGTACATTTCTTGATTTTCAGTGACGGATATTTTTGCCTTGTCTAGGATTTCTGTGTGTGTGTGTGTGTGTGTGTGTGTGTGTGTGTGTGTGTGTGTGTGTGTGTGTGTGTGTGTGTGTGTGTGTGTGTGTGTGTTTATGTTACTTCGATGTGGTGGCTCCTCCAATCAGCAGTGGTGTTGTCATTCCCAGTCTCTCCATCTCTTTGGCCACATAGATCATTTCATCCAGAGAGGGGGTGATGAGACCAGACAAACCAATGATATCTGCAGGAACAAAGCAAACAAACACCCCACATTGCTGCTGCTGCATTGATAAAACAATAACAATTAATACAGCAATATTTGGATAGGCCAGAATTTGGAACGTCAGCTATAGGTCAGGTTGAAGTGTACAAATAGTAAAAATGAAATTCAATAACCACCCATGATTTCCTTGTTAGGATGATCATTTTTGGTAAATATTGCTATGGTATATAAAAATGTTTCACAAAAAATTTCAAACTATCACTTCTAATGTCAACAGTCACTCATTATAGAAGTATTTCAGTGCTGGAAAGATGGCTTTTACATTAAACTGGGCTGTCTATGCAGTAGAAAGACACAAATAAAATTCATGCTATATGACCAAAGAAAACAGAGACAAAGAACTGTGGCATTCACTTTTGCTCAAGAAGCAGAAAACCTAAAACTAACAGAGTGCACTGTGCCGCATCGGACCAATAAATACTCCCACTGGTGGGTGATGTAATGGGAGTTCCTTACTTAATGCTGTGAATGTCACGTACAGCTCCCTTCACCTTTAGTGTTTCATTTAATTCATTATTAAGAGCAGTGTCCTTTTACTGTGTTTGACAGTTGATCATTTCAAGCATCTTCTTAAGAAAATCAGCTGTAAACAAGAAACAGCTCAAGGATTTGTTGCGCAAACATGCAGAGGAGTTAGGGGACTTTTTTCCACCCTGCGTAGTGTCTGCAGTCTTCCTCATAAACAATATACTATCCCAACGGCCTCCAGACCAACAAAAGCCAATTAATCACTTGCTTCTGCTTGTACTGTGAAGCTTAAGTGCTGTGAGGCACAGTAACATCTGGAGGCCACTCAGATGAGCGCCATAACATTTGGACCACCTTGAAGCTTCTCTGTGAATTGGACAGAAAGGGAAGTGAGGGTTGAAATGACGCCCTGGCTTGAGTGCACAGTATTTGTGTTGTACACAGTACCTGCTTTCTGTTGTATGGCCTCTCTGAGGATCCGATCACAGGGAACCATCACACCCATGTCAATCACTCTGAAAAGCAAGAGGCATCAAAGCACTCAGACAAGCTTTCCTCTTCTCATTTCTTTGATAAACAATAGGTAATCATTTTAAGTAATATTATGTCCTCATGAGATTACAGTCATATAAAATTCAGTTTAAGCTCCAACACGGAGGCTCCTCTTGTTAAATCACACATTGTCAATAATCATAAACTTACAAAGTTCTGACTGCTTTTTTCAAAAGTCAATGACAAACATATTAACTGCTATTTACAACACATTGTCATTCAGCAAACCGGTTTTACCTGAAGTTGTTGCAACCCAGCACCACACCCACGATATTCTTGCCAATATCATGCACATCTCCCTTTACTGTAGCCAGAACTATGGTGCCCTGATAGGGATCCTGCAGAACAAGGAAAAACATCAGAGGAGTTGAAGGACCAGAGAACTGAATGTTTCAGTTTGTCTGAATTATTCTTCTGTCATGGGATTTTAGGCACTCTAAATACTTTATCTTACTTCTCATATTGGCTACAAGAAACCAATTGATTTTCATGCATTAAGTGCATTGAACTCCATTAAAATCACTGGAATCGCTCCCCACCACCAGCATTTGGAGTGAGTGAACATCCACAAAACCAGAGTGCAACTACACACCAGTCGGCAAGTTTCAGTTATGACTAGACAGAATTCTTAGTGCCATCTTACAGGTGAACCACACCTCTAATGCACAGCTAACAGCTAAAATCTGCAACTGAACTCTGGTATTTTGTTTATGCTGGATTAGAATAAATGCCTTTTCAATCAACTCTTCATTGATATCATACCAAATCTAATGGGACACTATGGCTTATTATAGGAAACCATGAAAGAAAGGCTGTGATGCAGGTTATATAATCTTAACGTAGCCATCAAACCCATCAAACTTTACAAAATCAAATAAAAAGAAATATTGGATTGATTACACTGACACATACTAAATAAAGGGACTCTGATCGAGGGCAAACAATATGATCTAGACAACCTTTTCACTTTTTAAAGCTTTCATCTTTAAAAAAGGTCACATCTTTAGACACATTAAGCTGAAAACACACTGGTGCCAACACACACAGCGCGTCAGTTGAGGCCCTCAGCACACACCGAGCATGTTGCGCTGCAGCTTGTCAACAGATGACCACAAAAGCTATTGTTACTGAAAGATCTGTACCTCCTCCACCTCTGCCTTAGTTTAAAATCATGTTGACACCCACTAATTTTAGCTGATTTCTCACCTTGAGGGGCTGATCTCTAGAACTACGACTCAGGAAGGTTTTTTTTAGCCATTGTCTTTATGATGGGATTGTGGGTCGTTTATTTCGGTATATTTCTTGACCTCAACAACGAGTCTCTCTTCATCCATTCTTTGTCACACACGAGACACAGCGACAACAACAGAGTTCTCTTTATGCACCAGTGGTGAGGAGAGGAGTCGAGCTGCCACAGGAGCAAAGAAGAAGAGCTGCTATGGGGGCTGGTATGTATAAGCAGAGAGCGAGTGGGGGAAAATGCATTTAATTCAGGGGCAGCGAGGCTGGACATAGGACAGTGGTGAGAAGTGCCGCAGGGTGGCACGTCCAGGAACGCCAACACTTGTCTAGCCATCGGTGGTATAGGCTTATACATTAAAAATAAAAAGGGGCGTATGTTTTTTATCCGTGCCGTTTGCAGCTGGTATGTTTTGGCCTTTACTCATGTTTTTTTATGCTAGTTTTTATGCCTCTACCAGGACAAAATGTTACAGATATGTACAATTATGGACCTTTGAGTATTGTGTAGCCTTTGGTAGGAATCAGTCAAAATTTGATGTTTGACAACAGGATTTCTTATAGTAATTTACGTCCTTGTAAAAAGGCTATATAAATGAATTGACTTTTTGTGGTTCAACAGAGATAAAATACACAGAACTAGCATTATGACATTACATATAGGACTCCAGTGAAAATAAGTTTTGATCTTTGTGGGACCACTGTGGTCTAAATGAGAGTTGCAATAAAATGCAACTAAATGTATCCTTATTTATTAGCGACTGACCGTTTCCTCAGTTGAGCCCGACAATGCCATCATCTCCTCCCTCTCCTTCTCCATGAAAGGAATCAGATAGCCCACCGCCTTCTTCATAACACGAGCCGACTTTATCACCTGCAAACACACAAGGACCTAAAGGTTTATTACTGTTTCAAAAGGCTGAAATACACTGTAATCCAATATAAACAGAAAGAAATACATATTTTTTTTCTTGGAATTGATGGTATCCTAAAATTTGCACTTTGCTACACACTTTTGCTGACTGATGTAACAGTGATTATTTTTATAGACTTCATCTTAATGGTTCTCAATCTCTGGTAGGACAAATAAAATTTGGTGTGGAACCAGTTATAGAGTTGAAAAGTGGTGCGTACGAATTTTGCAGTTAGCAATCAAGGTGTGTCGTTATTTATGTGTTCAAAGTGACAAGCACCAGGAGACAACAGCTGAGTACCACAGGTTGAAAGAGAGAAAAAATCCTGAGTTACCATCCTACCTGTGGAAGGAACATCTTCCCAGCTCCGAAGAGATCTCCCACCACCTTCATGCCGTTCATCAGGGGGCCCTCGATGATGTGAAGGGGTCGAGGGTAGCGGTCAACCTGAGCCTGACACTCCTCCACATCCTCCACCACATACTTGTCTATTCCCTGTCAACAGCAACACAGGCAGGAGCATTCCACAAGAAAAAAAATGAGAGCATAAAACAGGTGAACTGTTAACAGGGCAGTTTATGTTTTGTTTTTATATTTCTAAAAAAAAAAAACAAAAAAAAAAAAACAATAAACAGAACTTGTCTCTGTCAGAGTTTACTTTCAAGGTCAAAAGAAAGGTGGAAATAAGATCAAAAAGTCAGTTCTACAAAAATCTGTTGACTTCCTTCTTCTGAGAGCATTTCATACCCATGGGAATGATTTCATTCACTGTCTTCTTCCAACAACAGGAAATGTTGCAAAACACTGTTAAAAATCACTGAAAATGATCTATCAAGAAAGTATTACCAGAAAATTTACAAAAGTTGTTTGATCCTATTTCACAGGATGAGGGGCATAGACTAAAAAAAAAAAAATTAGCACCAGTTTTAAGATACTACATCGAAGAATGTGTGCATTTCAGTGGTTGGCGCCAAACTGTGGAATTCTCAACAAAATTACTTAAATCATCATTTTATTATTTTGTTTTAAAAAATGTATAAAGAAAGAATAAGTAGACTCTATGATGTCAGGTAAAATCTGTCCCCTTGTGGAAGGTGAATTACTGTGTATGGCTCTTGATTCTTGATTCTTTCTGAAGTTACTGTAGGTATTGGTTGTTAAGTAACTGTAATTGAAAGACCTTTTTTGGTTTATTGATTTTCTGAGAAAGTGTCCAGAAAAATTTGCTTTTCCCTACTCCTTTTTGGTCATCGGATGTGTTTTAGAAATACTTTCTAACCATGTCTGAGCAGCCGTACAACAGTGTTGAGAGAGCAGGCTTGGCTGACTTACTGTGCGTTCACACCAAACGTGATGGACGCGATGTCATCGCCCGTGACGCGAGTATCGCGTCGCTTAATCACAAATGTCACCTTTTTGATCATTGCTTCATCGCTTCAATCACGATGACGCAGCCCTCCTCCCGCATGTGTGTCTGACATTACTACGTCAGTGACCTGGTTGGATATCAACGCTGATTGGATGTTGCGGCACAGCGTCACATGACGTCGCTTGAAAAGTTCAAATTTTTCAACTTCAAGCGACACACACATCGCGTCGCTCTTATCGCCCAAAACACATCGCCCTAAGTGACACTGCGTGTCATCGTGTCATTTACATTGATTTTGAATGGAAACTTGTGGCTTTCATCGCCTCCATCGCATTCGGTGTGAACGCACGGTTAGTGTGAGCATGAGTCTTAAGCCCAGTTTGTCACTTTCAGATCATTCTGATCAATGTAGCTGTAAAAAAGCTATTTGAATGTTAGTAATACCAGTGTGCAGAGGTGCTCTTGGAGCATTTAAACCAGTGTGAACATTCTCCCACAGGACTTATTTAATCTGATCATCAGATGTTTTACCTTGATGAGAGCATACTCCAACCTTTCCTCCACATCTCCTTCTCTCCATTCATCTGTCTGAACCACCTTCTTCGCTCCTTTCGCGTTGTTCTGTAAACAAGATTGGTGAAGACGTCATCTGTTAACCAAACTAAAGAGTCAACAAACTGGTGTACTATTTTTATGAATATGTGTATACCTGTGCATAGGCCAGAAGTTTCTCAGTTGCATCAGCATCTCTGTTCCAGATGAGGTTTTCACACAGTAACAGCAGCTCTTTATCAATGTCATCATAGACTGGCAGGTTCCCCGCATTCACTATCCCCATATCCATACCATCCTGAAACAGGACAGAAGACCGACGGTGGTGGTGTTACAGGTAGAAACACTGTCTGTAACACCTTTTCCAAGAAGATCAGACTATAGGGCCACTAAGAAGTACCTTTTTTACCGTTCCACACCACATCACACCACTCCAGTGTGTGATTATAGACTGCATGCCAGCTTCGCAGAATCAAAATAGGCATGACAGGCGTAACGTGTAACGCAACAGCATCGGCCGCTAGTGTGACAAATAACATACACTTTGGCAGCGCTTTCTAACAACAGCAATAACATTAACATGGCAATAACCATTATTTACTGTCCCTGTTATCTCTTGGCTGATCTCCTCCTCTGCTCGGAGGGTTAGGAGCTCTCACACCTCACAGTTTTCCCAACTTGCAGACATTTTCAGCTGCTGTTCTTCTCCTTTGAGTTAGCTGCTGACTGCTAACACCTACTTTTCACATCTCCTGTGGTGGGTTGCACACATAATACATCTTCAATACATCACACCTGCTGGCTGATACCTTAAAGGTATCAAGTACCACTATCCAGCCCTAGATGCAACCTTGACTACAGTCACCACACTACCTTGGAAAGGAACTGTTGGTCAGGGGCCTTATGATACAGTTTTCCATGACTGAGCAGCCGGGTTGCAAAATCTTCTCAGGCCAACTTAATCTTAATGCCGAGATGTTAAACAATCACATCGGTGTTCTGTTTGATTGTTCACAGTTTGGGCGAATAGTGTAAGACTGACATGTTTTGCAGTTTTGGTTATTCAGAGCACAGAAAAATATTTTTGTTAACATTTTCCACGAAACACTGTCATCATTATTTACAATAAACCATAGACCTTACTGTGAATGGTTTTTTTTTTTCTATTTTCTAATCTTAATTCCATTGACAGTGAGCTTGGTGTGTCAGTGTTTACCTTGATGGCATGGTACAGAAATGCTCCATGCATGGCTTCTCTGATGGCCTCCATTCCTCTGAAGGAGAAGGACAGGTTGGACAGACCCCCACTCACCCTGGCTCTTGGTAATGTCTCCTACACACACACACACACACACACACACACACACCACACACACCACACACACCACACACACCACACACACACACACACACACACACACACACACAACATATATGATGTATAATTTATAATCTTTGTGTTAACACCATGTGCAATAACTTAGGGAAAAGTCAGCAGCAAAATGCACTCACTAATAATTGTTTAAATGATAATTTGAAAATAATCCCAATAAGAATCTAAAAATAATTTATTAGGGTTTATTTTGATAGGCAAAAATGACTTAAGCCCAGTTCGGACCAAACATTTCGCAACCAAACAAGTTGAAACAGGCAACTACATGCAATGTGCCATTCTGCAACGTTGTAAAACCTGCCAGTTCACACCAATGCACTTTGATGAGACAGTCTATATAACGCTGGTTCTGCACTGGGTTGTTTGATTCAGAGAAGAGCTGTGCTTGTGAAGATTTCTGACCATTTTGTGTTAGGTGAGATGGGCACATTTGCAGGCTAACATGGATGGGTTACATTAGTGTTTATTCTTCCTGACAGGTGTATTACCTTGATAACTTTGGTGGCTCTGATAAAGTAGATGGCGTAGTCATTGTGTTCCTCCATGCCTGTACCAATGGTGAGGATGTTGGGGTCAAAGATGATGTCGTTTGGGTTAAACCCCACTTTGTTGACTAGCAGCTTGTAGGCCCGGGTGCAGATCTCCACTTTACGGTCTGTATCTGTGGCCTTGAGAGGATGGCAGACTTGTTAGCAATATAGTGTGTTTTTGTGTCAGTGTTATGTGTGTGCGCGTTTGCCTCCTCACCTGTCCCTCCTCATCAAAGGCCATGACCACTACAGCAGCTCCATAGCGCTTCACAGTGGCAGCTCTGTGCAGGAACTCCTCCTCTCCTTCCTTCAGGCTGATACTGTTGACTATACACTTCCCCTGACAGCATTTCAACCCAGCCTCGATCACTGAGAAGTTAGAGGAGTCAATACACAGAGGAACCTGCAAAGGAGAAGGACAGCCTCAATGCCTTCTTCTGTTTTACTGAGCAGATGAATTCATAGGTCAGATCATTAAAAAGGTTCATATGTTATATTAAAGGAGATAAAATGTAAGCACATATCTGAAGCTGATGGTTAATACTGTTAAAGTCCCAAGACAAAGTGAAAACAAGATATAAGAGCCACTGATGCAAAGGAATGCACTCATTAATTAGGCACCAATACGACTGAACTGCGGCAATACTTTGAGTTTAATACTAATGCTGGCATGCTAACATGCTCACAATGCCAATGCTAATATTAGGGATGTTCCTAACAACTAATTACCCTGACGTTTAAAGCAAGTTCAAACTTAGACTAGTTGACAAGTCTGAAAGTAAGAAAACACTCACAAAACAGTCACGCTTGAGCACTATTTAAATTCTAATTTTATTATTATTATTATAATATAATAAAAATATTGCATGTATTAAAAGGAGCAATTTGAAACAGTTAATCATATTTTTCAATTACCAAATCATATCTTAAATGACGCTAAAAAAATTGGGCACTTTGCTCCATGCATTATGAACATTGCACATTATCCTAAACCCATGCAAACAACTCATGAAATTAGAGTGAGCAAATTGTATTTAGTGAAAACAATATTGTTTGAAAAAATAAATCTTTAGGAAGCATGCCTCATGATTACAATGGCATTTTCACTGGGTGAATGCAATCACATGAAACACTAATAATTTTAATTATAAGTAAACTAATTGCACACATCCCAAGCTAATATGCTTTTGTTTAACAGGTATAATGTTTACCACACTCACTATCTTGGTTTACCATGTAGGCATGTTAACATTTGAGGCTGATGGGAATGTTATTAGTTTGCAGATAGTTGGTCATGAAGCAAATTATTGAACAAATTACAATGTTAACCTGATGATGGCACTACAGGAAAAGTCACAGTTATCATGATTCATCCTGAGGAATGAATGTGTGTCTCAAATTTTATGACAATGCAATAGTTTGAGACATTTCAGTCTGGATCAGAGTCGTGGACCAACAAACATTGTCCCTGGAGCCACACTGCTGGCGTGACTAGAGAACCACAGCTGTAATGCTGTCTGCTACAAAATCTTAATGAGAAATTATATGTGTTCATTTCCTCTTCCTTAAAACTCCTACCCGTGCGATGTCTGGCTCAGAAGCAATATAGTTACAAAATCGGGCCATGGCTGTTGGCCCCTCCAGCATCCCCTCATCCATGTTAATATCCAGGACCTGGGCTCCCATCTCCACCTGGGCCTTAGCAATGCTAAGAGCCTCCTGGACAACAGAGAAATAAATAACAAACAGTTACACACAAACTAGAATTTCATCTATGCTCATGATATAACTGAAATCTCTGAAAAAGACAAATGACATAATAATAATAATAATAATAATAATAATAATAATAATTTTTCTGGAAATCTTTCTCACCTCATAGTTTCCTGTCATGATCAGCTTGGCAAACTTGCGTGACCCAGCCACGTTGCAGCGCTCACCAATGTTAACAAAGTTGGTGTAAGGACCTATCCTGAATGGCTCTAAACCTAGAAATGAACGGACACTTTTATCACACTAACATCCTGCAGTTTGGACAAATAAGGGTTAGGAGAGGGAGGGGAGGTTTTCAGCACCACCGTTTGATTTTTTTAAAATAAAAGCATGAACAATCTCCCATGCCTGGACATTTGAACTTTAATTGTTTTATACTTTTTATAATACTTTTGATAAAGTATATAAATTAAATGAAATTAAATGTTTAAAACATGTTTTGTTGTCAGCTTTCCCTAGTTTTAAAGGGTGTACTGTATATACTCAAACAAAAGTCTGTATTGAAATAATAGCTAGGGGTGTGTTGTGCATGCACCAATAAAGGCCTGGAAAAAGACACTGAGGAGGCTGGAATTACCTGTACTATGATTTAAATGACTTATAACTTATTATTCTTCTTTCTAATTTTTTTCTGTTTTTAAATGTTGTTTAGCTACTGTGATGAATCTCAGGACTTCCTCCATTTGAAACAATCATAGACTGTATATAAAGATGGACAACATGGCAGCTACCCAAATATGATGCCAAAACACTGCAATCACCCCCTGGTGGCTGGCTGCAGTTTTATTCATATACCCCTAAATTGAATATATTGAAAGCATACCTATGACTCGGAAGCTGATTAGGGTTTTTTACACATGGCTCCCAATATGTAGGTGGCCTAGATAACAGCTAATGGTGCCAACTTAATAAACAGCACTAACAAAGGCAACGGTGCTCATAGAGCTAATGTTGTTAACCAGGGGGGAACCGGAGGGTGGTAGTAACTGCCCTATGAGCAGCGCTGAGTAGCTAGCCAATGGGATACAAACACAGGGACTTGCATGCACTAACATGCGCTCATGGCTGGATCAAAATCTCACAGGGAAGTTTGGATAACAACACACACAGAGGAATTGTGACTTTATTCTCTGTTCAGGACGCCATCACTCCACTATGTCTTTACACAGCCAATAGTGGTTTGCTACTATATTAATGTTCTGAATGTGGTACACAGAACATTTAATATAAGCCTGCTTCAAATAAAGGGCAGGTGCAACTGTATACTGTATTTCAAGTCATCTGTTCAACATCCTCAATTGATTAGTTTATATTCATTATCGACCAGAACAACCGGGATTTTACTGGCTTAGACATGAAAGTCTTTCTGAAAATGAGATTCACACATAGTAGAGACTGCTTTTCTGCCAAGTTTGACAGCAGTCTTCGCAGATGGTAACAGTTGGTTTTAATACCTGACAGCAGCATGTAGTCCTGATAAATATCAGCAGCAGGAACTCTTGGCTGACAGTGTTTGACTGCTTCAGATATGGCCCTGAATAAGGAGGAAAAGGGGAGGGAAACTATTTTTAAAATGTTCAAACTTGCATGAAATTGAAGACAGACATGTTTTGTGAGGGAAAAAAAGACACTGACCTGATGTGTCCTGGAGTGGTCCCACAACAGCCTCCCACAATATTCACCAGTCCATCCACAGCAAACTCCTGCAAAGATAAAACAAATTTAAAGCTGCAGCAATGAGGCAGCCAGGCTCAGATTGACTTACCTTGCACACATTTTTCATTTTGAATTTCACTTTTACTCAACCAGGACAGTCTCTTGAAACTAGTGGTCTTTTCCAGGAGACTTCAGACTGCAGTGCACCGGAATTACCCCTCTGGGGATCAATAAAGGTTTATCTTATCTTATGTATGTCTAGCCCTGTTTATACTTGGTATTAGCATGTGTCTTGGGTGTTTGGATTACAAGTGGACAGTTTGAAGAACAGGTGGGGATGCACCCAATGAGTTCTCAATGCATATTGAGATCCAACCGCTCAGAGCATGTGGTCTGGGCTACATATTCAGTCTGTCAGCAGTTCATTCATTCATTTTCCGTAACTGCTTGTCCTGTTAGGCTCCAGCCCCCCATGACTTCTATCCCAGCTGACACTGGGAAAGAGGCAGGGTACACCCTGGACAGGTCGCCAGACTATCACAGGGCTTTCCACAGTATTTATGCAAATTTTTTCATAGGCCACACTGAAAGATCGCCTTCTCAGTTGACGTCCTTACTTATCTGACGCCCTGACAGATATTAAATGAATGTTGCCGCTGCCCCGAGCTAATCTCCTCCCAGCAGACGGTCAGCTCAGTGTCTGCCCATTTAGCACAAGCTAACGCAGCAGCTGTTGTGACTATGTGGTTAAACCATCTTTTTTTTTTTCCCAATTTCCCCTTAAAGACTGCTAAAGTATACATATCTAATGGCACAGTCGCTTTGCGCGATAACCTGTCCACTCAGCACATGAGTCAGACTCACCCCTCGCTCCTCTTCAGCTCCACCCTCTCATCCAAATATGCTCACCTAGGGTCACTTCTAGCTCCAAAAATCAAAGACCGTGACGCTCAAAATGCCAAACTGCCAAAGTCCACAAACCAATGTGTGAAGTCTTGGAGACTACTTCCGTTGTTTTTATACAGTCTCTGGACATTATATACAAGAAGGCTTACTGAGTGAGTGTTTGATATTTGAAAGACTACAGTAGCGGAAAATCCCTGATTTTGCTATTCCTATATAAGATATTTTGTAAAAGTGGTGAAATATTTGCTAAAATGTAAGTGCAAAAACATTACAAGCAGCAAAAGTCAACTACACATCACCTTACCACATCCAACATAAACAGATAATTAGAAGAAACTAGAATTGTAGCCTTGCACTTGTATGCCTCCACAAACAAATCAAGTTGCAGTTTACATCTATGTCTGTCTAGACTCATGTGTAGCCATGACAGTGGACAATGCTTTAAATATGGATGTTGCTGTGACAAAGCTGCATGTTCTAAAAAAAAAAAAAAAAAAGGATGCGTCACACACATCTTCCCTTTCAGCAGCACAGAAGCACATAGAACCACAGCAGTTTCGAGGTGGGCACCCAAGGTTAGTGTTACAATGCAATATCTGACCAAATGCCTCCCCCTCTGTTCCTGAGATACGACATTTAGTAATGGCACATGATGTCACAATAAAGCCGACCTTTGACCATTTGGATATAACATGTATAAACTTCATCATTTTATCCTATTAGACATTTGTGTGAAATTTTGTCATAATTAGCATATGAATTTTTGAGTTATGGTCAAAAACATGTCTTCTGAGATCACAGTCAGCTTGACTTTTGATTACCAAAATCTAATCAGTTCATCCTTGAATCTAATTGGACATTTGTGCCAAATTTGAGGAAATTCCCTTCAGGCCTTCTTGAGATATCATGTTCATGAGAATGAGACTGGCATAAGGTTACAGTGACCTTGACCTTTAACCTTTAACCACCAAAATCTAATCAATTTATCAATAAGTCCAAGTGGATATTTGTGCCAAACTTAAAGAAATTCCTCTAAGGCGTTCTTGAGATATTGTATTCATGGCCTCCGCCATGGCTATCACTGGTGCAAACATATTACAACAAGAGCTGCCTTGGTGCTGGGATTTAGTAGGAGTCTAAAGGCCGTGATATCCCCTTCAAAATCATCTGCTTCTCAACATTGTCATCTTGGTCACCACAATATCCATGTTGATTTTAACATGAAACATCAGTTAAAAAAAAAAAAAAAAAAAAAAAAAAAAAGGAAAAGAACCTTTAAATTAGACGCTGTTACTTCTGGGGTTTCGTCATACCCTCCAAATGTGTTGGGAAGACCTAAAAGAAAAAACACACAAAGACACAGAGCTCATGACATCATTACATCATCATGTCTGAAACATGATGCAACATATAGTAGGCCAAGAGTCAGTGTGTGCTACAGCTGCTTAGAAAGAGCAGCAGAATCATTAACAGTGTGTTGACAGTGAGTACACTAACCCAATAATAAACTTCCCTGCAATGCACTGTGCAATCCTCACTGGGTGAAACTCCAATCATTTTGTGGCTATAGTTTACATTGGTGGTGTTGGTGTATCATTGAATTGCATTTGTCCCTGCTATATACAAATGCGTAGGACCGAATGTTACATATACCATGTTCACTTTTTTTAAATTTATTTTTTATTTATAATATACATTAATACAGTATATGGTAAATTGTGCATTATGTAAACATGTGTACCATATAAGCTCAGGGCACAGTTGTATGGAGTCTGGAGTGTGCTGATGATACTATTAAAGACTTCTACAATGTAATTTATTACTTAATCAGAAGACTTAATCAGAATTTCCATTTTTCAATAGAATTATAAAAATAATTCCTTAGAAAAGGCTTTTACAATTTCAATCTATTTATGTTTCCTCTACGTTATCACTTTAATTTAAAAACTTTTTTTAAAATTTAAATGTGTATAAATTTTCTGAAAAAAAACAAAACAAAACAAAAAAACAATATCAACAACAACAACAACATTTAATTCAGTCTAATCCACAACACCAAGAACTTTGGGCAGCTGTTAAGGTCTGGCACGACTAATGCCAATATATTAAATCTAAGTTGAATATCTAATTAATAAGTGTACTTGTAAATAATCTCCAACTTCTAACGGCCTTTTCAAAACATGACTATAATCAAACATTGAAAAAATTGAAGAATGAGTTTGGGTACTCTCAAGACTCCACACATTCTGTTTACTGCTGCAATGAGACATTCTAAGTAATTCTTTGAGCAGGGCAGCTACCTTTCATGTACAACTGTAAATGTGGTTGCAAAACTTGCATGTAAGCCCTGACCACTTAATGTTAAAAAAAATCTCAACCACAGATTTCAGGCCTGTACTGCCTTAAAGACGTGTAGTTGTTCAGACAGAGTGAAGGTTACCTGCATTGGGATAACAGATAATGAAAGCTGTGGTGCTTTTTCCTATGGCCTCAATGAACGGTCTCATCTCTGTCGCCCCCAAGGCACAGTTAAGACCAATGCTGCAACACAGAAAGGGAAAAAAACAGTAAGACCAGGCCAGAACTTAAAGGGTCAGGTGGAGGAGCCTCTACCCTGCAGCCACTAGGATCCTAAATAAGGTTAATGCTCAAGACAAAACCAGTAAGAAACCAGAGTTTGCATCAATACTGCAACACAGAGTGGAAGTAGCAGAAGCAATGCAAAAGAGTTATGTCATTGTTAAAACTCTAGTATTATTTGTATGTAATAAGTATAGTAATGTGTGGTGTACAGTAACTCACCATAGAGGGTTAGTATGAGCTACACTCACAACAAAGGCTTCTCCTGTCTGACCAGACAGAGTACGTCCACTCCGGTCAACAATTGTCCCTGAGATCTGTATAATGAGACAGACAAGATGGTGAGAAGGGCATTGAAATATATCCCAACTCAACCTTACAGAGCACGTTCATCTTTTATTTTTTATCTGAACTCGGTCAGAAACTCGATATATAGATAATTTGTGAGCAATGCACTCAAAAACTGAAACAGGAAATTATAGTGTGAATATAACACGTTCTAAAAAATTCACCTAAGACAGCAATTTTACATCAATTGTGTATGTTCACGTGCCAACCAAAAGAATCTGACTACAACCACTCCAGTCCATGCATCAACTGTTATAAGAAAGTATCAAAGAGATTATGAATAAAATATCACAGACATACAAATACAGGTTTTCTTTCGTAGCTCTTTTCAAACAGCAGGTCAATGGCAAACAAGGCGGCCTGCAGGGGGGAAACATAGGTAGAGACATAAATCCATGTGCTTACATCAGGTTACATTATATTGTAATAGCAACTTTAAACTAGATTTTTAACATGTCCACAGAAAGTACTCTTTTCTGATTGGCTGACAGGTGTCCATCAAAATTGTATATCACAGAAATTAATATATACTGAACTAAGTATCTAAAAATCACATAGACCAAAGTTTGACTTGTTGAAATTTATTTTGTCATATGCATTTTTATTCCACAGAAATGAATATATTTAAAAAAAAAAAAAAAAAGCATGTTAAGTAGGGTTACGGTCGGTATCGCCACCAGACAATCAGAGATCTCTGCATTCTGATAGTCTGGGGACACTCCTTTCTAAAGGGTGTTTAACACACTGGAGAAAACGACTGGCAACAAAGCAACGGCTCTTGCATTTTTTAAAAGGACACGCCCTCCCGGAAATGTGTGCTCCCCCTTTTCTCGTCCGCAAGGAAACAAACACACAGAGAGCTTGAAAATGGATGCAGAGAGATTTAACTCCGTTTTATCAAACGTGTGCTCAGTCCACAAGACTGTGGAAATGAAGGACTTACAGCAACTTTGTTTAAAACTTTTAACGCAGTCGGACTATGTTTACGAGCACAAGAGTTCAGCGAGTTCAAAAGTTCAAAATTCACCATTTCATCAGTTCATTTGCCTTATTCTAAAAAGAATGTTGTAAAATTGACTCTGTAAAATGTGCACTCAATGTTTCTATGTTCATGTTCGTATGATATAGAATTAAGGGTCATGTGACACATTTATTTTGAATCTAGTACACTCAAAACCTTTCTGGTACTGTACTGTATTAAACGACTGTACTGTATTGTAAAAACTAAACTGTATTATACTAAACGTTTTGAGTGCAAGCTGTTTACAAAAAAATTAAGCTGAGTGAGTGAATTGGGGTTTACAGTGACTACAGGTGGTGAGATAGCCATGGTAAGTGTTGATTAAAGCCAAATTCACCTACTTTTCTCCTCCTATCATTAAAATATGTCAGTGTTAGTAAACTAATACTTTGGTAATTTGTCTGTTATCCAAAAACCAGCAGCAATAGCAATCTCGGAAAATAACACCTGTCAAAAAGGTAACTGTCCGAGTTAACTGTCAGCTTTTGTCTTAAGTGGAATTCATAATTTTGTGAGATTAAGTTATTCTTAATTCTTATATTTAAATGTATTAAATTGCAATTCTTTAAACATTCATCTCAAATTAATTACTAACAAATGGTTGATTTGATTTACATTTTTCCCAAAGGTCCTTGTCAATAATTTTGTTCACTTAATTTTAAAATTTCATCAAATAAGACATAACCCAGTCAACCTGAACATTTCAGACCTCTTTCTATCATCTGCAGCTTCTCTAATGAATCATACAGAAGAAGTCAAATTAATTAGTAACATGTTAAAATAAACCAGATGAGATACCTTAGCATTGGCCGTATCAAAGATGGTCTCAACCAGAAGGATGTCTGCTCCTCCATCTAATAAACCTCTGACCTGCTCTGAGTAAGCTTCTACAAGCTCATCAAATGCTGGGGAAAGCACATACACACAAACACATTTCAGTGAATACAATAACGTGCTGTACATTAGGACAGGAGTTACTAATAACATTAACAATGGCTCAGTTCCACAGCAGCAGCAGTCACAGCAGTGTGACAGCAAGCCAGCATGAACAATACAAAGTGAACTGCTGTGGGTACCTTGTGGGTCAAAATAATGATATACATTACAATAAATCTTGTCTATCATGTGGGTTTCTCTCTCTTTCAAGGCTGGACATACACTGTATCTACAATACCCTGCATGTTCCCAGGCCCTTGTCCAACTCTTTCCCCCCTGAATCACTCAGTCACTTTAAGGTGTCCAAAAATGCACAAAGACAAAAAACAAAAACGTTAAGTCATCTTACTGATGTTCCTGTAGTCAGGCCTCTCCACAGATGGAGAAACAGACAGGGTCTTATTGGTGGGACCCACTGCCCCAGCCACATAGCGTTTACAACCTGATAACACACAGATCACAGTTGGTGTTACACACATACAGTAAGGAAATCCCAAAGAGTCTGGCATGACACATTTATCTACTGACAGTGATATGCTGCTAAAGTTCAGCTGACCAGTTTGTTTGGTGACATCATTGGCTGCCCTCCTCGCCAGCTCCGCTGACACCCTGTTGAGACGATAAGCCTGCACAACAAACAAAAACACACACTTAAACACATCTACATGTTAAAGCAAGAAACAAGCTTGTGACTACTTAATATTTTTATGATTTTACAGAACTGCAAATACCCTTGCCTTTTCACTGGGGAACTGTACAAATTCCAAATCACATGAAAGTTACACAAACATAGTATACAGATGTAGTAATACTATGAAGACAACTTCTGAAGGCCAATGCAGTACCTGCCAATTATGTCAAAAAATAAGGGTGAGAATAGGATAATGTAATTACATCTTCAACAAGTAATTTAATTTTGTGTGTTTAGAGGTTTTAGGCCAAATTAGTGTCATAATCTTATAATTTCGTGTGAAGAGCAGGGTTTACATTATCCGGTAATTACTAGCATCAGTGACAAAATCATTTTGATTGTTTTATTGTTTTCTATTAGAATGTCTTAACTAGCCATGGGCAATGCAACACTGCTGTTTTGAGATAAACTTTTGTCAAACACCCTGCTCCTTTATAGTCCTGTTGCTTGCATTGATATCACCACAATGGACAAGAAATGGACAATTCATGAAGTTGAAATGAACAATTAACTATACAATGCCTTCTTATTTTACTACAGAAACCTCAATGAGGTGGCAGCTGGCTGGAGGGAGATCACAGGTGTTAGTGTGGGTTTTCTCCGAGTACTCCGGCTTCCTCCCACAGTACAAAGACATGCAGGTTTGGTTAATTGGTGACTCTAAATTGTCCGTAGGTGTGAAAGGTTGTCTGTCCCTATGCAGCCCCTATGTAGGAATTGTGCAAATTTGCAGAGAAGCCCAATCAGTCTTTTTTCAGCATTGGCAGTATAAAAACAAAATCGGGGAGTGCAGCAAAATGCCGCCTACCTAATTTTGTTTACACAGAATGTGCCTTTTTTGGGGGCAATGGGGGGGCGTGAGCAAGTAACAAGACGTGTAGCTCAGCCTGTGATGTAAACAGTGCCGTGTGGAGGGAAGCCGCGGCTAGTCAGTCCCAAAATTCGCGGAAAATCTGGCTGTGTAAAAGGGGCTTGCGTTAGCCCTGTGATATTCTGGCGTCCTGTCCAGGGTGTACCCTGCCTCTCCAAATGTCAGCTGGGATAGGCTCCAAATGTCAAAAATGTCAAATAAGATAATAAAAGAAAGGTTTTTGGGGCGTTATTCTCTGTGTGTATGTGTTCATGTTTTACATAAGGTTTAACCTGAGGCATACCCTACAACAATGACAGCAATCATTTAATGTCATATTTGTCATATTTAGCATATGAATTCTTGAGTTATGGCCAAAAACATGTTTTTTTTAAGGTTATTGTGACCTTTGACCACCAAAATCTAATCAGTTCATCACTGAGTCCAAGTGGACATTTGCTCACAATTTGAAGAAATTCACTCAAGGTGTTCTTGAAATATTATGTTCACAAGAATAAGACAAATGAGGTCACAAGGAGGAATCAGGAATCAGAATCAGTAAGAGTAAGTAAAAAATGGCATCGGAGCATCTCTACTACTCAACCATCTTTTAAGTGGTTACATGTCAGTATGACCTGAGCACACATCTGAGAATTACCTGGTTTGTTTACATGACGTAACAGTGCAAGCATTTGTTTTTCGGCTCAGTAAACAGATAATATTTGACCGGACCTTCTCCCATTTCTCTGGCACACAGAAATCCTCCAGGACACGTGGAACAGCAACAACAGAAACTCTGGTGAAGACTTTTGCAAACTGAGTCTATTGTGAAAATGGAGCCAAACAATTTTAAAATAGCATAAGATGGACAAATATATGTATGGATCTGTTCATTTGTAAAAGTATTAAGTTTATTAAGACAAGAGGGTCTGTGTCTCAGTCATGTCAGCCAAGTGCAGGGAGGATATTGTAGTTTATGGTGGAGATAAAAAGAAAGGTCATAGAACTAGACAGCTGTGTGTAGCAAAGGGGTAGTTCTATGAAGTGCCCAGTGATCAGTGGTCAATGAGTTCATATCAGTTAGTCTGTGTTTTTGACCTTTGTTTCTACAACCACATAAGTGCAGTATGTGTCCAAAGTGGTGTAGCAGTGTCAGACATCATACCATGTGTTCCAGCCCATAGTCTAACTGGGCGACAGAGGTGCTGCTAAAGGTGTTGGTCTCTATGATGTCAGCACCAGCCAGCAGGTAGTCCTTTAGACACAGAGAGCACAGGTTAGACACTGAGGACTGTTTTCATGAAGACTTAGCATAAAGTCGTTGAAAATGAGGTCTGCAGATTATCCAGAATAAAACATGCTAACTTTGAGTTTGTCAATTGTCATTTTGCCCTGCTTTGAGCAACAAAACAAGATTCCATTCACTTCATTTGTACTGAGTTGGGGGAAGAAAACTCAGACACAGATATCTCAAAATCACAACACATAAAACTGAAATCAACTGCAAGGCTGACATTACTCAGTGTCAGGGAGTTACAGTGTTCTGGGTAAACAGGCCCTGGATAGTACCTTGTGTATTTTGTAAATGATATCAGGCTGTGTGATGGTGAGAAGGTCGTTGTTGCCCTTCAGTGGAAGAGGGTGCTCTTTAAACTCTTCTCCCCTGAAATCTTCCTCTTCAAGTTTATGCTGCTGGATCATGGTTCCCATACCACCATCCAAGACCATAATCCTTTGCTGCAGCACTGCTCGCAGCTCGGACTCCAATGGGCAGCTGCATCCTGGAGAGCAAAAAACATGGGACTTCATATTTATCTGTTCATTCACATTTACAGTAAGACAAATGTTTCAGAAGAAATAAACAAACAACTGGAAAACATACTTCAATTGAAAATTACTAAGTGATAACATATAATGGGAGAAATAAAACTACCACTTCTCCTGGTCCCACTCTTTGGGTGAAACTACATCATTTTTCCAGTAATGGTTGATTGTGATTGGGCACTGATTAGTTTCAAATAACATTTATTACAAATAACTTAATAAGTCTTCTTAAAAGTTTCTGGGTCTGAGCGAAAAAATGATGAATAATGTGTTCATCCTACACGATCACCAGTAAACTGGTGGAGGGAATTTATGGATGTGGTGCTAAGTCCTACTTAAGTCACCTTGCGTGTGGGTGGGTTTATTAGCCTTTACCCCGCCTCATCCATCCCCAGGTCCTGTCACGTCCTGTCAAAGCTTTGAATATTCATGGCTAATAATCACTGTAGCTTTAAAGCTCCAAAAACGGTATTCCTGACAGCCCTAGGTCACATCGGAGGTAACGAAATTACAAGTTTCCAACACTACTTGGTTAACTGTGATCAAACCCATATTTAATGGAAATAAAGTTATTACCAGGCCCATATTTTAATCTCTGCCTTGTAGACACAACTTCACTTCACGACACTACACTGTTCACTTCATTAAAATAATGAAGTTCAGATAAGATTACAAAGAGCTTTATCCTGACCCAAGGGGAAAGTGTTGTGCAGCAGTACAAAGTAGCCTGGGAAAGAGTACAAAAATAAAATATTAATCTGATGAATTATTATGTGTCAGTAAATTTATATTTTTGACTCTGTAGGCACAATATCAAATCAGTACAGATATGTGTGTATGGTTAATTTGGCATGTTCACAATAATGTCCCATAATATTGCAAATGATGTGCCATTATGTTCCGTAAATCAGAGAGTTGTAATAATTGTAATCCGCAAGGGAGGAGAGTTCATTACACAGCTCTCCTTTTGAATAGCCTATCAGTCCAAGGTGCAGAAAAGTAAAGAAGATTGTTTAGCTGCAGCCTTGTGCCAAGTTTTAACACTTCATTTTGGTACCCACACTGGATTTGCCTGATATCAGACAGAACTGTCAACTCATTACAATCATCTCAAACTTGGTGGAGTGGGTGGCCTCAAAGAGCTTGAACAAGGCAAACTCTGAATGTCACGAGAAGAAAAGCCAAGAGCTTTGGAAAGACTCTGCCATTCTAGTCTGACAGCTGGTCATTTGTGACCGATATCAACATATGAGACAGCTTATCATGATCTATGAACCAATATTTGATTTTTTTTACACTTACATTAACATTTTTTATAAGAATCCCTTAGATTTGGTTCTTAAAAGAACAATGCCCAAGATAAGAGTTAAGTGGGATATTTTACGGTGTAAAAATAAACTTGTCAGTGCTCTCTGGTGAACATATAGTCTGTGATGGAGGCACTGTTTCTAAGTTAAACACCAATATCACATAATGTGGAAAATACAGCAACAACAGTAGACAAGAAACAGCACACTATAGGTGAATTTATTGATTTACGTTAAGTATTTGATACAAACAATCATTCCCTACTGTAAAAATGAATACTACTTAATCACATCTTCAAAGATAACTAGTGGTGTTTAACACAGTTTAGTATCACAGGTAAGTATATTACTTATACTTTATTTAAATTATATTTGTATGGTATCGAATGTCTTGAAATGTGTAACATTTGCAGATGATTCAAATTTATTTTATTGTTAGTTGCAGTCCTCTTTTTAGACAAAGTCCTTCCCATTATGAATGAAATTTGAAGAGAGAAACAAACTTCCTTTCCATATGCTGCTCCTGTGCTTCAGTTAACTACTCTCCATCATCCCCCTCCCTCTCTCTAACCGTCGCCCTGTAAATCAGCCTGCAGACCTGATCGGTGACTTTCACTACTGCTGGTTGCTCGTGAGAGCTTCAATGAGTAGCCATCATACTGGGCAGACCAGTCCCTCTGTTACATGTCTAACTTCATTACCTGCTCTGTCATGTTGTCACTGCTGGAATAAATGTTATATCATAGATGAAAACCTACACAAAATAACATCCGGTTAAATGTCACTGAAAAGTAAGCTCGTGCACACTTGTCACACAAACACATGCGGTGTTACAAATGGACAGCAGTGAGGTTAATATGACTGGACACAGAGATAGCATGCCAGGCTAAGAGCTAACTGTTAAAGCTTGGTAAGCTAAAGAAAGTAAATATTTACCCGCTTCTGAAGAGTATTTAATGATGTTAGTCGGGGCCATCTTGTGAGGAGCCAGCCTTGATAACAGCACTGCGGTCCGTCTGAAGACCAAGCGGTGAATCTTGCAAGTCGACTTTCCACAACTAACCGGCTCTTATTTTCCCGGAAAGCCGCTCTGCTTCAGCTTCCGCCCCCCCGCCCCAACATCTGCACTTCCGGTCTAAGTCCTTCACAGTAAAAGCCCAGAAACACGGCATCTAAAGTTTTCCTTTACTAGCTGTGTTTAAATCAGTGTGACATAGCTGAGTTCTTAAAACGCATATCCTAATAATTAAACATATACGGTCTTTGGCTATGCAATTTCAAAATTGAGAGAAGCCAAACAAGTGATTTACAAACTAAATCAAAATTTGAAAATAAGATTAAACTATGAAGGATTCATTTATTTTTGAGGTGAAAGCACCACCACGTGGCCAGTTATAAAACACTGTATATTTTACCTATAGAGGTGTAATGTATTCACTTGACTACATTGATATATTTTATTTATTCATTTTGTTAATTAACGATATTATTTTACAGACTGTTATTATCTCAAAAATTATGCATTAAAAAAATTCTGCTCCTTTTTCTAAATTAAATATTCTCATAAATTCTCATTGTTCAGAATAAAAATTATTATTTAATTAAAACAACAGCAATTTATTTCCACAAGAACTTTTCTCATAACCTAATTCTGATCTTGTCAATTCAGAGGAAAAAGGGGTAATGAAATTAAATGAAAACTTTCCTCAGAATTCTGAGAAAGCAGTCTCCTTAATTCAGGAAAACAGAGCGGAATTATTTCTTAATTAAAATGAATTGCACTTCTGTAGTTAATTTAAAGGGGCCGCGTTCATGCAAACTTGAAACCAGCGTTGCTGTTCCCCAGTCCAAAAAACATTTATTTTATAGACACTGACACTGAATAAAAAAATATGTATTGTCCAGTGATGGCTTTGGCTAGCTTGCTGCAAACACAAATGTCAGCTCAAGAGATTTTTTTTTCTCCAATTACAGACGCCTGATCCTGCCTGCGGAGCGCCTCGCTATCTGTCTCAGGTTCCTGGCCACTGGAGACTCACACCGCACAGTAGCTTACAGCTACAGTTTACGGCGTGAGCACCGTCCACAAGATCGTGAACCAGGTCACCAAGGTTATTTGGGATGCCTTGGTTGGCGAGTTCAGTGCCGAACACGGATGACTGGAGGAGCATCGCTGAGGGCTTCCATCACCACTGGGCCTTCCCTACTTGTCTCGGGGTCATCAATGGTAAACATGTAGTGATCAGGGCACCCAACAACTCTGGCTCCCCGTTCTTTAACTACAAAGGGACCTTTTCCATCATGCTCCTGGCGGTTGTGGATGCGGAGTACTGCTTCCGAGGGGTGGATGTGGGCAGCTTCTGGAGGACCAGGGACGGTGGTGTCCTGGCTGGGATCCTTGGCCTGCCACAAGATGCTCTGCTGCCGGGAGCTGAGCGTTTGGTGACCGCAGCCGTGTGTTCGTGGCAGATGAGTCTTTCCCGCTGCGTCGTGACCTCATGCGTCCTTTCGCTGGCACCCAACTTCATGGCAGCCATAGGACTTTCAATTTCAGCCTCTCACACGCAAGGCTGATTGTTGAGAATACCTTTGGTATTCTCTCATCCCAGTGGCGTATGTACAGACGTGTCATTGGGATCAGCCCTGCAAATGTGGATGCCTGTGTGAAAGCTACCTGCATCCTCCATAACTTCTTGAAGAAGACCACCAAGAGGACCCGTAGAACCCCGAGGCCACCTGCAGGACAACCAGGACCACCACCTGCAGACAGAAGCTGCTGGCCTGCAGCCAGTCCCCCGAATGGGCAGCAACAACTCAAGGCATACCTTTCCTATTTTTCCCAATGAGGGAAGTGTTGTCTGGCAACCTCAGTGAAATGTGTGAATGCCCATCTACAAAAGGCTCTTTTAAGAGCCACCAATTACATTGAAAAGCATACATGTATGTGTGCTATCTGGGCAAACACACCACATGTTTATTTACAGAAAATAAAGAATATGATGCGACTATAATAACTTTGTAATGGTCAGAGCTAGGGATGCACCATACTGGATTTTTTTTTGCCATATCCGATATGTAACAACTTATTTGGCCGATAATCGATACCGATATCAATATATCCACTGTTTTCCCCACCTAATTTTAGTGATCATCAAGTCTTTTGTGGAGTGGAACTAACATCATATTTTGCATGCATACTCTTATCAGATTGCGAAGGAATTTTATTGTGTTACAGCCTTTAGCCTTGTTGGTCACTAAAGGAAATGGATGATAACTATGCTTAAGGTAACAGTCGGGCAGCAGAGGGCCTAAAAGAGGCATCAAGGTCAGGCTACCTGACCTTTGTTATGAACACACTCCATCTATTGTCTTCCAGTTCTGGCAGAGGGAGTACAGCTGCCCAGATAAGGGTGCCTAGCCAGCTCGTTCCCATAGCTCCCAAGGTTATGGGGAAGAGAGACTGCCCTATGCTCCAAGCTCAACAGACAAGAGTCTCTTTTTAGATATGTGTATTTTGTAAGAAACAGTCGGGTTAATTAAGAGCAAGCCAGGTGAGTGTGCTTGTTGTCTGAAGTTAGTAACCAAAAGAAATTTCACAAAGACATAGATCGGAACAGAGTGACCTTATTTGGGAATGTGGAGTGACTCACAAGAGAATACTGTTTGGGTTAAATGCAAGAACTGGGCAAGGACACCTTCAGAATCTCTGGATGGTATACACAGCGTTACAGTCTGTATATTGAGCTGTTATTCTCCTCGATTGAGTCTTCATTAAATACTGAGGTCTTCAACTATTAAATCATCAGCTCTGAAAATTCAGTGATGGCGTGCCGATATTATCATGCATCCCTAGTCAGTGGCAAAATAAAAACAAAACACTTACAATAAAGGTCACAGATTCTGTAAAGGGGTTAGTGGTCATTCATAATGTCATTAACCAGAGGCAAAAGGAACTCATTGGTCCAACTGCCTGACCTAACATTTACCCAACTGAAGACTTCCTAGGCAGAAACCTCTCACTGACAACCCGATTACTGCTTATCTTTCCATTTAATGAGACAGGGACTGAATGTAACATCAAACAATGCAAAACTTTTAATCCAAGAAAGTGAGGTACAGTTACTCTTTAGGTTACACAAACATGTATAGTAATTGGTAGATTATGAGACGGTGGGCCCGCAGGCAGACATGTTAAAAAAGGAACCCACCCCTTCTACATAGGAATCTGACAGGGCAGGGCTTCCACACATTTTTACCAATGAATTTTAAATCTTTTCCAGAATGTTTTGCCCCGTTTCCATTTACTATGTTCTTGCTTGTTAGACATTCCTAATGTCAACTGGCTGCATGATTATGGCCACTGCCAATAGATCACAATGGCACATACTGTACTTTGCTACACGTCAAGGCCACACCCCTTTTTGGAGACCGAAAACCAAACATCTCGTTGGTGTACCACCCTGACAGTATATATTCATGTATCTTATATGCCTCAAATCTCAGTGTAAAGTCTCAGTCAACCCACTACACAGCAATTCTTTTCCCCAAAAAGGGGGCATGGACGTGGCGATGAAACAATGGTCTGGATGTTGTGTATAACGTGATACTAGTGGCATGTCATTTCATTGCAAAATATTCTGTCAATTCAAAACCATTTCCAGGCCTGGAAAACAGCATTTCTAATTGCATCCCTTTTCCAGGAATGTCATGACAATGGGAACCCTCTTCATGTATCTTTTAGTTGTTGTACAGAATATGGATTCAAACTGTACCTGCAGAGTTTGGTAAGAGAGTAGTAGCAGTGTGTCCTTGGGTGCAGGTGCACACAATAATTACACTGAAGAAGTCCGTAAACAAGGCTACATCTTACTGCGTTTGTTTCAGGCCCACATGGAATCTGCGTCTGCAGAATTCCACTTCTGCAGATTATTTTTTTAAACAGTTATCTTATTTTCCATTATGGATCACAGCTGAAATCTGAAAAATAAGAATTCCACAGATTCCATTTGGGTCTATTAATAAGTTACACTTTGCATTTTTGCTCAGTATCATCACAAAATGTTTTCCCCCTCATTTCTGTTATTAAAAAACAGATTTTTAATACTGTTTCATTCAAAGCTTCACATTTTTAATACTTTCCAACTAGTTACATGGCATAATACCTTAAAAATCACCACCCATCAGGAGGAGAAGTGCCCCAACACTCCAATATACAGGTAGATCATTTTGTTGACAGGAAGACAGTTTCCAAAGACATGTTTAATTGAATCCAGTTCCAAAAGTCAGATAACTTCTTTACAGCTGATGTTTGATATCAACACATCTAGAAAAATACAATAAAAATGATTCTGCAAAAGTTATGAAACACATGCTATGAGTCCACAGAGCATCTCAGTCACAGTCGTCTGAGGTTTCATCATGAGTCCACCCTCAGTGAGTTAGTCGTCCTGGGGCGCCCCCTTCAGACTGGACTTCTGTTTCTTCTGGTCCATCTGGCCCATGACGCGGTAGAGTTTTTTACGTGCTTCCTTCTGTCTCTTCAGCTTGGCCTCCTCCTGTTTCTCCTTCTGCTGCAGGAACTCCTTGTGTTTGGCGTGCTGCGCTGTGTGGGCTTTCTTCCTCTTGTAGTTGTGGACTGTGCTCAGTGCGTGGAGCAGAGCTGCCACCTGAAGGAACGGGTCAAAAAAAGAAATGCTTAGAGATAAAGCCATGTTTTACTACAGGGAGTAGTTAAGGTCGTCTTGTAGTTAAACAAACTGTGTCTTGTTTGCATAGTTTGGAACATCATTTCTATCAGTTCGATATTTTAATGGTGAGATCTGAACACGCAATACTGTTTCTGTTCGGCATAAATTAGCTTGAGGTCATAAATGCTCTCTCCTAACTATGGATAGAGCTCCTCAGATGGGTTTGCTCACCTTTCTCTCATGGGGCTCTCTGATGACACTGGGCCTCTGGAGATCTCTGGGTGTCTTTCCTTTGGGTTGCTGCTGTTTGGGTTTGCTCTTAAAGGGCAGGGCCTTCTGAAGCTCTTTGGGGATGTGGAGGCGGTTGAAGTGCCTCGGGGCTCTGACCACCGGCTGGAGGGTAAAGGGATGGATAAATACACATCAAGTCAGGATTCAGCATTACTGTTCTGTGAAGTACAGGTCTGTGGATACAGGGCTGTAGACTGCGACCATAGCTGACTCTTATAAACAGGTCTAATGCAAGTTGAATGTGCATCAGCAGGTCCACATTATATACATCTGGAGTGTGAAATGTCTGTATTGTCACTGAGCTACATTTATATAAACTATGATAAACTCCTAACATCTCTCGCTGCATCCAGGCATCATCTGACTTTTTCTACCTCTCCTTGGAGTTCTTGTACTACTTAAATTACATCCAGTAACTACTATTACTATCAGCAGAATGCTACCAACAGACACACTGGGTGTTTTTGCAGCTTCAGTAAGAAGGATTGTGATGCTGACTACAACAGTTAGTTTATACTGTTGAGTAACTTAGTTGAATTTGAAACTAACCCTTTAAAAACACAAAGTAACACAATAATACAATAATGTTATAACATTATAATATTACCGTATGTATTGGCTTGGTGGCTGGCACGAGACACTTGTCAGAATAACACATCGTAGTAAGTCGAACCTCTGACCGCTGCGGCGAGGCATCGCATTGTACATGGGGCGCCGCCTATCCACTGCGCTATCGACGCCCCAGCATGTTATATCTTTAAGTGTATTTTATTTCAATTGCTGACCACTGTTTGACCTCACAAAACTGTATCATTTTATCCATACCGGAGACTAAAGACAGCACTGTGCTCATCTCAAATGAGACTCAAAATAAGTTTGCATGTCACATTCAAAGCTTCCTTCTCAGTGCAATAGGACCTTTAGGATGATGCTGCATCAGATCAGGTGTTCAGAGACCTGTCAGGCTGAGCCCACTCTACCTTATACAGAGAGTCTGTGTCGGGTTTGTTGCGGATGCCCAGGTCATGTTTGAGCTGCCCCAGAGTCCTCATGCCTGCCCAGCTGTCCTTCTGACCAACAGGCAGCAGCAGGGAGGTGACAGGGTTGTAGAGCTGAGGAACAGATACTGGAAACCAGGAGCGCAGGAACACGATATCTGCACAACAACAACACACACCAACATGAAGATACAACTACAGAGGACTCCATCAGAAGCAAAATATCACTGATTTTTTCATCATGACTATGAAATAATTTTGGTAAAGATAACAAGTAAGTTTTACCCTATGTAAGCATTGTCACAAGTCTGCAAAATGTCAACACAGGACGTCAA
Organism: Epinephelus awoara; assembly: GCA_035609425.1. Taxonomy (NCBI): domain Eukaryota; kingdom Metazoa; phylum Chordata; class Actinopteri; order Perciformes; family Serranidae; genus Epinephelus; species Epinephelus awoara. The sequence goes on along the minus strand of CM069313.1, from coordinate 4,837,541 downwards.
ACAAACACTCACCGCTCATAAGCAGGCGGTCCTCAAACGTGGCTCTGTAAGCCCCTGGTGGTGTAGACAGCGCCTTCTTGATCTGACCTCTGACCCCTGATACTGTCCTTATAGCAGCACCTTCAAATTTAGCTACCTCCAGCACTGTGTTGAACATGCCCTGTGAGAGACAGAGAGGGAGTTCAACCCAAACACTCTACAGTAGTATCAATATTATACAACTGCTTCTTCACATGATGTCACATTTTTTGTGACGTCTTTGTCTTTTAGAGAGTTCCTTTACCCATGAAAATGTTCTCTTTGGGGAACACATGGTAAAACCATACACCCCAGTATGTATACTACAAGCCACTACTGTCAATCAACTTGCTACCCCCTCACTATGAGGCAGGTTCATGTACTTACCTGATTCTAGCAAGTTTTGGTTAGTATCCACATGGCAAAACTACCATTGAAGAATGCTTCTTGAACAAATTTCATCTCTTTACTGAGGATTTTTTCATCAATAATCTATCTCCTTTCATGTGTTTTTAGCTCTTACCTAAGAGCTGTAGATTAACTGTAGACCTAAATGTTATTATTATTATTATCAATAAGGCATGCTGTGTTACCTTGAATTTGTGAAGAAGACATATTTCTTGCATACCACCATTAATCTCTCAAGACAGATTCTGCAATTTACACTGTAGGAAGAATTTTTTTTTTTAACTGTTTGATTTCCAGATTATGCCACCATGGAAAAAAAATCAAACCTGTTGATTTATTGATTGATTGGGGACTAACTTTAACCGCAGCAAAACTCTATCAAAACATCTGTTTTCAAACTCTCACACAACTCATGCAGTATAATCTAAGTCTCATTTATCTACTCGTATGCTCAATTCTTGATGACACATGATTTTTTTTTTTAAAGATATTTTTTGGGGCATTTTTGCCTTTAATGCACAGGACAGGTAAGTATGAAAGGGGGAGGGGGAGAGGGGATGACATGCAGCAAAGGGCCACGGGCTGAATTCGAACCCGGGCTGCTGCGGCAACAGCTTTGTACATGGGGCGCCTGCTCTACCACTAAGCCACCGACGCCCCCCAAACACATGATTTTTCACTAAAATACCTTGATGAAGTCTGGCTATGAGGAGAGCATTGTTAATATTCATTTTCAGATCAGTTAGTAGTAATTTTTAGCCTTTGCCCTTTTTCCGTGGAGCCATGTGAGAAAAGGTTTTCTTGACAAATTCAAGGCAGCACAGAATGACCAACTGATACACAAATGGTCATTCTGTGGGTGAGGTATTTCTTTAACTTGCAGAGTGCTGCTCCAGGAGCATCACTCGTCAAAGCTGCTTCAGTCACGGCATGAACTTTTGGTGATTTGCTGCCAGTGCTGCATTGGGCCATAAGAATGTCCTGCACAACTTTAACAATCCAGTCTTTTTTGAGTGATTTACATGTCCCAGGCATAGGTAAAGGTTTGCTTAATGTTAGCTTTGAGGCTTGCTCGCCATTGTTTAACTGTCAACACTCGACTATCATCACTCATACAAGCACGTAACCTTCACACTTTCTCTAGGCAGGTGGCACATGAAACAACGTCGCAACTGTAGGAGTCACACATGCACACTGCAGAATGTAGCCTATTTACTAATGGTAAGTAAAAAAAAAAATGTTTTAAAAAAATCAACAGAGCTTTAAATTTCTATTCTTGCACAAAATACATGAATTCAGGGACATTCATTGACCCATTGACAAACTTTCAAGGTCTTGATTTTTTCAGTTAAATTCACAAATTTTCAAGACTTAAAAAGAACCGTGGGAACCCTGTAGAACAGTGGTTCCCAACTGGTGGGTCACAGTTCCATTCTGAATGGACCGCAAGTGACTTTCAAACGTGTCAAGTTTATGAAAAGACACTTGATTTTTAAGCTCAGTAGACCTTTTTTTTTTCCCAAGTACCGTTTCCTGCTGTAGAGTGAGTGACTAACGGAGAGCTATTTGACAGAGACAGCAAACTAGCTCAATGACATGGCATAACTCAAGTATGACGCTGAATGTATTACACTGTGTGGACCTTGATCAACTGGCTAAGGAGAAATCTGAACCTCATGGCTGGACCATTTGGAAACCACTGCTATAGTAGTTTCCCTACCTTTATGAAGCAAGTGTTCTTATAGATCTTGTAGGGGTAACCGATGAGCTTGAGCTTCTTCACGATCGTCACAGACTTGTCCAGATCCAGGATGACTCCTGTGGCTGCAATACGGAAATTAGCCTGCTGAAAGAAACAGGAATTTATAAGTAACCTACATATTGCCCCAAAGCCTTCAATGCATAACGCCAAATGAGGTTTTTCCAGACTTATATTTCAGACTAGTCATATGAGAGTTAGATTTTAAAAAAAACAATATTGCCATTTTACCATTTGCTGTTGCCATTTGGGAACTGGTAATGATCTCATTTCTACTAGAATTTGTTTAATTTCACACTAACATGATCTGAAGAATTCAAATTAAACTAACCATTCACACTGAGCTAAACTGCTGTAACTAGAGGAAATAACTGACTTACTTTAGTTCCTGCTACTGTCTGCACAGCCAGGAAGCCGGTGCCCTGTGGTGTGATGGGACCTTCAATGAAACAAAAGGAGAGAGAGAATACTAGTAATTATCCAATAGAACTGATAAGATATTCCTTCTCAACAGCAATAACAGTGTAATTATACAGGAAGACATAAATTCTACTGACTTGACAGACTATGCTAACGGATCATAGACAACATAGCCTTTTGTCTCTATCATTTAAAAACAACACATTACAGTACATCAAAACCTTTAACACTGACTACATGTACAAATACACTAATAATCCAGCAATACTGTAACTAAGGTAGTGGTGTGTGTGAGGTAAATGTTAACAGCATAATCTGATTATGTAATATGATTGTTTGAAGTAGAAATAGTCCACTGTCACCATGTTTGTTTGTTTTCAATCTTTTGACTCTGCCCTCTGGTGCCATATGTTGGATCTATCTATGCCAGGCATGTCCAAAGTCCATTCCAGGGGGCCATTGTGACCAGCGGACTGACTGGCCAGCAACACACAATACAATATTAGTAAATCACTCAAGATCTCTTTGCATTTTTTCCCGTTCGCCTCACGATGGCAGGACTATCATACAGTTTTAGGAAGAGCTCTAAGCTACTTTTACAATATTTTTTTTAGAGTGTGGAGGAAGTACAAAGCCAGAGCAGCAATTAAACATCTTTATAAATTTGTCTAAGACTAAGTCTAAGAAGCCATAGATGGAATGAGCTACCTCCTTAAACTAAAGAGGAGTCAAATTTTCCGTCAAAGCAAATGTTATACAATAGCTGCTAGATGGTATTCCCCATGGAATGTAGAGATCTTAATATTTTTGCTTTTTTTTTTCAATTAATGAAGAACTATGGAATACAAGTGTGAGTTCTGCTTTTTGGGAATCTATGACAATTTTACCTTGTCTGCTTTCTGGGGAAAAATGTCTTTCAAATGATTGCATTTTCTGATTTCTAATATATATTGGATAAACAGTTCTAATGTTTCTGTCTGTTTCTGTCTTGATGGAGACTGGTGGATTGTGAAAACACCAGGGACAACAATGGCAAAAAGTCATTTTCAGTCAGAGTTAATTTTCTATTTCTGACAAAGTCTAAAATATGTTGTACTTTCTAAATCTATATTATATATATATATATATACATATATATATATATATATATATATATATATATATATACTATTATCTATATTATGGTTTGATACCAAACTGTATCTTTGTAATAATTCTTACAAAATAAAAACCAATAAAAGTATTGGTATTGTCTTAAAAATCCAGTATTAGCATAATAATGCCTTACTCTAATATGCAGCCTGAATAAGATTCTTATTTGCATGTTAACAAAGCCATTAAAAAAAAAAAGAAAAGAAAATCTAGTTAAGGTCAATAAAAAAAATCAATTTCTTCACTGTACACCAGCAGTCAACAGTGTAACGTGTTCTAACTGTGTCTCACCCCAGATAGATGCTCCACAGTGCATGTGCTGCGGTGTGTATTTGAGCAGGCGATGACGTCCGTTATGATCCTCGATGTGGTAGAGGGGGATGGTCTGGAAGCGCCTCCAGCCTAATGACAGGATGAGGGGGTCCCGTGTCTTCAGGATGCGGTTATACCAGCGGTGTTTCTTCAGTCGCATCTGACATACACAGAACCATTTCAAAATATTACCAAGAAAGTCGAATAGTCAAATAGTTAACAAAAATTAATGGATAAACAGTGGAAATAATTAGGTAAAATTAATGGATTAACAAATAAAATGATTAGGTAAAATTAATGAATAAACATTGGAAATAGCTGGGTAAATTCAGTGCATAAAGAGGTAAAAGAATTAGGTATAAATCACTGGATAAACATTAAATAATTAGGTAAAAATAAATGGATGAAAAATAGCAGTGCACACAACTCTAGTTAGCTAAAGACGCTAATGTTGGCTCTTCAGCTGAAACGCATCCATACCTATATGTTTTTGCCCATATTAAATAAGTGAATTCTACTGTGAGTGCAAATGCTTCTGAAAGTGGTGCTACATGACCAGAGAAAACACAGAAAACGGACTGTGGCATTTCACTTTTGCACAGGGGGATTGAAAACCTACAGCTACATCGGACCAATACATTGGTAGGTGATGTAATGCAAACTCATCCATTTGACACATTGGAGGCTGGCTGGTGGCAAATTCTGTGATATTACAGCTAAAACATGTTTCTTGGTTTATATTTGATCAACACTGCTTAGTTTTTCAGCCTCAATTCTCACTGTGCAGGAAACAGTACACTACTTGTTCACAACTCTCGCTATTACACCTAAACAACGCACTACAATACATTTGTGAAGACATTTAAAGTGAAAAATAGTGCAATAACATAATCTTGATTTATTTTCTATCAGCACTGCACTAGTTTTGTTGTTTGATTGGATTTCGGTTTGAGTTCAAGAGAGAGAGAGACAGAGAGAGGGGCAGGTTTGTTTCTTGTTCTGCTTATATACTCTTTATGGTGGCGACATGGGCGGTCAATACATAATTGCAAAAGTACAGCCTGTGGTTCAAGCAACAGCCCCGGAGAGAAAGCAAAACTCCGCCAGATGACCCATTTTGTGTCATCTAGCAGAGTTTCACTGAACCACAGTTCATTTACACATAATACCAACATTGTTTTGATACAAAGCTATTTGAAAATTGGTGAAGTATCACTTTAAGACCTATGTTAAACATTGCTAATTGACCCTCAGTTAAAATATACAGTACGACAATCAGTTCTCCCAAATTGTACCCTGTTTCCATTTGAGCACATTATTTGGTGAAACATTATCAACAGGATTACTGTATAAAATAAAATCATCTATATGTCTAATTCATCCTTTCGTCTTCTCTGGCATCCCTGCACAATTTGAATGACAACCACCAATGGCAAAAACTAAATGGACTATGTAATTGAGTAACTGAATAAGAGTTCGTTTAAATCTTACCCAATAGCTAAATTACTAAAAAAGCCTTAAAATTTGTAAAACATTAGCAACATCTCAGGACATCCACAGGTACTACGAGTCATGAGCAAACAAAACATACCTGTAGGTATCCCACATTTCCCTCACTGGAGCCCAGTCCTCCGAGGATGATTGGATAATGGGGGTCGAAGTTGGTGACAAACTCGCAGGGTAGAGAGGTGATTTCTAATCTGACGTACATTCCTGGTCGGAAGCCTTCATACTGCACTCTGGTCTCATCATCCACATCCTCAAACTCTGCCCTGTTCAGCTGAGCACAAAATGCAGAAAAAAATGCTCATCATTATATTCTTACTGACAAGACAGGACTATACAAATCTGATTTTTGTTTCCTCATACATCCTTTTGAAATGTTGTGGAGGATTTTCTGTATAATGAAGCTCTGTTGTACATTACAGATCATGTCTCTACAGAAGGTCCAAACCAGATACCTCTGCCTGCTTCTGCAGCTCCTCCTTCAGATCATCAAAGTAAGTGGCATCTCCGTCGTCATACTCTGTGTCAAATCTCTCCTTCAGTCTTCGTTTCTTCTCCAGACGCTTGTTCTTTTGAACTTCATCATCATCCACCTTCATCACACCTTCTTCATCACCATCATCATCTTCATCTTTCTCACTATCCTGCTGGTCACAAGATGTACAAGACAAAACATTATCCGACTGAGAAAATGAAAGGCATTAATTGGTTGTCAGGGGCTGTAAACCCTTTAGCATTTGAACATTCAAACACTTCAAATCAGGTCAACTGTGGCTACTTAAACAAGGTACTGTAACCAAGTACGCTGTCAACTGTGTACACTGTACAACCTTGAAAACACAGAGTCACTGGAAATAGTAAGTACAATATTTTCTATTTGGGTCCCAAAACCCTGGGGTTTCAAATGAGCTGATTCAGAGATATATATGTGAACACACTGCTCCTTAGTTTATTCATCCTAACTCACAGTGCAGTCTATAAGGTATGTGGGCACTTTGGTACATACTGTGTAAAAATACAAGACTGGTGTACAGTCCTGACTTTCTGTTTTAATCCTGAAGTGTTCATATCCATATCTGTAGAAACTGAGAAATAACGGCTGAATAATATAGGAAATCAATCTAATAGCATTTTTTTAGACTAGTATGTGTTATTTTTAAAAGTTTCTTATTTTCTCTAATAATCACTATACACGAGCAATAAATCAATAACCAAAACAACACTGCATACAGTCAACAAATAAACTGGTCTTCCATGTAGGCCAGACCTATGTGTTAAGATGAAATTAGATGAATTGATGCATGAACTGATATGAATAACACTTCTTTATTTAGTTTTGAATTGTAAAAAGCTACAATTACTGAAACCTACACTGCATATTTACTACCACTAATTTTATTGTCAATTACTTCTCTACTCCGACTGCCAACACCTGTCTGCTATGAGTGCATCCTTGGTACACCGCCACTGTCTTGCCACTCTCTTTATCAATCAATGACATTCTCACTACACACACCCTACTCTCTGAGCTTGGCTACTCTTACAAAAATAAAACATATAAGCATGTGGACTGCACTTAAACCCAGCTTTGGCCATTTTCAAATGGCAGTACTGTGAGCATCAAAGCCAATGGTGGTGTGGCATCACACAAGTTGTTTTCATTATTTGCTTTTATTTGCATGTCACAGCACATGGGAGAGTGTGCATGCAAAGCCCACAAGGGGGGCCAGGTGTTTCCGATCCTTTCTTTCATCATGTTTTTCTTATCGCAGTTTTTGCAAATTGGAAACTACATTCTATTACATCACAATGTCAATTTGAATGTCATTATTCATTCAACCCTATTAGAAACCGTAGCCTTCTCATGCATACCACCCAAGGGTACAGCTAAAAATCTTCTCATAGTCACAATGGCATAGCCATGTAAACCACAGAGGAGCCATCTTTATGTTGGAACAAGTGTTCTCCCTTACTTACAGCATGCAAGTTCACTCTCTAGGCTATTTTACATCCAAATTTAGTTTGGTAGTAGCACAGCAGTGCTGAAACTACAAATACTACCTCACAGCCATACGCCCCCGCAAACCTGTCAAGGTGCAGTTACAGTTTACATCCATGTCTATCCAGACTCACATGTAGCCATGACAGTTGGCAGTGCTTCACATATGAATGCTTCTACAAAAAAGCTACAAATTCTAAAACATCACAAGGTGGACACCCAAGATGAGTGTCACCAATTAAGTATCTGACTAAACACTTCTGTTCCTGAGTTAAGGCGCTGAGTAATGGCCAAGAAAGTGTTTTTGCAGAACATTATGATGTCACAATAAAGCTGACCTTTGACCTTTTGGATATAAAATCTATAAACTTCATTGTGTTATCCTACGAGACATTTGCGTAAAATGTTGTCATAATCAATGTATGAATTACTGAGTTATGGTCAGACACATTTTATATGGACACACTGACCTTAACCATTGACAACCACAATGTTATCAGTTCATCCTTGTGTCTAAACAAACGTCAGAGCCAAATTTGAAGAAATTCCATTGAGTTGTTCTTGAAATATCGAGTTCATGAGAATGAGACGGATGCAAGGGCACAATGACCTTTGACCACAAAGTTCATCGCTGAGTCCAAGGAGACTTTTGTGCCAAATTTGAAGAAATTCCCTGAAGGTGTTCATGAGATATCATGTTAAGAAAAAACGATTGGATGGACTCACGGATGGACAAAGGGGTTGTCGCCAGCTATGGATATCGCTGGTGCTGAGGCATAAAAATGTATTAGTATGTATTATTAAATATATATAATATGTGTCATTACTCTATATATATTAGAAAATTCAATATAACCATGTCCCTAGAACTTGGTCCAATAAACAAGTACAAACAAAATAAAGCTAAAGTAAATTTCTTGAAATGGGCAGAGAGGGATCGACAGTATGGGGTGGGGGAGCCCTTCTGTGTAAAGTTTGCATGTTCTCCCCATGTCAGCGTGGGTTTTCTCCGGGTACTCTGGCGTCCTCCCACAGTCCAAAGCCATGCAGGTTAACTGGTGATTCTAAATTGACCGTAGGTGTGTATGTAAGCGTGAATGGTTGTCTGTCTTTATGTGTCAGCCCTATGATAGTCTGGCGACCTGTCCAGACTCTGCCTCTCACCCAATGTCAGCTGGGATAGGCTCCAGCACACTCATGACCCCAGACAGGATAAACGGTTACAGAAAAATGAATGAATGAAAAAATGAATATATCATAATCATATAAATATCGCATAATGTGTCAATGGTCAGTCAGTGGAATATAAACTTGATTTCAACTAGTCCACATAAATCAGACGTACCTCAGCCTGTTCCTGCTTCCCAGTTTGGCCCTTGTGAACTTCTCCAGTTTCCAAATCCTCAAAGTCACCATACAGCTCCTCTGCACACAGCGCAATAATGAAAGACCATACGTTAAGGTCATTTATGCTACCATGTGGTTTGTGTGCTTCAAAGGTCAGGAACAACACTGTGGTTCTCCATGAAGGGACTCTTTAAAGGGCTTTTGTAGCCTTATAATTATGCTTTTATATATATATATATATATATATATATACATAGCAAGGGCCTTGCTTTAGAGAGGTCACCATCTTGCGCCGCCATGTATGTACGGCAGCCTGAGTGGACAATCCAGCCAGCCAGAGAACGCCTTTCGCATGTATAAATCAACCAACGAAGAAGACAGCGGAAGGAAGGAAGAAGGAGGAGAAGGTTTCTTAATAAAATAAGAAACTATTCAGCCCTGTGTGCAGTGAATCCACTTTTGTTATCCTCGGAGGCCACCGTAACTTTGCCGACGGGAGGGGTGAGCACAGGCGAGTGAGTGAGCGCTGCAATCTAGAATCTAAACGCTACATGTCACTGTTTTCAACCAATTTTACACACTGGCCCTTTAAAGAGCCCAGCTACACCAGTATCCTTCTTAACTGAATGTCAAAGTAACCCCCCTCACATGTATCTTGCACTGAGGGTTTTTAGCATTTTGTTTTTCAACCACAAGTGAAACATTTAAATCCATGTGTTTGGGGTCGTGGGTTGGATCTCTCTCCTGTCTTACCATCCTCCTTCAGCAGTGTGGCAGCATCTTTGCCCTCTTCCCACTTTCCTGTAACAAAGCAGTCCCTGATGGAGTTTAGCATCTGGAAAAAGAAAACATGGCAACCTTTAAGTACTTAAGATTCATTTCAAGCTCTTTTTGTATTTGATGTTATATCAACAGCACATCAGGAACTCAGGACTCTAAGGCTACATTAACACATCAGATTTCTTTCTTAAATCGGATCTTTAAGACAGACTGTCTGCATTGTTATTTGCAAGTGATCAGATCATATTTGTGTCCAGACGTCACAGAGCTATCTACGTAGGTTTGATGTGGTAAAGAAATAGGAGGTGGCTGGCAGTCTGAACGAAATCTAACTTTACCAGCAACACTAGTGTATTAATAACCACTGTACCTCCTCTAAGTCCCAATTGTGGGAGGTGCTGGGGTTGAAACGGGAGCAGTCGACAGCATTTGCTTGGGACTTTTTGCTCTTCTGAGGGCGGCTGACTCGAAACAGCCCCCCCAGCTCCTCATCCTCATCCTCAGAATCCTCAGCCTCTACAACTGAAAACAAAAAGTATGAATGTCAAGAAAAATTGTCAAGAAATATATTGACAGCACCTCTAACATTTGCTGCAAAATGCCAAAATATAGCTTAATACACAGCTTCCATCGGTCACTTGGTAAAATAAGATGTTTTGTAGCACACTTTTGCTTGTGTTGGTCAAAAATGACAAATAGCAAAAGACAGCTAACCATATTAGCAACAAACAGATGCTGTGTTAATATTAGGTTTGAGTCAAACAATCGGATGTATGTATGAGTATGTTCTGTCTAGGCCACACCCATTTCCAGTTTAAAACCTATCCATTCCAAATATGGATACGGATACAGATAATTTAGTTGGTTAAACATGCAGATAATGGAGTATTTACTCATGCGCTTACTGTGGCAAAAGTAGGAAGATCTGAAACAATTTGATGACTTTGACCCATTTCCACCAAGCAGTCTGGTGCAGTTCAGGTCAGTTCAGTAGGCAACTTTTACATTCCCACTGTGAAAAGCTGTGGATGCTACCAATTGAACCATTCCTTACTGTCCCCATTTTTGGTCACCCCTCTGTTTAGGTACCTTGCACACAGATCCAGTAATAAAAGTGGACTTAGCAACACTGCATTCTGTGGATTGGTCAACAGAAGACGGTCACTCTTGCTAAGAGCTAAGAGCTAAGTTGTCGCTGTTTTTGAGGCTTATTTGAGGCTTAACCACTGCTCATACAGCTGAAAGTCTCACAAGTCTTTACATTAGTAAACCATAACTATAAAATGAAAGGGTGTTTTGCTGCCTCTCACAGCAGCTGTAGACTGAGAAAAAATAACTTAATTCACTGCAGCTTTTAAGGTAGAAGGTTTACTTATAATGTTACTCAATGCATGAGTTGATGATGTGAATCCATCAGTGCACCTGAAATTTCAATATGACAACTTTGACCATTCCATTGGTTTATATTGTCTCTCTTGGAGGACATATACTTTTAGTAATGAGTAGTCTTGCCACCAGACAATCAGAGATCTCCGCCTTCTGATAGTCTGGTGGTGAGACTACTCATTGTACTACTCATCATGCAAGAGGCGTTGCTTTGTTGCCGGCCATTTTCTCCAGTGTGTTAAACACACTTTAGAAAATGGCCGGCAACAAAGCAACGCCTCTTGCATTTTTTTAAAAGGACAGGCCCTCCTGGAAATGTGCGACAAACACACAGAGAGCTTGAAAATGGACGCTGAGAGATTTACCTCCGCTTTATCAAACTTGTGCTCAGTCCACAAGACTGTGGAAATGAAGGACTTACAGCAACTTTGTTTAAAACTTATAGCACAGTTGGACTATGTTTATGAGCACAAGAGTTCAGCGAGCCACCGAAGGACCGCCCTGCGGATTTACTATTGGTTCTGCAACTAGGGAGTTTTTTTAAATTCTGAAATTGTATCCGCTCATCTAAACACAAAATCAGGGAGAAAGACATTAGTCTTTAGTTAAGCAAAGCGTCTAAAGACTGACTTGTGAGTCTAAGTAATGAGTGGATCTTCAATCATTCAAAAATACATATGAATTTTGACCAGATTATGTGAATTGCCTATAGTGCTTCTCCAAAATGAACCTCCCTCGCTTACCAAAGACAGACTTAATGCACAAACCTCCTATTTTTAACAATCCCTTCGAGAGAAAATCTCACTCCAGCCGGTTCTATTTTGTTCTGAAAATGTCGGCGTGCAACCCAACATCTTTGGCATGTCTATATGGACTTCCTGGTGCTTACTTGCTGACATACAGTATATGCTAATACTAACTAGCGCTAGACTGATAAATTGGCTGGGCTGATATATTGTAGATATTATCATATATCCTTATAATACAGAATATTCATAGAAATATAAATCAATGTGCACATGCAACCAGAGTGTCAGGTTACCTGAACCATAAACCAGTTTTCTCAGATTGGGGGCAGCTTCTTGTTGCCGTAAGAACGCTTCTGATGCTTTCTGCTGCAGACCTTCCTTCCACCTCAGAGCCCCTGTGGACAGAAACAGGACAAGGAAATCAACCGAGAGATGATGATAAATAATGATAATGATAAAAAATCCTGTCCTACTCAGCATGAATCTTTAATTCCAACAACTTTTCTGTGTGGTCTGAGCTAACACAATGAACATCAAGTACAAGTAAGTTCTGTACTGCTACATAGTAATACTTTACATTTACACTGTGTTTTACTCATCAGATTCAGTCAAAGATCACCAAGAGATTACAACGAAAGTGTAATAAACAATAGCTTAACAATAGAGCTAAACCTCAGTAACACCTGACAAAATATTCTCACCGCAAGGAGCATTTATACCTCTTTTTGACAGTCATGGGCTGGCTTGACTTAGCTTTGTTTGGTTTGGGCCATCAACCCAGTGCAGCAGGGATTTGCATTTCCATTACAACAGGGCTACCCACGTGAAGGTGTGTCTTTAACTGCTGACAGCTTGTCTTGAGTGATGATGTTTAAAAGCAGCAGGCTGATCCATGGCTAAAGTCACCCGATATTTTTGATGCATGTGTTTTTCCATCACAGCATAGCCCACATCAGGGCAGGTAAAAGAAGTTTACCTGTTGGAGGTGAGCTGTTTGCAGAGGCAGTAAGAGCCTGTTGTCTGCAGCTCTTCATCAACATCTCACTGTGGCTGTTTCTGCTTTTACTCTTCCTCCCTGCAGTATTATTACTTGCTTTTATTGAAGAAAAGCCGCTAACAATGTCCTGCTAATTCAGTGATAAACACATTAAATTTCACACAAATTCATTACAATAAAACCCTTCCGTTGTTATATTAGGTATAAACTTTTATTGCGAAGCAGCCCAATAAGGGAATGTTGAAGTTTTCGAGCAGCAACTTCACACAACTTGTTATATGGCTGACAGCGAACATCAGACAGCTACCGATTATTTTTATTGTTGATAAATCTGTTGATCATATTCTAAATTAATAAATTATTTTTTGTTCTATAAAATGTCATTAAATGAATGGTCTCATTTGAAAGCTAACACACTTACGTTTTTTTGCCCAACAGTCAGAAGTGCTTCTGTTATTGAGTTACATAAGTTTCAACACAATGAAATAATAGTTATTTTTATATTCACCAGAATATTTTCTTGAAAAAAGATGTAGTGTTGGCTATCGAGGCCATAGCACCAGTATTGGAGGGCTCCTATTGGCTCAAGTGAAGTGTCAATCACAAGATCAGGAGTTAAGCTCCATCTTGGCATAGGGTGGTTAGTTCGTTTAAATGCACAACATCAGAAATTATTGATAATATGTGGGGAAACTAAAGATGTAATAATGTGTTCAGACTAAATATTTTGTTGGAGTTAGATTGTCTGAACTAATGTGTGTTTACATGCAGAGTTAAGTCAAGTTAAGGTTTTAGTTCAACTAGGCCATTCATTGGACTACTGTCCTTGTCCCAGTTAGTCATGTATTTAAAAGTATTTAATTCTTTCAGCTGACACAGCATGAACTGGGTCTCTCCGTCCGTCCAGAAATGCACAGCTCTAGATGTAGATTTCGCCATGTTGTTACCAGCTTCTTCTTCTGTTAACGCATTTAAAACTATGTGATTTCTGGGTCAAAACCTGGGAGAGAAACTGTGGAGGACGCATAGAGCGCCTAGGCCAGTTTGGGTCTGACTGACTGTATACATGCAAGAGTAATTCAACTCCAAATCACATGACCTGGGTGCGTTAGTCCGACTTTGAGATATTCTATTTGGTTCATTTTCAGTTGAACTAACATGTTTACGTGTATTTTAAATGTTCGGTTTTAGTTGGACTGACACAATAAAACAATTTGATCTAATGTCATGTAAATGTACTGAGTGTAGGAAATTAAGTGGGAGCTGTGGAAGCTGTGATTCAGTCTGGATAATATGGATCTGTGGATTATGATAACACTTCATAGGTAAGTTATAACTGTAACCAGTATCAGAAGAGAAAAAGTTGGATTAGTGAAACCTTTTGTAAAAATTTACACTAAAATTAAAGTAAATAATTTAACAGTGTATTTACCTTGCTCTTCCTCCTCCTCCTCCTCCTCCTCACTGTCACTTGCTGTTTGTTTCTTCATTGTCGCATCAGCTCCATCATCCTCTTCCACCGATTCATCTTCAGACTCTTCTTCATCATCATCCCCCTCTTCATCATCATCATCACTCTCTTCCTCTTCAGAACAGTGTCCAGAGTCTCCTGCTCCTACAGCCTGCCCCTCATCTTCACCCTCCTCCTCACTCATCTCCAGGTCATCTTCACTATCAGCAAACGCCGGCACCTCAGCGCTCTCCTCTAGTTTCTGTTTCTTCACCGGTGGAGCGTCTCTTGCAGTCTTTTCTGTCTTGTCACATTCGGCTCTTGCCTCTTTGAGAAACGTGGACAGGGGATCATTGTCTTCATCCTCCTCCTGCTCCCCCTGCTCACTGTCTTCACCGTCACCATCCTCGTCGTCCTCATCATCACTGGAGCCGCTGACATCCTCCTCCTCTTCCTCAGTGAAGACCACCTTCCTCCTCTTCCTCTGGGTGTTAGGATCCCAGACACACTCCTCCTGAGGTCCCTTCTTCTCTCTAACACACACACAAAACAAGACAGTCTTTGTCAAATACAAGGCTGCGGTATATTCCCTGAAGTAGCAGAACATTCATGTTGCTTTGTACTATTCTTTTGCCAACTGTGTGTGCCAACAAATTAAATGTGAAAATTGACAAATTCACAAAATCTAATCATCAGTTTCTACTCAGAATTCAGTTTTATTTCACTAATTGTGGTTGTGTTTCCTCATACAGTTAGATACACAAACAATCACCCATATTGAGCAGCTCACATTCATTCCAATAACCTCTCTCTTTGTAATACACTGAATTCATTGCCATGTTGGTGAGAGCAGCTTGAGCTTGTGTGTGCTTTGAAACATGGAACATTATCCTGCTGGAATTAGCCATTAGACTGTGGCCATAAGGGGTCACACATGGTTGGCAACTGACATCTGCCATACAAAAAAAGTGAGGAGAGAAAGACTGGAGCTGTGAGGTGTCTCACCCGCTCTGCTCGCTGATGTCTGTGGACTCTAGGGTGGCTGAGCCGCTGAACAGAGACACCTTACTGGCAGCCATCTTGGCATCCAGGGTGGCATGTGTGTCGATGAGTGACTGGACCAGCTCTGTGGTGGGCCGCACCTCCTCCTGTACCACCACAAAAGAATACACATCACACCAGATACAAACAATATTGTAATCTGATTTAAATGGTAAGATTTGTAGTTAGTGAATACAAATACAAAAAACTAGATGAGCTGAGTGACTGGAACACAGATGAGTTATTAAAAAAAAATCAGATCATTCAGTGTAATATACACTCTCATGCCAAACACACACACCTGCTGCTGATTGACGTGGTTAGCAGGCAGGTCGATATACACTGCATCTTTGTCATACACGACACCCCCAACGCCAGCCATGGGTGCGTAGAGCAAACGCTCCTTCTCATTCAGTGCTCTCTTCTTCTGAGCATCTGGCAGGGCGCATGGGTCGGGCAGGAAGTTCACATCTGCTACCTGGAAGTCTCCTACACCTGCAGGGAGCATCAACACACAATATATCATTGTACATGTTTCCAGGGGACTCTGTTACTCTGCTACTCTATTTCTCATTTCTGCTTTAAACGGCATGATATTTAGTACTAAAGCTTTTTGCAGGGAACTAGTACTATGCTTATGTACCTGGAATATGGACCTGGCTTTTGTTTTTCAAATATGTCCCTCGCAGGTAGCCGTAGAGTGACACTGTCCGGTCACACTTGGGGTCCGTCCTCACCTTCTCAGGGTCAGTTAAGTCCTCCATACTGTTTGAGGGCAGAGAGGAGAATTGAGAAAATAATGATTGAGTGAGTATAAAGTCAAACAATGGAAGTACACTCACATCACTAAATACATTAGTTGCACACAAACCGCTCCTTTCAAATAAAAAGTGAACATCGAAACAGCGGTGTGGTTGGTCTTTATCTAGCACGCTTACCAATTCAGTGCTCATGAGTTACTCGTACAATGAAGCAGTTTAAGTAACAGAGTCAATTGTCTTGCTGGACATCTAGAGACCTTTTTATTGACAGGAATTCTGACAGTTATTAATGTTAATATCATATCAGAGATTGCTCTGTTTCATGCAGCTGTGATAGGCATGCCAGTGATTCAATATGCAAAATAGCCCAGAGCCAGGAACTGATACATCTAAATGGATTGTCACATGCTGACTTACACCTGCATTTAACAAGTCTAGTTTAATGGCAGTCATTTAGCCAAGTTCATTTTATCAGCTTTTTTAAACTGGCATGAGCAAAGAACAGGCCTGTTCTTTTTAGTCTTGCTATAGTACTTAAAGGGTAACTTTTGTAATTTTCAATCTAGACCCAATTTTCCCATGTTTTTGTGTCGAAGTGACTAACGGGAGCAACATTTTTTGAAATTGTTCCAGCACTGAGTGAGAGGACTGCGCTGACACAAGTTGCAATGTAACCACTCGGGGCATTGTGCATCATCAATATATGTCCACTAAAAGTACTTATTTTCGTCACTGACAGGCTCAGATTGTTATTTTTAATGTCTAACAACATTGTGGAAAGGATCCCTACAGAGACAGACCAGAGTTAAGATCATTTTCGTTTAACCAGAAACAGCCCAGCCCAGTAACTAAATGAATGGATTTTTATCATTATATTTAAATCAAGACTACAAATTTATTTGACGCAAAAATTTCTGTTGCAGTGCTCTGTTACATTTGATACAGTGTGGTGCTGACTGATATTTATTTAATGTCACATTTAAATTCAAGATGCGAAGAGGCTGTAATTGTTCAAATCATGTCTTAGTATATACAAAAATGTGGTATTTAAAACATTTAAAAACATGCTACAACTGCATGAGCAGTCAATAGATCACTGCTCTCTTTCACTTTACATCTCCAAATCATCCATCTACAGTTCACACAGCAAATACTGTAAATCTGCTACAGATACGTGGGGTAAATTACTGAAATGGATTATTTGGATGAAATCAAACTCATGTAAGTCAGCAGTACGAAGTCTTAGCTTATCACTCACCGGTCAGCCAGCACATAAGGGTGGGAGGTCTGCCACACCAGAGGACGAAACTTCATGACTGAGATGAAGCGGCCGAGGTTCTTCACTTCTTGAGTCTGATATTCACCGTACACCATACCAGACAGGTAGAAGAGCTTGGCCCCCTGACAGGTTCAAACACAACATCTTTGATCACAGTCATACTGTCACAGTACATACACATTAGAGCTTCAGTGTACATGACTGTGTATGTGAGCAAAGGGGGCATTTTCAGCAGTAGGGATGTGATGATGTTGTGATTACCTGATAGACCTCAGTCCAGAAGCGATGTTTGAGGTTTTTCTTGGTCTTCCTCAGTGTCTTGTTGTTCTTGAATGAATCCAGGTGAGTCAGCACACCCATGATACGAGGGAAGCCATGCACCTGACAGATATTGAGAAACTCGAAAGTTTCCATTTCAAAGCCGAAGCTGGCATCAATCAACATCAAAACCTGGAAGGAAAGAAAACAATGCATTTAGTTCAGCTCAGTTTAGTTAATAAAACGTCATTCAGCCCTTTAGAGTGTATTCAAATCAAGTTATTAAGCTACGGTGCTGAATCACAACTACCTCTATTCACAAAGACTGAACGAACATTAGTCTGTCAACTAAATGACATTTCTTTAACATTTACTGTTAAAGGAGCTGCCTGCGACATTCAGAACATATCCATGATTCACAGTCTGGGGCGGGATTGTCTGCACACGGCTCTCAACATGGAAGCTGCAGTGTCAGTGGCTAGCCGCTATCGGTGCTAACTCAACAAATAGCACTAACAACTGCACAGAGCTAACATCATCAACCTAAAGGAACACTGGAGGGTGGGCGCCATGCAGCCTCAATATCAGCAGTAACGGCTGTATGAGTTCAGTGCAGCGCAACAGCGATAAGCTAGCCAGTGGGATACACACACACACACACACACAGGAATTCACAAACACTAATATGCACACATATACAGACAGTATACACATATACAGACAGTCGACCGCAGCAGAGAACAGAGGAGCTCACAGAGGGAGTGTGACTGCTCAGGACACCATTACTTCACTGTATCTTTACATAGCAAATTGTGGTTTCCTGCTATATTAATGCTCTGAATACAGCACTTTTAACATGTCTTATAGAGGATAAAAAGGCCAAACAAATTATGTACAATTCACTATATCACACAACAAACAAATACAATGAAGTATGTTATACAGCTTCACAGCTTCACACATTTATTCAATATACTTCTTTTTACTGTGAACTGAAACACTCACCAGGTCAGCTACTTTTGCGAGGTCGATCATTGTATTAATGTCATTGTTACACTCCATGAAAGTGAGGCGACGCTTCTTGCCTAAAGAATACAAAAAGTAGTCACTTCGACACAGAAAAATGATGAAACATTATGGTCATATGCATAACGGTGCACAGATGGCCATAAAAGATCAATTATTGCCTAATGTCTCATTTGTCTTAAATAGACATTTCATATACATTTCATCTTTGTTGTTTTGAATAGATGAAATAAAAAGCGCTTTATAAATAAAGTTGGATTGGATTCTAGAGCCCTGTCCAGCTCTACTCGTGTAACAGCCAGTCTCCCACACACTCTGATAGACGTGGTCTGTATCTAACCCATGAAGAGAAAGGTATCAGAGGCCAAACTTACCAGAAACGATGGTTACAGGTCCACATATGTCTGCGAGCTTCTGTCTGGTGAAGTTTTTGATCAGGCAGCGAATCAGGGTGCTTTTTCCCACCTTGGGGGGTCCAACTACTACAATTACAACTGGAGGGGGTTCCAGGGGAGTCCGGTCTACAAGCGGGATATGATGTTTTTTGGTCTTTATGTCCTGGGCCCTAAAAAAATATACATGAAGAAAGGAGTTTTGCAGCTTTGTTTCATTTCTCACATTTTTATTCATTGACTACACTGGAATTTAATTAACTTTCACTGACCTGTGGAACGTCTTGGCCATGCGTACAGCCGACTGAACTGCAAACGCTTTGGGGTTGCGTTTCCGTCCATCCTCTTCTGCGGAGCCTCCCTGCTTCTTGAGCTTCTTCCTCTCTGCCTTTGGCCCGCTGTGCTTCTGCTGATGTCGCTTCTGTTCCTTCACTTTCCCGTCCATCCTGTCTGCTAAAGAACAAACAGTTTCACTTGAGTTTATCTTCACAGAGAGTGGGAAGGTCAGACCCAGATGACAAGGCCACTACTGGGATTTATGAATTGATTCACTGATCCTACGAGCACCTAAATATACCAATGAGGAAGACGTAACATAATAACAAATGTGTTTCAGAGGTATTACCATGCAATGATGGCAACTGACAAAAATAAAAAATATGCTGTTTACTGTTTACAGAGCTTGGTAAAACTACTCTCTCTTCTGATGCAACCTGAGTATAAGATGAGATCCAAGGTGTTGTTACTTTAGAAGCACTCCATTCCTTTAACATCTTTAAAGGTCTTTTAAAAACTCTCTTGAAGGAAACATGTTGCTGCTCTAGAGTGGCATGCAAATGTTTAATTTGCTTGTTAGGGCAATGGCTTGTTCACACTGATCATTAGGTAAGGTCAGGAGATGCAAATTTCAAAGCTTTACAACTATCCTGACTCCTGAAACCTTGTTCCAACGATCAGCAGCCATGGGCTCCTCTAAACTGCTGCCGAGCAATCTGAAAACTAAAATAACTGATGCCTACAAAGCAGGAGCAAAGGTATGTTTGGAGAAAGAAGGATTTAGAATTTCGTAAGAAGAACACCTGTCCAACTGTTAAACACGGAGGTGGATCGATCATGCTTTGGGCTTGTGTTGCAGCCAGTGGCACAGGGAACTTTTTACAGGTAAAGGAAAGAATGGATTCAATTATAATTCCAGCAATTTCTGGATGCAAACATCACAGCATCTGTAAAAAAAAATCCACAATGGACTACTTCAAAAGGAGCAAGATGAAGGTTTTGCCATGGCCCTCACAGTCCCCCCTCCTAAACATCATGACATTCTAATAGACCTCAAAATAGAAGTGCATACAAGGCGGCCCAAGAATCCCACAGAACTAGAAGGCTTTAGCAAGAGGAATGACTGAAAATCCTCCAAACAACTCTTAGCCGGGATAGTTGCCAAAGGGAATGCTAAAAACTTTTGCTTTAGGCCGTTTTCCTTATTTGTTATTTTGAAATTAGACAAGACTGAATTAAAAAGTTCTGTTGCCTAAAACATTGAAGAAATGATTCATCTTTAATGTCATGCCTTTTGATTATCTTCAACTTACTTAACAACTCAAAGTAAATGAAATTTTGACAAGGGATCCCAAAAGTTTTGCATGCCACTGTACATAGTCTTTGGCCTAGTTGGATTGTGTATGGATGTCATTGGTTTGGCCTGTGTTCCCCTCTTCTCTCACTGTTTTCCCTTGTGTTGCATAGTTTTGTGTGTATTTTAATATGTGACATAGTTGATGTTTTTACTGCTGTAACTAATTGTGCAGCTGTCTTGACTAGGACTCTCTGGAAGAAGAGATCTAGTATCTACATGGGATCTTCCTGGTTAAATAAAGACTGAGTAAAATAAATAAAATAAATAAAAAGAGTAGGACACTGTTATAGAAACGTCGTACTTGAAATAAAAATCAATTCTACAGGCTGTTAGAGCAACAGTTTAGTTTGGGATAGTGAATAATTGCGACGTAGTTGGAAATACAGTGAGAAAGGCAACTTTCTGTTAAAGCCATGTATATTAGTAGAACAAACAAATGCCCATCCAAAAACCACGCTGCTTAAACGACTCTGATATTTATCTTATTTATTTCAAAGAAAGGCAACAAAACACAACTTGTCTTGTGTACTCCTCAGCATGCCGTTTGTTAAACTCAGCTAAATAAAAACGGAAAATGACCATGAATTAGCACTGTGTATTTCAGCTAGCTTGTTATGTAGGAACACATGATCATCATTAACTCATTTTCAGTGTCTGTTTATCAACGTGACGAGTGAGGGAACATCAGGAGTAACGTACATGCTACAGTCTGTGTATGACTCCAGGTCGGGTTCTCTGCCGGTAACGTTACAAACAGAAGCTAGCATTGGCTACACACACGTATTAAGAGGTTCAGGAGAAAAAGAAATAATTAGTCGCAGTACCTGAATAGGAACCTGTTGTAGTCTGGTCTCAGTCACGGCTCATTTTCAGCAGTTCTCACATGTGTGTTGTGAATTTCGACCCGGAAGTGTATGAAAGTGTCACTTCCTAGTGAAACGAGTGGAAACAAAATTCGAAGAGGTTCCGCACAGTAAGGAAGGCGACAAACCCTCGTCCGCAATGGCGCCCTCTGCTGGCTTGTTAGTGATTAGTGTGGCCTCTTTTTGCTGAATGAGGACAAAGCGATGAGTGGGTGACTGTTTTATATACAGCATCAACTTGGAGGGAGAAAAAACAGTTTTACAAAGGGCAGAGGGCAGCAACATCATCTTTTTTAACTGACTTTCAAGGTGTGAAGGTTTCAAATTGAAAAAGGGTGAAATGTGTGGCCAGAGGTGCTAATACCAGGGGCGTAAATATACAGTGCAGGCAGTGTGATTGCACTGGTGCCTGTCAGGTGGGGGAGAGTGGAGAGAGAGTGGGCCCTCCAACAATGAGAATGGGCCCAAGCGAATGATTGTCACCTTGGAAATATGCCTGTTTTCAAAGACAAACTCTCATCAAATTAAAAACTGTGCCATTTGCTATACATACCCTTGAAAAAGGCCGACCCATATCCGTCATTTTTTTAAATCTTTTTTTGTAAAATAGCCGATAGCATCCATAATAAAATTATATGCTTATTCCAAATAAACTGTAATAAACTATTCAAACCGTGAAATTACATTAATAATTTCTTATTTTCTTTGGTATTTTTTGTGACATACAGACATGCAATGGTCATTGCTTGCTAATATGTATGTTGATGTGATCCAATGTAGAGGCTCTGATCAGATGACGAGACGATATGTGCACTATAGTGTACACTATTGAGCCAGTCATAAAACCATACACTGGGGCCTAAACTACCTAACACCACTGCGACAGACAGCTCTCTATCTATATATACATTTCCAGATTTTATCAGTCGACTTGCACCATAGTTTATGACAGTGCAACCTACCAACATACCATGGCCAATTGAAACCCTGCTTGTATTCTATATTATGAATTTTATTGTTATCATCATCATCATTACTATCATTAGTATTAGTATTATTGCAGCTGCAGCTGGCAGGTCTATATAGGAAGTGTCTATATGAAGTGCAGTGCTTTAATAAATGTACTGTGGCTCATGTTTAGTGCCACTTTCTGGTTTTGTAACCGCTTATAAGCATTAATTAAAGACCATATTAAATGTTAATGGCCAGTTGGTTGGCAGGGCTTCACAGAGACTAACAACCAAAGCAAAGGTAATGTATCTGCCAAACCCTGCTGTTGTCCCAAAGCTTCACAGCAACAAATCCAGCCTTTTGTTTATATTTGGCCTTTAAATTCTTGCTTCATTTCTCACAACTGGGCACTGGTAAACCCTAATATAACATCCTGGGAAAGCAGCCAGCACCAGCAGCACTCTGCCTCAGAGTTATATTTATTATAAAGTCATGGGAGCTCCCGAGTAAACTCACTGTTGGGCAACAATGTGCTGCTGGGTCCAAAATATTTTAAATGAAAAACAACAACAACAAAAAACATAGACATTTATGTCACACAGCGGAGACCTTGATTTTTCAGGAATAGAGCTGCAGTAAATATTTTACACCACTTGATGGTGCCAACAGACAAATTATATTCCTGAGCTGCTGCACTGACAGTATCCAACACAACCAAAGACTCACCAAAGAGATGTAATAATGCAATTGAGACGGAGGACATAGCAATGTATAAAATAGTTGTGCCAGTGAAGATGGTACTGGAAAACTACTCTGTCCAGTGTTAAATTGAAATAGGCCCTGACCCAAATCTGAGTCCTTTATCTTATAACTTACCGTCATAATTACAATCAGTTTCTTCATCATGATCCTTGTCTTCATCATTGTCATAATTGGCATTGTGTTATGAAGAGCCTGAAAAACCCTGAGCTGCCCTCCTGGTTTTCAAAGCCTTTGAACTCCCTCTCTTTAACATCAAGTGCTTGTTGACTTTTGGATGATCCATTTCCACCTTCCTCCTAATATGATGATGACTGTAATCATCATCTGGTTTGCTACATCTGGCATTTAACCCCACCTTACAAAAAATAAACATCATAACACAGGATCAGAGCCAAACCATTGACAGGCCATTAGGGACTGCTCATTTTTCTCCTTTTAACTTCATCAGCTTTATACCAAAATGTACAAAGGCACCACAAAATATGTAATTTGTTCATGACGGTGACAGAACTGTCAAAATCAAAGAGGAAATCTTACCAGAAAAGGCTACATGTTCTGTAAAAATATTCTGTCATTTAAAGTGTACATCCTCAATTGAGTGGAAGGTTTTTTAACTGTCAGTTAAAGAGTAAACGTGTTAATGTGTCAGTTGCTGTGTAGGCGCAAAAAGCAGTTGAACTGTCACTTAAAAAGTAGGACATGCATAGCAACACCTAAATTAAGAATTCCACAATTTTATTTTAATGGCCTGAGAAATTTCAGTTAATATTTGTGAACACAAGCTACTCTCTGTCAAAGGCAGAGACCAGCGGTGTTAGTCTCAAACTTGGGATGTCACTAAGTACATGGACTCGAGATGCGCCTTGCTGTGCCTGAAATCACACTTTGCACTATGTACCCAATATGTGTACTATAATTTAACAAAGTTATGTATCTTTTTTGGAGACACTCAGCTTTAATTACTACGTCACTTCCTGAGAGCCTCCTTGCTGGTTGGTTACACTAGAGATGTTGTAACCTGTGCCAACCAGGCCCCCAGGAATTACTTCAGGCTTTGAAGACAATTGTCATAGTGGCCAAACAGCCGTATTGCAATTCCTGGGGTCTGTCATGTGATGTCCTGTGGCCCCAAAAGACATTTATCAGTGTATAGAATTAAGGGGGATTTAGTGGCATCTAGTGGTGAGGATTGTAAATTGTAACCAAAATTAAAGGAGCTGTATATAAGAAATCCAAAGCAAATAGTCGTAAAATTATCCTAATATGCCACAGAGACTAAGGAATAATGTTAATATAACATACTGATCTCACCAACAACAATAGTACAGCCAGAATATTCGCATTTAAACAATTTTTTACTGTCTGCAAATCATGTTTATGTTTTGAATTTGTGTTTTGGCCTGTTGCGCCACTCACCGCCATCTACCAGTCACACAGTCAGTAGAGTCTCAGCATCAGTTACAGTTACGACTGAGCTACAATGATACAAAGCAATATGTTAAAAATTTCCAACCGGCCACCGTTAGCCCATCAACCGGCGGTTGCCGATATATTCGGCAGTTGTGTGTGTGGCGGAGAAAAAAAGAGGGGGGATGTTGCATTCATGTGATGTCGGTAAGAATCGAAAAATGACTTTCAGAATGGGATAATTCACATGGACACCACCTCATGTCAGAAAAACAACTCGGCAACTCGGATCTCCCGACACAACATGAATGCAGCAAAAAAATGCAGCGTGCTCCGCGAGCCCACTCATGTCCAACATGGCACGGAAATATCTGTGCATACAGGCAACAAGCACGCCGTCAGAGAGGGTGTTTAGCACGGCTGATAACATTGTTAACAATATGCGCATATGAGTTCACGTTACGGCCGGGTTCCAATACGCACACACTTTGAATTGTGCTCTACATAGTAATTATGGACTACATGTACCAAGTTGAATTCTGTGGAGACAGACCATTAATTTAGCAAAATAAAATGACAAAAATCACCCAAAAAATCTCCAAAAATGAAACCAACCGTGATGGACTTGGCCGATGGGCGATTGGCGATATATTCGTCCAATCTCCCAAGCCTAGCTGACGGTGCGACTAAACCCAAACAACCTCGTTATGATTCCCAAAAACGCCAAGACAAAACTCGAGGCAAAGCGAGGGTCTATATAGGAGATGCTTTTGAACAGTGGAGACGGTTGAAAGCGGAGAAGAATTTGAAATGTCAAAGTGACTACTCTTCCCCCCACCAGGAAACTTTAGCCAAAGTTGGCTAACTAGCAGCAGAGAAGTTGGACTTGCTCGAAGGGTCCGCTGGAAAACCGAAGATCAAGGACGTGGTGACGCGGCCCTGCCACAGCACCCGCCGTGGGCAAACAAATCACCGCCAATTTCCACCAGATGCGTGTTGGTTGCGTCTGTGCTCCGGCACGGCAGCGGAGCCGATAGGATTCAATTCTAGTCAATGTATGTGTTTCCATTGACTGCGGCTGTGCTGCGTTCCGGTGTTCTGACGATTTCTGCTGCTTTGTCGAAAATTGCTACCGCTGCATAAACCGATAGGTTTGTCTATTGATTCACACTACTCTATCAAAAAATGCTACTTTGTGGTTATCTGTATATACAATAAAGGCATGAAATTAATATTTTATGGGTAGTGTATTTTGATGGATGAAATACTTGGCATCACATAATGCTCCCACTAATCAATGCATTCATGTAAGACTACTAGTCACCTCACTGCCAATGTAGGATTAATGGCAGCATATTTAGAGATATAATTTCAACATTTTTAACATTTCAAATAATGCTCCCAACTTAACTTCTTAAATAGGCCAAAAGCACAAAGAAAATGGATTTTGAGGATGTTACTCACCGTTAACAACAGCGTGGACTGACGAATAGCAAAAATTTGTGGGCGTGGAAACGACACTTGGAAAATCGGCTCTGTGCATGCGCAGAACCACAAAGCAGCACTTCTCGACAGGTAGGGGAAATTGACAGAACACCGCCTCCCTCTCAGCTGCAGCACTCCGGAGTCTTCCGCAACAGATAGGCAGGACTTCTATTTTCGCCGTCAGTAAGTAAGTAAGTAAGTAAGCAAAATTTATTTGTATAGCACTTCTCACAGAGAGGACTCACAAAGTGCTTCACAGGATTGAAATACCAACAAGAATACATACATACAAACATACATGTCACATACAGAGACACAAAAAATGAAACAGTTGTTGCAAAACAAATCACTTAAGACAAATTAAAGAATGCCTGCCTGTATAGATAGGTTTTAAGATGCTTCTTAAAAATATCAACCGATGCTCTCAAATTCTGTGGGAGGGCATTCCACAATCTGGACTCAAAGGCCCGGTCACCTCTAGTTCTAAGCCTAGTGCGAGGAACTGCCAACAGGCCGTGATCGGCCGACCTAAGTGTCCTACTAGGAACGTATACGTGCAGCAGGTCAGACAGATACTCAGGTGCCTGACCATGAAGGGCTCTGAAAGTTAAAACAAGGATTTTGAACTGGATCCTGAAGCTGACGGGAAGCCAGTGTAGGGAGGCCAGGACAGGAGTAATGTGGCAGTTTTTGGGTGATTTGGTAAACAGCCTGGCAGCGGCATTCTGCACCAGTTGAAGACGATCTACAGAAGTTTTACTGAGACACATGAAAAGAGAATTGCAGTAATCCAGACGTGATGACACAAAGGCATGAATGATCATTTCTAGTTCAGCATGTGATGCAACAGATCTCAGTTTTGCAATGTTTTTAAGGTGAAAAAAGCATGTACGGGTCAACGCATGGATGTGTTTATCAAAGTGCATGGCCTGGTCAAAAATAACTCCGAGATTTCTCAGGTTAGAGCGGATATTTGAATTCAGGGACCCAATACAGCTCGTCACCCTATAGAAGCAGTACAGTCTGGAGCAACAATAAGGACCTCGGTCTTAGCAATGTTAAGCTGGAGGAAATTGTTGACCATCCAGTCATTAATTGCAGACAAACAGTCATGCAGTACATTCAGACAGTCAGTCCTGTCAGGATTAAAGGAAAAATACAGCTGAATATCATCCGCGTACATATGGTAAGATACACCCTCAAACCTGTTGATAATGATTCCAAGAGGTAGCATATAGAGAGCAAACAAAATTGGACCCAACACTGAGCCCTGAGGTACCCCACAAGAAAGGGGTACGGACTCGGACATGAAAGGACCAGATGCTACTGAGAAACTTCTACCAGAAAGGTAGGAGGCAAACCAGTCAAGGGCACTGCCTGAAATGCCAACACAGTCACTGAGCCTATCTAACAGGATGTGGTGATCCACAGTATCGAAGGCTGCGCTAAGGTCAAGCAGCACTAGGATGGTACATTTACCCGTGTCAGAGGCCATCATGATGTCATTAGACACTCTAAGAAGTGCTGTCTCAGTGGAATGCTGCTGACAGTAACCAGACTGAAATTTGTCATAAATACAATGCTTATTTAGGGCAGGGACTAGTTGGTTAGCAACGCCTGAAGTTGCTGAATAATGAAGGGTCCAGATTTTGCTTTTTAAGAAGCGGCTGGACAACCGCATGTTTAAAATAGGAGGGGAAGCAGCCAGAGACCAGTGAGCAATTAATAATATAGAGCAGGGAAGAGCCGATGGAACCAATAACTTTTTTCAGTAGAGATGTGGGCAAGATGTCTAACGGGCTGGAGGAAGTCTTCATACTGCTCACTAGCTTAGTTAAATCTTGTAGGGAAATGGGTGAGAAACGATCCAGTATTGGCTGCTGTAAAGGAGGAGCAGGGGGATGAGCAGAAGAAGAAGGGGTAATACTTGCTCTAACACAAGCAACTTTGTTGACAAAAAATGCTAGAAAATTGTTAGTCATTAACAGAAAAAATGGGCACCACAGGGGGCTGGGAACAAACAAGATTATTTATAGTGTCGAAAACAACTTCGGGATTCCGCTTATTGGAAGAAATGAGGTCAGCAAAATAAGAGGCCCGAGCAGCTTTAACCATTAAGTTATATTCTGTTAAGAGTTCTTTCAAATAAGTACGATGGACCTGTAGCTTTGTAGACTTCCACAGGCGCTCGATACGGCGACATTTGCGTCAGTCTCCAGCATGCCGCTGTCCAGCAGCCTCGAATCTGTAGGGGAGGGGGGGCAGACACGACTTGCGGCAGTATTTTGAATTTGAGTGCAGTAACCGTTTTGGCCACATTCTTACATACAGCACCTTTAAGAAATCCACAACAAAAAGTGACTCCACCTACAAAATTAGATACAAATATACACCATACATTTGTGGAGTCTGAAGTGGATACACTGGAGGGATAAGGAATCCCGGTTATCTGGATGAAGAACCATACACGAGATTGTTGCAGTAATCCAGTCTGGAAGTGAGAGTCTCTGCAGCTGAAAAAGAGAGGGATGGACAGAGGTGGACAACGATGTTTTTGGGGATGCGTTTGATATGTTGGTCAGAGGAAAGGGGTTTGATCAAACATGGCACCAAGGTTACGGACATGGGGGGAGGTGAGCACAGTGGAGCCATTGATGTAGAGGCAGAAGTTATGGGTGGATCTGATAAGAGATTTAGGACCAATGATGATGACTCTGTATTTGTCACAGTAAAGTTTGTGGAAGTTGGTTTGAATCCAGGATTTTATGTCAATGATGCAGTTGGTGAGGGTAGAGTGAGTGGCAGGAGTGATGGCTTTGGTGGAGATGTAGAGCTGAATGTGACGACGAAGCAGTGAAAGTGAAGTCCATGACGTTGGATTTCTTGACCAAGGGGGAGAATGTACAGGATAAAACGGAGGGGGCCGAGAAATCAATCCTGGGGAACACCTTGGGAGAGGGGAGCAGTGGCGGATTTGCAGTTGTTTATGCTGATAAACTGAAATCTGTCTGAGAGATGGAATTTGAAATGGGTGGGGTTTCAATCATTGGGGGTGGCTTAAAACAGAAATACATGGGACCTAAACAGAAGCTGTTATTTTCAGCCTTCTTATATTGAGGTGATTATACACTCATGAAGACATAGACTACCCAACACTGCTCTTTGATGCAAACTGCTTAAGGAAAAAATGGTCAATGTATTTTTTCTCCCAGAAATAACATTAATTAAACAGCTAACAAGCTTGTTTGTAACATCTGATGTACATTGTGTGACATTTATCTGAACTAGATGTCCATAGGGAGTTTCCCCCTGTATGTGGGTGTATCTGAGAGTGTGTGTGTTTAGTCATAATAAAACAGGCCCCAGCTCTTCCTGCATATACCCTGTGGACTGACTGACTGGCTGATATGTCTGCTCACTACAGAAAGCAAAGGATGAATAGAACAGAAATTGATTTGATTTTTACCTGCTGAAAACCTAGGAATTAACAACCTTTATAAGAACAAGAATGTTTTTTATCTATCATTATTTATAGGTTGCTTGAAAATTGCCAAATCTGCAGAGTGAAAGTTAAGTGATGTGGTTTATAGACACTTTGATGTTTGTAGCTATCATATGGAAAGTTTTCTTCCTCAGGATCATTTACTCAACATAAATTTTAACTGGAAAACACTGTTCACAGCTGACACTGTGACTTCTATAGCACACAGCTGGCTTTGATTCACGTTCTTGAGCACTGCAGTTAAAAAAAACTTAGCTCTCAACTGTGTCCTGACCCCCAAAAGAGAGCCACACTGTGTTTTGCTGGTCATGTTCAGATCACCAATTAATAATACATAAGCAGTTCCTTATATAGGGGCCGTACACACACTGAGTTTCTTGTGTCCTCAAATTTATTGTTTTCAATATAGACATGCAGCAGGCACACTCAAGTGCCACACGTTCCATAGCGCTAATTTCTTAGGTCGCGACGGCTGCGCCCTCAGATAGGCTACAGAGTTCAACTTCTGGAATGCAGCAGCGCACACCACATGTCATATCACAAGGAACAACCAATCACAGCCAGCAGATAGCTTTCCCTTCTTCCGGAAATATCAGTCTGTGGTAAATAAGGAGAAGAAGTTGATCATTTTAGTGCAGGGCTACTCAGAGCTTTACGTCTGTCTCATGGGCAAATTTTAGGCCTACAAATTTAAAAAGCAACGTTTGGAAGGAGATCAGCTCTGCACTCAGGATTTCAGGTATGTAGGCTAGTGCTTGTTATGGTTGCTTAGCAACCAACCAACCAACCAATCAAGAGTTGTGTCTTTGTATCCACATGATTAATAAAACTCCAATATTCTCCCTCTGCTCTGTTTTTGGTCTCCACCAAACCCTTAGAAAAATATCTAGCGATTAGTTGTGAAATGCTCCACTATGGTCACCAGCTAGTCGCTAACATTCCAATGCTAACCCTCGGCCCTAAAGTTACCCTGACCTTCACCATCAATCAATCAATCAATCAATCAATCAATCAATTTTATTTATAAAGCCCAATATCACAAATCACAATTTTTTTTACAGCATACGGCATCCCTATGTCCTTAGGACCATCACAGTGTACATGATTCCACTTTCCCTCATCAGCCCTGCAGTTTATAACCAGCCCCCAACGTTAATCTGGATGGATCTGCATGACCCTTTGCTTGATTCACAGACTTATGATTCTCTGCCTAATACTTTTTAACTTGTTTGCCTGTTTGGACTGGCCTCCTGGCTTTGACCCCTGCCTCATTGTTCCTGTACCTTTAAGTAAGCCTTACACCAATGTTAATTTTGTTAACAAAAATTATGACCAGAATGATTGTCAACCTTTTTTCCATGACTAAAATGAGATATCGACGAGCTACAAATAGATCTAAAACAATGACAATAATAAAAACAATGACAAAACCAATGTTTTGTTTTTGTTTATGAGATTATACTGTTTCATTCTGGTCTGTTCTATCTGTTTTAACTTGTTTTCAGTAACGAGGGACTTTATCTAATTCCAGCAGTCAACACATTGAAACAACAACATGAACTAGGAACAATTCTGTTGTTACAAAGACAGGACTAAAATGTTAGCAGTGGCTATCAGACATTCAAAATGCATAATATTTTTCCCCAAAGGTGTGTTTAGTCTGTTTGTCAAAATATAAGCAATGCCATTGACTAAATGGATTGAGGGATGTGTGTAGATTCCCATAATCTCATCTATAAAGGTGCTAATGTTCCAAAGCAACAACAAGTTAGTAAAAATGGTAAAAATGACTGAAATGAATGATGATAATCCTTTTTTGTCTAAAGACTAAAAGCCTGTTTATACCTGTTATTATTATGCGTCTTGAGTGATCCGAAGACAACTGGACAGCGCTAAATACAAGTATAAAGACACGTTGTGATTCGATCATTCAAACCACTTGCTGAGGTGGTCTGGGATGCATACCAGCTAATGCTTCCTCATGCATACCTAACAAGGACTACATCATCAGTACAGAATGTGGTGGCTGTTTTGGTGACAGCATGCTATTTTTGCCCATTTTACAATGAGTTGAATAAAGTGTTCTGTGTCAGTCCATTGCTTTGCCCTGTGGAAGGAGACATGTTGAAATCTGCTGACGGCGACATCTGCAGCTGTACCGACACAAACGCTAATGGCCACCCAAATACAACATATCCATAACTTGATGTAGCCAGTGTTACAGGTTCTGATTTTGTTTCGCTGTATTCTCCTCACTTCGGGTGCAAGTACCTGAACCTGTTTCAGTTCCACACAGAAAGTGGTACCAAGTTCAAAGGACTTTCAGTCCTGGTGCGCTTTGACAATCACACCTAATAACGTAGGAGATATGTTTAGAAAGGCACTCCAAGAAAGTTTGTTTCAGTATACTGGTGTTATTCTGATTCAGAAAACCTAGCATTTTGTGTTTTGCTGCCTTGCTCTGCATTTGTCTGTGTGAATTGTAGATCATTTGCAGAGTGGGGGGGAGTACATTTGGGTAATATTATTGTAATTAATGTCATTATTGTTTTTCTATTCATGCAAATGAAAATCCATATTAACATCACTTTTCCAATGTTTTCCAACCTAGAAACTAGACCTTATAGGTTCTTTCAAGTTCATGTTATTGGAAGCTCCAGGTTACAGGATGCTATGTTCTTGTAGTGGAAAATAGCCTTTAGTCTTGTTAAAGTTCTACTTGTCTACTTTTCCATGCATTGTACATTAAGAGAAAAAGAGATCAGATGAAGTAAGAGAAAGATTAATCTGTTTTCACAGTATCACCTCTACCCACAAGACTGTACACTGTACACACACACATACACACTCACAGAGCAATAAAGTGAGCTGATAAATTGGTCCACTTTCAGCGCCGTGGTGTTTGTGGTGGAATGATCCGTCATTTAGTAGAGATGACCTGATGTTATCAGAGAGTGAAAGAAAACAGAGGAGAGAGAGATGAAGAGATGAATGAGACCATAACAAATCCATAGCCAATATTTCCACATCACTGAGTCTGGCTGTATAACGATAAACACACATATAGTACACGGCAGCACTGTCTGTGGGTGACAAACTGGGTGCTGCATTAAATGAGTTGGTCATGGAAACTCCCTGCACATAGCCAGACAATGAAAAATGAACATGCATCATAATCAGTATATTGCAACACTATTGTGAATATCCTTCCTTAAATGTCAAGGGTTTCATAACTGTAATGTTTACAGCTGAGGGTCAGGGTGAATTCCTGCTGTCTAGGACCACAACAATCAAAACATCTGCGTGCTAACATGCCCACAAATGACATTTTAATTTACTGGCGTAACGCAAGAAATGTTTGGTCACCATTGTAGTTTAGTTTCCTGTTAAGTTAAGTGTTAGCATGGTAACACGCTACCACACTAAGTAGTAGTAAACACAAAGTATTGCTAAAGGCCTGGCACACCAAGCTAACGGTTGGCCATTGAGCAAATTTGGGTCACTGGTAAGCGTTGACCACCCTTATCGGTGCGGTGTGTCAAGTACAGTTGGCCCTCTTTGGTGCTAGATGGCATTTTTTCCACCAATTCAACATGCTGCACCGACACGTAGGAGCCCGTCGTTGAACAAAATCACTGTGATTGGAAGTTCAGATAAGCGCACGAGAAGAAAAACGGAAGTGAGGAAAGTAAGCAAAGAGCTAAAGCTGAGAGGGAGTGAGACCAAAACAAACTTCTTATATGAGGTGAGATTATTTTTCTTTATCCATTGAGCTCTTTAGCAGAAACATTTCGTGATGGTTTGTGTTATTGTTTACTGGGGCATGGTAAATATTCTGTTATTCAACATTGGATTGCGATGTTCATGTGCTAACTGGCTAACTAGCGCCAAGACAGTCTTCCAGTTTCCCTTTTTAAATGATGATTACAGATTACCTCCGTCTGCTGCTATGGAGGGATATGGCCTGTCATGCAAGTGGAGAACATAAGTGCTTGTTGGCCGTCAGTTTGGTGTGTTCATGTGCAACTTTTTGGCTGAGACATGGCCGAGACACGATAGTAGTTGTATGACATTGGTTTGGTGTGTCTGGGCCTTAAGGCTGATTATTGGTTTTGCAGGTTTTTGGTCATGAACCAAAGCAAGGCTACTGGACTAAAGCAGCTGTGCGGAACTTTAAGTTTTCGTTGATTATAGCGCCCCTTTGGTCGAAGCGGTATGACACCCACAGCCTGGTGTCGTAAAATTCCGACTGCAGCCGGCAATTATCGCATGCATTTGTTTTGGAGAGCGAGAGGATTAACTAACGTCAGGTCAGTCCAAGTAAATAGTGGAAACAGCAAAATTACACAGTAAATTCTCCTGTCGTGTTTCTGTTCTGATCTGATCTAATCTGTTGTGTATTTTGAGCTACTAAGGCTACCGTAGTAGTGTGAGCCTCAAGTTATTCTGGGTAATGCAGTAACCGTTGTTGTGCTACTGGAAACAATGAGAAGCAGCCGTGTACGTTCGGTGTAAGGAGGAATAAACAGTTAACAAGTCATCTGCTGAGCCCACATTGTTATGTGAAAAGAATACTCCAGTGATTTGGGAGTTATGCCCTTTCTCTATCATTTTCATATTGAGACAGCGGTTAGCATGGCACTGTCAGTACATCTTGCGCGGAGGGATACACCGGTGAGCAACAGCTGCAGCTGGCTCTGGGACAGGTACGCTAGGTCACTCGGTAAAAGCAAACAAAGAGACGACACGGACGATATTACTCACCCGACTGAAAGCTGTCCATCAGCTCCTGCAGGCCTGGAGCGTTTTTTCCGGTTCATCTTAGGAACATGAAAAAAAGTTTCAATCACGCCAGGATTAGTGATTGCTGCAAAGTTTTCACTCCTTGTGATGCACTCTCTGCGGTGGTTTTCCTCAAACAAGCTCAAACAGGTATTGCTCTGGATCTGTGTCCGCTACAAGAAACTTTTCAAAATCGCGATCAAAGTCGTCCATTGCAGCTACTACAGTTCGGAGATATCGCTAGGCTAAATGAACAGCTGAGTTTTGTTTACAAGCTACGTCTGTGCCTGCTCTAGAGTTGCCACCCGTCCCGTTTTTTCCAGAATTGTTCTCTTTTTTCATCAGCTGTCCCGGGGAAAAAAAAATCTCTCCCGGGACACAATTTGTCCCATTTTTTGGGGGAAAATGCGGCAGCAGCAGGCCAAGGAGTCCATCCAGAACGACACATAATGCGTCCAAATTCACACCTGTTCTTCTCTATGGTTTTTCTCCGTGACTGTGCGTCATAGCGAGAAGCAACCCATTATACAGATCTTGTTATCAGTCACTTCATATAGTGAGGAATATGGTATCTTACCACGTCTTAGGCTTGCCTGTGTTTCTCCCTGTCTATCCACATTTGTAGTCCGGCTTTCAAGATGCAAATATCTCCATATTGTCCAGTTGACACTCCATCAAACTTTGTATGACAAGACCAGCCACTTCACCTTTGCACACCCAGACAGCTGTAGCCTAATTATGCATGCATGACAGGGCCTTAGTCACCATATACATTGAGGGGGACATGTGTCCCTCCCAATGCCCAATTTTTATTTTTTTTTACTGCAATCAAAGTGGTAAATATTATCTTGGAGGACATCATTGCATTGGTTGACTATTTT
The DNA here is from genome assembly GCA_035609425.1 of Epinephelus awoara. Classification (NCBI taxonomy): domain Eukaryota; kingdom Metazoa; phylum Chordata; class Actinopteri; order Perciformes; family Serranidae; genus Epinephelus; species Epinephelus awoara. The sequence goes on along the minus strand of CM069313.1, from coordinate 4,802,235 downwards.
TCTATGATCTTAGATGTAAATATTGCATGTTTCTTTCAGATAAAACACATTTTTGACTTGTGAATGAGTCAATGGAATTTCTTGCAATAATGAAAAAATACTGGCAATCATGTCCGTCTGGCACAAACCACATGTTTTGGACAGCTGTGAAGTGACAGAATGTCCATCACCATCATGATTCTTATATTGCCAGATTCCAGAGAGTCTGCCCTCTTCATATATGGCAGAATATGTCAACTTCCAGCTTGCTATGGTGAGATACATGTAAAAATGTAAGAATTTAGTCACACAGATTTGTTTTTTTCATTGATATAAAAATTAATATAAAATACAGGCACATAGAAGGACATGGAATAATGGCAAATCTGGTCTCCTATGTCCGAATTTCATGTTCATTTGTCAGTCTGAACTGGTAATAATGGCCGAGCCCTCCGCCTCAAACATTGGGTCGAGTGTCCCTTTTTTTCACAAATCCAAGGTGGCAACCCTAGCCTGCTCACCGGTGTATCCCTCTACGGATCACAGCGCAGGACGTACTGACCCTCTATCAGCGCAATGCTAAAGGCTGAGACCCAGCCACTGGACGTACAGACACAAAAAAAGATATTGATCATGTTGTCTCAATATGGAAATGATAGAGAAAGGGCATAACTCCCAAATCGTCTGAGTATTCTTTCATGTGAAGATACACAGTGAAGACATAACAATTGTTAAAACATGTCACTCTGAACCACTTTGGCAACAGCAAATCAAAAATTAGGCCACCATCATAGTTAGGTGCTGGCATCCTGGGGCAGTTGCCAGACCAAAAAGAAAACACCTGTTCTGACCTCACTGAAGTGCCAGGTATGACCAGCTTCTGCTTCACTCTGAGCAATGTTTGGATACTTCAGTGCGCAGTTTTCCACCACAAGAGTGGATCCTGTTCGGCTCGTAGTGGTGTCTCATTCTGGTAACGTTTCATCTCTGCTTCAAAAAGGGTAGGCAGGGAGGCAACAGGTGCAACGTCGCTGCTTCCCTCTCTGGCCCGGCGTGTGCGCGAGCCATCTCCGCCCAAACGGGATTCGCCGTGATATACAACATTATTGATAGTATTAATTAATTATTAATGATATTCGAATTATCAAATTTAGGTTAGAACTTATAATATATATATATATATATATTCGAATATATTTCTAACTTCGATTTTTTGTTGACAGCCCTAACACACATATTTACTGCTGGTCTATTCGCACAGGATTAGTATTACCTGAGGTAATTGTTCTGGACCCATTTACAGAAGGTAAAAGTCGCGGTAATCTTTACTGACATCGTGCAGTAATGATGGTAATTATTACTTTGCTCCACGTACCTATGTAAAACTAATCCCGTCCAAGTAGGGAATAAAAGACAGATTACATGAATAGATTCATTTTCCTAAGAGGATACAGCTTTGTGGTTTTAATGACCCCATGACCTTTTCTCTAGTGCAGAGATACTCAACTTCTTTACCAGGGGGAACTTTTGCAAAATGACAGGAGGGCAGGGGCCAGTTAATAAACAAAAATTAATAATAAATTACAGTCCCCACAGGATTTTGCAGGCTGTTTTGGAATTATTGAGGCCTGAAGCATCTGATTTCACATAAGCTTTTCTAAAAAATTGCAATGCATGTTGCAGTGTTTTTTTTTTGTTGTTGTTGTTTTTCGATTACATTTGTGGGCAAGTGAAAAATTGCAAAAAATAGTTTTGATGCTGTTGTTGAGCCTATTATTATGAGCATTCAGTGTTTCCCACAGAATTAGAATCTATTTGTTATGGTAGAGTGGGTGAAGGGGTGGGGGCATCAACAGCTGATCGCCAACGATTAGCAACGCAGTGCTGAAGGACCGTCTTTGTCAGGTGCTTGCCTCCCGCTCTCTCTGCCTGGTTAGCGCAAGTTAACGAAGCATAACGTGATCCTATCCCTACTCGTCATATTTTGCTGCTTGGGCAGAAGCCTCACAGCAGCGGTTAGCATCTGAGCGCCTTGAACCCTCTTACTGTGAGGTGACAATGCTAACCACTATGCCAAGCCAAGTTTCACAGCATACAGACACTTGTTTTAGCTTGTTCATATCATCGTTTTCAATAACAGTAAATTTTGGGGGAACACAAAACAGGATTCTGGATTTGGGACTGCTCCTTGTAACTGGAGACTGTCCTGAATTTCACCAGATGTCTGGCAACCCTAAATGCAATAAACATTGCAGCTTGTGGAGGTGGCTTGCTTGGTTTTACACTGTTAGTCTTGATTATTTCTATCAGCTGATTTAAGATGGACTGCAAGTAAGTGTGACACTGCTACTCGCTCCCTGAGACGTCACAGTCAGTGTTTGGCCAAACATCCTCCTTGCCGTATCCCCACTCTGCTCTCCCACACATTTGACCAATGTACACATGTCATGGAACTATAATTGGACTATAATTAACAGCATGACTTTCAAAATCAGTGCTGGTGCACATTTTTCCACATACACACAAACTGAGAGTAAGGCCCTGCCAATCTTCCATGACCTATGAGCTGGCCTTGATCAGTCGCTTTCACTTCCTTGTTTTGAATCTGTGGATTCCCCTCATGACACACACACTGCTTCTCCCTATGGCATAAACAACATAAGAAACACAAAAGCTTGCTAAATTCACTCCTTTTAAGGTAAAATAAAAGCTTGATGCATCTCATGTTTTGTAGCCCCACTGACACACAGCAGTTACTTATTGGAAGTATTCCATAACACTTACGAATTAACTCTGGGCAATGCTGACAGTGTTTTACAGAAAACAAATTGTCATGGTAGTCTTTCTTCAGTTCAACAGTATCAGCCACTGAGCGAGAATTATATATGTGTCTTTGAATGTACATTGCCCCTCACGTGCTAATGATGCTGTCTTTGTCCCTTTGGAATTCAGTATGTTTGTGTAAACAAGTTCACACAGTGTGTCATCCAATCATGGCATCCTCTGGCTGCATGACACTGCCTCCCAAATTCTTTGTCTTTTGGATATCTTTTTTTGTCTGGATGCAATAAATTGACAAAAACAGATAAGGGTGCACACACTCAGAAAGTCTCTTGTTGAAGGCATTTATTGGGTTGCATTCAGTTGTACACACGAAATGAAAAGTTATAAAAATTGACAAATGACCTCTTGAGACAGACTGACAGAAAGACACTAAAACCTACTCCAGCTGATTGCATCCTTGACTGAATTCTTTTGATACCTATCCAAAGTCTGTAACCATTTAGCCTCATTTTCACCAAGTAGTCGGATTCAGTTCGGTTCATTATGTATTAGAACGATTATTTTTGTATTTCCATTGTCAAAAGTTATGGAATAGAACCATTCCATTCCATCCTATTGTTTTATCACTCCTCTGTTGAGGTACCTCACACACTGGACCAACACTAAAAGGTGGAGCTAGAAACACTGCAGTCTTTTGATTGGTCCAAAGAGAATTGTCACTCTTGTTCTACAAGGGATCAGTGCACAAAGTCGCTATTTTTAAATATCACACTGAGTTTGACAGACTGTCCACAATCCAGCCTGTTTCTTTGTTCTGAAAAATGTTGGTGTCCATTCTGTGGACAATCAGCTAAGTGCAGACATTCCTCTGCATCGCCAGGAAATACAATAAGAGCTATTATTATCCAGTGACAACTCCCCTATATTTAAAAGTACTGTTTGCAGTGGAAATGCAAAACAGATATAGGGTCTAGGTACATATCTTAATGGGTAATGTACCAGTCCAAAGGGTGCTACCAACAGTGTCTAGTGGAAACGTGAGAGGGTGAAGATGTACTGTAGACAAAGGAAGAGGAAAGCGGGCATCTATACTGCTAGCTCATCTAGCACCACTAAGCTAGCTAACATATCAACACAGCTGAGGAGGACGCCATAAATGTTTACATGTTGCCAGTGGTGTAGTGGAGGGTATACGCAAGTATATGGTGTATACCCGCCTCTCTTTTTGGTTGTTCACAGTATACCCACCTATTCGCCAAAAATCCTTTGGAATATATAGGAGAGTACATCGACTTCTTCCTTGGTAACATGTCCATCTACCTAGTGGTATATCCACTGCATCAAGTACCACTGCACCACTACATCTCACAGTGTTATGAGCACAAGCCTCTCATCTATGATTGAATGCATGCATCCTCTGTTATGCTTCTTATGCTTTGTGATACGGTTAGTGATTGTGGTTTGAAGAGAAAATAGTTTATACATGAAACAGCTTACAATAAGGTCTGTAGATTATCTTAGTTACTAATAGTTACTCACTAATTAACATGTCATATCTTTGTTTAATTAGTACACCAACAGAAATGTAAAAATGGTTTTAGCAAGGAGACACAAGCTATTTCTTGCCAAACAAGAGTTTATCCATCTGCCCAGTGCCTCAGTGCAGCCTCTCCGGCAATAGTTGCTAGATGATATAAGCAGTGAGCACAGGTTTTAGTTTGGTCACTGAACCTGACAGCCTCGCTGTAACAAGAGGACTCCCAGAATCTGTGCACAGTCACTTGCTGTTGTTTGCCAAGAAATAGTACATAATAGTATATCCAAAAAGTACAATTTACTTCAGAGGCACTGCAAAGTGTAATGTTTAATTGTTAGTTCATTTTGATGTGTTTTTTTTTTTTGCATTAGTTTCAGTTTCATTGCATCTATGCAAGCTACATCTATAGAGGTATGTCCATACATCTGTAGATCTGTACCATTCTTCTGAACATAATATCTCAGGAACTTCATATAGGTATTATTTTTCAACTTTGGCACAAAAAGGATGAACTGATTAGATTTTGGTGCTCAAAGGTCAAGGTCACTGTGACCTCACAAAACACATTTTCAGCCATAACCATAAATTGATACACGTTATGACACATTTTACATAAATATGTAATTGAGTAAAATGATGAATGATTTTTCTATGTCCGAAGGGTCAAAGTTCAACTTCACTATGACATCATAATGTTCTCTGGTCAGTTACTTGAAACATTTCGAATTGTATCAATTTTCTGTGCTGCTGGATTGATGATGTGTGTGAGGCACTCAAGTTTTAGCCAACATTTGTATGTGGGGCCCATAATGGAAGTAAATAGGCAAACAAATAGGGTTCCATATAGGCCCTATACCCACTTCCTACATGGGTGGGTTTACCCAAGTGGTCCCATGTCCACTTGGTACCGAGGTAGCCCTAGCATAACCAATGTGTTGGCATGGTGCCAATATGACACCTGTGGACAATCCCATGTGGGGCCCATTTTTCAGCCTATTAACTACTCTCATGTGCCCCACATTCAAATGTTGGCTTGGTTCTTTGCAGCAAGATCCATATTTAAAGCATTGTTAACTGTCATGGCTACATATAAGCCTGGACAGGCATGTATATAAACCGTAACCGCACCTTCACTGGGTTGCAGAGGTGTACAACATAATAACATAACATGATAATTTTAGATTTTAAATTGAATTATAATTTTCTTATCATCATTATTGATATTGTAACTATGACCTTTAGAGTCAAACTATTGCTTCCATTTCCTCTAAAGGTTCCCTGGACCTCTACCTATGGATTTATGCTTTAATGGCTTTATTATTGTGATCACAGGAAATGATTCACTGGGTACATTTGTGTGAATGTGGGTCAAGTCTTTGTGTAGTACGGACATTATTCAGATATTAGACTGTATTATCCAGTCAATAATAGAGCCTCCATCTATGAAAGATCATAATATCTATTTCCTGTCTGAGTCATGATCTGACCACATATACTGTACACACACGCACACACACACACGCACGCACGCACGCACGCACACACACACACACACACACACACACACACACACAAAAACAGCCTCTCTTACAAACACATAGTGTGCTGTCTCTCTACCTGAATCACTCTCACGTTTTGAAGTCATTAAGTCATCTTACTATCACTTCCTTGTTTTTCTTCCTGTGTTTGCCTGTCCTCGTTTTTATCTTCTGTCCTTTCCTCATCACCCTCCCTCCAAAGCTTGGATCATTATAGTAACTGTGATGTTTTTTTGATCTTCAGGGCCAAGAGGGACTGTCACGGCAAACACTTTCTTTGTAATTGTCACAACCTTAATTGGCTTATTGGGTTCAACTCTATTCATCTGATTCTCCATGAAACTGAACAAATTTGATTGAATGATTTTCTGACTTTTGCCAAAAGTCTGCCTCGTTCGTCTGTCATTTCTCATTTCTGTCTTTGGTCTCTAATTAGAGCAACCCCAGTTAAACGCATTTGAACAACAAGGTCTAAAGCCTTGCTTGTTGCCCATAAAGGCAGAAATGTTCTTTACACCCTATAATGTAAGACTTACAAAAAAACAACATTCTGATGATTTTACTCTCCTTAAGATAAATGTTTACTTGATGCAAGTGGTTAATGGCATACTTGCTTTAGGTTTACCGCACTACAGGTCATATTGTGCTTTATTAATACATACCCCACAGTAGTAGTGTTACATTCTTTCATTCACTTTGTGATACTGATCGAGAACCAAACTTTCTCCCATTGTTTTCACTCATAGCAACTTCCACTGGCATGAAAACATCAAAGCTGACCAATCAAACTTCTTTTGGTCTCCACATGATATAGGCATAACCCTGACATGCAGTTACACTACAGTGTAGCTACAGCGTCTAGAGCCCCATTTTCATGAAGCAGTCCGGTACGATTCAGTTTAATTTGGCACGCATTTTTTCTGTATCTACTGTGAAAAGTTGTGGATGTACCAATGGAATTGTTCTTTACTGTTCCCATTTTTGGTCACCCCTCTGTTGGGGTACCTAGCACACTGATGTGGTACTAGAAGGTGGAGCTGTGAACACTGCATCCATTGATTGGTCAATAGAGGATGGTCAGTCTTGCTCTGGGCTGAATTGTGGCTGGTTTTGAAGCTTCTGTAACCACTGTTCATACCATGTCAAGTCCTAGCTTATTAGTAAACTATAACTATAAAATGAAAGGATGTATTTCTGCCGCTTTCAGCAGCTGTAGACTGAGAAAAAAACAATTCAATTCACTAGGCCGACTTTTAAGGTAGAATTTTTACCTGTAGTGTTACTCAATGCATGACTTGACGACGTGAATCCATCAGCATACCTTAAATTACAATTTGACAACTTTGACCATGAGTGGATCTTGAGGTTCTTAAAAATATATATCTTAATTTTGACGGGATTATGTAAACTGCTTATGTTCTAATCCTCACTTAGAGAAACAAAGCGCCCCAGTCATTTCTTTGGCAGCAACACTAAATTCCTGAGCTTACCTGAGAGGGACTAAATGCACAAACCTGCTATTTTTAAATATCTCATGGAGAAAGACTCTCACTCCAGCCTGTTCTGTTTTTTGTTTTTTTTTTAAATGTTGGTGTGCAATCCCTTTCTGTGGACCACAAACGAGTGGCAGACTTCCCTCTGTGTGGAGAGGAAAATCCAACGAGTGCTGGACAGAGCAGTGATTGACAACAACTTTGCCCACATTTAACAGTACTGTTTGCAGTGGAAATGCCAAACTACCTAGGGATTAGGTACCATGTCTAAAGGGTTACATTTGGTTCCAAAGGTACCACACCAAAAGTGTTTGGTGGAAAGCAGACGTATGTGTGTAGGCTCTGTAGCTATGCCATAATCATAATCAAGTCAGGGGACGTAGTTTATAGAGCAACCAAGTATTTGTAGGTTACGAGGGAGGTGTGGTGGATTTATCGGTCAAACTAAGACAGGACTTTCAGACAGGCCAATGTAAGTCCTTTGCAGGTCCTATTCCCAGTGGCTGAAATGGTGGACAGTGGAACAATCAAAGTAACTGCTGAAAAAAAATGCGCTGTGTTGTTGGTAGTTGCTAGACTCAGAGGAAATAGGAAAGCGATCCTGTAGACTTTGCAACAACATAATACCACTAAGATACAGTACATTAGGGGACAAATGTTGAAAAGTTGTCTGTTTGACATCTTCATACAAAAACCAAACGACCCTCAGCTGATGGTATTCAGTCTGTGTGACTGCTCTGAGGAAAGACGGCTTTGCTGCCTTTTGCGAGCTCAGTCATCTCAGGAATGTCCAACAGGAACCAGAGGACCAGGGATCCCCTTCACCTCTTCTCCACTGTCACCCAGCCCACAAAGACCTGTGCAGGTCCCTGTCCATCCATCCACCCTTCCATCCTCTAATACGTCATCCATCCATCCATCCACCTGTCAGGCCCTGACAGGGCCCAGTGCGGCCGACAGACGTGAGCCGCCGTCAGGTTGAATCTTCTCTTACGAGGGCCCCTCTCGGAGCTGTCCAAGGGCCCCGTAGGAGCCTGGAGTGCTGCACCAGCTCAATCTTAGTAGTGGACAAAGTGATGAGAGCAGGGGCCGTCCCATCAGTCTCCATTATGGGACAGCGTTGTTGCTCCACTGTCGTGTTCCTGTGGTACTCCAAGGGAGATGCTGTCTCATACATCATCAGGGAACAAAGGGCCTGGCCAGGGGGGAGGGCTGGGGAGAGGAGGTGGGAGGAGGTGGGTCCTTCCTGCCCCTGACACACACACACACACACACACACACACACACTGCAACCCCCTCCTCAAGTTCCATACTCATGAGCCCTCCGCTGGAGGAGAGTTCTGTTCAACTTGAGGTTTATTTTCAGATTATCTTCCAAAAAGAAATATCTTCTCTGTGATAACAGTAGATCTTCTCTCAGATAATGGCCAACGGTTTAAGAATAAATATGAAACATATCAGTTTGGGGTTAAAGGATTGCTCTCAGCCGGGAAAATGATTTTCAAGTAGTAGTTTCCAATTTGCTGTATAGAAAAAATTTAACATATGCACTGTATATGAAAACATTAGTTAAATTTCGTGGGGTTAAGTCTGGGTTGTACTGTTTTTTTGGACTGTAAGATCTTGTGGTTAAATATAGACTAAACAACTTTAATTTCATGGACCCCCCACTCAGTTCTTTAATTATTAAGGTCAATTACAGCCATCAGCACATTAAAGGTCCAGTGTGTAGGATTTAGGGGGGTATATTGGCAGAAATGGAATATAATATATGAGTATGTTTTAGAGTTTAATCACCTGAAAATAAGAAGTATTCTGTTTCCGTTACCTTGGAATGAGACGTTTATGCTTCCGCAGAGCCTGTCGTGTTGCATCAGTATGTTTCTACAGTAGGACGAACCAAATATCGACTGTATGTAAGGCCATTTTTCAGGTCAACCACTGTAATTAGCAGCCCCTCCACGTGGTGCCTATCAGCATTGGAAAAACACTGATTTGTAACACAAAACTGCTTCATTTAGTGTATTGACTACGGTAGTTTAAATTAAAAAATTGAAAAACCTTCTGAATCTTAAGTTATCAGAGGAAAAAGGTGAGCAAACTCATCCTCCAGCCTGTTACACCGACAAACACCCAATCAGATGTGCTCATCATCATCATCATCATCAGCAGCAGCAGCAGCAGCAACACACTGGTTTATATTAACACCTGCATAAGTGATGTTGCCATTTAAACAGACCATGTTTAACCTGTGTAGTGGACCTGTGAGTCATACAGACTGGCCAGAAACACCACAGCTGTTGTGGTCTGTGTTGCTGGTTGACTCGTTAACCAACCTGCCATGTGATGACTGGTCATTTCAAATATTTTTGGGGGTTCATATATTAAACAGTGATTATGTGCTTGCTCTACAGTAACAAATAGAAACAAATTATTCCACTGCAATCTGTCAATAATAAAGTGAAACAAGAGCATTTTGTTTATCTGACTTCATAAAACAAATCTCCTATATACTCCAATACATCAACTGTTGATCAAAATAGGCAAGGGGTAAAGGGTCAAGAATGACCACTTTTTGTAGCTGCTAAGTATAAAGCACTCCAGATGCATTGTTTGAAGTGCACAGTATTTGTAGCTGGTGCTATGTTTGTAATTGAGGAGAAAGGACAGAGAAGAGCCTCTGGCTGCTGAATGTGATGAGCAGAACATTAGCATAGCAATGGGCAGCTCTGCTGTCACTACTGTAGCTCAAATCAGCCCTCCCCCATTCACAGCTGACAGCGAAACAGTCAGAGTACATCCAAAATCAGATGGGTAAATTTGGCTTTCTGTCCACTGTATACCAGCATTGTTCTCTCTTAAAAAATTACCAAACAGTCTCTAGAGTGGATTATTCTGGAAATGTTGGCAGAAAGTAAATGGAGAACAGCATGTTCTTGAGCTTGTGTGAATGTTTATCTAAATATGAATATCACACAATAAAGGTGTTGTAATTACAGCAGTAGTCTGACATCTTGGTTAATATGCTTATTTTAGTATAGGGCAGATGGATGCAATGTTTGGAAGAGCATGACAGAGAAATATGTAAATGAGAACAACTCAATTGTGAAAACACATAGATGATTACAAAGAGCAATCAATAGCTCTACCTGCCCAACCTGTTGAGCTGTAATGTTTTAGGGAGTACTACTGCGTATGTGAAAACAAGTGGCTGAAAGACTTGAATGTTTCCATTGAGCTGTGTGATGTCTATTAAATTCTGAAAGTTAAAGTAAAAAAAATCTGGAGATGTGGAGTTTGAAAGAAGCAAGCTTACCAGACCTCATCTCTACTGTAGGCTACATTAGCTGCTACTAGCACAACACTATGGGTATATAAAGAGAACTGGGTGTGGTGTTGGGTGCGGGGCCCTTCCATTCCTATCAAAGCTGCTCAGTAGCATACGAAGACATAAATTATGACTTGCTTGTGTAAAATCACCCAGATCTTCTTCTCTGCTACCATGTCATTGGGCTTGGCTTTGCTTGCTAAGCTCTTACTTCCTGCTTAGCCCTCCGCAAACTGGTATGGTGATTAAATGCTGTTATTGTATGACTTTTCTAGACTTTTGACATGTTATCGGATGGAATATATCAAATCCCGATAATGAAACCAGTCATTTCATAGGGCCTGTAAAATAGTAAGTTTAGCAGTTGTGTTTCTAGATTTTATAGATTATTCCCCCACATCCCCCTGGAGGCTTGAGTCACAGGCAGTGTACATTAAAAGTGGTCCCCACAATATCAAATAGGTCATTACAGCCCTGCCCTGAGGTATTCATAAAAGTGGCTCTGTCATGATCTCAGGTTTATTCTGTTATCCTATGGACTTTGTTTGGGACTTTTCTGTTTGTGATCCTTGTTTCATGTTATTTAGTCATGTTTTATCTGCTTCCTCTTTTATTTTGTAGATTCTCTCCTCATGTGTCATGTCTGGTTTTACTTCCTGTCTTTGTGTGTTTTCCTGCCTGTTTTCTGTCACACCTGTCTGGTTAATCCTTGCCTGTTGCCTGAGTCTTCCCTTACCTTTTTGTATTAGACTTGTCTGCTCCACCCTTGTTGTCAGCCAATCCCTATTTCACTCCTTTTGCCTGTCTTCCTACTCCAGCTGTGTCTGGTCCTTGTGATTAGTTTGCTGTGTATGTATACCTGTGTGTTTCCCTTTGTCAGTTTGTCTGCTTATCCTGTTATTCATCCTGGGTTCTGTTAATCTCTGTTCCTCCTATGATCCTCCTGTGTTCATCTGGCATCCCTTGCTGTTCATCGTGTTTTTCTCGGTTGGTTTTCAGTTTGGTGTTTTTGTTCTGTTTTCTTTGGACTTTGAGTTGTCTCCCGCTCCTGGATGTTTTCATCCAGCTTCATTAAAGCTTGCCTTTTGTTAACAACTTCAACCTATCTGTTGATGTGGACTTTGGGTCCGTCCCTGAACTGAAACGTGACAGGCTCGGTACAACACAACACTGTGGGTGACAGCACACACCACCATCAGACATACTGGAGTCAGACCGTTTACTCAAAGGTAATAGTTTCTATCAAAGCAACAACAGCAGTGACAAATGGGCTGGTTCCGCCCCATTGTTTTACACTTTACTCATGCTCCTCTGAGCCCTGACTGATGGAGATAAAGTTGATTTTATCATCAGCTTTGGATGTGGAGATGGTTTTTCACAAACAAGTGTTTCCCAGACCAGTGTACCGGACTAGCCAACAACCTCCAACAATTCAGAATTATTATACAGGCCAAATAAGAGGAATGCACAAATAACTAGTCAGTTATCAATAAATCATTAGCACCAGTGCCCCATTTCAGAAAGCAGGCTTATGAGTATGTTAAGCCTGAGATGAGGGAAACTCTTGAGTTTTCCATTTCACAAAGCCAGCTCAGCATATCCCTGAGTCAGTTACTATGGCAACATACTCCATGAATCAAACCTGCTGGGTCACAGGTGTGCTTCATCTCAAACCGCTGAGTGTGTGGCAGGAAAGAGAGACATGGCGTGACCTTTTTTGAATGAATTTGTGGACGTTGATGCACAGTTTATTCAGAGGCTGTTGCGTAAAGAGAAGGTGATTAGACCCTCTTTGGGTGTCTATATAGATACAATTTCACCTCACATTCAATCATTTATCCAACAATTTGTTCCACCCAGATATATCAAATATTACACATCGTGGAGTTACATTATCATCAGAGCAAATTTTATGCATTGACTTTTAATTCTCCAGCAGCAGCAGTCTTCTTTATGACATCACAGACACTGAACACATCAACAGTGCAACGGTTTGTCAGGCTGTAAGAAAATTGACTCTGGCTCTGAAAAGACTTTTGCCTGTTTTAGTGGTTTTCCCTGAACATAGATCAGAAAGGATTATTAAGGAAACATCTTGAGGGTCATTGGTGGCCTAAAAGTACAGGAGCTTAATCCATGTTGCACCAGTGGGTTCAAATCCAGCCTACGGTCCTTTGCTGCGTGTCGTTCCCTCTCTCCCCCCTGAACGCTATGCTGTCCTGCCATTAAAGGCAACAAAAGCCCAAGAACTTATTTAAAAAAAAGAGGAATTCCACAGAACTGCAGGGTTCTCAGTGTTAATATGAAATTAATCTACGTGGATACATCATGCAATGATTCATGAATACTTTTCATCTATTCAAAGATTCTGCGGTATAATAGGCTCATTTATGGGACTCACAACACATCATAGCTCCATCTAAGAATGAAGGAGATTACATGAGTAGGACGTCATTTCACAGCAATTCAATTAACCTCAACCTAATATTGCAAGAATGAAGAAAGTATAATCAGAACTTTTAGAAGTCTGTACAATATTTTTGTGTTTGTTTTTGAGTTTCTGCCAAGCGTGTTTGGGCCTAGTCGAACTAAAAACATGGCTCCACTTAACTGCACATGAAAATGTACTCAGTAACATCTGCTTCAGACACTAATGCACAGGGGCACCTTTCGCGGTGCACCAGGCAGCATCATTTTTTGATACTGTTGGCAATTACTAATATAAAGCACAAGAAAGTTCATGTTGGGAAGGTGAAATAGAAGGGAAATAAACCTACGTTTTACCTATGTTGTAAGTTTATTTTGAAAAAGACTGCATGCATGTTACAAGCAGAAACTGTATATTTCCTGTAAAAACTGAACTTGCATTTAACAAGTGTAAATTAAAATGTAGTCCCTGAATGTCTGGAACTGACACAGGATACCTAGTGCGCCATATTTTGACATGTAGGTCCACTGACAAAGCGGTGAAATTTGATGAGTTGGAAGAACATGGTGATGTACCAGAGCGTTTTTGCTGTTTGTCTGTGTGTGTGTTTGTGTGCATGTGTGTGTCTTAGTGTGTATCTGTAGCATAGACTGTCATCATTCCTAATCCAGAGATCTCAAACCATGAAAGACACAAGATGTGTGTGTGTGTGTGTGTGTGTGTGTGTGTGTGTGTGTGTGTGTGTGTGTGTGTGTGTGTGTGTGTGTGTAAGAGTGATCAAGCAAGAAAGAGATAGAGAGAGAGAGGAAGAGAGAGAGAGAGAGAGAGAGAGAGAGAGAGAGAGCAAGAGAGTGATAAATGAGATAGTAAAAGTCCAGCCAACTAACACACACTGTGCTGCTAGATCAGTGATGAGACCAATTCAATCACAGCAAAACCACAGCATCAATTTCTGTTTCAACACTAACTGTTAAAAAGGTCTATCACATGACTTTCATATTTCCCTTGAATATATACACAGCTCATTCAGAAAGTATTCAGATCCCTAAATTTAGTGAAAATGAAAAACTGAAATATCACATTCACACACACACACACACACACACACACACACACACACACACACACACACACACACACACACACACACACACACACACAGCATGATGCTGCCACCATCATGCTTCACCATTGGGATGGTATGGTGCAGGCGGTTAGCGGTGCCTGGTTTCCTCCAGATATGATGCTTTAAATTGAGGCCAAACACAGTGTTGGTTTCGTCATAACAGAGAATCTTGTTTCTCACAGTCTGAGAGTCCTAAAGGAGATTTCCTGTGTCTTTCACTGAGGAGATGTTTCTGTCTGGTCACTCTGCCTCAAGCCCAGATTGGAGGAGTGTTGCAGTGATGTTGCTCTTCTGGAAGTTTCTCCCATCTCCACACAGTATCTCTGGAGCTTAGCCAGAGTTACCATCAGGTTCTTGGTCACCTCTCTTACCAAGGCCCTTCTCTCCCGATTGCTCAGTTTGGCCAGGCGGCAGCTCTAAAAGAGTCCTGGTTGTGTCAAACCTCTTCCATTTAAGAACTACAGAGGCCACTGTGATCTTAGGAACCTTTAATGCAGCAGGCTTTTTTGTAGCAATCCTGTCTGAGCTCTGCAGGCAGTTCCTTCCACCTCATAGCTTTGTTTTTTTTTCTCTGATATGGATTGTCAGCTGTGAGACCTTATTTAGACAGGTGTTTGTTTTTCCAAATCTTGTCCGATAAAATTTACCACAAGAGACAGAGACATCTTAAAGATGATCAAGAGAAAATGGAAGACACCTGAGCTAAATTTTAGGTGTCATAGCAAAGGGTCTGAATACTTGCATCAATGTAATGTAGGTATGGACATTTCCGGTTGCCTCTTTGTCAGCTCTGTTAAATTAATGCTAAATTTAGGCTCTTCTGTCTATTTTGCAAGTCTTGGTGGTGCTTCTTGTGGTTGGCTTTAGATGGTGGTGTCGTGTGGCTGTGAGTCACTCATTGGGATGAGGAAATCAACTCACCAGTCTGTTGAGTATTCTCTTGCTACTTCTGTTACCTAGCCAGATCAAGGTTTTCGTGTGTGCACATCAGTAAACATCAAGCAAAGATGGAGAAGAATGAGCACCAGCTGAACTATCATCCTGCTAGCCATTGAACAGGCGCTGGAAAATAAACCTCTGTGCTACATCAGTTTCCAACAGGACTTCAGGACCTGTAATGTCCTTTGAATCATGGAAACTTGGCTAAATCCCTGACAGCAGTCATTCAGCCAGGTGACTCTTTTTCTATATGCCAATCTGACAGAGCAGAGGACTCTGGAGAGAGAAGGAGAGGAGGCATGTGCTTAACGGTGAATAAGGACTGGTGTGATGGTGGAAATGTGAGGTGCTGTCCTGTTCCTGCTGTGGATATATATTCAGAGACAGCCGCAGAGTGGTGCTGCCAGTGTTTGGGAGGAGCGACCATGTGGCTGTTTTGTTGGGTTCGGCATGTGTGGACAGTTAATTCATTCCACAACCAGAAACCATGGATTACCAGAACCAGCTGGAAACATGGATAATTATAAAGCGGCAGCAGCCAACAATGTAAGAAGACACAAAAGGGACTAAATTACAGTGCACAAGTTAAAGGAGCTAATGGGATCATTTACCATTTGCTTTATTGAACACGGGCAGCAAGTCAGCTCAGTAACCGCCTCTGAACAGCGTATAACAGTACTCCATAGTTATGTTAGCAGGCTAGTGCCTTTCTAGTCACACCTGTGTTTGGCAAGTGAAAATATCTGCTGTGAAAAAGGCCTATGCAGCTTTAGTTTAAGTGTCAGACAGGTTCTCCCAGTTAAATCAAGAGTAGTGGAAAAAACATGTGTGACACTGTTGGGAAAACACAAGCATTACCAAAGTTTTACACTTACAAAAAGACGACAAGGTATGTGGGATCTTTGAGGGACCTTTGTTATGAATAAATACTGATTGCCATGCAAATATACACTAAATTACATATTATGACAAATGCACAATGTGTGCGCATCAAGACCCCACTAAGAGCACCTTTCTATAGAATGCACACAGAACAAACATTTGCATTTGCATTTCATGATGAGATTGCATGTGTAGGCTCACAGTCCACTGACGGACCTTCAAAATCCCCAGAAAACCTTTGTGTGAAGAAAGCAGCTTTTTGATGGAAAGAACAAACATTAGCATTGCATCGTCTCCTGCCGCTTCCACTCAAGTTATGCAGACATTTTTTCCGGCAAGCTAATGAATTTTCATCTTTGGCCTGAGTTGTTAGCGTTCTTTGACGGGCAACAGAGTTGGCTTCATTCTCAATGATGGCCTGATTCAATGAGGCCACAGGGGGCAACAAATAAAAGACTCCTCATGTTCTCAACCGTGGAACACATTGCAAAATAATGACAACTCTGATGACAGAGAACAGGCAGCGTATTGACTGAACACAAAGGCCACGTTGACTGGTCGCACTAAGTGATCCATAAGCAGCTGTTATCATTGTCTCATTGTCTCAATATGCTGATTCCAGAGGACAGAGGAATGTGTGTGTGTGAATATGTCTGTGTGTGTGTGTGTGTGTGTGTGTGTGTGTGTGTGTGTGTGTGTGTGTGTGTGTGTGTGTGTGTGTGTGTGTGTGTGTGTGAGTGTGTGTGTGCGCACGCGTGCAAATGCTTGTTCAGTCATACTTGTATATATGAGCATAACTGAATGATTGACTGTCCTTCCACCTGTGTGCATCTTGGTTTACATATTGACATTATATGTGTATGCACTAAATGTGCGTCAAATGTGTGTGTGTGTGTGTGTGTGTGTGTGTGTGTATGTGTGTGTGTGTTTGTATATTGCTATGCAAATTGCGGAGAGCCAGAGAATCACTTGTTTCATTCAGAGTTCCTTGGCTGCAGCTCTGAGGACAGCATGGTGAAGCTTGCTTGACTTCTCTGCAATGTCAGTCATGCACATTTTAAACAGCCAGGGAATAATGTTGGCTTTATGTCCGAGGAGTTACAGCAAATGCAAATATGATCTCAGACAAACGGGGGTCTTTGCAACTTTGTCCTCGGTGAAGGCATAATTCAAACAATATTGTTTTATGCAACTTAAACCCAGGATGGAGATGGCTCCAGCAGATTTAGGACTACTGCATATCTCAGGAAAGACTACATATCTTAGGAATCACTGCCATTTAGTCAAACAAAATATCCCTTGCATGTTAGTCACCAAAAAAGTTTGATTTTAGCCTTTAATCTGTTGTAGGGTTCACTGATTAAAAGGTGGTTACAGCTGGTTGCAGTCTGCAACCTCACTTCTAAATGCCACTAAATCCTAGATTTTTATTGACTTTTATTGTCCATTGGCCTTCTTTAGATCCATTGGGCTGGTGACCAATGGGTCACTAATCTACTGACCCAAGCCCCATGTGCACAGAGAAGGTGCTACAGGGCCACTAAGAAGTCTTTTCTTTATGCCTCGTTTGCATTTCTTATTGTACACTCAGACCAAAAGAGGCAAAAGAGGCAAGGACGCCGGAAGTTAATACATTTTCAATGAGAGCCCGGCGTCCTGAGCGGCCAAAGCGTCAGCCGCCGTCAGCCACGTGTCCAGAGCGTCCAAAGCGGCACCAGATGAAAAGTTGAACCTCGGTTAACTTTATGGTAATTAGCTATGACGCGGTTCAGCGGCAACCGGCGGCAAATAATCAGAGTAGAGGTGTCCTTCGCTCGAGCGGGCCCCAAAGAACAACACATGTAACTTTGGTTCCTAGTTCTGTCATGGATGCCGAGAAAAATTGATCACTTGTGTGCGGGCTCAGCTGTCGAACTGCTGGACGTCCAACCTGAAGTACTGCTGGAACCTGTCCAGCCGCAGCTCCAGCACCAGCCGATGAAATTCTCCGAGCTCCTCACAGCGCCGGAGAATCTCGTGCACCCAAACCCGGCGACGGCGTCTTCTTCAGGTGTACAGGCAGACAGCAGCACACATCACAGCGATGTCATCCAAATCCATGATGAGTCGATATGATTTTGAGGGTTAAACGCGCATATTTATAGTCGTCGCAGACCATGTTGATGATACAATAATAACAATTCATCATGGATTTGGATGTACACCCGAAGAAGACGCTTGAAAAAAAAAAAGCACTTTTCACTGCACACATCAAGATATTTTAGCTCTATTTAAATGTCAGTTAGTTGATAAAATGCTTTGTTGTGCAATGTGTCATCTCATTCAGATGAAGCAAGAAAGGCTTGTATGGCCAGGGTACGTCTTTGCCACAGAATTTTAGTATATTTCAAAGTTGTAAAAGTTTGATGTTGTGGTGGGTAAATCATAATGCCCTTTGTTAATTGCTTCCTCCTCAATAGTCAATCCGCTCGTGACTAGATGGTGATTTTGATTTATGTTCATGCTCTGAGATTTTTTTTTTCTGTTTTCTGACACACAAAACCTCCTATGCAACTAGGCATGTTTTAAACTGAAGGTGAACAACAGCAAGCAGCACTATGCCGCTGTCAAGAAGTCTGCTTTGCGGCTCCTTTAAATGACTAGCGCGATTTAACTTTGACGTCAGTCACGTGAAGAGCGACCAAAGCGGCTAAAATATTTTGCCGCTTTGGAAGCTGTCCTGTTTCTCGCGCAGCCTCGGCCGTCCTTGCCTCTTTTGCCTCTTTTGGTCTGAACGCACAGTTACACAGAGTCAAATGAGTTTGTGATTTTAGACAGCATGTCGGTGAGATGGATGTGACATTTGACACAACAGCATCAGCCTCTTGTGTGACATAACATCGGCAGCGCTTTCTAAACAAGAACAATGGCATAACATGGCAGTCATAATCATTCACCATCACTGTTATGGCGGCTGATCTTGTCCTTTGCCTGGAGGGTGAAGAGCTCCCAGACCTCATTGTTTTCCCAATTTAAGGACATTTATGGGAGCTGTTCTTCCTCTTTGAGTAAGTTGCTAACTGCTATTAACTGCTGTTTAATCTCCCACAGTGGGTTGCAGTCATCAAAATGTCACACCTGTGCCACTTATGATCTCGTCCTGCTAGCTGTCCTGTTTACACAGACACCATTTCAGAGCCGTCACTACCTCCTGTGGCAGCTTAAAGGCGAACGTGTCAAGTTTGTAAAAAACACACCTTATTCTGAAGTATGATGAATTTCCAGCACAGCGCTGCTGTAGAATGAGTGAGATGACAAAAAGCTACTTGACAGAGACAGCAAACTAGCTCGACGACATGGCTAAACACAAGTAAGACACTAAATATATTAAACTGTGTGGACTTTGAACTGATAACTAAGGAAGAATCTGGATCCCATGGCTGGACCATTTGCGAACCACTGCTCTAGACCACTGTGTTATGCTCTCTTGCTTTTTTCTGCCTCCTGCTATTATTACACTTATATAATGTTCACCATTTTTTTAAAGAAATAAACAATTTCTTTCCAATTTATAAAACACTGGTCTAACCTGAAGTTCGCTTGCTGCTATGTATGTCCCATTTGTGCGTGCATGCGTGTGTGTGTACAGTAGTTTTAATCTTAGTGGAAACTAAAATTCAATGTTATAAACAAACAAATGAGTTAATAAATAATCAGCTAACAAGTGTTTGGAGAGCATAAAAAAAAGAATTTATCTTCTGAAATAATAAATGCTTTTGGTCTGTGTCATTTAAATACGTTCCTGCTTCCAAGAAGTCAAAGGCACTTGAAGATCTTTGGTGACATCTTTGGCATAGTGGACCTTAGACAGACTGCCAGGACCTCAAGAAAGCTAGCCCATGCTGAAGTGGCGAAGTATATAGACACTCCATCTTTGATTCTGGGAGGTGATGTTTTAGAGTGGTGGAAAATTCAACAGACTGAGCCCCACAGGCCCCTGAATTGAATCCAATCGGAATCGATTGTGGCAGACTTTGTGATATCGGCAAATATCATATAGTTGTCCAAAGAACTGATATAATATGGTATTGTGACGAAACTGGTGATTTACACCCCTAATCCATCATAGTCTTATTTTTTACAGTAGAATTGTACATTCACTGAGCCCTTCCTTGCCCCTCTCTTTCTCTTTCTCTATGCTTATCAGACCACAATTGAGACAAGAATGAGCTGTTAGCCACCCATAGGTCCCTCCGCATCGCTCTCTGCCGCTGTGGACTGTTACCCTGGCAGGAGAGCAGACAGCAGCTTGAAAAATTTACTGTTGGTCTGTGGCTGTAATGGCTAGAATTCAATCAGCACAAATCCCCAATCATCGGGTGTCACAGCAGGCTTGTGGCCAGTGACGGCACCACGTCTAACCTGGGAAACAGCAGTACCAGAGAGTTTGCTGATCCAGCAGGGAGTCAGGACTGTTTACTTCCCTGGAGCTGAGGTTTGAGCTGGCTGGGTTGTTGCAGCCACTGACTGAGGATCTGTGTCCTCACCCTTTTCCTGGTGAGGAGAGTGAGGTGGGGATGAGTGTGGGGAAGTGGGAGAGACATAGATTGTTGTTGTGTTTAAACAGCCAATTTTGTAGTATATTAGCCATGAGAAATAAAAAAAAAACACCACACGAAAGATGCAGCCTTGCTGACAATGAGCTGGAAGACAAAGGAAGACAAGAGATAAGGAAATGGAAAATGTCATCATATTTTGTGGTATTCATTAGCAAACTAGCTAACATGAGCTAACAAACTAGCTTTCTGTGTTGTGTGTCCACCAACTCGGCCTCATTCCAAAGTCATTTAATACTGGCGCTTGGACAGTGACTTCTGCGTCAGACATTGATGAAAAAAGTCATCCTTTCATGTAGGCGCCTGATAGCCTCAACGCCGTCGGGAAGGTTAAAGGGGTGCAAAAATCACCAACTTTTACCTGAGAGGCTGGTGTTTGCTTCCCGTATGATGGTAAAGCCAATCCTTGTTACTTTTGTAAACCTAACCACGTGCTTCTGTTACCTAAACCTAACCATGCACATGTGTTGGCTTAAGGTAACCACATGCATGTGTTGCTGAAGGAAAGAAAAAATTCAATTCATGGTGTTGTACTGACATAGTACAATTATTTTAATTAAATAATTAAATAATTAATTAAGAACTGTACATTTCCTGTGATAACATAAGTGTATTTTAAAAACACACAATGCACATAACAGTGAATTTGACACGGTGTCCCACAACATCAATAACCAACGCACCCAGGCTACCTTGCATGTCATATGTTGATGTAGGAAGTCCAGGACCAAGTGACGATATGTGACAAGGTCCAAGTGAAAAATCTTTGGAACTATGCTCAAATTCAAGTTTGTTGTGAACTGATAAGTTGATGATGAGCTCAATCAATACACACTCCCTTTTAACACTATTATGACAACACTGTCCATCTGACGGTCTGGGGTTTCAGGTGGAATTAAATTAGTTTACCACATGCCTTATCTAATGACAACAGGTCTCTAAGCAACATGGTCTCATCTTCTAGAGCAATGATGCTGTGCATGTGTCAGCTACACAAAAGTGTGTGTGAACCTATAATGAACTGGCCTCATTATTTCTCAAGAGGATGTTGCTTGCTTTGTGTCTTCCTCACTCGTCATGCAGAACTCATCATACATAATGCAGCATGCACACAAATGCACTCAGTTCCACTCACAAAACAAATACACACATGTAAAGAGGTTCTTAAACCAAAACCCACACTCAACTGTGCCAGCTGTGCTGTGTGTGAACACACACATATACACACAGATGTGTGCAATCAGTAAAATACATTTGTTCAGAAAGTGTTTGTGATGCTGATGACTCAGCCTTGTGTTTTAGAGTGTTTGCAATGCTGGTGACTCAGCCCTTTGCTTTGTTGTTGGGTTAACCATACTTACTTCCTGCTCCAGATGGCAGAGAACACTACTACATTCTGATGGGTAAGCAGCTTTTTGGCTTCTACAAATATGGCAACTGGACCCTGATATCAGAGGTTACCCCACTCTCTACTGATATCAGTCAATGAGGCTTAGAACAACATGTCCTCATATGTCCTCATACCTCATTGATAAAATTACACTGATTGTCCTTGCCTTCCAAATTGACCTATGTGAGTGTATTCTGAACTGGCTCTCATATCAGATAGACAGCAAACAAACTGTGTAGTGAATTCTTAACAAAACAAAATTTCTAAACAAGGTGTGAATGGGTGAACTTTTTCCCCATGTGCTCTGGGCTGCCATAAACCAATGTCCAGTGTCTCTGGATTTGGCAATTCATTTATTCTCAAAACAACATGCTCCACACAACACAGAAGGGTGACAGCATTGTCCATATGTAATCAATATTCCATTTGGCAATTTAGTTTTAACATGCTACAAAATAGATGCTTTTCAGCATGCTTCCACAGCACGGTCAAAAACTGTTTGCCTTCGCATTCCCGCACACCTGATTCTCATCACCGGAGCCTACCTATATGCCCTTCACATGAATGCTCTACCCTATGTTCAGTTTAATAACTGCTTCTTTTTTTTTTGTTTGTTTGTTTGTTTACATGTAGTTACTGTTATCTAAATATGAAACAAAACAAACACAAAGAATGTTATTTTGGCTCCAACACACTGGCCCCTAAATGTTAATGGCATAAACAATTCTATACATATCTACAGAATGGAGACTACAAACCATTTGAGAATAAATCAATGAACCAAAAATTCCTCTATAGGTCAGAGGTCACTAATAATATTTGTGTAATTACAACTTATGTTTCACCTTCTTGCAGAAGACAAAGTTTAGTCACTGGCCTGTCCTGTACGCTGGTCTTGTTTTGCACTTGTGTAGAACGCACCAGTGTTTTGCTGTTCAGGTAAGTCTGTAGAACTCTTCCAAGTAATCAGTAACTGCGTGGGGCTGCAGGATCTGCAATGAGCACAATATCTCCAGGCACAAGAATTTGTCATTCCTACACCATCACTGACACTCTTGTAGCAGAGGTAGGTATTCTCTTAGCCAGTGTTTCCCAAAAAGGTCGGAAAAGTACTGTACTTGCCTCCATCTTCTTTTGATGTCCAGATCGGCTTTCTCAAACAGTCTGGGTGGTAAGACTAGTTTTCTTTTCATTGTGAGCAGGTGATTGTGTGTGAGAGCTTCCAGATCATTGGGATCTTCAGATAACTTGGTGATGGGGCGGTCATTTAGAATATCTTTGACTTCACACAGAATGGTATGAAATCGTTTATCATTCAGGGTTTGTTGACGCAATACTCATGTAAGTATTCATCTAACCATCCTCATGATGCACTTAATCCCTTCCTGTAGAAAAGCATCCTGTATTTTGCTGTGATTTAAAGCAACACAAGCTTCCCTCAACTCCCTTTCAGCTCCACTGAAGTTGGTTTCAGTGTCAGAGTGTAGATGAGAGACCAGTCATCTTCTACAAACAAAGCTGCATAAAGTAGTTATACACGAGTCAGTATCCAATGAGTAGGAAACTTCCAGGTGGACTGCTCTGCGTGCCATACATGTAAAACTGACTCCTTAGCATTTTTCCAGGTTACGTCCTTTGATTGGTCCAAAATAATCGACCCCAATGATAGTGAATGGAGGAAGATCTGAAACAATTCTATCAATTTCTATAGCCAGGTCGGCCCAACTTTTGTTTATGGTGCCTACAAAAGCTACAGTTGGACAGGATCTTTCTTGTTGCTACATTGGCGACCCAATATTTGCTCCACAATCTGGGGAGAACATGGTTTCTCCCACCGTGACTCACCTGTGCATGAATCTGCTTAAGTATTAGAGAAGATACATGTGTTCATTATACATGATACATGTTGGTTTGGATAGGATGACTGGATGTTTTGTCTCCTCAGGCATGGCTGCCTTACTCAATTTCCCTCCAACTCTAAGCAAACCATCTTTCAGCGTGGGGTCCAGTTCGTAGATTTGACTATCCTTTTGCCCTTTACATCTGCCAGATGATAATTAAGCAAACTCATCTGTGAACCTTTCTTGTTGAGCGAAGCGAATGATGGATATCTCTGCTTCTGAAAGGTCATCCAGAGTCAAATTCTGTCCTCCAAATGCAACATCACTGCATTACATTTTCTGTTCCACTTAGTTGCCATTGATGTCAACATCCTCTTGACTCAACTTTCTTCTTTTTCTGTTCATTAACCTGTAGAGCCTTCCTTATTTTCAGGATCCACACAACTGACCTCTTTAACCTTTTCCAGTCAGAAAAGTAGGTTGTCAGCAGATGTGTCGCACTTGGTGTGTCCTCAACAGTCACTGCATTGGCCATGAGTTCCTTTTTTCCTCCAGGTCATCAGTAGCAATTTTGGAATCCAAGCTTCTTGCTGGCCACCCCTCTTCTATTTTCCACAGAAATTCAGGGCCTTCAATCCATCTCCTGTTTGTCAACAAATGATCAACTGTAAATCCTCTTGAGGCTTTGTCTCCAGGGTTTGGGGTAGTATGAACATACTTCCACTGTTGTACATCAGTTCAGTTAAAAATCTCCTGTACTTGTTTCTGATACACTTCAAAACTGTCAGTACTGTCAGTCCAGAAACATGATTTTTTAAGTGGGTGCTGTAATTCTGCTCTGAGTATCATCTCCACTCAAATAGCAAGGACAGCAGCAGTGAGTTCTAAACAAGGAACTGTCACTTGTTTTAATGGTGCCTCTCTGGGTTTGCGTAGCATGAAAGAGACATGAATACTGTTACTGTTTTTCTGCAGCCTGAGATATGTCACAGTACCATATCCCCTTTCACTGGCATCTGAAAAGTGATGTAACTGGCCATGAGCAGGTCTTCCAAAATCTGGCGGCTTCAGGCATTTGTCAACCTTGAATGCTGTCACCTTAACCAGGTCTTGCAACCATGTGATCCGCTGCTGATGGAGAGCTGGGGTAATTTGATCATCCCATCCATGACTCCTCCTACTGAGATTCTGGAGTAAGAACTTAGCTGGATGTGTCAGTGGTGCAACAAATCTCAAAGGATAATAAACTGAGCTGACCACCGATAGCGTCCCACATCGAGTATGGAGCTCCATTTTGAACTTAAAACTATCTGTGTCGACACATCAATGAAGCCCAAGGGCTCTCTCAATAGCCAGTTGGTCTCTGTCCAAATCCAACTCATGCAGAATCTTGGATCTCTACTCCTCTGGAGTAGATAGCAATACTCCATGACTGTTGCTGCTTATTCATCTTGGCAAATGGAAGCCTCCCTTATGGTAGACAGCTTACAAATCTCTGACCAAATTAACAGCCTCCTCCTTAGACGGTAAGCTCTTAGGACAGCTGTCCATGTAAAAGTTCTGATTGACTGTGTCAGTTACCTCAGCAGATAAACTGTTCTGGTTATCTTCTGCAGTTTTTTGTAAAGCATAACAAGCACAGCTGGGTGAAGACACCGCCGGATGTACAGTCATCCCATATTCCACAAAATCTTGCTTTACATCCCCTTCAGGCCACCACAAAAAATGCAGGAAATCTCGGTCTTCCTGGGCTACCTTGACTTGATGGAACATGGCCCGAACATCAGACATCAATGCCACAGGTTCTTGTCTGCCGTCTTGGCAGATGGACATCTTCCTTAATGGGAAGTCTCAAGCTGTAGTGTCCATCTTGAAGTTTGACTACATCTTTCATGATTTCCATGAACTTTATATCATCTCTTGACATCTCTTCTTTATCCTCTGATGTCTTTTCATTAAAATCACGATTGTACTGATTGTTAAGCAACACCTCCAAGTCTTCAATTGAGATCCTGTGAACAGTAGCAGCGGGGTGGCCACTCTCACACCACTTGTAATTGCTTCCTTGAAGGGTATTAATAACTCATGGATAATTTCCATAATTCCCATGGCTGTTACCTACTTCCCAAGGTTCAAGTAATTTGGAGGCATTGCTACCTATCAACAACTCCATGTCAGCTTGAATGTGAGGAAAATCAGTACCATCCAGATAAAACCACCTAGCCAGCTCCTCTTCTTTGATGGTGTTATCAGTGCTCACAGGCATCCTCTTCTGTGTGTAGACCTCTGGTAGATTGTAGAACGATGGTAGATGGTAGAAGCCTATGCACTGTTGTTACGTGAGATTCACTTTGTAAAGAAAAGTATGCTATGTTTCATTATAGTGATGTTCCGTGTGACAATCATAGATGGATTACTGAACAGGCCTACCAGGCACAGGCCCAGGGACCCAGAGTGCACCAGTGACTGCTCGGCATGTATTTTTCACATTTCACATTTTTACAGGAAACTACAACGTGGAAGTGCGCTCGACTATGAAAGCCCGAATGACTGCGGACAATCCTCGCGGAGTCTGCTCCGCTTATAGTACGCCAGAGTATGTTCATTTAATCAAGGATAAAGTATTAGCGTAAACACAGAGAGAGAGAGAGAGAGAGGGAAAAAACACACGACTTGTCGACTCCTCCCGGGGGGCGTCGACTTGTGCCACTGATGTCGACGCGTTGACAAATCGACTTTTCTGTTAATGCCCTACCCTGAATAGACCCAAACATCTACAAAAAGATGCAATACAACCACAAGGAGATACAATATGAGCACAAAGACACACAAAACCACAAATAGATGTGTACCAACAACAAAAATAAGCAAAATCACCATAAAGCGTGTGTATTGCTGTATGTGTGTCTTGCTCCTGTTTAGGAGAGATGGTGGGGCCCTTTGCAAATCTCTGCCCAGAGACCTATTGTCTCATAATCCGCCCATGGTAACAATGTCTTATACTCTCACTAGGACTGTGTATACCATTTCAGTTCAGTGTTTGCATTTTGCAACTGACCCTAGTCCATAAAAATATGGAGCACACAAGTGGTGGTTACAGTGCTGTTTTTATTTTTTTATTCATCTGTGGATTCTTCCTTGAATTTATTTATATTATTTCAGCTGTGGCTTCATATTCTGATTCTACTGAAAAATCACTTGTTTTCATTCTATGCAACTGGTAAGAGAGAAGGCTGCCGTAAGAAGCAGAAAAAAATAGAGGATGTGATGTTAGGCAGGGAGGGCTGCGGAAAGTTCAATGGCCTGTCCGGCCTTCCTTTGCAAATCTGTTCCATCGCCAGGACACCTGGGAAATGTAGTTTCACTGAAATGTAGGCTATCACTGTTTTGTATTTTTTTGAGTCCACTAGTATAGGCCATCATTTTACACAATAACACATATATTTATATCAAGTGCGAGGTGATAATGCTGTGTTTCATTATATTAACTTGAATTAGTTTACTTACACATGTTTTAATAAAACTTAATTTCCCACAATGCTTTTAGTGTCGTGCGCAAGCTCCGTGGACGAGGACGAGGAGGCGAGTTGGTGGAAAATGACTGGAGGGAGGCTCTCATCTGGGGATGAAATTAGAAATTTCCACCATGAAATGCGTTTTATTTATAACAAAGTCGCATTTTTGTCTTTTTGAACGTTCGCCGCGCAGCACCAGGAGGAATTTGGTGACACTAAAGGATTAGCAAGGCGTTTTAAAACAGTTTTTTATTACCGTCGGAGCACTTCCAGAGACTCACCGATAACCGTTAGTTTTGGTTTTTTTCTGAGCCAAAATGCCGCGGGACAACAAAACTCCTCTTATCCAGAAAATAGCAAAGCAAGCCCATATCACTTTTAAAGGCTTAAAGTCTTCGGCCAACGGGGATAATAAACTCGTTGCGGACCAACAGAGTGAACTAATCTCCTTAGTGACCGCGGTCAGGGCTGCTGACCTGAAAATTGCTCCCCGGAAAACCAAGCTGAGCTCCGGGACAGCGGGGCTCCAGACCCCCCCGGTCGCCTACATGCACATCTGTGAGACGGAGGTGTTCAGCATTGGGGTGTTCCTGCTAAGGACCGGTGCCTCCATACCGCTGCACGACCACCCGGGCATGAACGGGATGCTCAAGGTCTTTTACACTGTATTGTCTACTATGTTGTAGCCTTTTGTAGCCCCAGAGTGACCCACTAAAAAAAAGCACATACAGTGTTTAAATATTATTCTGTTTAAGCTAGCTACGGACAGTCAGGGAAATGCATATTAGCCAACAATTGAGACGTTTTGTGACGAAATAACCATCCATGTAATGACAGTTCAAGAAACATTTGGTCACACTCTAATTCACCCAGGGTTATCTTTCAAACGAATTATACAACTAAATGTGTTAGGAATGCTGTATGAGTTGTGCACCTTTACCAAAACTGAAGCTAGGCAACTAGAGTCTATAGTAAATTTAGTTACTACTCTTTTATCCCAGAAATCATGGAATATATTGGGGCCACCATGTTACTGTCACTATAACCAACACTTTACATACACATTTTGCACTGTTTGTACATCAGAGGGCCCAGTGGAGATGGGCCCCTGTGCTCACAAAAAGGACATCCTCAACATAGAGCCCACCACGCACTAGTAGTGATGCACCAGTATTAAGGCTGGATTATCAGCAGGGCAAAGTGGGCAACTGTCTTGGGGCCCCAGATCCCCAAGGGGCTTTGAAAGTCTCAGCTTCACCACATATCATGTGGTTTTGGTAATTTTATTGATTGCAAATTTGTTGGGGAATTTGTATCACTGAATTAGATTATCGACTTAACTGGGTTGGTTATTAGCTAGTTATGTGGCTGTATCTTATAAAATCAACCTTAAAAGATTTATAATTTCAGTCATTATGCTCACATTCTGCATATTGCTGAAGAAATTGTATTTTATGAAATTATTACAAACCAAAGTATTTAATTTTAGGAACACAGGTTGCACGAGACTGAATTGGAATTTGAGTGATAGGGTCCACATATTATGGGGGCTGGCAGGGACCAACGTCAGGTTTTGGCCTTGTGGCCTCCTGTGGCCATGACTTGGGTTGCAGTGATGTACTGGTTGCAAGGTATACCGTGATATTAAAGTTGACGGTCATCGTACTGTGTACATTTAATTATCTGTGATATCAAAACAAAAATATGCAACTGGTTGGAGAGTCTCCCCTTCATTATAGTTATTTTCAAAGGGGAGACTTTTTACATATACTTCCATCAACAAAATGGTTTTAAGTTCCAATTGTAGTAATAAAATGTTTGTTAAACAAAAAATAACCCCTCCATTTTCATTCCTTTCAGGGACATTTCGACAGATGATAATATGAAATCTGTAATACTGCGAAACTGCGATATTTTCTGAGATGGTTATGGTACTGTGAAAACTTCACACTGTTGCAACACTAGCTGTGATTGATATGATAAACCCATTTGATATGTGCAGATACTGATTCTATTAAACTGATCAGGTAACAACCAGAAGTAACTAGTCCAAGTTTAGTACTGTTTCTCAGTCACTGTTTTCATGAAACTTCAGCATCATTTTATTAACTTTTTGAGCTGTATAACTGAAACGGATGTTGGTGTATGAACCCCCCTAATGGTTAAGTGACGTGTGTAATTATTAGGGCTGCCACGATTAGTCGACTAATCGATGACTAATTGACTATTAAAATAATCGGTGACTATTTTAGTAGTCGACTAATCGGTTTGAGTCATTTTTACAGAAAAGTACTATAAAAGTACCCCAGAATACTCTTACTGCAGCTTCTTACGTTCAGATATTGGCAGCTTTACACACTCTCCCGTGACAGTGAACTAAAACCCTTTGGCGTGAGTATGAAACAAGACATTAGATGATGTGATTTTGGGATTTGGGCAAGACAGACCTACATTTTTCAAAATTTTAACACATTTTTGGATGAAATGATTAGTCGACTAAGCGAAGAAATAATCAACAGATTAGTCGACAATGAAAATAATCGTTAGTGGCAGCCCTAGTAATTATAGTGGCATGTTAACTTTCACATAGAGCAATCACCACACAGTGGGCTATAGAGATTTTGATTAAAAAAGACAAAAATAAGCTGTATTGGATTGCAACTATCGGCCAGTGTCTTCAATTTAGGTATTGGAATCAGTTTCGGCAAAGAAAAAGTTGGATCAAGGCACCCCAGCCATGCATACATATGGACTCTGACACTGTTTGGTTGTTTTTGATCTTATGCTTTGGTATTCTTCTTCTTTTAATGTATTCTTTCCAATAACTTTTGTCATTAAGGCGTAATCCATTTAAGACATATAATATATAGCAATTATTTTATGTACATTCAAGGGATGCCAGTGGTTAACCGTTAATCAGTTAGCCACTGAGAATGTTGATGACCGTTTATGTATGTCAGTTTTCTGCACTGTGCACAGTTCAGGTGGGAGCTAGCTAGTTGGGCTGTGCATTCCGTGATTACTGCTGGTAATGTTGTCCCAACACCACTGATGTGGAAACATGGTTGCTACCCTCCGGTCTCACCTCAGATTGCTTTCAGGTAACTCTGTTAGCTTACTGACTGGGGCACTGTGGGGGGAGACTGAAGGGTGGCCAACATGTTTCCACAGCAATGCCATCCCAATGGTGTGGCGGTGTTACCAGCATTAATCACTGAATAAGTGGAGTTGCTGGCATACTGTTGCCCGATTTGGAATGTGCATAGTGCCAAGCGGCCAAGGCTAACATTAGCTAACCAGTAGTGAGCAGAGGCTGGGCAGTGGGCACTATGATCCACATGTGAACGCGGCTAGACAGCTGTCAGTCAGCAAAGCCAACAGAAAATTAAAGAAAAGGCAAGACATTTACATAACAGAACATTAAAGTCTCCCCAGTTCTAAATGGATAGCGCTTAACTGCAAAAATTAACTGCAGTTAATTTTTGCAGTTTCTCTTCATTTTTTGGGCTAAATCAAAAATGCCTTCTCCAGACCTGTAAACTACTCCTAATTGTTGTACGTAGTCTGGCCTTAAATTGCTTTAATTATAAAGTAACATAACTAAATTAAAGTTTCACCTGCAGCAGTTATGACTCTGTATAGTCATCATGTTTTTTTCCACCTCAAAGAAAATGCACTGAGAGAAATTTTTGTTTCACTAAAACTGTTGCCACATAATTTAAGGAAAATAAATGAATGACACCAGAATGTAAAAATGACTGTAATTTTGAGAATAATTATCCAGAGTTCTTCTTTTAAAATCAACTCAATTTTTGTGATATAACAGAGTGATATAATCATTTTAAAATCAAATGAAACCTTTAATCATGCACTTCCTATTCTCAATATGAGAATCAAAGGTAATATATGTATAGTGAGAGGAGATTTTTTTCTAATGATGACAAGACCTTACTTTACTTAACAGTGTTTTATTCACCTGTACAAGTCAGTGCTTTGTCATTTATGGTGTTAGTGGTAGGATTATCTTCTGACTGTATCTTGTCTCTTGTTCAGGTTCTCTATGGGAAGGTGAGTGTCCGCTGTTTTGACAAGCTGGAAGATAACCTGACCGTCAGCACCGTGCCACCCCATTTTGAGCCACCAGTGGCTCCGTGCCAGATGGCTTCCCTGCGGCGTTCTGTACTCCGCTCAGTCTCTGAATACTCAGAGACCAGCGGGCCTTGCCTCCTTACTCCTCTACGGGATAACCTTCACCAGATCGACGCAGTGGAGGGGCCAGCTGCGTTCCTCGATATCCTGGCACCTCCATACAATCCAGATGACGGGCGTGACTGTCACTATTACAAAGTCCTGCAAACTGTGGCTGAGGGGGAAACAGATGGAAAGACCAACAAGGAGCAGCAGGGAGAGGAAAAGGACAAAGAAGAGGAGACATGGCTGCTAGAAATCCCTCAGCCAGAGGACTTCTGGTGTGGCGGGGAACCATACCCAGGCCCTGCAGTCTCTTTCTGATTGAGTGGATAACCTATACTGCCGTATATGACAGTGATAATATGTTGACATCCTTCCATCCACAAGAGGAGACTCTGTTTTTCCCTGTTCACAGGGAGGTCCAACATGAGGGTCGTTATTACCAGGAGCTCAAAGGGATTTGGTGCCTTATTCAGGGATGCTACAGCAGGGCAGAGGCTTCCAGAAACAGGGGCTTTAACTCTGACACCCTACACTTAATAAGGACCACTGAACTGCCTTCCATAAATCATCAATAATCTTGTCAGTACTGTGAAAAGAGTTGACACAAGGAATTTGCATTCCTAATATGGGATATTTCTTCATACCAGTATGTTGCCTTGTACACACATGAATGTCATTAGCCAAACATGCGAATGTTGGGGTGTCATTGGGATCTCTATCTTCTATGAGGCTTGAAAAGCCTTTTTACATTATTTTTTCATTCCGCTGCAGAGGACTTCACATCATGACGTGTCTTAATGCCAAAGCCTGTAACTCAAGACATACCTGCCTTATTTGTGAATACTGAATGTATACTTAATGAGAGTGCCATTTCTATTGTACACACACTTTTCTTCTTTCAAAGTGCACACACTACATTATATATGCTTTGTTTTGAGACTGTCCTCCTCCAAAATACCACTATATAGGTTGTTAGCACAAGGAGAAATTCCAACCCATATTAATGTTGATTGTTAGGCAGGACCTCTAGTTGCAGTCGTTATTATTATAGGAGCAAAGGAGGAAATCAGGCGACAAAGTTCACAGAGGGTGTGAGCGAGGGGCGGTGGATGGGTCAAACAAACACAGGACTTCCATCCAGGAGACTTTGTGCCCTAGGTGAAACCAAAAGTAATTTTTGAGTTATTTTCACAGTATAACGTAATATGTTGTAGAATGTCATGTAAAGTGACCTTCATGACATGTAAAGTGACCTTCATGGAACGTAACGTGACATACATGATGTGACATGAATTTCATATGTCAAGTGTTACATGAGATATGTCACATAAGATTACCTTAGTAACAAACATACCGATAATCAAGGATGTAACAATACATCAGTCTTGCTTGATATATCACTTCAATAATCAACAATATCCAATATCATGGATGCAAACTGAGAACATCAATACATATTGTTATCTTTACGAAACGTCTTGAAATATGGAGCGTGGACTGGTGGCTGGAGAGGTGCCAGTTCACCTCCTGGGCACTGCCAAGGTGCCCTTGAGCAAGGCACCAAACCCCCCAACCGCTTGGGGCGCCTAACCAAGGGCAGTCCCCCCACCCTGACATCTCCCCACCTTGTGCATGTATAGGTCCTGTTTGTGCATGTGTGTGTCTTTCAGACCTGTGTGTAATTGACAAGCAAGAGTGAAAACATTGAATTTCCCCTCAGGGGGATTAATGAAGTAAATAAACTTAAACTTAAAAAAATGTATTGATCATAGGCCCCTAAATTGATTGAATCGAATCGAAATCGTATCATGGCAGACTTTGTGATATAAACAAATATCGTATTATTGTCCAAAGAATAAATATAATATTGTGTTGTGAAAACGTATGATTTACATTTTAAGCCGAACCATGGCGTTTTTTTCCAAACCTAACTGTGTTGTTTTGGTGTGACAGTTTCATAAAGTAAACCACTTGTTTGGTGTCGTCCACCACAGGGCTGTGTATTGGCAAAAATCCCATATGTATCGTGTCACAGGATTATGAATGTATTGCGATACTGTAGGCAAGGTGACAGATTGTGATTCTTTAAATCTAATTTTAGGAAAACTGTCAAAGGATAAAGACCATACCACCATAGCACCTTTTACATTAATATGAGCAATGGGATTGCATTTGTATTTGTAACAGTCCCTGTAACATGCTAGCAATATGTTGCTGTCTTGGCATGCAAGAGTCAACCTCTAGGATAGTTTACTACCCTGCTATCTAGTTTGGGGTTTTAAACACAACAGAAAATGAACCACTGCCACAGGTCTTTGAGTGTAAACCAATTATTAAAAATCGAGTGTTTTTATATATTGATATACTATCACATAATATTGTGATAATCAAGTATAATAACCCTTTATCACACCTTTTTTCTCTCATACCCAATCAGTAGGTGCGCTAATTTAGGAAATGCTCCTAGGGTCATATTTAGCTGGTAGGAATATGACCTCTGTGGTCTAATGGGTTGAAGGGCTTGTTATTTTTTAATGTGTTTAAAGTTTAAAACATTGCAGATAGTTCCTACATAGATCTGGTTTTGGGGAAAAAAGATGATGATTAGTTATTTCTGCATATTCTGTGATGGATTGCACTGTAACTTAATCCAGAGAGATATGGCCTATATGATGAATCATATTAAAGACTGAATGCAGTTTTCAAACCCAGTCCAGAAGATAGTTTATAGAGACATTTTACACTTTAAAATGCCAGCTGTGTTTTAGAACTTGAACACTATCATGGTATAAAGCCAACACTATCTCACTTTCTTTGCTACCTTTAATATGTAACTTGATAAACACTATATCATTCCAATAGTATGTTACATGACTTTAGCTTATGTTTGTGTAGACAGACAGCTCCTTTGGCCTATATATTAGACTTCACACAGGTTTGTGTGCCAGTTTTACAATGATTCTGTTACTCTGATGTTGAATGTATGTGGAACAATAAAATAGATGAGAAAAATCATGGAGCATCTCTTTTGTACATCGTCTATCTAGTCTGGAAGTGTTGTTAATTTCCTTGATTGCAGTCATTACAACATTCTGTGGAGCACCACCACTGGTGGAACTTCTGGCCTAGAATTTACCTCTTGATAGTAATGGTTTGCATATTGCATATTGCAGCTTGTTTCTCGTTTGATGTACAAAATGACTTTATTGCCAACAGTATAAATTGTCACGTTTCGTCGCTTTTCTTGACCATCCAGATCACTTTCTCCTGAGTGATATTGTGTGAGCAGTTGTTGTGTTTTTCTTATCTGTATGGCTCCAAATCGTGAATATTTAGTCACATTTTGCAACCATGGAGCACCACTGCGACTTGTAAATATTATTGATAAATGGACTAGAGAGTTGATAGTTTTTCCAGTTTGCAGTGAATCAATCCCAGGTTTAAAAGTGCAGTGGTAACAGTTTAACTTAATGAGTTTAGCAATAATGTGAGTAAACGGAACATGTGATATGTATCTGCAGAGCCCCAGACCTTGACTATTTAGTCACATTTTGTGACCATGGAGCAACAGTGCGTCTTCCAAATATTATTAATATATGAGGCAGTTGTGGAAGCCATTGACTTTGTGTCTTTTTGCGCCACTCTCCAGCACTTGGAACCATAAAGAACCACTGATTTACCATTGCTGTTATATAGCCCGATCTTTGTTTTGATGCTATACTGTTTGGATGTCCAGATGTTACAGAGCCAACTGTAAGCACCTCTTGCTTTGTTGAGCCAGGCCTTGATGTCCTTTTGAGCACCATTGTCACTACTTATTAGGCTACCAAGTTATGTGAAGACCTCAACCTTCCTCCAAAGCCTCACCATCGATGGTAGTCTGTGGGTGAACTGGTGCATTTACCCCCATCATTTTGGTCTTCCTCTAGTTGTGGAGGCCACTTTTCTTTTCACTTTTCATGCCCCACTGAATGTCATGTGTACGATCAGATGTTGTTTGCTACATAACCCAGTCAGTGGTTATCAGGAACAGAGGCCTGTAATACAAAGCCAGTTCTACTTACCCAGGATATCTTCTCGCTATCTGGCTTGACCAACCCTAACATTGGCTGTCTGGATAACAGGTACTACAAAGCTTGTTATCAACTAGTTCAGTTGACTCTGGGTTTTCCTATCCAACCACGAGTGCGTTCATGTTAAAGGGGCAGGGCTGTTAATTGCAAGCGTCATCATCAGAACCATGAATGGCTGCTTCATATGATATATGATGAAACGGTAGTGAAAGTGTGTTGTTGACGAGACAGTAATGTGGGATGTAAAAGACAAACCATAATGCAGAAGATCTATTCAAAAAGCAGAAAGCAACAAAAATTAACCATCTGAAACTTAAATTACGTGCAGGTATTACTATCGCTATCACTATGGGCCTATGTAACATTAGCATAGAGTATTTATTGAAGTTAAGTTATAGTGATAATGCTACTCTGAATATGTCATATAAAACACTTTAAAGTAACACCAGACTGTTTATGCAGCTGAAGTCAAGGGTGGAAAAGTAGTTAATGACTAATGAGGTCCATCTGAACAAAATGTGGCATTTATAATAAAGGGAGCCAATAAACTGTGGATTATTTTTCTAATAAAATACCTGTTTTATCCCAGTTCTCATCACACAGGTGTCTCATGTTATTTTGAGCTGCAGTGATGGAATCAGTGTAAAAGCAGCAGCACTGTCACTGCAAACTGAAGTAAACTTTGTGTAATTTCAAATCCTGCTAAAATCATGTGTTTAGTGTTGTAAAGGATCTCTCCATTTGTTAGAAGCACTGTTTTAAAAACAGTGGAAAAAGAGCCCTGGAAATATTAAATGTTTCTACTGACCTATAAAAGCATATAGGCTCCTCTTTTTTGCCTGTCACCTCAGACTTTCATTCATGGATACTTTTTTCCTCAGTGATCTGATTGGTCAGATTTCAGGATGTTGACAGGTTGTGATCTGATACCAGCAGGTTAACTGTTCAGCATAAGTTGCCACAGTGATTTATCCCAATAAAGAGAGAACCAGCTTCGTAGTGCTGAGTTAACCCCGAAGTTACCTCACTAACTCCAAATCTGCTTCATAGTACAGGCCTCGGGATTGTTGTCATGTAGGAACTATTTTCTTTCTACCGAACTACACCCGCAAAAGAGCACAATTGGATCAATTTGACCACTGCTCTAAAATGTAATACATTTTCGATTCTTGCATGAAGTTTATCCAGCCCTTTTGAAATTGTCAATAGAGCCTTTTTCATGGCAGACATTTTGACTTCACCAGCAGAGAAAACAGGTGTGATCAATGATATAATGATGGCCCTGTTCTAATTGTGTTCCAGTAAGCCATGGAGTGAGCCAGCATGCATAATGTCAGTGCCTTGGAACTGGCACACACAAATGGAATGCGGCCATCATAAATTAATGTAATTACTTACACCTGTGTTTTTCCTGCTATGACATGTCGAAATATCTGCAGTGGAAGAGGTCCGTTCTTGCTAAAACTTTGTATCCACACACTGTTGATGGGGATACAATACTAAACAGGAAGCAAGCTGTTTCTCTGCATTGCTTTCCCTAATCATAGTCACATTTTTTTCTGTAGTTTTTGTGTTTTGATTGACTTTCATTTGAACCCTTTTGCACATTGATACAGTTCTTGTTATTCACTGAGCTCTGTAGGTCAAAACAAACAAATATAACCTGCCCAGTTGACACTAGGTTCTCTGCGCTTTTTTACAGCAAGTGGCTAAATCAGGTGCCTCTCAGCCTGAGAACGGAAAACCAATATACACCCTAATTCAGTGCAAACAGACTAACATTTCAACACCACTGTGTCACATCAGAGTCAAAGTGAGCAAAGACAAAAGGGCACATGCATATATAGTCAACCTACAACAGGTGACCCATTCTCATTGGATAATTGAATGGCAATTGCACAAGTGGGAGCTGCCAGTGCCATTATTATATTTGCTTCTATGAAGCTGTAAACTAATCACTAAATCTCTTAAAAAGAGGCTGTCTCACTGCTGGTGTTCTTTGGATTCCATTGTACACACAGTTCCTGCCGAGCTCATACAAATCCATATCAATCTTGTTAAGCTGAATAAAAATGTTATTATTACTGATAAGAATAGCTGCCAATACTATGAAAATATGCCCAAGTTGGGAAAACAGGCTCAGACCAGGTTGCAGATCATGTGCCAAATGTAACTCAGGACAAACAGAATTAAGTCAGACATCATGCTTTTAGTTTCTTCTGTCGTCCTATTATCACATCTTGTGGATGACATGTTGAGGTACATATTTGGAGAAGGACCTGACTGTAGACCTCATCTCTAGGTTCTGTGAGCCAGTAAGTAGACATTAAGGTCTGTGGATGTAATGGGTTATGTTTGGACCCAATTGCAGCACACAGGAAACAGGGAACAGCTGGTAATGGCATTTAATGTCGCAACTCAGCAGGTACAGGGCAGGGCAGGTAAACAGCAAACAGCAGCAAAGGGACGTCCTTGCTGCAGCGGCTGTGGGCATGATTTCAGCATGTGGCCCTTTGTTGCATGTCATCCCCTCTTTCTCCCCCTTTCACATTCAGACTGTCTGATAAAGGCAAAAGCCAAAAAAATCTTTTAAAAGCACTGCAGCAAGGTCTCTCTACAAAGTCTCTGTCACACTGGCTGGTCAGGCAGGCCAAACCGAGACAGGAAGCAGGTGAATAGGTGGTGACGTTTGCCCAAACACACACACAGCTCAGTTCAGTAACAGGCTACGATACTGTGTAGGAGCAGGCAGGAGCTGTATACCATTCACCCACTCATACTGCACAATAGACTAGTAGGAATGAACATTCACCCTGCCATGTGCCAATGGATCCTACACTTTTTACTGAGCAGAGAACAGAGAGTCAAAATCGGCAATGAAATATCCAGCCCCCTGGTTATCAACATGGGGCCCCTCAAGGTTGTGTACTTTCACCACAGCTCTTTGGTCTCTACACTAACAACCTCACATCTCACTCCAGCTCAGTCAAGGTCTTTAAATACGCGGATGACACAACAATAATTGGCCCTGCAGGTGTGCTGTGTTTACAACGCGTGTGAGACTTGAGAACTAGCACCACCACTAGCCATCAGCTAGTCTAGAGTTGCCATGTAAACACAGCACGCCTGCATGGCATGCTAACTGACCACGTGAGAAATGATGCTATTAAAGTGGAGTAAATTATGTCTTTTGAACGAAATTTTGCATGCCGCGGCTTCAGGGCACTTGGATTACGATGGACGAGCCGTTCTGACGTTTTTGAAATGCATTAGCAGAGTTTTATTACATTTTCAAAATGTGGGTTCCATGCACTTCAAGTGTAGTTGTTATTCCAGTTTTGTGGATTAAAAAAGTACACTGGACTTCTTGTCGGCATGGGGGTCAGAAAGCACTGTCTGTATTTTCATTCTAAAGTGCCTTTAAAATATATGACAGTCTTCGGTTTAATCTTATTCTCAAATCTCTAGAAACGTCCTTGGTAACCCCAATAATTTTATCCCACTCATCTCCCCAACTTGTTTACAAGCATGGAGTAGTAGTGAGAAGCCCCATGTCCTGTCTCTTCAATGTGCAATATCACTTTAATGATTTCCTTTTTCATTTATTTTTTTACATGAGTTTTCTTATTAGAGAGTGTCCAACTGCAGATCTTAGGTCTAGTCCATATTTGTCATAAGAGCCTCATTTAACAAGATTTAATACTTCTTTTTTACTTAGGACTTTAAAGGGAGACTTCACCCCAGTTTAAAAAATATATATTTTTCCTCTTACCCCTGTGCTGTTTATCAGTCTAGATAGTTTGGTGTGAGGTGCTGAGTGTTGGAGATCTCAGCAGTAGAGATATCTGCCTTCTCTCCATTATAATGGAACTGGATGGCACTCAGCTTGTGGTGCTTGAAGTCAAGTCAAGTCAAAATTTATTATAGCCCAAAATCACAAAAAATGCCTCAATGGGCTGTACATAAAAACACATAAGCAAATTACAAATAACACAACAAATACAATATATATAAACAAGTGAAATGACTATGTAGAACAAAATAAAAAAACAAAACGAAAACAAAGCAAAAAACAAAAATAACATTGGCACTTTTATATATAAAAAACTAAACATAGATTGATGCACACAATGACTGAGTAGTAGTAGATAAACATGATGTAGTATGTAAGGACAGAGACTATGTGATGTTAAAGGCAGATGCAAAAAGGTGTGTTTTGTGTTGGCTTCATGGATTTGAATGGGAAGGCGGTTCCAGAGGAGAGGGGCTCGGTATGAGAAGGCTCTACCACCTGCTGATGATTTATTAATTTTGGGGATGGATAATGGAGTGCAAAAAAAAAAAGGAATCATGACATAGTCAGTCAAGGTAATCCAGATGTTTTGAGCAGTTTCATGTAGGACTGTTTTCTTCCTACTGAACTACAACTGCCAACCGTATCACCATGCAGAAGGAAGCAGGAATCTACTTATGGATGAGAGGTTGGCAGGGGTAGTCCGGTAGAAAGCAAATAGTTTCTACATCAAACTACTCACGATTATTGTTGATTATTTTGGATTGTGAATTCTCTTGAGTTACCGGGCCATGATTTCTGGAAAGTGACATTGCTGCTGAGTTTTTCCAAATGTGTGTTGTTGTTTTTTTTGTTGTTGTTTTTTTTTCATCTTTTTTGTGTGGTTTAAGCACCATAAGCTGAGTGCCATCTAGTCCCATTATATTGGAGAGAAGGCAGACATCTCTACAGCCAATATTTCACTCGGAGCTCACTCCAAAACAATCGAGATTGATAAATAAGCACTATAGGTAAGAGGAAAAATATGTATTTTGATTCTGAGGTAAACTGTCCCTTTAAGTAGTATTAATGTTATGTTGTATGTCAGGACCGATCCCAAAAACTAAAACTAAAAATTGTTTCTTATAGTGTGATTGGTGTAAAATTATGACTCATAACATAAACTTGCTGTTTTTTATTTGATAAAATAGATATTGGTTTCATTAAATGTAGATGTTTCACTGATTGTAATATATCCTCTTGTTGTCAGTGTTTGATTTTAGTTATTTTTTAAAGTATGTAAATTCACATCTGTAAACAAAACACTTAAAGGTTTTTAGATTATTAAAGTAATGTAATGAAATACAGTATTGCCTTGTGCAACAAGCTAATCTTTGGCTAAATAACATTTAGGCCTAACATTAGCATTAAGTTCACTCCCTACTAATGTTAAATGTTAAATAAAAGATGTGAAATGTCTTATGGGCTGGAATTTACTTTAGTTATAGTAACTGAGTTACACAGAAGTTACAGCATTGTTAATGTATTCATCCTGTACAATCTCAGTGTAACAGTAAAGCTATTTCCTTTACACAGTTCAATCAGGAGAGACTCACTCTGAGTAAAATAACATTTATTTACATGTGCACAAAAGTATAAGAAATGTAAATAGTCTTTAATAAATTAATACATTTCAAAATTTTCCATTGCTTTCACTGGGTTATTCAGATTAGGTTCAAAAGAAACACCAGACTGTTGGAGGTGGAGAAGGCATTGTGGTCATGCTGGAAAGTACAGGCCTAGTGGACCAGAGTCCATGAGTACATCACAGAGGTCGCGGTGGTAGATTATGAATTTCGTCCTGGTGTATACATGCTTGGAAATCCTCAATGACCATATTGTAAAACCCTTTGCAAAATGGATTCAGACCAGTATTGTGAGTGGTAAACAGATAATAATGAGAAAGTGGAAAGCTGTAGAAGGCCCATTATTTCAAGAATGGATCTCAGAAATGGGCAAGGTGGCAGCTTTTCAGAAAATATCCTATAGCCTAATAAATGAGGTAGAAAAATAAAATGATAGTTGGGGAATGTTTCTGCGGTTTCACTCCCTACAGGGGAGTCAGTGAACGCACTTTTCTGAGCATAGGGGGAGTGATTTTGCTGAGTATCAGGCTCATAAAATATATGGTGTGCGTACATTGATATGTTTGTTACAAAATGTTATGTGTATTTGACAGAGACAATTTGTCTGTAGTGCATACAGCTCTTGTTGGGACTGTGCTCAATGCAAGAGGGTGGATGTAGCGATGGCATAGGCAAAGGAAATATTTATATGGACACTTTAACATAAACACTATTTTGACACTTATCTTTTATTGACTATGAGGAGACATTTAACAGTGGTACGGTTGGAATCTGACAAATTTACTTTCATATCATGTTGATACTGTCATTTTGATTTACCTTAGTTTATTGTTTATATCACTACTATATTTTTTGAATTTGAAAATCAATAAACTTTGAGTCATAAAAAAACACAACCTAAACAAATAAAGGATATGTTATGAAATGAATGCAAAAAATTAGGGTAAAAATCTGTGCTAGAAAACCTCCCTGTAGGACAATGACCCTCAAATAAAGTCCAATCCAGACAGAGAAAGCTTCAACGAGAAGAAGAGTGAAAAGGTCAACGTCCAGACAGGCCAAGTCTTCTCCCACACTTCTGCACAATAGAGGATCTGTGGCAGGACTTGAACATTATTGTTGATTTATGGTTCTCACTCAATCTCAGTTAGTATTTGAAGACATTTGTGCAATGCTAGATATTTGATAAATATTTACACCTGCTGTAACAGCTTCAATTTAAATAATTTTCTTTTTACATCAATAGAAAACCCTCCTATAATTGAAAGAGCAGCTTTTATTTCAGATACTGTGTCCATCAGCAGCTGTATGTGTCCCTGACTAAAACTTTCTACATTCTTTTGTTACAAACCATACTGGTCTACTCAAGTTATGGAAGTAAAGTATCATTTAACACATCCACATGCGTCAGAGGTTGACACTCGCTGTCACTTAACTCCATGGGCCTTGTGGATACAGTGGGCCTGTCAGTCAGGTCAGTGGCTGTGACTCATATTAAATGCAATTATCTTCAATTTCCAGTGTGAAGTCTATCAGGCAAGTTTATCAGTATGGGGAATACTCACGAGGCTGCTTCAACAACAAAAGCCATTTACTGCAGCTGCTGGTACAGATTTCAGATAAGTTTGTCTTTTTTTTCCTTGCTGTATATTCCTCACTGATCTGGGTGTAACAGTCACCAAAGACTGGCTATATTTATTAGAAAATGTTCCATAATCCAATTTCAAAATGAACATTCAACAAGATAATAAGAAAACTGTTGGTGCAGTAGTGCACACTGACCATTATGACCAATTAAACAGCTCCAGCAGTATTAAAAATCCTGCTATTTAGCATTGATAACCAGCAGATATGATTTAATAAATGTTATTTAACACACTATAATGTAGTTGTCCGCAGCATTTAAGTGTCTATAGTGTATTTGTCCTCTTATGGGCACCCAGAAGAGTTATAACCCATTTAATAAATGTTGGTTTTCCTGTATGGTTATGCTAAATACGAGGGTTAGAGTATAATGTTAGCAGACTGTCTGTGAGGAGAGGAGGGGGTGGAGAACAAGGATGTTCGTTGTACAGTTCATGATGACACTTAACAGTTTTAGTCATTTGTTCTTTTGGTTAAGTTGGCGTCAGAAGAATAGAGATGGTACAGATTACTGCAAGCTTCATGCAGCTTCTAAAAAAAGTCTGACACTTTGAGGAATGTGCGCTGCTCATTAGCCATCTTCCCCAGAATCAAACCTGAAAGATTAATATCCCCTGCAGTTCTACTGTCTCGCTATTTTATTAATTTCAAATGCACTAAAAAGTGGAAAATTGAAATGTTATATGAGTAATACTTAGGCTATATCACTGTTGATTGTCATAGCTTTTGTAAAGCTAAGATTTTTTTTTTTTTTCAAAATGCTTAAAATTGTCAGTTTAGCTGTTAAGGTTCTAAAAATTCCTCAGTTCAATTCAGTTCAATTCAATAGAGCTTTATTTATCCCAAAGGAAATTATTGTGCCAGAGAATGCTTCAGTTACAGTAGCACAAAATAAGGAAACAACAATTAAGGTTCAAAGACCAGTAACAAGCAGAACAACCTGTGGGTTCCCCAGGTCAGGGTCACACACTGGGCCCAGTTTTAAAAACAATAGAGTATTACATATTTATCAAAATATACAAGATATGAAGTGTTTAAGGAGCAAAAAGCAAAAACGTGTGCCTAATAGAGAAACATAGAAGTGAGTTTTAAGTACAAGAATTACTGAAAAAACTAATCAGTGTTACATGTTAAACTATATGACAATGAGTAGCAGTATTGCACCAGTTTGAAAAAAATAATAATGCACTACAAGTGATCATGACACTGAAAAGTAATATTGCACATGATGTTCAGAAAAATATTGCCCCAGATATTGAAAAATACTATATAGCAGTGTCTGTGTCCTTTGTTGTAGCTCTCTTCACTTCAGTTACCTCCACACCCCTCCAGAGGGTTGTAGAAGGTGTCAATTAAAAATGGCCCGCGCAATGTTAAATATGCAACTATAGCCCTTGTATATTGACTTGAAATGCAGGGACATAACATTATTATAGACAGGCCGAGTGGTTGTAGCTTGTTACTTTTTCTTGCAATGTAACAAGTAAACTGACCATTTCAGTGCAGTCTGGAACAAAAATCTTAGATCAGAGGTTCTCATAGTTTTGATGACTGAGTGCCATTTTAGGGAGCCAGCATATGACTGAGGACGGCATAATCCAAGTGCTCATGCTATGACTTTTTATGCCATTTTCATTACATACTAACACTTTACAAAAAACTATAACAGTTGACAATAGCCTACATATCACTTATATTATATTGGTAT
Source organism: Epinephelus awoara (assembly GCA_035609425.1). Lineage (NCBI taxonomy): Eukaryota > Metazoa > Chordata > Actinopteri > Perciformes > Serranidae > Epinephelus > Epinephelus awoara. The sequence goes on along the minus strand of CM069313.1, from coordinate 4,757,823 downwards.
ATTGGTTCTCCAATTTTTAATACATTTGAAAGTGATAAAATAGAGAGACAGAGTAGTGTTTGACATTGTTTGTAGCCATTCACAGCAGCTGAGCAACGGGCTGGACAAACCACACACAGAACTGCAGTGCACTGTAATACTGTAACTAGTACTAATAATATTAGCAAGTTGTTAAATGTATTTATGATTTTAATTACATTCACTTATGATTAATATTCATCAGTACTCGGGGGTCTTTTCTCTGTAAACATATTTTAATTTACCTTTTTGCAGGACAAAAACAGAAACGATGATACACAACAAACTAAACCAACACCAAATACCAACAGCTCGACAAAACACACTAAGATTTCTAATGGGAAGAAAATGAATAAATAAAAATGGTAGTTAAGGGAACCTCAAGTGGACAGCCATCCTTCTATCAGAAAAGGATGACACACTTTGTGCTTCAACTTCATACAAAGCTATAATTTCACGTCCTTTTTCCAGACAAGTTCTGTCGGCCCAGACTTTATCCTTTGAGATTTAGTGGTATATAAAGGGCTTGTCCTTAAAGGCTGTTGAGAGAGAGTTAAACGGAATGATAGAGTTGAGGGGGGACATTTTGACCATATTTGAATGATATGTATTAAGGGATGCCCCCCCCCCCTCCCCACGTATTACAATTACCAGCTAGTCCAGTGCGACAGATCAATTCAATAACAGAGTGGGAGAGTGGAATAAATCAACGGCAGAATGAGCTTTGATAATTTTTCACAGTTTCAGTGTCTTCATAAATTCATTAGTGAAATGGCACCACAATATCACAAATCTACTGATGAGATCTATCTACATATATATCACTAAATTGTTGCCTACAATAGGCCTCTCCTTATTGCTTTACAGGAGAGATGTGTCAGAAAAGAGACTGAAAATCCGATCATGTTTTTCTGGTGTGATTTTTCTCCTTTTGTTTTATTTCACATAGAATTAACCCTTCTCATGCACTGATATAGTTTAGAGCATTAATCTGGTTCCGTTGTGTAGGCCTAATGAACCCTCGGTGCTAAGGTCAAGCACCATAAATAACTCTGCTATACCACAAGTGACAGAACCACATCCTGGTGTTTATTATTACACAGACATTAAGGCAATGGAAACAGGGGCTCACAGCTGCCCACTGTGGAGAGGTGATTGGGTGTGAGTCACAATAAATGATAGTACACACAGAGGCAACATCAAAACATAAAAATACACACGGAAGAGATAATGCTGTTTCAAATTAATTCTAGCTAAAATTCTGGAATGATTAACTTTTTGTTTGTTTGTTTGTTTGTTTGTTTGAGTTTCAAGACATATAATTCCCAAATTTGTGGGTTTTAGACACTTGAGAGGAGTTTACATTCTGCAATTAAAACCTTTTATAGGCTGCTTTCAGTGTTTAAGACCCAGTATATCATACGTTTTTGGTTTTTTTTTGGTTTTTTACAGATTTTCTTAAGTCCTTGCAATAGCTCTACATGAATACTGCAGACATATGATTTATCTGTATTATTAAAGATTACAAGTTCTCTTCTTTCAACACTTTTGCACGTCTATAAATGAATGACCCAGGTTATATTTGAAAAGGTTGCAAATGATCATCTTGACTCTTCTGATAGAGGTCAGAGGTTCATTTCTCTGATTTTGCTCGAACAACATTCAGCCTGACAGTCTGCAAAAACTATTTATGTCTCTTTTGCTCTGACACAGTATACAAACCAGATCACAACCTGTTTATAACCCGGTGTTATTATTTATATGTTATCTATGATTGACCTACAAAGGGTGAGTGGGTGAAAACTCTGAGTCAGAAGCGCCATGAGTGACGCAAGGTGGGATTTACCCAATAAAATTTCCAACATCAACAGCTCTACGAATCTTTTTTTTAAATACAGATAAAAGAATTGTTTGCTAGTTTCAACCCAGCGATGTTTGGCTTCCATGAGCGCGTCTCGCCTGACACCGGTGTTGCGCTTTATATATGAGTAATAAACCAAACTGATACCGGCTGTATTTATCATCCACATATATTTAATAAGTCTGAAAAGACACATCACAACAAAAATGTCAAGTCGGTATGAGTTCAACATATTTACACTCAAACATTTGTTTAACACGTGAAGCACAACTGCTTAACACTTGAAGTTACACGAGACGAAATGTGTACAAAAATAGAATGTCTTCCAACTTTACATATTAAAGGACAAATATACATTGCATTAGAAGCGTCCTTGAATCAGTCAGTGTACAAAAAGACACACAGCAAGGCACTAAAGGGGAAATATAGTCATCAACTAGCATGTTAGAATGAACACTTTGTTAATTCAATAACTTAAAACACTCTTCTTGCTCCAAAACGTTATTGCATTTATTTCACATTTTAACGCGCACACTGTTGCGCGCTTAATGTTTGTTGGCGTTATAACAAAAAATCCCCTTTATATTACAAGCGCCCTTGTGTATTCTTATGCATTAATGGCTATATTTACTTTTAATTTCAGTAGACTGTACAGGCAAAGTGCATTCGTGTCAGTCTGTCAGTTCTGGAACAGGAATGGGCGGATGTGCGTAATTGCGCACGACTGCACAGAAGTTCTTGTTTCCCATCCTGTTGTTTAGGCTGCTATCTTTAGTTCAAATCGGTTTCAGAATCATTATTTAAATAGTTCTTTTCTTTAAGAGGTTAGTGTGCGTCACGCTGCCATGGTGACAACAACGTTTTCCCGGGAAAACTATGAACAAATCCCGCTAGTTGCGCTGATGGCGCCTGACGGCCGCTCCACCCCGGAGCTGCTGGATGAGGAGGAGGACGATGAGGAGACAGTGGAGGACTTCCTCTCCTTCTGCCGCAGATGGATTTTAGTGTGTCTCTTCCTCTCGTCGCTCCGGGCGAATTTGCGGCCACAGAAGTCGCACGCAAATGGTTTTTCTCCCGTGTGCGTGCGGATGTGCGTGGTGAGGTGGTCGCTGCGGCTGAAGTTGCGCATGCAGATGCGGCACTGGAATGGCTTGTGTCCGGTGTGGATGCGGATGTGTCTGGTCAGTTCGTCAGAGCGGGAGAACCGCCGGTCGCAGCCATCAGCCGGACAGGGGTATGGCCGCTCATGGATGGGCGTCTTGCTGGGTCTGTTCGGGTACTTTCTGGGCCGCAGGATCGGTCTCAGGGGCAGGTTCTGAGGGCTGTAGGCAGAGGGGAGCCTCGGCCCTCCCTCGGAGCCACCGCCACCCGGACCCCCCAGCGTAAAGTTCCTGATAGTGTTCAGCGGGGTCAGGGGTGGAGGGACACGGAATGTATCGAGCGGACATGGACCAAACGGTTTCCGATCTTGGATACCTCCCGTGTGCATGTCCCGCTGGCAAGCAGGCTGGAAGAAGCCCGAGTAGTCGGGGATGATGGGGAAGAGCCCCGGCGCGTCTGCGCTGCCTGGCTGCTTGGGTGAGGAGTAAGAGGGCGGAGGGTAGGAGGCGATGGGGCAGGTAGAGGTGGACAAAAACGCAGAGGGGTCCTGGTACACCTCCCCGCAGCCAGAAGAGGAGTAGGGAGGTGGTGGGGAGTACAGGTGATGGTGGTGGTCTATCTCTGGCTGGTTCTGAGCCGCCATGGTGCAGCTCAAATTTCCGGCAGAGAAGTGATTGGGAGAACCTGAGGAAGCCGGGGAGGAGGACGCTGAAGAGGAAGGAGGAGGAGGAGGCGGTTGGGCGACGTTGAAGATGCCCGAGACGATGTTGATGACTCCCTCGGGGTTCCAGTTACTTGGATACTGGGAGTCGATGGAGAACTTTCCCATGTAGGTGAAGGTCTGGTTGCGGTGGGATGCGGACTGAGAGAAGCCGCCGGAGTAAGGGGAGAGGTCCAGGGTGCGCTTCTCCACACTCATGTCTGCACTCATCAAACCATCTGCGGATCAAAAACAAAACAGGACGTTAGTGAGGAAACAAAACTGATTAATTAAGCTGTTCACACCAGACAGGAAAGTGGGCTTTAAGTGAGAGAAGCTGGTGCGCTCTTGTTCCATTACGCATGGACTCCCATGTTCTTACATCAATATACGAAACTTTTTAGCGAACTTTTTTTTTTTATCATGACAGGTAAAACATTAATGATGCTTTTCTGGAGCAGAGTTGAAATGACTGCACACTCAGCATATAACATTTCACAGATGAAAAAGCAATATGTCTTGTCACTCCAAAAGTGTCAAACATGCGTGCCATCTTACCTGCTACATTAATCTGGTCGTAATGAGTTCCCACATCGGTGTTGGGGAAGATAGCCACGGAGGTCGGCAAGCTGGAGCCGATGTCATCCACCGAGTACACGCTCTCTGGATGCACGAATCCCCCGAGATTTACCGGCACTTTCTCCAAAGTTTTAGCCGTCATTGTTAAAGAGAAACTACCGCGTCTTGTTTGTCTGTTGTTTTCCTTCAAGCTTTGAACAAGTAACAGTGTGTAACACCAGCCGAGCGCGGGTCACCACTGCATGTCTTTGTCTGTCACCGGGTGTGAGAGGATGCGCTCCGTGCGTCTGGTGAGCTTCATGCGCTCTGGTGATAAAGTCAACACCGCGTAAAGTAACTCTTTTAGGGAAGGGGGCCCTGGCACTAGTATGTATATATGGGGAACCTTTTGAATGCGGCTGCGACGTCATTGCCCAAACATGGAGTGGGAGGGGTGATGAGAGCGGAGAGCGAGAGGCGCTGCCGGCGCTGATTGGCTGGGCGGGCTCCGTGACGATTTCAAAGGGAATCACTTGTCAATGGAGAACCCGCTGCTCCAGGAGAGATAAAACGGACGTTTTTCCACTCGGTGCCAAACACAAAGAAAGTGCAATAAAACAATAAAGCGACAAAATATTCCACTGTGAGCAAACATAGCTCTTATTTCTGTAAGTTTCTTTCGGATATCATTCATTTTTTAAAATGTATTCAGGTATATATTTTATCGAAACGCGCTTTGATATCAAAAGAGGAATTCCGGTTGAGCTTCTTAACCCATAAAAGGTTGAATCCGGTAAGCAGGGGAACAGCCCCTATACTCCATATTTGGTTTCGATTCCGGAGAGTGATCATCGGAAAGTGACGAGTTTTACCGAGCTGAGAGAGAGAGAGAAAGCCGCCCTGGCATAACCACAATCAAATGAGACGGACAGAGGAGCGGAATTTACTCCTTTGGGTGCGACAGGCTGCATGAACTCGGAAACTTCTGTCAGTCTTATTTGACTATGCTCTAGGAAAGAATAGATCTGGTTCACTGACGAGTTAAATATAGTCACTTGGAGCTATTTACAGTCAGAGAAAGGAAAGCAATATTTATAGAGGCGATGGTGGTGGGCCATGAGAAATAAACCCACAGGTGAAAATGGAAAGGTGGCAGTGGTCCACATTACGAGGACAGGCTTGATTTATTTCTGATTTTGAAAATTAAAAAAAAAAACCCAACTTAAATTCATAATCCATCAGTATGGTGCTGTTTTATAATAACATGTCATGATATAAAATTGTGATTTAATCGAAAATAATAATCAAGAACAGGAATACAATGTGGAGTTTGTGTCTTTTCACATGCTGCTGTTGCTTATAATGCTTTCCCTCATGAATAGTGTAATACTACACAGTTTGTTAAGATGTGTTTATTAGTCCCGGAAGACTTGTGTGCCCTCCTGTGGCCTCACTGGGAACTGTGCCTCTCCTGCTGTCTCTCTCTCTGAGCTGGTGAAAGTCCCGCCGTGGGTGGAGAAAGTTGACAGACAGAAAACAGATAATATTGGGCACTTTGAATGGAATATAGTTTCCATTTTGTGTCTATGTGTGTTTGTGTGTGTTGCACAGCCGCATCACACTGTCACCCTGTCATCTAAATATAGGTTTAAGTCTGAGGTTAGGGTGTCAGACTTTTGAAAAGTCAAACGTTGACTGATAATGTCAGAAGAACCTTTCACTGACCCTGCTGCTACTGACACTGGATATCATGAGGACAATGGAACTGTTTAACTGGAAGCTGTTCTTCAAGACATCACAACCAGCTTTAATGACAAAGCGTGTGCACATACAAGGAATTTGATTCCAGTTTTGCATTGCTGTCCATGTACACATCACACATAACTAGACATAACAGCTAAGACCAAGAGCAACACAGCTGAACAAATAAAGGTAAACCATAGACAGGACTATTGTATACACAAGTATTGAAAAAACAAATTTATATATTTACGTAAATATATATAAAAAGCACCAGTGACCCACAATATAAAATAAGAGTCTCTAAAAGTCCAGTGTCCAGTTGTTAAGAGTGTAAACAGTGCAAAGAAATGAATATTAAATAAGAGTTTATGGACAGTATATGACATATACTGCAGTGTATTTAGTATAGATATGTATGCACTTTGTTTATACATAGGCTATCTTTATAAAGTACACTGCAAATTATTTACAGAAAGTTGCAAGATGTAACTGTACTATTTCACAATGAATTACATTATTATCACCTCACAGGCTTAGATATTTTACTAAATTCAAAATTTTATTGTGAAATTCATGCAGGTAAATATAGTAATTTTACATAAGTACACTGCTAAATTACAGTAATATCTGGAGTTTAACTGTATGTATGTTTGACGGATATGGGGCAGCTGCTGTGGCTCAGTAGGTAGAGCAGGTTGTCCACTCCAGTATGCATGTCGAGGTATACTGAACACCAGATTGCTGTGTGTAAGTGTGTGTGAATGGTTAACTGAGTAGCATGTGGCATCTTTTATCGTAGCCTCGGCCTCCAGTGTATACGTGTGTGTGAATGGGTGAGTGTCACATTTAGTGTGAAAGAGCTTCGAGTGGCCAGAGGATAGAAAGGCACTATACAAGTGCAGGTCCCTTTACCATTTAAAGGAATACTTCACTCACTAAATGACCATTTGTAGATCAGTGAATCATTCCATGTTACTTTGAATTTATGAAGAAAACTTTGTTTTTCCCGCATGCTTTTACAGAAGATGGCAAACATATTGCCTTACTGATTGATATGGGATCATGCTTAACAACATCAAAACTTTATCAAAACATCCACTTACAAACTCTCACACATACATTGTATTCGCTAAACCTGGCAGGTGTCAGACACCAACGAAAAAAGCTGTGATACGCGGCCGAATGTCATGGCTGTTTAACAGCGCCGAAAGTCTGAGTAGGGTAGGTGGGAGTGGTGGTGGATGGGTCCAACAGCCACTGACTTTCACCCAGGTAGCCAGTGTTTGCTTCCTGTATGATTGTAAAGTTAACCCTGTTAAATTTTCTCAAACCCAACCATGTGTGTGTTGGAAAAACGAAACCACGTGCAGTTGTTGAAGGAAAAAATGTCAGTTCACAGTGTATGCTAAGGCTACATTTCCTGTGAAAACTTGTATTGCATGTATTTTCAAAGCAGACAATGCATATAACAGGCTGAAATTTACACAGTGTCCTAGAAAGTCAAAAAACAACACACCCAGGGTACCTCGGGTATATCATATCTGGATGTGGAAAGTCCATGACCAAATGTCTATATGTGACAAGGTTGGAGTGAGAATGTGCTGATCTGCTACCTAATAATGTATAAATGTAACATATCTATGGTTTGTATAAAACATAGAATGCTAACATTTATTTTGGTTATTGAATTGGAAAGGGAGACGCATTGATGAAAATCATCATCTTGGTATATTTTTCACATCTGATTTCCACTTAATTGTGGCCTTAATTATTTGAATGCCCCCTTTGTTTAAAATCTCAGTAAAAATGACTGTAACCTGCTTTGTTGTTTTGGTCTTATATTATATAGTTTTGATTTTATTCTCTCTTTACTCTCATTGTAGTTTTCAGAATTTTTCATTCTGTGTTTTACTGACATGATACAGCCCTTTTCTGTTTTAGATTTCTGCCTTCTGTGCATGACTTACTACACGCACTAATTCTGTCTGACTGTCTGGAACTACTGCTTAACCATCAGCTTCACCGTCACTGCTACTACTGCCTGTGTTTCATACTTTTCTACTGCTAACAGTACAAATAATAATATAAAATGATGAGCGTGAAAGAAAGGTCACTGATATATCATCAGTTCTGCTTTTCAAGCCTGTAGTTACGTGTCTTTACATCTAACATAAGGTGTAGCTAATGAGACAACTGTTTAAATAGCTTCACAATGTCACATTCACACACACATCTTTCACATTAATCAGCGCACTAGTCAATAAACCCTGTCAATAACAGCTCTATTCATTTAACACATGCCCTGATGCTGTCTGTTTGTGTGTGCCTGAGTGTGTGCATGTGTCTGTGTGTGTGAGTGTTAGTGGCTATGTTATCAGCAGGTGGAAGAGGAAGTGGAAAAGAAAAAAAAAGACAGAGAGAGAGAGAGAGAGAGAGAGAGAGAGAAAGAAATATTCTCACAGGCATTGTCCTTTTAACTATTTCAGAAAGTGCAGTGGAGATTGTGTGAAATAGTTGGGGACATATTATATAAACAGTCATACCAGAGAACTTTAAAACCTGTCAAGAAGGATATGGTGAGTAGGTGTTTCCAATGATTGTCCCCTACATAAAAAAACAACTAAAAGCTGGTGTCTATTAAATGAAGCAAAAAGTAAGGGATGTCACATTACAAGATTTTTCAAAGCCCAATGCTACAGGGGTTTACTGAATAAGGTTATGTAGAGTGAGATTTTGTTTTAATCATATGGCACTTTCACTTTCAGTTTCAGGAAGTTACAAAAAGTTGTTGGACAGCCCCCAGTTTGAAAGTTGGAAGGGTGGGAGGAGAAGTTTCAAATGCTATTAAACATAGTTTGAAGCATAATCCTACCCCAGGCTTTAGGTTAGCCAACTGAAACACTTGGTTAAGATTAGATAAGGAATTTTTTTTTACAGCTAAAAACCTCCTCATAGTTACATGCCTCTGCAAACCACTCACGTTGCAACACTTAACACCCATGTCTTATGTGCAGACTCATACGTATGTAGCCATGACAGCAGACAATGCTTCAAATATGGATGTTGCTGCAAAGAAGCTACGAGTCTAAAACATGAATGATTCACACACATATCCCCCCATCAGCACAGAAGATCTATACAATCAGCACAGTTTCAAGGTGGACACCCAAGATGAGTGTCCTCAATTCAGTATCTGATCGAATGTTTCCCCTTCTGTTCCTGAGATATTAAGTTAAGTAATGGCCAGAAGAGTGTTTTTGCAGAACATCATGTAACAATGAAGTTGACCTTTGACCTTTTGGATGTAAAATCTTATCATCATTTTATCCTATTAGATATATGTGTGAAGTTTTGTCTTAACATAGCATATAAATTCTTGAGTTATGGCCGAAAACATGTTTTGCTGTTGAGGTTACTGCGACCCTTGACCACCAAAATTCTAATAAGGTCATTACTGAGTCCTTTGCACAAAATTTGGGGAAATTTTCCTTTGATGCCTTTCGCAATATATAGCAGTTGAGAGAATAAGATAAATACAAGGTCACAGTGACCTTGACCTTTGATTATCAGATTCTGATCAGTTTATCCTTGAGTCCATCCACAGCCTTGACCACTGCTACCTTCAGTATTTTCTAACCTGGAACCTATTTTCCCACATTTTTGTGTCTAAGCAACTAATGGAGACAACAATTTTTTAAACTGGTCCAGTATTGAGAGAGCTCTGCAGTCAGCAGCGGCAAAACAGGGTGCAATATAATCACTCAGGGCATGTTCACACCATTAATGTACAGCCACTAAAAAATCTTGGTTTTGCCACTGACAAGCTCAGATTATTATTCTAAGTGTCTGACAACATTATGGAAAGGATCCCTACAGAGCCCTGAAACAGCCATTAGACATTTTTTTCAGGGGACTTTTATGTCTTGATGCCACTTTTCATACCCAGCTCTATATTTCCATCTTTTTAAATAACTCTGAAGTTCTTGGTAGGGTATCAGTGGAAACAAAGTCAAAACTCCATGACACCTGGCTGATTCATACAGTATTTATCTTAAACAAATGTGTATGAACTGAAACACAAGGTGTTTTCGTATCGCTGCTCCACCACATGAAGCATACTCATCCTGCTGTGCTCTCAGTCTACTGTGCGCTGACTTGGTAAAAAACTAGTTAGTTAATTCAAAGTTCTATATTGCAAACAAAATGGGCATTTTTTTTCTCATGCCCATTCATGACATAAATATGTTTCCATCACATCATTTGTGCTTTCCTGAATATAATATGTGGATTCAGGTGCATCCCTAGTCTGTGCAGTCATATTGGAATTCATGCGACTTTTACGTTACTCTAGATTGACATTTGCTTGAACTGAATGTCTCCAGATGTCAGTCTTGTTCGGAGGTACTGACAGATGTAGTTAAAAGTAGCCCTAGACATCCTAAAATCTTGGATGAAATATGCTTCAGTGAAGCCATTCATGTCATGATCCTACCACTGCTGGCTCTGACTCTGCATCGGCACACACCTCTGTACAGATGTAGCAGCCAATTTATAAAAAAAAAAAAAAGCCATACATAAAAATTTGGCTCTACTTCTTATCATGCTAATAAACAGTTCACAAACTCGCTGGCTTCCACTACACATCAACCTAAAAATGAAAACGTACATGCTGACTTCAATGGCCTCCATGCTTACTTCCGTAAAAATAGCGTGCTGCGTGATGTCTTTGGTATTGTTCTGTTGAGCATGCAGGACGGAGACCAGTTCACACTGGAATCTGATTTTAAAAAAGTAATGTGAACAGTAAAACAAAATTGAGCAATAAATCTACGACATCTATTGCACGTCTGTCCGTCCTGGAAGAGGGATCCCTCCTCGGTTCCTCTTCCTTCCACCATTTTCTTTTCCCCATTAAAGTTTTTTTTGGGGGGAGTTTTTCCTTGTGAAGGTCCAAAGGACAGAGGGATGTTGTATGCTGTGAAGCCCTCTGAGGCAAATTATTATTTGTGATATTGGGCTTTAATCAATAAAATTGATTGACTGATTGATCTAAATTGAGCATAAATGCTTGCAGTGTGAACGCAACCTGAACTCTGTGTTCTCAAGATAAACTAAAAGTTTGCAGTCATGCAGGCACTACATAGTCCTTTGACATAAATGCTAATGTCGGTATGCTAACAATAATAGAACATTTTGTATGACATCCTACAAAATATGCATGCACAAGAGTTTTAATGATATCCTACAAATTTGCACCCCACAATTGACGTTATGTCCTTAACATACAGTACATAATTAATGTTAAGTCATGGATGTTAGGTTTAGGTAATAAAAGTTACTGTGGTTAGGTTTAGGAAAAGAAGCATGGTGAGAACGTACCCTAAAATGACTCAAAGGTCACTCAAATTTCACACGGATGCGAACATGTGACACCAGGGGAAAGTCCCAGGGAAAGTCAGGTTTTCTGTTACCCATCAACCAGCCCGACCTGCCACCTTAGAAGCATTTGGGACTGCTTCCTTGTTTACCGCCATCAGCACAGTGGTCACATGATTGCAGCTTTTCAAAATACGTGGAATATGTACGAATTTGGGTGCATCGCTTTTCATAGGAAATCGAAATATTTGTGAGAACAGCCTGACAAGGTAGCCTACAATGTTAATCACCTTACTTTTGCGTGTTAACATGCTAACATTTGCTAATTAGTACTATGTACAAACTACAGCTGAGGCTGACGGGGATGTCATTAGTTTTGCAGGTATTTAGTTAAAGGAACATGGAATGGAGAGGACCATGAGTGTGTGTACCAAATGTTTTGTGGTATTGTACTGGACAGTCAATGAGATAGTTCACTGAAAACCAAAAATGGCAACCTCATTGTGGCACTAGACGAAAAGTCAGACAATCACTAAAATCAGTAGGGTTGATCCTCAGCAGATCGTAAATGTCTATATTTCATGGCAATCTTGATATATTTCAATCTGGACCAGAGTGGTGGACTGACGAACCAACATTGACATTCATCAAGCCACACTGCTAGCATGGCAAAAGATAACTATTTTTGGATCTTCGCCTGATCAGGCTACTTCTAAAAAAAGCATATGGGTGTGATGTGATAGTCATCCATAATTATCAGGCATGAGAGAGTTATGACATCACTCACATTTGACATCAACCCATAACAGTTATTGTAACCTACTGCAGCAGCAACCCAGGGGAAATCCCTGTACTGTCCCTAAAGTATACCGACTGTATTGTGACTGATAGTGTGCCTGTGGTTATCAGTTGTTGATCAAAATAGACAATCACAGCATAAATATTTCATTATCAGGTCATAATTACATTATGACCTTCAGTACAAACAGAAACTATGCTGCATATTTTAGAAAGCTGATTTAGAAAGTGATTTTTAGAAAGTTGGAAACAGCTCTTTGTACTTGACCTTTCAGTTGTGGATGCAGTGGTGATACAGTATTTTCTGACAATACAGCATTATGGTTATCTTCCTCAAAATACAATCTAGTTCACTTTCAAACATTCCCACTCAGGTTATATCACTGCCATGAGTTAAATATGAGCATATATACAATTATTTTCTTGACTGGTGACTTGTCACAGACATCAAGAAAAAACCCACACTGGATACAGTTTGCTTTTGTAGCCCACACACTTTCTCTGTGTAGGAGTTCAGCAACTGGAGTGTGTGCATGCAAAATAATGCATGTGTTAATGTGTGTTAGTGGGGTGGAGAGAGACGATGAGTGTGCAACTGTCAAAGTGAGAAAGCTAATTTGGTATAAATTTAAATCTGACCCATCTTCGAGTGACAGATCAACAAACAACAGTGGCTGCCCCCACAGATACACTGCTGACTTTCGGTGCCCATATATGGAGCACTGAAAGGCTTATTAAGGACTTTCAATGGCCTACATATGTCATATTAAATATCATCAGCCAGCCAGTATGATGGAGTATGTTCCTCCCAAACCACAGCTCCATAAAACAGCCCGAAAGCTTGACAAAATATTTTATTTGAAGTCTTCATCCATGACTTCTGTAAATTATTTTATCCTCAACATAAAGCATTACCATCTAGAAATACATTTATTCATGTAAGACAGAAATTAGTTTTTCAAATTTCATTCACTATTGAATAGGTCAGGCTGTTCTCATGAACTGTTCGTATGTATACCTACAAAAAAGTAATGCAACAGAATTGGTATATAACCCAAGTAATTGGAATAGCTATGATCATGTGACCTATGCGCTGAAGAAGCAGGTTGAGGTGTTGGATGGATCAAACAAATGCAGAACTTTGTCACAGTGTCATGTGAAAACCAAGGGTACAGCCTCACCATGTTTCTTTTCTTTAACCTAACCAACTTCACTTGCCTAAACCTAACCTATGTAACTTTACGTTAAGTACCTAACTTTATGTTAAGTATGTGACTTGACAACACCCAACCATGTTTGTTTTCCAAAACCTAACCCACGTAATTTTACATTAAGTACATATATTTATATTCAGTACATAACACAATGATGCCCAACCATGCTTCCTTTCCCAAACCTAACCTAATTTTGCGGATGTTCTCCTACGAAAAGCAATGGACCCAAATTCGCACATATCCCACGTATTTTGAAAGGCTGCATTCACACAACCAATGTGCTTTCAGCAGTAAACAAGGAAGGAGTCTCAAGTGCTTTTAAGCAGGCAGGTTGGGGGAGTGAATGAGTTACAAAAAAGTGGCCTTTCGATCAGGACTTTGCCCTGGAGTTGTGTGTTCAGATCGGTGATGACGATAACCTACGTAACTTTACGTTAAGTACCTAACTTTATGTTAAGTATGTAACATGGCGACAGCCAACCATGTTTGTTTTCCTAAACCTAACTTGTGCAATTTTAAGTTAAGTACACAACTTTACGTTCAGTACGTAACACTGTGAAACTCAACGATGTGTCTTCTCCTAAACCTGACCTATGAAAGTTAACTTGCCAAAACCTAACATTTGTAACTTTACATTAAGTACCCAACTTTATGTTAGTACATTCCGTGATGATGTCCAACCATGTATCTTTTCCTAAAACTATCCTGCATAACTTTACTTGCTTAAACCCAACCAACCTAATTTTACATTAAAGCCTCAGGCCTCTAGTTTCGCAGACCGGCGAGGCAGGGGCGCAGCGCACATGCTCTTCGCCAACTGGGTGTGGCCAGGCGGATTTTGCAAGTTTGGCACACCGTGAGTGCTGGCACAGCTACTCCTCTTTCACACCTCTGTCCCTCCTACCTGTGCAAGTCGAAAAGAGGGAGGAGAGAAGGCATGGAGTGGGTTTTACACACATCACACCAATCAAATGAGCCCCTCTCCTCGCCCTTAAATGCGCCACGCGAAGGCGTAATGAGAGTTTAATCAATTCGCCATGGCAGAGGAGAGCAGCAGCGTCAGACGGCCAAACTCCTCCCAGGAGGAAACTGATGTTTTGGTCCGGGAGGTCTGCTCGCAGTGTTCGAATATACAGAACTGCGAGCAGACCTCCACGGGCTGATGATGCAAAGGTAGCCTGGGAGGAGGTCACCACAACTGTAAATCAATGTTGCGTTTCTCTCATGCACGCGCACGCTCTCTCTTTCTCTCTTGCAGTCTCTCTGTTTCTTTTCTTTTGACTTTTCTAAGATGACAGATGCTGAATATATACTCCCTATCTGATGCTGTGGCTGCTTGTGGTTGGCTGAGAGGGATGTAAACTCATTAGTTTGCAACTGTGTTAATCAAATCAGGCTGGGTTTCCATTACGCGTGCCAAACGTGCCAAACGGTGCCAGTCCCCTTTGATCTGACATCAGATGTGACGGGACAGTCGATATAGAGACACATTTATGTGCTGATTGCAGATAGTTGCATTGAATAGTGGTTTTTGTGGGTATTTATGGCATTGTTAATGTGCCTGACAATCTGGAAACCTGCCTGTGAGGTTTTGGTGACGTGTGCGCACTGTCCGCCAGTCAGCCAAACTTCGGCTTACACTGGCTCCACCTGCGCTGACAGTAGACCTGGTTTCAGCTGGCGAGCTTTTAGTGCACCTTCGGCGAAGCCTTTTGGCACGTAACTGTCACTGTGCCAAGCTGGAACTGTCAACACCTCCCCCTGCTGCACCGCCACACCCATCTCAGCGCACCTCGGTCTTCCAAACTACCAAACTGAGCGCGCCTTGGGTTGCGCTGCTCGAAACTACCTCTGCGTGGGGTTTGCCACCCTATGCCACCCTGCACCGCGCCGGGAAACTAGAGCCCTAAGTGTGTAAAAATGGTGAGTAACAGTGACATCAGCGGTCAAATTCTAGATTGCAGGGCTCACTTGCGCTAACTCGCTCACCCCTCCCGTCGGGTAAGTGACGGTGGCCTCTTCGGACAAAAAGCCTTGCGCGGACAGAGATGGCATCATCCACGAGTTTTTCAAGTTTTTCAGGAGTACGCCTATCTAGCGATGAGGTGAATATTTATTTAGGAATCTAAACCACGTTACGATTTTGTAGCGACCCTGCAGTAAATGTTCTGTTATAATGTCAATGTTCTGTGAGTTAATGGCATGTTTGGGATTGAATGAGTATAGGTAGGAGAGTGCGGTGCAAGTGTGACGGGGATGAGAGCTGTGTGAATGATTATTGTTGTCACATGCATTCACTATCATAGCTTAATATATACATATAACATATGTACTACCAATGTATTGCATGCCTGTCCGTCCTGGAAGAGGGATCCCTCCTTAGTTGTTCTTCCTGAGGTTTTTACCATTTCTTTTCCCCCGTTAAAGGTTTTTGAGGGAGTTTTTCCTTATCTGCTGTGAAGGTCCAAGGACAGAGGGGTGTTGTGTGGTGTAAAGCCCTGTGAGGCAACTTGTGATTTGTGATAGTGGGCTTTATAAATAAAATTGAGTTGAATTGAAATCGAATTGAAATCTAACTTTATTTGGAGAGCTGTGGTGGGCTGCAAACTCTGGCATCCCTCACAAAAGTACACTATGCCCCCACCCATCACCCCAACCTCCATACCCTTACTTCCTGCTTTGTTGCATTAAGGCTACAATACCTCCTGCTCTCACCCTGATCATTGGTATTCCTTGGGATACTGTATTGACAGAACACACCACAAAAGCATCAGATACAAAAGGCTTTATCTTCTGAGGACCATGAACACAAGCAGCAAATGTCTTGGTAATGCAGCCAGTAGTTGACAAAATGTCTTGCTCTAGACCAAATGATTGACTTGTCATCCCCACAGCCTGCCAATAAGACCACAAATGTTGCGCTTTTAAAAGAAGCACATTAGTTGCAAATTGTTAAGATCATATGCACTTCCTGAAACAAATTTCTTAAATATTCTGGACTCTAATGTTTCGAATGTTGCCATTGCCTGTCCTCACCCTTGCACCATTGTGTGGGTCAACGCCTCAAACATTTTCTCTTAATGTTATGGGATAATACCTCACCCACATCACTCCCACCTAACTTCCACTCTTCCTGTCGTGTCAGTACATATTGTCTATTAAAGCAACAATAGAAAAAAATCCTTAACCAGAAAATAAATCCAACAATCAACCTATCATCCAGCAACATTAATCCTAAGTAAAACAATAAAATCTTCTCTTGCCATATATTAACAATAGCAAATCCATCCTTTCAGAGGAGATTTTTTAGTAAAAGCATGTATTTTTGGAGACTTTTTGTCTGTCAAGGTTTCACATGCTCATTTTGATTTAAACATTCCTCTGACTCCATGACTTACAGCCGTTGTAGGTTGGAAACTGTTGTATATGATGTTTGGATATCACATCCATGTAAAATGAATGTAGATAAAATCACCCCTATTCTATTTTTTTTCTATCCCTGTCATATCTGTCTAATCTCTTATGACGCTACCTTTGTTCAAACTAGTGTGGAAAGACCTGTGGTAACAAATTCAAAGCCACAGTACACACGGACCTTGATGCAGGAAGCTGACACTTTGATCCAGAGCTGCTTTTTCTGTGAGCAGCAGGTCCTTCAATGTCCTGCTCAAAGACACTTCAACAGGACAGTCTTTCTAACCGTCACACCAGTCATCACTGGAACACACACTCATGCCATTTTCCTTGAGGTGGAAGATCATTACCCCTAATTCTGAAAGTCACCACTCTTAAATCCATAATTCTTTCTTTAAAGCAGCGTTCCTGCCACCATGACTATTAGCTTTGTTGCATCACAGACTGACAGCTTTCATCCCTTGCTGTGTGAAACATGAAAGCAAGTGAAAATGCTCTGATATCAGTCCAAGATAGAGGAGAAGAAAAGAAAAGAGCGAAATGGATAAAAGAAGAGCTGCTGAGTGGGATAGCTCTGTGATACAGAGACATGCCTTGTCTCAGTCGGCCTGAACAGCAGCTTTGTGGGGGGTAAAACTGCTATAATTCCATACTGTAACTGTTATTGTTCTGCATAACAGGGCTGAATCCATAATGCTATTCACAAGATATAACATATAAACAAGAATCTGTGTAAGAACATTTTGCCATGTGACTACTTTAAGGGAAAAGCTCAACAATTGTGGGATCACTAACTGTGTTCACTTCCTCACTGACTGTGTGTTCAGACAGACTGTGAAACAAACCTTAGGATGGGTGCGATTTTATACAAAGTACACAGACAGACGTAACTACATGCATTTAAATTTGTACGTGTGGTGGCACAATTTGACGCAAAGAAGAGTCTGTGCATGTTGAAAATGTTTTAACTCTCAAGATGTTTTAGATGTGTTTGTTATTGGGGGTGGGAATCAGCAGAGGCTCCATGATATTATCATGATATTCAGGTCACAATACAATATTATTGCAATTTTAAACATTTTGCAATATGCTGAGTCTTAACAGTCTTTTCTCAATTGCAAATTATGTCCCCAAAAGAAAAATCTGTCAACATCTGTTTTATATAATAAAAACCTTTCTTTTTAACAGCAAAATGTATCTTGGACTGAAAAAACAATTCATTTTATTATTCTAGAAGGCTACCAAAAGTTTAAACTGTATTTGCAATATTGATAATTTAGGCTATAGAATAAAACATAAACTATACTTGGCATCTGTATATTGATACGATATTGCCACACGAAAATATTGCCAATATATTATAGGCCATTCCTTCACCATCCTAGGATTTGCTAATTCGCTTAAGGTACACTGGGCATGCTCATGCCAATTTAAACATGAAGCAGATTGTATACTCTGCAGTTGGTTGCTTAGTTACAGAAAATACTATGGACATGGTGAAAAGTAAGACCAGATATTTCTTTGTTTTGACAGACAATTAGATGGAATTGTTACTGAAAGAGTAACATATATGAGTATAAGGCAGTCAAGGTGACATAAAACGGATTAGGAGTCGTTACAAAGCAAATAAGCGGTACAAGGAGCGTTATCCATCGACCGTGGAAGCCATGGTGATGGAAGAAAACAGGATGACAACATCCTATAAATTAACTCAAAATTAACGTGGACTCAGACAGTCCTGAACACCATTCTCCTAGAGGAAAGTCCTGTTTTTTGTGACTCATCTGCCACCCCAAGCTGCCTCTATACACTGACATTCAGTCTTTGAGCTACTTCCGTTTACAACCTTTTACAACAACCAATAATTATCAGCACTGTTTCTGGATTTTTTCTACACAGTCATCTATATTGCCAACGTCAGGGTATATTTTAGCTGGTCTTTGTAA
This sequence comes from Epinephelus awoara, assembly GCA_035609425.1. Taxonomy (NCBI): domain Eukaryota; kingdom Metazoa; phylum Chordata; class Actinopteri; order Perciformes; family Serranidae; genus Epinephelus; species Epinephelus awoara. The sequence continues at coordinate 4,739,094 of CM069313.1, read as the reverse complement.
TCATGTAGTTGCTCTTTTTATGGCTTACTTACAGCATATAATAATATACTTTTTGGACTTTCTTTGTAGTAATCTCGTTTTGTGTTTTATATTGCTTGTTTAATAGCTGTACATTTTTAATATTGTTGTTCTATGTTGTAACTTATGTTGCTGCCTGTCTTGGCCAGGACACTCTTAAAAAAGGAGATTTTTTTCTGGTTTAATCAAGGTTGAATTAAAAAAAAAAGAAATAGAAAAGATCTTTTTAACTAACAGCATTTAAGTACTATATCAAGATAGACTTGGAAAAAATCTAAACCTAACCTTTAATATTATTTTTTTCTGGGCATTTTGCCTTTATTCAACACTTGATTGCAGACATAGGCAACATTGGGAGCAAGCAAGGAAGAATGATGTGCAAACCCCCAGAAAAACAAACTTTACTGATGGCTGTCCCTGAAGCTCAAGTTCCAATTCTGTGTTCATGCCAAACATTGATATTGCGATATTTTTCATATAAAAATTTTAAAGGGCCTAACGGTCATTTTAACAGGTGGCACTCTCCCTCTGCACACAGCCCTATGAGACAGTTCCTGTTGAAACAACCCTGTCACAGAGGTTCACCATAATGCATGACAAGCTACAACTAGAGGTTCACCACAAGAACACACACACATATACAGGCAAAACATGCAAGCATATACAGTCTATGGTTTCCTCTCTTTCTTTTTCTTTCCTTTTGTTTCTTTTACTTACGAGCCCTGTCTTTTTTCCATCTTAAATATATGTGATGAGTTCAGCAGGTGTTTTCGAACAGTTTTTATGTCCTCGTAGTCAATGTAAATGGTGTCAGTATACAGGCTGCATGTGTAGAGAGCCTCCCACCCTGCTAATACAAACATGTGGCCGCCCCTGTAAAGTTCCAGAGTAAAGTGTCATAGCTGTAAGTGTACAGTCATCGTCCCCGTCACCATCCACCTCTGCTCCACACTACACTGCAGTGCTGCTGTGGTCTGACTGATCTGACATCACACTGCATAGCACTGTTCCACTGTGGAAACACCGCTGTCTTCAGTGCACCGCTGTACTGATCCTGTCCTGTTCTGTCTCTCATGTCCTGGACTGTTAGAGCACTTAATACTGTTGGACTTAGCCATGGAACTGTGGTGTCGCTCTGGAGTTATGAGACAGTAGGAAAAATGTTCCAAATATGTCTCTTGAATTTAATGTGTTCACTTCATAACCAGTAAGAAACCTAAGTGACCAACCCTGTCAGCTAGAAATTTTGTTCATATACTAGTTTATATTTTTCCAATTAAATTTTGGGGAAATGTAAGTGCTGTTTGGGTTATGTTTACTGGCTGTCTTTTTTTTTTTCCAGTGAATAAAGTGGCCCCTTTTTTAACTGCAGACAAGTCAATGCAGGCCTGTCTGTAAAACCCCATCCATCCATGGCATAAAATTGTAATGTGAAGTCTACATGAATGTGCTGCATTTTCAAAATGACATAAAAACTTAATGTTCACCTGACACAAAAACTCATCCCTTGTGAGCTTGACATATTTTTTTTTAAGTTAAAGCCACAGTGTGTAGGAATTTCTCCCATCTAACATTCAAATCATATATTGCGTTCAAATGGATAGCACCTTACTGTTTCAAACACGTATTGCAACAACGGTAGCCGCTGTGTACCAAAAAGCTATGATAACATTGATGTAAGGATGTCATCCGATACTACATGGAGTATTCATTCAGGCTCCTACACAGACACACGCGACGCGAGTTGACAAACCCCCTCCTCACCATGCTGGCTGTGTTTACAACGTAGGACTGTTGGGGCGGTCCAAACCAATCCTGATCCTGCATTATGCTCAAAGAGTGGGACTTTGTTTTGCTGCAGTAGTGCCGGGTAGTAGCTAAGCGTCTCTTGCTCCTCTCCTTCGGCTTTTCAGTCATGCAGCGCTGGCCTGGCTCTCAACGAAAATGCCGAAGATGGGGCTGTATGTCCCTTGCTGGCGAATGTGTTCTCAAGATGGTGAAAAATTTTGAGTTTTGAGTTGATTTGACTAAAATTTATAAAGCCGATTTAGCCTAATTAGTTTAAGGCCAATAAACGACAATAATCATTGTGCACTTAACATATTGTAGTGTGATGGGGCTAAAAAGGTGGTTTCCCAGCATGCCATGGTACAATGTGTTTAAGGCCAGAGGCCAAAGAAAACTGTGTTTAAATGTGTTCTAAATCACTCATGTTACCCATTACGAAGTGATTAACGTTAATGTGTTTAAAAATGGTTCTAATGCATTACAATTTTGTTGTGGTAAAAGACAATTGGCACCATGGGTTAAGTCATACAGGAGAAACCTAAGTTCGCCACAATATATTTTTACAGTTCAATAAAAATGTAAAAATTTATTGTAAAATGTGTACTTGTTATGTTCATATGACAAGTCATGTTAAACTGACATAAAATTCCTGTCAGACAAAGGTCATGATACTGTACTGAACTAAAAGTTTTGGGTACAAGCTGTTTCCAAAACAAAATTAAGTTGAGTGTGTAAATTGGGGTTTACAGTGAGGGTGGATGAATACTGAACAAGTGTGGGTGAACAAGTGCAGGACTTGGACACAGGAGTTTGGGCTTCATGTTCTGAGTCCTGTGCAGTTAGGCATAAGCAACAAAAACATTATATTATATAATGGGACTTCTCCTTTAGCAAGACTTGGTTACAGTTAACTGACAGACCTGATCAGCGCAAGGTAATGAAAAACTGGAGAAAATTTTGGGGCCTTTCATCAGGTTCAGGTCAGTACATGGGTGATCAGTAACACAGACAAAAGTATCCAAATCGAGAAGCAGAAATCAATCAATCAATCAATCAATCAATCAATCAATCCATTTTATTTATAAAGCCCAATATCACAAATCAGAATTTGCCTCACAGGGCTTTACAGCATACGACATCCCTCTGTCCTTTGGACCCTCACAGCGGATAAGGAAAAACTCCCCAAAAAACCCTTGGGGAAAAAAATGGTAGAAACTTCAGGAAGAGCAACTGAGGAGGGATCCCTCTTCCAGGACGGACAGACGTGCAATAGATGTCATACAGAACAGATCAACATAATAAATCAACAGTAATCCGTATATAAAATGATACATGAAGAGAGGCAGAGAGAAATGCAGGACAGACAGTAATGACAGTAGCTTAAAACAACATTGATTTAAGTAATAATATTATAATAATAATATTTATGTCTACTGTGGTACAATATGTTGTTGGTATATATTAATATCTGATAGTATACATATGTGACAATAATCATATGTGTATAATAACAGTAGAAGTATGACTAATGATGCAGCAGCAGCAGCAGCAGGAGGCATCTGGCAGGACCACGGCAGCAGCACAACCACACACGTCACAAGATCCAGGCACCGCTGCAATACGAGTTAACCTGAGAGACAGTGGAGCAAAAAGGCTCTGGAGAAGAAGCCGAGTTAGTGACATCCAGAATGGCCGAGTTAGCAAGATGCACTAACAGTACATGAGTGTTAGCAAAGGAGAGGGGGCGTTCAAAATGCAAAAATGGTCGAAAACACATTGACAAGAAACACTGGGAAAAATGCTGGACAAGACAAGGGAGACAATGAGACACAGGTGAAACACATTAGGGTAGGGCAAGTAGTCACAAAGGAGGGAAACTTGACAGGGCATGGGATCTGAAACAAGACGAGACAGTGGTTAGCAAAATATAACAGGAAATGCAGGGATGACAAATAAACATGAACTCGGGAAGCTTGACGGATCATGACAAACATTTCATTTTTTGTGTGAGGTCCTTTTTGTAATGTTGTCAGACTCGCAAAATAACAATCTGAGCATGCTGATGGCAAAAACATGCACTTTTAATGGACGTAAATTGATGGTGCAAACATGCAATGCGTGGTTAAAAGTTTCTCGCCTGTCAGCTGCAGCGCTGTTGCTTAATACTGGACCAGTTACAATAATTGTTGTCTCTATTAGTCACTGAGGCCAAAAAAAGGAAAAATAACAAATTTTTCATCTTGTGCTGCATGTCTTTTTTCTAATATTAAACCAAGACCAGTCTTGTTGTGTTTGCTCACACCGGGTACTAATTTGCATGAGGAAATTACACGTAGAGTCAATATGAGGATGTGATTAAATGTGAAGTCCTGCTGAGACGACATAAGCAGTACAAATGAAGCGAATAGCGTGATTTTGGGTCATATGCTTCTTCGCAGGAGTTGAAAAATCTGAACTTCAGCAAACAATTTGTAGTGCAATAGCCAACCAGCATTGAGATCCTCCAGGGGCGTATGACACACATATGAAGTGAGTCCACATAAAATATTCTAGCAAAAATTTGCGTCGCATTTGGTGTGAAGACAACATAATGATGCTTTAGTGGTAGGACTGCATTTAGGAAAACAAATGAAAATACATCAGTATGAATATTTTGCAACATAAATGCATGCATTGACAATGTTTACCATTATGCTGATAAAAAATATCTGGACTGCATTACCTTTCTGTTAAAGCATATTTGCTGTTACAAATTAACAACATAAACATTATTTTGTACTGAAAGTTAGCAAACCAGCTAGCTCATTGGGTTATTAGCTGGCTAGTGCTAGCATGGCTCTGGGCAGCTTTCATGTGCATGTGCAGCCTGTCAACTGCGGCATCTCTACAACTAGTACCACAAGTAGTCAGTGTGCTACTAAGCCTCCAGCTGGATGCGCTAATGAATATCGCTGCTCCACTTACTTGTCTGACCTGACAATGACATTTAAATTCAAATGTTAACCATAAAATAGACACTTCAAGTAGTGTGGCCTGGCCAGCATGACACACACATACACACACAGAGGCTGTCAGAGGGGAAATGTTCCTCCCTGCTAATGTATAATCACTGGGTGAGTAAATGGCAGGAGTGTTTGACAGAGACATTAAACACACACACACATTAATGTGACAGATTGGTTGACAGAGCAGCTAAGGCCACACTGATAGCCCAGTGTCAATGGGAAACCCTTTATACATTCTCCCAGTGCCTGAATGCAAATAATAATGAGACACACATGCACTTTAAATATGCATGTACATAGGTACAGCCATAGTAGTGGTGCATTAGAAGCAATGAAAGGATGGCACATTAGCACATCGACATACACACACGCTGTCATGCAATAATGAACGCTGTGACTAATGAGGCTGTCCCCCATTTTACAGGCCATATTTATTGTGTCCCTTGTCACTAGCTGTAGATCATCTGCTGCCAGATCCTGCAGATGAGCGCTGCCAGCAGATTAACTGTGTGCTGTCAGGCTAATTCACACACACTTTAAGGTTTATCGCAGGCAGATTTACCAGAGTTACCTAACCTGGACATCATGACCTGTGTGCATGTGTCCGCAAGCCTTGACTGCCATTAGGTAATCGTATCAAACATACCGTGTCATGTGGGTTTAAGTCATTTTGTTTTAGAATATGAATCATTAAAATTTGGTCTACAAGACTTTTAAGATGAGTTCAGGTGCTTCAACACCTTTTTTTTTTGTCCTTTGCCTGTGTTAAATATGCCCATGTTGAGCCCATATTCCCCTCTGCCTGATGCTGGCAATAGCTACATTTCAAAAGTTTTATTAGCTCTTCCCTCTCTGTCCCAAGCCCCTTCCACCAGATGACCACAGGCATATGTACACACTTAATGCAGTAACCCAAAATTTTCACACATTGATTTATTTAATCGTATTTCACTTTAGAGTTGCCCACAGCTCATTCACTCAGCCCCTTCTTGCCTTGCTTTCTCTCTCTGTTAATCAGACCATAAATGAGACAAGAATTTGCTGCTGGCCACTGTGGACTGCATCGCCAGGAGGAAAACAGACAGTAGCTCTGAAAAGTGTTCAGTCAGTGGCTGTAAATGCAAAAATTCAGCCAGTGCACCCTCGCCAGCACTGGGTGTCACAGCAGGCTGGTGGTCAGGGGCTGTAATGGGTCTGACCTGTGTATCAGCAGCAACAGAGGGTTTGCTGATCCTGTGGGGAGTTAGGGCTGTCTGCTCCCCCACAGCTAGGGGTTGCACTGTATGGATACGGGTTAAGTATTTGTGGTAGAGTTTCTCGAGACAGTTCTGTAGCCTGTAGCGGCAGAGAGAGAGACGGGAGACAGTGATTCAAGGCTCTTGGTAACGTTAGCTACATAAACATGAACCTGTATTAACTGCAGCTGTTAGCCTTTGGCTATGGTTAGTAAAAGGCTGAAATATTTGTAGAATTTTCTCTTTTCTCTGAAACACTTTGCCAGTATTGACCTGTGTTTTCTTGTGTTTGTCGGACTCTCTTTTAGACTCTTTTTGATAAGATTTCTTTGCAGTATGCTGGAGTAGCAACAATCTCTGGAGAATTCTGCGCCATTGAACCCCCACCCCTCCCCTGAAATAATGTGTTATTGACCAAATCTCTTACAAGAGCTAGATTTTTTAAAGCCTGAAAAGAGAGTCAAGAGGAGGTGCAGAAGTCTAGTTTTCTCTTAGCCCACTTGAATTACAATATGTTTATATGGGATTTTTGCCACTGACACCATGATGAAACTGCCTACCCCAGCTTTAATGCCAGTATTCTGCATAGAAAACCCACAAACAGTGCACAGAGGGTGGGAGAAACAGTTAGGTAATGAGGGCCAAGTGGCTCATCTTTGCCCCAGGGCCTCCTCTCAGGTTAATCTGGCTATGATCCCAGTAATTACTTTGATTACTCCATTATTGTCATAACCATAACCAATGGCCAAAAACAAAACCTGACTCCATTAAAGTTTCCTCAGATGGAATATGAAGCTAATTTTAATCTCTCTGTATTTGCATTAATTTTTTTCCATCTGTGATTTTTGGGCACATTCAGCTGATAGACGTGTGTCGTGCCTGACAGCACAGATGTTTTCTGTAACAGCACACCAACTGTGTGGAGTCTGACTGTGACAGCTCAGACAGACTGATTTCAAAACTCACCAGGAACTCCAGTTGTTTCCTTTATGATCCTGCAGACCCTCTCCCTTCTGATATCATCTCTGCTCACTCAGTGAGTGGAGCCAAACAACCAGCACATGACCACTAGGTTTTTGCTCAAGCTGATTTTCACTAGAATTGAAAATGTGTGCTTGTGAGTGTAAATAAACATGTCTCTGCCTGTTTGCGTCTTTCCACTGACTTTGCATGGCACACTGAGCCCATGGATGCATGATACTGGAATTTCCAACTTTGACTGAATAATCAAAAATATTACAAAAACATTTATATTCACTATTATTCAAACCAATACAATTGACATTAAGGGCATACAAGTTACATTTTTTCTAAATATAACTTGGTTAGTGGCAGAGAACAGAATGACTGTAGTAAACATTAACAATAAGAGACAGCGAGAAATAGCAGCTTGACACTGCAGAAAATGAGTACAGCTGAAAATATTCAGAATTGATATGTATCCCAAAAATCGATATTTTTGACAACAGACAGGTAAACACAGGATTGTAGACCAACCATGTGTGTTGTACTTTAACAGACCTTTAGGCTTTCATTTTTATGTATAAGGGCTCTCAAAATAAATAATTTGATAAATTAATTAATGTGATTCTGTGATTTATTGATTTTGATTAATTAAGAAATATTAGTTTTGGTTCCATTAGAACGTAACATTTCAATAACACTTTTTCTTTATGAAGTGCTCTGTGGTGTTTTAGTAATTTATTTAAAGTGACCTACTGTAAGCTGCTGCCTAACTTCCCATCAGGCCGTAAATGCTCTTCATCATCAGCTATTCTTGAACAATGCCGTAAGAAACTGTGACCTGTCAACAATGCCCATCATATGATGCTCCTTGTATACAGTAGGTCATTGACAGCGGCGTGTTGAGGCCACAGTGAGGCTGCTCAATCTAAACACAGAAGATGCTGATTGTGTGAGCAGTCCATTGACAATAGCTGAGCCACCACAAAAGCTTCTAAGTTTCTGCAGAACACTGAAAGTGTTTGAAAAGCCCCAGCATTAATAAGCCTCATCTGAATGTTTCGCATTTTCAGGAATGTTTCTCGTCCGCCTCCACAAACTCAGATGAGGAAACGGTTTGGCTGCGGGGACGTCCTCAGATAATGCAGCCTGTATTTCTCTTGTCTCGCCCACGGGCGCAAAAATGTTTGCACACTGTGGCAGAGAAGTGAGAGACGAGTGAAAGCCCTGCCAGATAAGAGAGGGGGAGAGGAGAAGGAAAAGGTGGGGTAGAGGGTGGATGGAGGAAAATACTAGAAAAAAGGAAAGGAGTGAAATAAATAGAAGGGGAGAGAGAGGGAGTGAAGAAGGCAGGGGAAAGGGAGGGAAGGAGGAAGAGGAAATAATGGAAAAGAAAGAAAGAGAGGCAGGGAGAAAGGAAGGAAAGAATGAAGGGAGCAAGACAGAGGAAAGGAGGGAAAGGGAAGGAGAGTAGAGGGAGAGTAAGCAGAGCAGGGAAGGAGAGAAGGGTAAAAAATGTAGTAAAGGGAAACAAAGAGGAGGAAAGAAAAGAGCAAGGGGGAGAAATGGGGAGAATAAAAATTAAAGTAGTAAATGCAGGACTTAAAATGGCCAAAAACAAAACCCACAATAAACCTAATAAACCTTAAAAATGTTGAGAAGAAGAAACCCAAGGGGAGAAAAGAAAACATTAAAGGAAGCATAGACAAGAAAGCCGGGAAAGGAAGGACGGAAAGAAGAGGAAAGAAATTGGATGGAGGAAAGAAAACAATCCGATATGAGGGGAAATGAAGGGCTAGAGGTGGAAGAAGGAATGGTGGGAGAGAAGAGGAAGGGAAGGAAGTAAAGGCCAGAGTAGAGGAGGTAAAGACAGGAGAGAAAGGAAGTGAAGAAGGAAAGGAGAGGAGCAAGTACAGACAAACAAAAGAAAGAAGAGAGAAACAATGAAGAGACTACCAGAGGGAAGGGGGAGGGAAAGAGAAAGAGAAGGAGGGGTTCGCTGACGAGGCCTTTGGGGTTTGATGGCCGAACGCTTGGCGCGCCCACGCCACGCCGGCCGCTCGATTACCAGTCTTTTATTTCAGCATTGGCTCCAGAGTGAGCCGGGCCGAAAGCAGCGGGGGCCCGGTCCCCTCCAGCTCCCTCATCACAAGATCAATCAACATTTATCTGCTGCACTGACTTACATAATCCCTCTGTGTTCCAGTGTTTCTCTGCTAAACAGCAAATAAAGCTCCAAACCCCATTTGGAGATCTGGCCCCAAATCTGCCTGATGTTTCATGATTTGAATTTATTTAATGTTTTTGCTGTTTCATGTGTCGCTTTGGGTGGTAAAGTTACAGGACTGAAGAAAACTGAAAATAATTCTGCTTTCTGCTTAATGGGGAACTCGGGGAGATGAATTCCACCAAAAAAAGGAACTGAAGTCAAATCCAGCTTCTAATGAATTTATTGTTGTTCATCATATGCAACAACACAAATGTGCAAAGACATCTGCATTGTCCCTGTCATGTGCCTGCATAGATGGAGTCGAACTTTACATTTGAATGTAAGTATTTCTCCCATTATTACTTACAAACTGACTCTTTGCATGTACAGACTTTTTATCTGGCAAAAGCAACATATTCTGCCTGTATTTTAGTTTATCCGTTTCACACGCAGAAACACAAATAACATGACAAACATCGGATATATTGTGATATATTGCAATTTATTACCTTCTTTGAGCAGCAAATTTTGTCCCAATTGGAAAACTTTGTCAGGATCTGTTTTATCTATATAAGATAAAATTTTTAGTCTGTTCATCTCACTTCAGTGATTTTTATTGCAGCAAAATATAACTAGCAGCCTGAAAAGGCCACTGATTATATGTTATTATCATTATTCTAATAGGCTAACAAAAGTTTTATGTGTATTTGTAATATAAACGATTTATATGATAAAAGAAAATTAATACATTGGCCTGTGTGATGATACAATAGTGCCATACAAAAATATCCAAATACTATGCTATATCAATTTTTTCCCTACCCCATTAGTATCCCTGTGCAATTTCCTATGAAGTGTCCAAAAAAGAATTATGTGATTTCATACTAATTATAAGCACTGCTTTAACACAGTACAGTAAGTACCCGATCACAGAGGAACAAAAGAAAACCTAGAAAATAAGTAATTTAAAAAGCAGTTCTTCTTCAAGATTTTTGCAGCTATAACCTTAATGACCAGATATACTGGACAATTAATTTTAAACACAAGCTAATATTTATACATGTTGAGCTACTTGCATGTAGACAAATTGGAAAATCTTAAAGCATCAGCTGAGCTGTTCTACACAAGTTTACCCTTTGAGGTTATGCAGCAATTATTGAGAAAAAATTAATAGGAAATGTACTTCCTGAATACTGCCTACATTTTCTCTATAACTGACTCACATCGTCCTTTCTAGAAAACTTAAGAATTTACATTTCAGTTCCTGTCCTGGGCATTATTGAGAAGTGTGGCACCATTGTAAGAAAATGTAACCAAAATGACTCCCATACAAAGTGGTTATTAGTATTGTTCGCCAGTATTGTTACTGGTTTATAGGAAACTGTTGTAAGATAAAGGTGAGTGATGATTATTGGCTGCAGAAAAGGCAAAAGGAAGCAAAGTGCTGACATTACGGTGCAGCGTGAAAATGAAGCCAGCGTGTTAAAACTCTGCTCTGCTCTCTCTACACTTTTCATTCACTCTCATTGTCTCTCTACCTTCATGTGCTCTCAGGGCCTGTCAGTGTCCACCCACATCCTCAGATTCCCCATGTCACCCCGCACTGCCAGGACACCCCAAACACACACACACACACACACACACACACACACACACACACACACACACACACACACATACACACACACACACACACACACACACACACACACACACACACACACACACACACACACACACACACAAAGTGGTGAGGATGACCATGTGGGAGATGGCTGCCTGTTTGGCCGGCAGATTCTCTTTCTTCTACTCAGGCCGTGGGAGGTTTCTGTTTTTCTTGGTAATTTAGTGTAGGTGGCTCTTTCCTCTATTGAGGCTGACCATCAAAGGAATCTGAGAAAGAGGGCACTGAAATAGCATGTGACAGTGGAGAGAATTACCATAATCTGATTGTTGCTATTTTAGAATAGTGCTTTACTGGAATTATTCTGCTGCTGGAATTAATGGTGATGATAAAAATATTTTTGGGGAAGATGATGGATGGGAGGCTTTGCGTTTGGGGTTTTTTTTGGGGTTTTTTTTTTACAACAGTTTTTTTTCTTACTTCAATAACAACCTAATTGTTTTCCCCTTTCCTAATTATTCTTCCTCCCAACACTCAAAAATATACAGAAAAAGAAGGAACATCCTGAAAACAATTGTTTGGCAGCAGTGGGAGAAGCTATGGAATTAGTGACACTACACTTTGCCAGTGATGTCAAATTGTGTCAGTCTGATTACTCTGACTTTGAAAAATGTTCCCTAAAATAAAACATTCAAATGCAGCAAAACTTGAAACCCATACATGGAAATACATGTGAATATTATTTCGGAGTGTGTGAAAAATTCCCCCTTTTTGCTCCCTCTACAATCCACTCTGTGAAATGAGCCACTCACTGTTTGAAAAGAGAGCATTTCCATCTGTTCTGAATTCTGCTCACAGACAACATACAGTATGTTAATACCAAATAACAGCACGAACCCTGCAGCAGCAGAGGGAGAAGATTTGGTGAAAAATGGGCAGAAAGGCAAAAAGAAAACCCACATACAGATGCACAGATCTGTATATTAATAAGAGCCACATGTAGTTTGTGGTCACAATTCACAAGAAAATTCCAAGTTTTTCACAATTTAATTCAAGACAAAGTGGACAGTGTATTCAGAGCTGCCGTAGCTACTCACTCTGTGATGCTGGTTGGCTTCTGGAGGCATCTACGTCCCTGTTCTGGCTTATGGTGGACAAAACTCAGCTAAACACAGCCAGCCAGCTCTTCCACTGGCCTTGCTGCCTGGTTGTTGCCTCTGCTTGCCAGGCTTACTCACTTTAGGTCTGTCTTGGTCAGTTCCATGGTTGGTGTCATTTTTCATCCCCATCTAAACTCTGTGTGTGTGTGTGTGTGTGTGTGTGTGTGTGTGTGTGTGTGTGTGTGTGTGTGTGTGTGTGTGTGTGTGTGTGTTCAGGCAAGCATATGTGTGTTTTCTTCCAGAGGAGTTATGGGAGCTGCAAATATTGGCAAAGGAGGTCTGAAACAAAGTGTAATATCAAGTTTCAATAATGCATGTGTTACAATATGTGTACAGCAGCATGCTAAAGTTTGGTCAAATTTTATTTACTGTGACTATTTACGTGCTCCTCCGAGAACTGTCACCTTATCGTGGTGGAGGAGTTTGAGTGCCCTAATGACCCTAGGAGCTATGCAGTCGGGGGCATTTTGCCCCTGGTAGGGTTTCCCAATGCAGATTGGTTCTGGGCGAAGGGTCAGACAAAGAACGGTTCAAAACACCCTTCATGATGGACAACAGAAAGAACCTGTGTACCCGGCCCGGAGGGTTACCGGGGCCCCGCCCTGGAGCCAGGCCTGGGGTTGGGGCCCGTGGGCGAGTGCCTGGCGGCCGGGCTTTCACCCATGGGGCCCGGCCGGGCCCAGCCCGAACCGGCTACATGGGCTCGTCCCCCTGCAGGCCCACCACCCGCAGAGGGATCCAGAAGGGTTCGGTGCAATATGGATTGGGCAGCAGACCAAGGCGGGGGCCTTGGCGGTCCGATCCTCGGCTACAGAAGTTGACTCTTGGGACATGGAATGTCACCTCTCTGGCGGGGAAGGAGCTGGAGCTGGTGGAAGAGGTTGAACGCTACCGGCTAGATATAGTCGGCCTCACCTCGACACATAGTTCCGGCTCTGGAACCCAAGTCCTTGAGGGGGGGTGGAACTTCTCCTTTGCTGGAGTTGCTCCGGGTGAGAGGCGGAGGGCCGGGGTGGGCTTTCTGATAGCCCCCAGACTCTCTGTCTGTACGTTGGGGTTTACCCCAGTAGACAAAAGGGTTGCTTCCCTGCGCCTTCGGGTCGGGGAACGGGTCCTGACTGTTGTCTGCGCTTATGCGCCAAACAGCAGTTCAGAGTACCCGCCCTTTTTGGAGTCCCTGGGACGGGTGCTGGACAGTGCCCCAACCGGGGACTCCATTGTTCTGCTGGGGGACTTCAACGCTCACGTTAACATAAGGATGTCCATCGGTGCACGTGGCACCAGGACAGCCTAGGTCGCAGGTCAATGATTGACTTTGTAGTCGTATCATTTGACCTACGACCATATGTTCTGGACGCTCGGGTGAAGAGAGGAGCAGAGCTGTCAACTGATCACCACCTGGTGGTGAGTTGGATCAGATGGTGGGGGAAGACGCTGCGCAGACCTGGCAGGCCCAAGCAAACAGTGAGGGTCTGCTGGGAACGCCTGGAGGAAGAACCTGTCCAGATGATCTTCAATTCCCACCTCCGGGAGAGCTTCAACCGTGTCCCGAGGGCAGAGGGGGACATTGAGTCCGAATGGGCCTTGCTCCGCTCTGCCATTGTCGAGGTGGCGGCTGCAAGCTGTGGCCACAAGGCAGCTGGTGCCAGTCGTGGCGGTAATCGAACCGCCCGAACCCGTTGGTGGACACCAGAGGTGAGGGGAGCCGTCAGGCTGAAGAAGGAGGCCTACAGGGCATGGTTGGCCTGTGGGTCTCCGGAAGCAGCTGGCGGGTACCAGCGGGCCAAGCGGAGTGCAGCGGCGGCGGTCGCGGAGGCAAAAACTTGGGCGTGGGAGGAGTTCGGTGAGGCCATGGAGGAAGACTATCGATCGGCTCCAAAGAGGTTCTGGCAAACCATTCGGCGCCTCAGGGGGGGAAGGCGGCAACTAGCTCACACTGTTTACAGTGGGGGCGGGGAGCTGCTGACGTCAACTGGGGACATTGTCGGGCGGTGGAAGGAACACTTTGAGGAGCTCCTCAATCCCACCAGCACATATTCCAGTGAGGAAACAGAGACGGGGGTATCGGGGGCGGGTCGTCCAATTTCTGGGGCAGAAGTTGCCGAGATAGTGAAACAACTCCGAGGCAGCGGCACCCCGGGGGTGGATGAGATTCGTCCTGGATATCTCAAGGCTCTGGATGTTGTAGGGCTGTCTTGGTTGACACGCCTCTGCAACATTGCGTGGACATCGGGGGCAGTGCCTCCGGAGTGGCAGACCGGGATGGTGGTCCCCATTTTCAAGAAGGGGGACCAGAGGGTGTGTTCCAACTACAGGGGGATCATGCTCCTCAGCCTACCTGGTAAGGGCTACTCCAGGGTGCTGGAGAAGAGGGTCCGGTCGATAGTTGAACCTCAGATTGAGGAGGAGCAATGTGGTTTTCGTCCCGGACGCGGAACCGTGGACCAGCTCTTTACCCTCGCCAGGGTGCTGGAGGGGGCATGGGAGTTTGCCCAACCGGTCCACATGTGTTTTGTGGATTTGGAGAAGGCTTACGACCAGTCCCCTGTTCCCGGTGAGGGTTGGACTCCGCCAGGGCTGCCCTTTGTCACCGGTTCTGTTCATAACTTTTATGGACAGAATTTCTAGGCGCAGCCGAATCGTGGAGGGTGTCAGGTTCGGTGACAGGAAGGTCTCGTCCCTGCTTTTTGCGGATGACGTGGTCCTCCTAGCTCCATCGAACAGTGACCTCCAGCTCTTGCTGGGACGGTTTGCAGCCGAGTGTGAAGCGGCTCGGATGAGAATCAGCACCTCCAAGTCTGAGGCCATGGTCCTCAGCCGGAAAAGGGTGGATCGCCCTCTCCGGGTCGGGGCGGAGGTCCTTCCTCAGGTGGAGGAGTTTAAGTATCTCGGGGTCTTGTTCACAAGTGAGGGTAGGATGGAGCGAGAGATGGACAGGCGGATTGAGGCAGCGTCAGCAGTGATGCAGGCGCTGAACCGGTCCGTTGTGGTGAAGAGGGAGCTTAGCCAAAAAGCGAAGCTCTCGATTTACCGGTCTATCTTCGTTCCAATCCTCACCTATGGTCACAAGCTCTGGGTAGTGAGCGAAAGAATGAGATCGCGAGTGCAAGCGGCCGAAATGAGTTTCCTCCGCAGGGTGGCTGGGCTCAGCCTTAGAGATAGGGTGAGGAGCTTGGACATCCGGGAGGGACTCGGAGTAGAGCCGCTGCTCCTCCACATCGAGAGGAGCCAGTTGAGGTGGTTCGGGCATCTAGTAAGGATGCCACCCGGACGCCTCCCTTGGGAGGTGTTTCAGGCGTGTCCAACTGGGAGGAGACCTCAGGGCCGCCCCAGGACATGCTGGAGGGACTACATCGCCCGGCTGGCCTGGGAACGCCTCGGGGTTCCCGCGGAAGAGCTGATGGAAGTGGCTGGGGAGAGGACTGTCTGGGCTTCTTTGCTGAGGCTGCTGCCCCCGCGACCCGGCCCCGGATAAGTGGAGGACGACGACGACGACAACGACGACGACTATTTACGTGATTAGAGGATGACCTATCGCCAAAAGGCATGAGGTCAAGGATGAAACATGCTTTTCAACATTTTAAGGAAGATCAGTGTATAATTTTTGTTTTGTACAATTTTAGAGTGAAAAATGCAAAAGTTTGGGCACCTCAATATATTTGAGCTCTCAGACAACTTTTACAGGGTCTCAGACCATAATTACCTTGTCAGGACTTGTTCACACTCATTGTTAGGAAAGGCCAGGTGATGCAAATTTCAAAGCTTCATAAATACCCTGACCCCCAAATTCCACCAGATGCGTGTTGGTTGCGTCTGCGCTCTGGAACGGCTGCGGAGCTGATACATTTTCAGTTCTCAATGAGAGTGTTTCCACCGGCTGTGGCTGTGCTGCGTTCCGGCTCTGTCACAGTTGCGGCAGTCCGGAGGCCTCCGCAACAGACACACAGGATTTCTATTTTTGCCGAACACCGGAGCACAACGCAGCAATTCAGCACAGAGCAGGTCGTGCGGGGCAGGAAGTTGTGCACAGAAACAAAATAAAACATCCGGTTAATTTTCAAAATAAAATACACAGCGTTCACACAGCGGATCATATTTCCCTGCACTACACCTTGAAAACCACATAATGGGCAGAGGCAGGCCTGAAGTCAACAGGTCAGAGGTTTTCAGATGTCATTTCACCCCACTGACACCATGGACGAGGAGATTTTAATCGCAGAGCTACACTGCCACGCGGTAAAGTCGAGGTCTAAATTATGAAGAAGATGATTGTTAGAAAGGCAAGTCAAAAGTCCTGTTTGACTGCAAAAGACCTGCAGGCAGATTTATCAGACTCTGGAGTGGTGGTGCACTACTGTGCAGCGACGCCCATACAAATATGACCTTAATGGAAGACTCATCAGAGGAAAGCCGTTCCTGTGTCCTCACCACAAAATTCAGCGTCAGACTTTTACAAAGGATCGTCTGAACACGCCTACTGCTTTTTGGAAACAAGTCCTGTGGACTGATGAAGAACTTTTTGGACACAATGAGAAAAGGTATGTTTGAAGAAAAAAGGGTGCAGCGTTTAATAAAAGAACACCTGTCCAACTGGGGGTGGATCGATCATGCTTTGGGCTTGTGTTACTGCCAGTGGCATGGGGAACATTTCAGCATTTGAGTACTGACTCAATTAGTACTGACAAGTAGGGTGCCCAAACTTTTGCTTCAGACCCATTTCACTTTTTGTTATTTCGAAACTGTAAAAGATTGAAATTGAAAAGTAATCTTTTTTAAAGTACTGAAGAAATGTGTCATCATTAACTTTTTGCCTTTTGGAAATCAGGTAATCTTTTTCTTGCTTAGCTATTCACAGTAAATGAAATTTTGGCCTTGGGTGCTCAAACCTTTGCATGCAGCTGTATGTATCTGCAGGTCCACTGCACATGCTCTGGGTGTGTGGTGATTATGGCATGTTGTGCATCATAACAGGAATGCATAGAAAGGCTCTATCGTGTTGCATTATTAAGTGCATACATTTTCAACTGTTTCCTCCACATATAAATAAATACAAATGTATGTGTTTTACTAACAGCTGGGGCGCCGAAAAGGGGGGGGGGGGGGGGGGGGGGGGATTCTAGGGGCCCATGATTAATAATAATAATACAATTTATTTAAAAGCACCTTTCTCAACACTCAAGGACACTTACAGAGCACCAAAAACACAATTTAAAATCACAATAAAATAAATAAAAACAACAGACAAGAGTGACACAAAGTAAAAATGGATGTGGGCAATTGAAGGGAATAAGCAGTTTGGAACAGATGGGTTTTGAGTTGAGATTTGAAATGGGGTAGAGAGTCCATGTTTCTGAGGTCCGGGTGGAGAGAGTTCCAGAGTTTGGGAGCAGAGCGACTGAAAGCTTTGCTCCCCATGGTGCTGAGCCGGGCGGGGGGCACAGAGAGGTGGAGGGAGGACGATGACCTGAGGGAGCGAGAGGGGGTGGCGATGCGGAGGAGATCAGACAGGTAGGGGGGGGTGAGGTTGTGAATGGCCTTGAAAGTATACAGAGGGATTTTGTATTGGATTCTGAATTTGACTGGAAGCCAGTGAAGCTGCTGGAGGACAGGGGTGATGTGGTGAAAGGAGGGGTTTGGACCAGTTAAAGCTTATGGAGGGATTTGTGAGGGGCACCAAGGAGGAGTGAGTTACAATAATCAATGCGGGAGGTGACGAGGCCGTGGACCAGGATAGCCGTGGTGTGAGGGGTGAGAGAGGGGCGGAGACGGTTAATGTTTCGTAGGTGGAAATATGCAGACCGGGTAATGTTATTGATGTGTGAGTGGAAAGACAGTGAGCTGTCGAGGATGACACCCAGACTCTTAACCTGAGGGGAGGGGGACACTGTGGAACTGTCAATAGTGAGGGAGAAACTGTCAGTTTCGGATAAAGTGGATTTGGTATCAACCAGGAGGAGTTATGTTTTATCAGAGTTGAGTTTGAGGAAGTTGGAGGTGAACCAGGATTTAATTTCTGAGAGGCAGTGGGTGAGGGAGGAGGGTGGAAGAGAGGTGTCGGGTTTACTGGATAGGTAGAGCTGGGTGTCATCCCCGAAGCAGTGAAAGAGAATACCAAATTTATGGAAAATATTGCCTAGTGGGAGGAGATAGATAATGAAGAGGAGGGGACCTAGGACGGAACCCTGGGGTACACCTGAAGTGACGGGTAAGGGCTGTGAAGTGAAGGATTTGAGTTGGATGAACTGAGTGCGGCCTGTGAGGTAAGAGTGAAACCAGTGAAGGGGAGTGTGAGTGATACCTATGGAGGAGAGTCTATGGAGGAGGATTGGGTGAGAAAGAGTGTCGAAGGCCGCACTCAGATCGAGGAGGATGAGAATGGAGATTAAACCGGAGTCAGCTGCCATGAGGAGGTCGTTGGTGATCTTGATGAGGGCTGTTTCTGTGCTATGGAGGGGACGGAAGCCGGACTGGAACTGTTCATAGAGGCTGTTATGGGTGAGATGAGGGGCCCAGAGAGGCCCCTAATAAAATTATAATACTGACAAAAAATAATGTGACACAGAGTTATTAACTAACTTATAATCACAAATATATTTTTATTTACAATGTACTGGTAACAATTCAAATAAACACAAGATGTTTGTGCTCTAGAGAAAGGATCAAAACTCAGTGAATAACCCCCTAAGCCCTATGATAAGCTATTATGGCAAGGCTTAACTATACAGATCAGTGAGCAGTGATAACTAACATATCTTTGGGGTCATCGGGTGGGAACCTCCTTTCACCAGTGTTTCGTCTAGTTGGTCCCACGACACCTCCAGGAGGCTAGACAGTGATCTCTGACATCCCAGAGACACTCTCCTAACCCCTAACCCTAACCCATAACTTTATTTGTTTCGGAAACATTGACGCCCCCCCTCTCTATTTACGTAAAATGGTTCAGTCTGACTAGATCAGCTGCAGTGCGCTAGTAATTTGTCACAGACAGCGGGTAAGGAGGCGGAGACGGCAATATGCCTCAAAAATCAGGTAGCCAAAAACAGAAAGAAAGGAAGCTAAGAGAGGAGAAAGAAGCAAAGAGTCGACAGTATGTCACCCAGTATTTCAAAAAGCAAGGTGGGTTTGTCAGTGGTTCATGTGGTGGAAAGTTATGGAATATTAACTTTGTCCGTGGTCTGCAAGCTAGCTCACTTTTCTCCCCATGTTAGCTCATATTTCTGAAGAAAACTCTGGATTTTTACATTTCACTGTTGTTTTAGTTAAATAATCAATACAGTCAAACGTTTAGCAAGCTGCTCATATTCAATCAGTTGACCTCCACTCTGTCAAAATGATGCCTCGTTCTGAACAGATACGTCAAGTGCAGCAGCAGCAGCAGCAGCAGCTGTCTGTCAGCCCACAACTCCACCTGCCCCTGAACCAGTACCCCCACATGAGGAAGGAGGTGAGCAGCTGTGTGTTGAATTAATAATAATGATATACTTTATTACAGACTCGAATGTCAGATAAGAACAAAAAACAATACACACAAAAGATATAAAAGATGAATCTATTATTATGGAAAAGATTAATTGAAAAAAATGAAATAAAAATCGTTCTGAACAACTTTAATGATTTAAAAAGCATATATATATATATATATACATATGACTTTTTTCTTTTGTTAAAATTCAGCTATCACTGAAATAGAAGAATTGCAGTAGGAACAGAGGAGAAAATTTGTGGTGTGTGCATGTGCAGCAGACTGGGTGACTGCTCTCAGTCCAATCAGAGAAATGTTTACATATTCTGGAAATCATAAGATTATATAGATTAACAACCATACATTTTGGCAGTCACCATCTCGGATTTTTGGAGCCAGAAGTGACCATATTTGGACAATGTGTTGCACATGAACAGAAAACCTCTGATTGGAGGCACCTAGGAGGCATCCTGGTCACATGCCCAAACTATCTGAACTTGCCTCTTTTAATGCAAAGCAGCAGCTCTATTTCGAGCTCCCTCTGGATGTTTGAGCACCGCACCCTATTTCTAAGGCAGAGCCCAGCCACCCAAGGGAGGAAGCTCATTTCAGCCCCCCCAGTGGGACTCCTCAGAGGGACACCGTCATAACCCTCCATTAAAGTCCCAAAAACACATTAAGACTGAAAGGGCAAATTCCTCCTCAAGCCAAATTATTTGTTTTAATATTTTTACTAGCTAAACTCCAAACACACACGTCATACTAAGATATTACTCTGCTAGCTACCTATAGCTAACATTCAGTAATTGTTTTACATTGTGAACATTTACTTGCCAAGTCACAATACACTGGATACAATCATGCAACCACCCCCAAGTTTGAGAAGAGTAATTGAAAACATTTCACCTGTAAATTAATAAATAATGATTTTTATTTCAGCATATCTTTACTATAACCAAATCCATATGGCTATAACAGACAGGATTTGACATGACTTCCATACTGCCTAGTTGTGATGTTTAGTATCAATAAGTAGTAAAACTGATTTATTTATGTAACAGTTTCAGGATGTCTGTCAGTTGCAGAAACCTCTTCTCTAAACCCGCAACTAAAGAGAAATTTTCAGGGATCAAAATCCCATTTTTGATGGCTATATAATTGTGCAATGAATCTCGCAGCTCCCATTTATCATCTGCAGCATGTCTGGATGATCACATGGGAGCAACCAAAGATCAGCAGGTCAGAGTTAATTGGTTTCCAGTCATTAAAGCGATCCCTTGCCTCAGTCATTAGACTGAGCCGGGCTCCACCATTGACATTTGACTTCTGTACCATCATCAGAAAACATTAATGCTAATGTCTGTAACAGCTATAAAGAGTTAAAAAAAAACACTCACTCATATCAGCGTCATTAGAGAGAGATGGAGAAAGAACTAATACTTGTCTGTTGTACACATAGGTATGAATGTAGGTAAGTACATAACCATACTGAACGTGCATGTGCGTGTGTGTGTGTAATTCTGACAGCCCCATCAATACCCATCCTCAGTGAGTTTGAGAGTTAGAGCTGTGACTGGAAATTATGTGGCTGCTCTGAACTAATGGATGCCTGTACTACAGGGAAGCAGAGTCTTATAGGTCAAAGAGTTCACTATCATTTTACAGTTGTGCTATGTGTCATCTTCATTTCACACCATGTTCAATGCAATGAGAGGGAGGGAAAAAAAGACAAGCAGACCATCTTCTCTGGTAACATTAAACACTGGCGGCTGTTTGAACTGGGAAAATGAAACAGAAAGCCATTCATATCCAGAATTCAGAATAAGTAAGCAACCAAGCGACACTATTTGATACTTAATACCATGGTAGTAATTATAATATTCGGAAATCACCAGAGGCCCCACAATGCGATGTTATCACAAAACATAAGTCACAAAACAATATTATTGTGATCTTAAATGTTGTGTGATATGCTGAGTATTGCGATAACAGAAATTGTCATATATTGCTATCAACTAGAAATGATGTCCCCAAAAAACTTCTGTCAACATCTGTTTTATATAAAAAGATTTCAGTCTGTTCATCCCACTTCATTTTTATTGCAGCAAAATCTTGTGGACTGAAAAAGCAATTGATTTTATCATGTTAGATGGCCACCAAAGGTTTATTTTGTATTTGCATTATTAATGTAATAATAATAATGAAAACAGTACTTGGCATCCATGTATCTATCTAACAATATTGCCTCAAAAATTATTGCAATAATGCTGTTTCGATTATATATCCCACTCCTGTTATAGTGGGATAAATATCCTACTTGGGTTTCTTAAACTTGATGTGGGCTGCCACCTCATCCTCAGGCTGCAAAGTTTCATCACTACAGTCCTCAAAGTCGGTGACGAATTTGACGACGGGTCAAAGGTTCAGTTTGCGTCCTTGACTGTCAAAATCAAAGGAATTGTGGCTTGATAATAGTGATTTAAATGTCCAAATATTACACACATTGCACATCTTTTTCATTTGCTTTATTCTGAAAATTAAAAGTACATATTTTTGTTCACACCTGCTGCCCCCTTGTGTGTTGTTCATTTTTACCTGTGCCTGTACTAGGGGTGGGTGATATGGGCCTAAAATACTATCACGATATTTCAGGGTACTTTTGCAATAACAATATTCTTGACAATATGACAAATATGTTTTTAAAAAAAGTTAAAAGATTAATTGGAGAAGTCTTCAAATATTCAGTAAAAACTAAATAAACAAAAAAATCATTTCTTTTCTATTTTGTAAACAGCAACAGAGTGAGATTCATATCCTGTATATAACACAATATTAATAGTTCAACAAAATAAAATCTACCACAAATGATACATTTAAACAGTTCCCAAATATAAAAAAATATACCCTGGAATTCCTATATATAAATCAACTTCTCTTTTACTAAAATCCTAAATGACTGAGTTAGGGTTTTTTTCCACCTGGACGTTTATGCTCTGCCATTTCTCCTCTAATCATCACACTGTAACCTGTGAAAGACTGTTATGCAAAGGTAACTATTGCACATTTACAGATATGTACATTTTTGTTGAGCCACATGCCAACAATGTTCACCATTATAGCTAAGTTGCCTGCAGTTATATATATTCTACAAATTAGCGTCCCACGAATGATGTTACATACTTAACATAAAGTTTTGTATTTTACAGTTACTATGATTAGGATTAGGAAAAGAAACATGGTAACAATTTACCTTAAAATGAATAAAAGTTCACATGGTTCTGAACTCTGGTCTCCTGAGTGAAGTTCCAGGAAAAAGTCCTATGTATTGTTGCCCATTCACCACCCCAAAGTCCCACCAGTGCATTGGTCATGTGACTGCAACCTTTCCAAATATGTGGATTACACACAAATTACTGGCTCCAGCGAAAGCAGCGAAAGCACGTAAACACACATGAAGGCGGTGCCGATGTCTCACGGTCTTGCGCATGCGCACACATGTGAGCGCGGTCTACGGGGGGCAATTAGAGCTACAGGCTACAGTGAGGCTAAAAACAGAGTTCAAATGACATTTTTCCAAACAACTTTTTATGTTGTGGGCTTCAGGACACTTGGATCACTACAGACGAGCAGTATGGAGATATTCTGTTGTTTCCTCCATTAGGTGGAGTTTTGTTGCTAGCCCCATCTCCGCAAGGGATGTGAGGACTCTAAAACTTCACCTGAGCCTCCCTGGCATATGGGTGAGTAGATAATGGCTGAATTTTCATTTCTGGGTGCACTATCCTTTTAAGGACCGGTAGTATCCCAGTAGTTTTTATTTAATTGTGCACTGAATCAACAGCTCTCAGAATGTTTGAGCAACATTTCATCACAGTTTACTTTGTTTCTACAGAAAGGAGAGAAGACCAACTGATAGAGAGAAAATGGCAAAGACATTAAGCAAATGGCATCATTAACGCCAGTTAATCTTCACCTGTTGACTTTGTACTTGTGGAGCGCTCCATTCATCTTCCAGCACCTCCCAGGAGCTGGTCTGGTGTCAGACAGGCTAACAAATGACCTCAACTAATCGCTATTTAATTTACTACCAGCAGTCACATTGAGACATGACGGCTAGGTAGAGTCCAACTAACTATCTCCTCTGTGTATGTGTATGTGTGTGTGTGTGTGTGTGTGTGTGTGTGTGTGTGTGTGTGTGTGTATTGTGTTAGGCTGTACAGGCATGGTGGAAGTTTACTCATTAGTCAATGAGTGCATTAATCATACATGGAGCGTCTCTCAGCAATGACTTGCTGTCCATCAAAATAATTAACCACTATAGCAGCGGCAATTAATGTCTCGCACAAGCCTTATGTCTTCACTTGTCTTCTGTGTTTTTGTTGTTGCTGCGGTTATTGTTTTGCAACTAATAATGACCTCCAACAACACAAGGGTTCAATCAAAATGAGGTTTTTAAAGAGTGGCACACGTCATATAGTTAAATAATCCATTTGACCACATTTTTGTGAAAAATGTGTTTTGGAATAAATCTCATGACTCCTGAAAGGGGTCAGACTGATTTATGTGCTGACTTTGGCCCTCTATGAGAGATCAAAAGTGGTCACAGTCAGATAACACGAACGTTCCTTTGAGACTAGAGACATTTAAATGATTTTTTTGCTCTCCTGTATGTCGTTGTATTAACCCTTTGAACTCTGAAATAGAAATGGTCTGCCAGTGCCTATATTTGTATTTTTGCTTATTGTGATGTAATTTACTGGACTATCAATAAATGCTTTACACCCCAAAAATCTGTACAGCATAAGCTGAAAGATAATGTAAGTCAATAAACCTAATAATTGATAAAGGTTTGAAAAAGTTTTTCATTAGATTTTACAAAATAAAAACACAAAACATATTGATCAAAAGGATTTTAAATGTAGACAAATTAACAAAATATTTCTTAACACTTATTAGTTATTTGAACTATGTGAACTACAGTACTAGCCACCACTTGAGCGACAGGCTGTCTGTGAGGCATCTCTACAGTCTATGAGTCAGATCCACCCCTTGCTGCTGCACAGCTGCAGCCTCTCACCCATATATGGTCACTTCTGGCTCCAAAAAACAACATGGCGACGACCGACATGCCAAACTTGAGGCTTCAAAATAGCCGTCTACAAACCAATTGGTGATGTCAGGGTAGCTACGTCCATTTTTTCTGCAGTCCATGTTTTTAACATGGTTTTGCACCACACAGAACATATGGTTTAATGACATCATTACAAACACACAATGTGATGACACAGAAGACAGAAGCCTTAGATTTCTGCTGCAAAAAGAATGAATGTCCTAGCGTTTAAGGTTTTTATTTGGATCGGTATACAGGATTATGCAAACAATGATCTCCCATAGCCATTTTGGGGAAATATGATGTAATTATGATTAAATGCCACATTTGCACAGCTTGTTAAGTAAGGTAACATAAGGTGATGATGTGATGAAAGAGAGGGAAGAGGCCTGAAGGTGAAAACACTCATGTGTCATGTGACGTCAAGTGCTGCCCCTAGCAACACTGGAGGTGTTATTACCACTTTTACTGAATGATCTGTACCTCTTCCACCTCTGCATTAGCTTAAAATCATGTGTGGACAGCCCTAATTAAGCTTGATTTCTCACCTGAAGAGCTGATCTCCAGAGCTATGACTCACCAGGCAAAATCTTTTTGGCCACTGTCTTTATAATGACGGGATTTTGGGTTATTTAGCTCGCGATTTTGTCAACAAGTCTCAACAATGAGTCTTTTCTCATAAATTCTTTGTCACACACGAGACAGCAAAAGCTACAGAGTTCTCCTTATACATCGGTGGTGAAGACAGGAGTCCAGCTGCCATAGGAGCAGAGATAAAGAGCTGCTACGAGAACTGATACGTACAACAGAGAGGGAGTGGGGGGAAAATGCAGTTAATGCTGGGGGCAGTGAGTCTGGAAATAGGACAGTGGCATAAAGTGCCATGGGGCTGTGCATCTGGGAGTGCCTCATAAAATTAAACCCCATTTTTGGGTCTGTATTTTTTCAACAACAGCTATTCAGTGTATTTTCACTGACTACTTGACACTTTAGTTTCAGTTAGTGGTGGAGTCCATCATTCCCGCACTGGATTCAAGTTGTGTTTAGGGGCGATTGCGCTGAGAAAACAACGGAGGCTGAACTTCCCCTAAAATTTCATAGAAGAAATGGTCAAATATGCACTATTGAATTTATATTAAAATACGAATTTACATTGCATTAAATGTACGCTAGGACTCATGACTATGGTGTTCAAATGTCTGCTGTTTATCACCAGTTTTCAAATGCAACCTCCCTGCCATACATTCTCATATCAGCACGGTGGACGCAGAGCCTCCAAGCATTCCTATGAGACAGCGTTAAGCAGGTTTTTTTCATGCAGCAAAGTGAGACAGTCATTGGATAAATGCCACAAAATCGTCACTTCCAGGGAGGCTCGGCTTCATGCATACATAGAGCGTCCTCCCCCGCCTTCTGCTCCATCAGAAGGCGGGGGAGGACGCTCTGCATGATTATTGGAGGAATCTTTTAAAAGGCTGAACCCCTTTGTGATTGACAGCACTTTTCCAATCCAATCCAATCCAATCCAGCTTTATTTCTTAAACAACCACAGCTGAAACAAAGTGCTGTACATGAAGAATAAAATAAATATTAAAACATAGGACATAAACAAACAATAACACAATGAATCAAAACAATAAAACACAACTACAAAGTACAATATGACACAAGTAAAAACAACAGTCATACCGTAAAAGTAATAAAACAAATACAAACAATTTTATACAATAAAAGCAATTAAAAACAAAGAGAATCAATGTCTCATACTGGGTCGCAGGCCAAGGAGTAAAAGTACGTTTTAAGGCAAGTTTTAAAAATGAACAGAGAAAGAGCCTGTCTAACATGGAGTGGCAGACTGTTCCACAAGTTAGGACCTACAACAGAAAAGGCTCTGTCCCCTCTGAGCTTCCTTTTAGACTTTGGTACCACCAGGAGCAGGTGGTCAGCTGATCTGACAGACCGGGAAGGAGTGTAAGGGTGAAGCAGCTCAGAGAGGTAAGGCGGGGCAACACCATTTAGAGATTTAAAAACAAACAAAAGAATTTTAAAATTAACTCTAAAATGCACAGGCAGCCACCAGAGTGAGGCCAGAATGTGTGTTATGTGCTCTGTCTTGCATGTTCCAGTTAAAAGTTGCGCAGCAGCATTTTGAACCAGCTGCACACAAGAGAGAGAAGACTGGCTGATTCCAGTGTACAGTGCATTACAGTAGTCCAGACGAGATGAAATAAAGGCATGGACTACTGTTTTGAATTGCTGCCTGGAAAGAATGGGTTTGACTTTTGCCAACTGCCTTAAATGATAAAAGCAGGACTTCCCGACTGCACTAACTTGACTATCCAGTTTAAAATCAGTGTCCATCCTAAAGGTTCATTCTCACTGCCACAATGCGGAAATGCGGGACGGATTTGTGGAATAATCTCGCAGCATTTTTCCGTGTTTAAACCACACACACAGGTGCGGTACGGACGGGTTGCGGAATTTCACGTTGGTGTGTTCCAAGTCCAAGCAGTGTGAATGGGTGTGGGTGGACATGGACAAGAGTAGCAGCAGCAGCAACAGCGAGCTAGCAAGCTAACATTTAACAAGCGTCAACATCAACATTTTTTTTAGCATATACCACTCTCACCGCTGCCACCAAGCTGGACAATGGACTGCCAGACGTTGTCCTTCAATTCATTGTTCATAAAATCCTCCCGTCTTTTATCTTAAAGGACGGGGTGCTGTGAAACGAGATTTATCAACCTTTCTCCCATACTGTCCCGCCTGGCTGGATTTCGGACTCTCCCAGGTCTGCACAATGTCACTATAAACAAACAATTTCATTGGCCCAGCTGTGTAGTTCCGCTGGCGAATTCCACAGGGGTCAAAGTCTGGGCAGAAACTATTTTCACCGCACAAAAGTTCCGCTGAGGTGTGTAAACTTCCATAAGAACCCATGAAATCAACTTTTATATTTTTCCGCGAGAATAATCCGCACGGATATTCGCCCTCAGTGAGAATGGAGTTTAAAACCCAGATTAATAACTGTGGGCTTCACATATGGTGTCAAAGGGCCCAAGTCAATAGGGGGGGTACTCACAGGATCCACTGACTTTCATGTCATTAAGACATGCAAGAAGTGGTTTTACTGAGAATGCATCCTTCTGCTTTGAAGGTAAATAGATCTGACTGTCTTTTAAGATTTGAAATGGCACTTGCAGCTTGTCCTTCTTCCACTTGCGTTCAACGCAGGTGGTTTGCTGTGGTCCTATGGCATGAGCTTTTGGAATACAAACCAGCATTGTTGCATTTCAAGCTCAGTCCCATGCGGATATTTGCGAATGGAGTTTTCTGAGTGTCGTCCGGAGTTCCTTATTTCCATAAGCGATATAGGCCCTAGCTCATTTTCACCGTTTGGAAACCCATCTGAAAATCTTTGAGGTGTGTTTTGCTGTGCCTGTGTGTTTTGCCACCACGAGTATGGTTAAAAAACTGCTTAAATTAAATGTTCCTTTTATAAATTACTACCTCACTATAATATGACAAATTTTATGATATAAACTTAAAGTGAGCTTTCCCTGTTTGAAAGACCAGCAGCCGCCACTGCTTTAAATGAAGTAGTGATTGACAAGAAATTATGCAGCCTGCAGTCCAGCGTAATTCTATCTCACTGAATTGGTGGTTACTGTTTTGCTGTCTCTTTACATGGTTTCAGGGCTGCACTAAGTTACTGCTAATGCTAACAGAACATGCTTCTGCTGGTGCTTCACATTCAAAGCAGTGAAACATAGGGTGACGTTTATTGCAACGCAGCCACAGGACATACAGTGCATTTGTTGCCATGGTTAGCATTAAATGCAATCAAGAATGTTACTTCATTCTTGTCAGCAGATCTTTTTAAATATTGCTGGAAGTGACTGAACAGTCAGGAGCAGCCACAGTGAGCAGTTAGACAAAGAGCTGCAGGGTCACCAACTCCTGTTACAGTGTCCTGCTGTAAAGTTGAAAACTACTCACACCATGAGATCAGATGCTGACTGCTCATGGCATTAAGGAAAAGGGCCAATTATTGACTTCTACATTGACACAATGTGAATTGTTTGGCTTCACTGTTAACAGAAACACCAGCTGCTCTTCTGTTCTGTCTCTGAGAATTTAGCTGCCCATGCCAGAATCCTGACACCTATAAACCTCACCTCCTGTAACCACAGCTATCGCCAAGTCAACCAGGATTACCAGATACACTACGTTTGATACAATCAGTCGTACAATCGTTTAATACAACATTTCTGCAATAAATCCTTAGGGATTTATATGGAATTGAGGCCCAACGCGATGGAGCGGTGGATGTTGGTTAGCACTAAAGAACTTAAAGGGGAGGTTAAGAAAACAGCACTGTGGACAGTAGTGATGCTGTTATGAGAACCAATCTGCCCTGCCTGACCTGAAAAAAATAAAAATAACCTACTTTCTGTTGAGAAAGGGAACTTGTGGAGTGAACAGGAGTACTTCTTTGACATGTCCTCGCATTTGTGCCACGATAAAGAAGAGAAGGAAAAAAGTGGAAAGAATTTGCTGTAGCCCTCAAAATCCTCTTAAGTATGCTGTATGCTATAGCTAGCTAGCAAGCTAGCTAACCAACGTAGAGGCTATTTGCAAGCTAACATTAGCTACTGGAATGTTTACTATTAGCCTCCGAGCTAACTGTATGTTTCAGTTGAATATTGCTAGATTAAAAAATCACATCATGTAACTACTTATATGACTGAAGTTAGAGATCTTTGAGCTGCAATATGCAATTTGCCTGTAGGCTTTTACAAAACAATGAAGTAGCTACTGTTAGCTTATTACTAGGCTATCCTTGTTTTGGATGGGGATGGTGGTCAGCTAGCTAGCTCTATCATTTAGCATACTCACTGGGTGGGGATTTTGAGGGCTGCAACAATTTCTGTCCACCTTTTTTTTATTTCTGAAGCTATCAGTATTGCAAATAATAATGCGGAAAGATCCCCAGTCTTTGCAAAAACTGCTTTTGTGACTTAAAACTCTCTTGAATTATGACACATTGTGATGTGAGAGGGTGTCAGACTAATGTGTTAAAAGTCTGTTTCAAATTGTTCTAGACATTAGTCACTTATGATGCAGCATAGATGCTTTTAAATACATGAAAATGCATCACACTTACCAACGATGAAACGTTATGATGAAGTATAACTGTCATTTATCTCCTCAGCATAGAAATAGAAAGAAGCAAGGCCACCAAGAATCACGCCAACATGTCCTCCACTTGGCTTGCTGTTGGGCAGATCTGAGTTGTCCACCCAAATTGAGTTTACCACTGCTTGGTCTCAGAATAATACAAATCTGTGTTGGAGCTGCATCTGATCAAGTGTCTCTACCCTCAACCTGAGTAGCACATAGGCTACTTGGCTGAGCTAGACAGATACAGGCAGTAAAGAATACAGAATAACAAAATATTAATTAAAGGCAATGTTTCCATCTGACAATCATAATTCATATTTAGGCACAGACAAAGCCGTGAATACACCAAATTTAATAGAATGCCATTTACTACAGAACAGTTGTGTTTACCTTTTCCTCCTCCACTTGACAGAGCCAGGTCAGTGCTCAGAGGACCTAATGATGCACACCTGTTTTCACTATCACTGATTAAGCAGGTGATCCAAACCAACATCAAAGACAAGACAAGAATAATAATAATTATGATAATAATAATAATAATACATTGGATTTATATAGTGCTTTTCAGGATACTCAAAGACAACACTAAGTAATTGTCCCTTTCAACATATCAGAACAAAGCTTCAACAAACTTCCCTTCTGTTATTTGTATGACCTGAACACTTGACTGAAATGAACGACTTAAGGATAAAGTTCACTCAGAAATCAAAAACACATTTGTCGTCTTACCGCTAGTAACCAATATAGATTGGTGTGAGTCACTGAGTGTTTGAGATATCATGTGGTGCTCAAAGCACCAAAAATGACACTTGAAAAACTCAACAACGTCTCTTTCCAGAAATCATGATCTGGTTACTCAGTATAATGCACAGACCTTATTGTGAGCAGTTTCATGTAGGAACTGTTTTCTTCGTCATCCGCATCACTGTGCAGAAGGACACATGCATCTACTGCTAGCTCACCTTGCTAGCTAAAGTTACAGCTCCACCGAGGAGGACGCTATTAATGGGGTTTTTTTTTTTCTTTGGAGTGCTACTATTGTTCCATTGTATTGGAGAGAAGGCAGACTCTATGGCTGATATCTCCAAAACTCAGCAAGTCACACCAAAACATGATACATAGCACTAAGAGGGGGCAATTACGTGGGGCATAATAAACCCATAGGATTAGGATAGATTGGTATGTCTTAAGTGTAACATAAGTACCTTACTATAATTTAGGGCAATATTTACAGACAAATATCTGACACCTTATTGGTCCCTTGCCTCTAGAATTGTTTAATCTAAAATGCTTTCATGTACCATGTAGGATTAATTCTTTGTTCCATTTACAGCTGGTATTGGGGATGCTATTCCTGTCAGTATTCCAAACCACATTCTTTAATGAGTGGCAGGGTATTAGAACTATAAAATCTACACAGACATATTAATACATTAAACGACTGGAGCCCTATGAGGCTTGACCCGTCTCTAATAGCCCGGGTGATTAGGATCCTGACCAGCCAAGTGACCTATGCAAACATTACTGCTAACACACACACACACACACACACACACACACACACACACACACACACACACACACACACACATTTACTGTACATGTCCATTGTTGTCCATTGAACCAGAGTAATAAAAATTTACAGGCTGGTTAATGGGACACTGGCATTCAGGCATTATTAAACATGTGTATCTCCACCATGACTTGGATGACTTCACTGATACCATTATGGCATCTGATCATCTTCATAAACTTTAACTTCCATAATTTCATGCTTTGTTGAAATGTGAGATCAATTGTGCTCTTTAATTTGAAATACACTGTCCTCATAATCCTGCTCGAAGAGAGAATCAAATGTAAGTGTGTTCTACTTGTATGGCATGCCGAATTACAGAGAGGAGAGAGGATGACATTTAAAATAAACCTTGAAGTGTTCTTCGGATGGAATTAAACTCTCCTTGGTGTTAAGAGTGTCCTGAAAACTGAGGTGCATGTTTTTCACAGATGTGGAAAATTCTGGCATTCAACATTAAACAAAGCTCAAAGGAGAACATCCAATAAAACACAAAAAATGCATTCAAATAATTAAAAAACAATCATTTTCAATTTCAATAATTGGTTATAAAAGGTTAAAGTTATTTTTCCTATTTCAGTTCCAATGTCACAAGTCCACCCCGATATCATTTTCTTCAATTTGGTCCAAGCATTCATTCATTCTTGTCCTCCTGATAGTGAGTGTAATCACATTAACATGTTATTGCTTTGACTCTCTCCTTGCTCAACAAGTCCATTAACACAGCTAGGTGAGCTAATGAGAGGACTTAATTGGTAAATTGGCCCATTTGGTTTGGTAACTGCTGGATCATATTTTGTTTTGATTTAGGCTGAGGTTACCTCTACTTAAGTACTTATATACAAACAGCTTTGTAATACACACACATATCTCACCTCAATGATCATATATTAGGGATGTCAGTTTCGGTTAATTTTGATTTTGAATTGCCGACCCCCATTACTGAAAACTAACTGGTTTATTTTTAAGAAAAAAAGAAAAGACGTGAAATATAAGAGTCCTTTCCTAATAGTCCAGCACTCCATTGACTCAGTGAGCTTTAGTGCTGCATTTTAAAGTGCTATCCAATTCGAGGTGATGAAATTTAAATGTTTTGTGACGTTAATGTCTTGCCTTTCATTTTATTTTCTGTTGACTTTGCTGACAGACAGCTGTGGAAATATGCTGCCCAACCTCTGATCTCCTGTGGTTTCTTGGCTGCTCTGCATTGCACATCAACTGGGTCAAGGGAGCTAATGTTAGCTAGCATCTCACGCCACGCTAGTTTTAACTAGCCTACATCAGCATAACAGAATTATAATTACTTCGCTTTATGTTTTGGTGTGCAACCCCAAGATTTTCAGTAGCCCCATCTTGCCACCTCTCTAAAAAAGTTCTTGGAGCCCCACTGTCTGTGTAAAAGTTGTGTGTTTTAAGTTATGACAAGTAGAGACTAATTATTGTTAGTTAAACAAAAACAGCTTGAACTCCAACCCAACCTTCTGTTTAAGTTCCTAAGAACCTCAGCCAACACACACTAGCAGATACCTGAATGTACCATCCATCTTTTTCTTCCACTTTCTTCTTTGGAGAAGCTGGATTGTTCAACATAAATCGATTAGTCCCAGTCGATAAAATGACAAATCAAATTCACAGGGCTCATTGTACAGTTAAATGATATGAATGAAAGAAATAAAGATAATGTTATGAAGGCTGCTTGTATGCTAATTGGAGGTATAAATCATATTTGTGTAGGGAGTGAAAAGATAGACAGAGACAGCATGGGAAAGTGATGAGGTGGGGGTGCGGTTGCTATGCCAAAGAAAATATTGAATCCATATCTCCAAATTCTCTGGCCTGGCTCTATTAGGATGAATGTGTAGAAATATGAATGTAAAGATATTATTCAGCTAAAACCTGAATAATAAGACTGTCATGAAAACAGATGGAGGAGGGTTATTTTAGTGTTTAAATATGTCTTCATATTCAGTCAACACAGTCTGCTATAGGACACTGCTCCAGTTGAAAGCACAAATCTACCCTACAATACTGTACAAGTATGAGGATGACTGGTTACATTCATTAGGATTCATTAGGAACTACCAAATGCATGAATCCACACAAAAACAACAGGAAAAATCCTCCTTGTTGGTAAGACAACACTGTCCAACTGATTTTGTTAATAAAAAGAATTATTAGCCAAATACGTGCCAGCATATTTCATTAAACCATAAAGTATGGTCTGACTCTTTTCCCAAACCTAACAACACGAAGGGCACTAATTAAGGAAACGCTCTTGTGTATGGGCCGAAGGACTTGTTGCCTTGTCCAATGCCTGGAAGAAGATCAGCCCTGCACTCAGGATTATATATCAGCAGGCTATCATATGGTCCTTGTTATGGTTTCGTAGCAACTTTAGATGCAACCTCTGCATCTGCGCTCTTGAAAGTTGGCACAGAATAGGCACAAGAGTGGCACATAGCACCAGACCTCACATTTTTTTAGGCAGTTAAAGATGCGGCATATATGCTGCCCCTAAAGATACAAACAAGGCCACAGCCAGGGTTTCAGAAACAAATATATGGCTTTTTTTAATGCTCTTTGCCAATCATATATAATAATACAGGATATGCTTATGAGTCAGCTGGTGACAGTCTGATAAGACTGTATAGATATAAATATTCATGAAAATGTGTTCTGAATGTGAATCTTAATATATATATTTTTAAGAATCCTGCTGTCTCTGGTTTGTCATCAAGGAACTAATTGTGAATAAACACAGTAGACATTTGTTAAAATGATGCTTTACCTGCTTTACTAAGAATCGGACAGTTATTAATGCAGTAATGAGGGACTACTGAGTAACTTGTCATTGTGATGCACCATATTTAGGACGCACAAAAACAGTAAAATAGTAACAAATGTTTATGGAAGTACTAATTATATTGATAATAATTAATATAAAGTATACAGAGTTAGAGTTTTTCAGGGATTGATTTGGGATTTATCAAGTGTAGTTCTTCACTTATGTAATAGCCACAGTCTATGGTAATAGCTTATGAAAAAGTGTTACCAAAAATTGTTTGTAAATGTCCACCATTTAAAACCCCAAACAGACAGTATTAACTTCTTTTTTGGTTTGTGCCAAAAATTTGAGATTAAAATTAAAAGTTTTACTTATTAAGTGATCGTCGTTAGGAGGATACAGATTTGAGTAAAAAACAAATTCCTGAAAAAGTATCAACCATCGTTTGGCTGTAGTAGTACCAGCCACAGTCTTACGGGTAACTGTTACAATCTGTGTTTTAGAGGGGATTTTGTCTTAATTTAGATGGACCAGGTTAAATGTTTTGAATAGCATGTTTTAATCAGAATGTCTTTATTCCAAATGTCTTGAAATACAAACTGTAAAAGTGCTTGCAGGTCATGTGCTGTTGCATATGTTAGAGATTGGTGGGCATTTTGTGAACCTAAGTATAGATTTTAAAACATGCATATTTATTACCCACCCACAATTTACATTGAATTCACCTGCTCACATTACTGGAGGCCTACCTCAAATTAAATGTCAATTTCAAGACAGTGAAATGCGTGGATGCTTACCATGCACCTCTGCAACCACACAAACAACTGTGCACACACGCAGAGCGGTGGGTGGGAAAGGAAATCCCCGCTGTGTATTCTTTAGCTTTAGTTATGAGTGTGTGTCTGACATTCAGCTAACCCGTTCAGCAGCATCTGGTCCGAGCTAGGGATTTTCCTCTCCTCATAAACATTACCGGGCTTACTTTTAATGTAATGTAGTTTTGTGAAGTGGGTACTGTAATGACAAATGAGGCCTAATTCCCAAATTAAGACAAGCAGTTGATTAGCCTGACACACAGGTCAAAAAAGCAGCTTTCAAAATCTCTACAATAAGAAGCCAAATTAAAAAAATAGAAGAAGGAGAAGTATGTATCAAAAATATAAAACTAAGGAATTAAAATCTGAAATAGGAATCAAATAAATTACAAAATAATATAAACCTTTGTTTAGAGGCTGTGTCAGCCACAAGCAACAACACCACAGGGTTTTTTTTTTACAAGACTGAATCTAGATGACCTTTTAGGTTCAAAGATTTAAAAAAAAAAATCTCACAAGTTGGATGATGTGTGTGTGTGTGTGTGTGTGTGTGTGTGTGTGTGTGTGTGTGTGTGTGTGTGTGTGTGTGTGTGTGTGTGTGTGTGTGTGTGTGTCTAACTTTCAGGGCATCAAATTACATTTAGACTAAAGACCAGTTATTTGGGGTGCCTTGCGCAATTGGGGACAAAAGCTATGATCTCACTGGGTAAAAAACTGATTTTTTTGGGGTCAGGTGAAGGTTGGGGTTAGGTCAGGGTTAGGGCTGTGGGTTAGGGGGTTAGTATCCCGGAAATGAATAAAAGTCTGTGTAATGTCCCCAAAAGTGACATAAGTTAACGTGTGTATGTGAGTGCAAACTCTAGCTCACCTGGTAGAATGTGTGCCCCATATAGGATGAGTCCTTGGCAGCAGTCTGGGTTTGAGCCCACAGCCCTTATCCCACTTCACTCTTCCACCTTTCCTGTCTATCTTCAGCTGTCAGTGAACATAAAAAATGCATTTTTAAAAAATCACCCGAAAAGTAGTAAATTAAGTGTTTAATGCTCAACATTTTCTGGCCCCCAAATGACTCTTTGGCCCTCCCTATGTTGGTGCCCCAGGAACTTAGTTGAGGTATTCCTCTCATCACCACGCCCCTGCATCCACCTCCCACTGTAACACTTTGTGTATACTTATGCAATATACCACCACAGAGGTAGATGTAGCATGAGCTATGAGCATCCCTTATGTCCTCGTTAGTATTTTATAAAACATGTGCAAGCTAAATATTCTGTAAAGAGACAAAAACATCACAAGACAGATCAATGAAGAGACATTAGTTTCAAATTCTGATTATCCCATCTGGGATCATGAAAACAACATATAGGTCTGCGACACTAGTTAGCCGCTAAACATTTCCCAGATTTTAAAGTACAACCCATTCTGTTAAGATGTGTGATGGGATTACAGTAGGTGTATAGCAGCAGCCTGGGGTGCACAGGCTGCAGGGTTGGAGGTAGCAGGGAGCCACGGCACAGATGTTGCTACTTGCTGTCTAAAAGCACATTGAGGCAGCAGTCATACTGGACAGCATACAGGTTGAAACAAAGCTGCCTCCTCACTGACAGACCTGCACCAGGGAAAACCACACGAATTTTAAAGGCTGGACGAGCAAAAAACAGATCTGCATTGATCCTCTATCACTAAAGGCTTGATACATGGGCAACATTTAAAGCAACTAGTGTTCCTTGTAACCCATCATTTTACCTATATTGATTCTGTCTTGACATCAAAATGCTTCTGCTTTTGTCACTGTCTCTGCTGTTACCAGGCAAGGAAACAAGACATTTGTCTATCTACAGTCTTTATGAATTACCTTGTGTTTCTTCTATATCTTTTATATTTTGTCTTAATACCCTTTTTGTCTTATGTACAGCACTTTGAAATGCCTTGTGGTTGAAAGGAGCTATGAAAAATACAGTTGCGTTTCTTTGTCATTTTAAGCGACACTTTCCTTTCTGGAAATTTTACACTTCTTTGTTTAGGTTAAAATGGTATCAATAAGCTGATGGCACACTAAAATGTAAGTGAATTCCACCAGAAATAAACTCATAATTGTACCACTCTCATATGGTTCTAAGAAAACTCCGACCAATCATTGCATTCTTCCACGGGAACCCCAAGGGCGTTCCCAGGCCAGCCGGGTGATGTAGTCCCTCCAGTGTGTCCTGGGTCGGCCCTGAGGTCTCCTCCTGGTTGGACATGCCCGAAACACCTCCCAAGGGAGGCGTCCAGAAGGCATCCTTACCAGATGCTCGAACCACCTCAACTGGCTCCTCTCGATGTGGAGGAGCAGCGGCTCTACTCCGAGTCCCTCCCGGATGTCCGAGCTCCTCACCCTATCCCTAAGGCAAAGCTCAGCCACCCTGCGGAGGAAACTCATTTCGGCCGCTTGTACTCGCAATCTCGTTCTTTCAGTCACTACCCAGAGCTTGTGACCATAGGTGAGGGTTGGAATGTAGATCGAACGGTAAATCGAGAGCTTCGCTTTTAGCTAAGCTCCCTCTTCACCACAACTGGTTAAGCGCCTGCATCACTGCTGACGCTGCCCCAATCTGCCTGTCAATCTCCCGCTCCATCCTACCCTCACTCGTGAACAAGATCCCGAGATACTTAAACTCCTCCACCTGAGGAAGGACTTCCTCCTGACATGGAGTCAGTCACCCTTTTCCGGCTGAGGACCATGGCCTCAGACTTGGAGGTGCTGATTCTCATCCCAGCCACTTCACACTCCGCTGCGAACCGTCCCAGCAAGAGATCACTGGAGGTCACTGTTCGATGGAGCTAGGAGGACCACGTCATCCGCAAAAAGCAGGGACGAGATCCTCCCGTCACCGAACCTGACACCCTCCACCACTCGGCTGCGCCTAGAAATTCTATCCATGAAAGAGACGTGTCAGCCAGGACAGCCCTACAACATCCAGAGCCTTGAGATATCCACAAGTATGTAAAACAAGTATGTTTGTTACATAATGTGACATGATGTAAATATGTCACATGACTGACATCAGTAACAACCCTATGTAAATTAGATTAAAACAACACTGACTTTTGGTTTTGCACGAGACATGAACTGTAGTCTCCTGGATGAACGTCTGATTTCGTCTGACCCATCCAGCACCCCTGCCTCCCACTTTAAGCAGACTTTCTTGCCATTTATGCTACACCAGTTGCTCTGAGCATCACATATTGCCATGGATGGGTTTACACTAGAATTAGTTGAAAACTGGGTGCTTCTCATAAAGACCCAAAAGGGTGCCTTTGGCATCAAAATGATGATGCAGAGGGGCTTGACAAAGTGGTAATAGTTTTGATGCCCTGGGAATGAGAACAATTGATATCCATTCATCCTTTTTCTGTGACCACTTATCCTATTCAGGGTCATGGGATGGAGGGGGGACACGATCCAAGCTGACATTGGGCAAGAGGCACCCTGGATTCACCAGACCACTAAAGTCCTGTTTCCACCAAACACTTTCGGTATGGTACCTTTGGAGCCAAAAGTAACCCTTCAGACATGGTACCTAGACCCTTGCGTTTCCACTGCAAACAGTACCCTTAAATGTGGATGGTGTTCAGTCAATCAATCAATCAATTTTATTTATAAAGCCCAATATCACAAATACAATTTGCCTCACAGGGCTTTACAGCACACGACATCCCTCTGTCCTTTAGACCCTAACAGCGGATAAGGAAAAACTCCCCAAAAAAACCCCTTTACCGGGGGAAAAAAATGGTTGTTGTCACTCACTACTCCATCCAGCACTCGCTGTATTTCCTCATTAATGGTGACACAGATGGAAGTCTGCACCTCATTTACCGTCCACAGAACGGGGTTGCACACCGGCATTTTCACAACAAAATAAAAACAGGCTGTAGTGAGAGTCTCGCTCCATGGCATATTTAAAAATACCGGGTTTGTGCATTTAGTCCTTCCAAGGCAAGCTCGGGGATTTAGTGTTGCTGTAGCTCAACGCTATGCGATCCTTTTTTTCTCCAAGTGAGGATGGGGATATATGCAGTTAACATAACCCAGCTGAAATGTATATATATATATATATATATATATATACAGTATGTATATATGTATATATATAAACGCTTGAAGATCCATGCATTTCTAAAAGTGTATATCATCATATGTCATATAAACTTAAAGTAATGGGCAAAGTTGTCAAATGGAATACTCAAGGTGTGTTGATTGAGTCAGGTCATCAGCTCGTGCATTTAATAACATTACAAGTTAATGTTCCACCTTAAAAATCCCGGCAGTTGGCCCAGTGAAGTGTAAGTTATTTTTTTCTCTGACTCTGGCTGCTGCAAGAAGCAGCAAAATACACTTTCATTTTATAGTTACAGTCCACTTATTAAACTCTCCACAATAAGAACAGTGGCTTCTGCCTCAAAACCAGCCACAACTCAGCCCTGAGCAGAATGACCGTCCGCCACAGATCTGTGTGCTAGGTACCCCAACAGACGGGTGCCAAATTTGGTAACGGTACAGAATGGTTCCATTGGTACCATCCACAACTTTTTGCAGTGGAAATGGAAAAAATGCGTACCGAACTGAACCGTACTCTACCATTCAGCTTGGTGTAAATGGGGCTTAACTCGTAGCAACAGACAACCATTCACACTCACATTCACACCTTCAGGCAATTTAAAGGCACCAGCTAACTTGCATGTCTTTGTACTGTGGGAGGATACTAGTGAGCCTGGAGAAAACCTATGCTGACATGGGGAGAACATGCAAACCAGTCAACAATTCAAATTAAAAATCTCTTAAATCCACATAGGATTTATAAAGAATTTATAAAGGCCTGTCCGTAACTTAGCACAACAACATACACACTACTGCACACATCAGCAGTAAGGTGCTCAAGTGAAGACTATCATTGTGAGAAGTTTCAGAAGAAGACAGTTGCATTCATTGTACTCAGGCCAGCCATTAAGAAATACAGGCAGGTGGGCATCATTTTCAAAAGTGAGCCCCTCATCTGTACCCAATGGGGGTGGGATCCCTGCGAATATAATTAATCAAATAAATAATTAATTGTATTTCCACATGTATTTTCTATCTCCTTGTACTTGTAGCTACATTTATTTATCATGTAAAAACCAACACATTCTCACTCTGACCTTATCTGGGATGCCGTGTCGACTTCTACCTGTTACATGCATTGTCTGTTTTCAAAATAAACTTCTGTTTTCCCAGGAAATTTACAGTTTGCATAGAATAGCCATGTTTCCATCAGCCTGTTTAGATGCGCATCTAGAAGTATTGCATCGGAAAATTATGATGGAAACGCCAAAATTTGAATTAAAATCCCCTGATTCGCATAAACTAAAATACGCTCGCTTTAGCCGGGTTTTGGTGGATTCGAAAAAATGTTGATTTTCAAAACGGGGGATGGAAACAGTTATGAATTAAGTCAATCAATCAATCAGTCAATTTTATTTATAAAGCCCAATATCACAAATCACAATTTGCCTCACAGGGCTTTACGGCATACGACATCCCTCTGTAGTTAAGTCTGACGTTGGGAAGGCGGTAATGCATTTACAAGCTGGTTGCCACACGCCAGAAAAAAGAAAAGAGAAGAAGAATGCAAGACTTGTTTTGTTTCCGGTTCTGCGGAAAACTTGCGCGAGTTCGTAGTTTTCACCAAAGTCCGTACATTTAATAAAGATACTGGATTACTACCGTCTTTGATTTAATGGAAACACACAGGTTTGTATTTCTTTTAATGCGCATTTCCCAATGATTCGAATCACTTTTGGATGGAAACATAGTAAGTGTCTTTCAAAATAAACACACTACATTAGTACAACACCGAAAACCTAACATTTTCTTCCTTCAACAATGTAGTTACGTTTTTTCAACACATGCATGTGGTTGGGTTTAGGGAAAAAGAACAGGATTTGGCTTTACAATCACACAGGAAGTGAACACCATCCTCCCCGGTAAAAGTAGGTGGTTGTTGGACCCATCCACCACCCTTCCTGTCCACCCCACTCAAACTTTCACCACCTTAACTTTTGTTGTTATCCTGCTGTTTTTACCCCTGATGCCGCCAGATGCTGTTAAACAATAACGGTGACTGACCACATATCATGCCTATGTGAAAGGATGGCTTTTCCATCTGCGTCTAACACCAGAGGTCATTAACCAAGCTCCGGTTTTCGACAACTTCCTCCCTCCCTATCAGCTGGAGGTATCTTAGAACGTGAGTGTGGTCTGCATTAGACTATATTAAACCACCAATGTGAATTTCTAATAAGTGAGACAGTTGTATGGATCAATAACTCTGTGAACCCCACGTGTGTACATTATCCTCATACTGACCACAGAGCATTGAAAACCTGTCTTGATATCCTATTTAATGCAAATAAACAATGATGGGTTAATAGAGAGTATCAATGACGCACAACCACAGGGACAAAAAAGCCAAAGTACAAAATTGCTGCATGAACACGCAGACTGCAAACAGCCCTCTTCAGTGCACACACACACACACACACACACACACACAGAATGTGGAGTATTGTGGAGTATAATGGTGCATTGGTTTTATGTATTATCACCAAATGCGTCACACATAAAGAGGCTCTCCACTTCTCCTCCCGCTTCCCCTCTCTTTTCCTTTCCTCTCCACCCCTCCTTTTCTCCTCTCTGGTGTCATCATTTCTCCTCTCTCCTCCTTTTTTGCCCCTCCTCTCCACTTCTCTCCATTTTTCATCACCTCACCACCTTTTCCTTCTCTCCTTTCCTTGTATCACTTCCTCCGTTTTCTTTCCACATTTTATCTCTTCTCCTCTTCTACTCTTCCCTCCTTCTTTCCTTGTCTTCCCTGCTCACCGCTCTACCTCTGCTTTAATCTGTCGCTTCTCTTTACACCCTCACTCCTTTTTTCCTTCTTTTTATCTGTCCTCTCTTCCCCTTTTTTCCTTTCCTCTTCACCTTCCCTTCTGCTCTCTTACAATGTGCCGCTTTCTTTTTCTTCTTTCTGTCATCTGCCTCTCTTCTCAGCTCAACCCTTGCTCTCCTTTATGCTGTTTAGTTTTTCTCTCCACTTCTCTCATTCCTCATCTACTCTTCCTTTTTTGTGTTTTCTGTTCCTCTTGTCCCCTTTTATTTCCTTTACCTTGATTCCTTTTACCTCTTCTTCTCTCCTTCCCATTTGCTTCCCCTTTTTTTCCACTTCTCTCATATTTTTTCTCTTGCTTTTATCTCTCCTCACCTTCTACCTCTCTTCCTTTATGTTCTTAATTATCCTTTCCACATCTCTGTATTTCTCATCTCCTCTTGCTTTTTTGTCTTTTCCTTTACTCCTGTTCCTTCATTTCTTTCTCATTGCCACCTTTTATGTCTTCTCCTCTCCTCCCTATTTCCTTCCCCTTTAGCCCACTTCTCTCCTACTTTTTCTCCAAATTTCATCTCCTCTCCTCCAGGCTCCTCTGTTTTCTTCCTTTCTGTTTTTACTTCTCCTCTCCACACCTGTCCATTTCTAATCTCCTCTTGCTTTTTTTTTTTTTTTTAATTTCCTTCCCTTCTGTCCTCTCTGGCCAACTTGTATCTGTTCTTCTCTCCTCCCCATCTCCATCTCCCTTTTTCCACTTTTCTCCTACTGTTTCCCCTTGCTTTTCTTCTCATTTCCTCCCATTCTCCTCCTTCCTTCCTCTTGCCACCTTTTATCTGTTCTCCTCTCCTCCCCATTCTCTACCCCTTTTTTCACATCTTTCCTACCTTTTTTCCTCATGTCATTGCTCCTCTTCTCTCCTGCTCTTGCTCTTCCCTTATCTCTTCCCATTTTCTCCCCTACTTTTGCATTTACCTCTCTCTTCCTCTTTCTATTCTATTCTTTCTTCTCTCCTCTTTATGTCCTTCTTTTGCCTCTCCCTCTCCACTTCTCTCTTCTTGCCTCCTCTCCTTCCCTCTCCTCTACTCTGCTCTGCTTCCGTCCTCTCCTCCTACACTCCTATCTTTTGTGACAGTTTGACAAAGATAACTCATATCATCCTGTAGCGATCACGCACACACACACACACACACATATGCAAAGACATATATAAATGCACCCACTGCATCCCACCCACTCCGTGTATCTGACATCTAACTGTGATAAATGTGTGACCTCTGACCTCTAATCCTCTTGATGCCCAAAGTTTACCTTCAATTAGCACTGCTGGTGTTAACATGCAAATCACACACAGGCATGTGTGCACACATATGCACAGAGACATACAGAATCACACACAAAAAGTCAAAAAAGTTCACTTTTAATAACCGCTGCTGCTGCTGCTGAATGTAATATAGACCTGCCAACCCCCTGCCTAGCACACACACACACACACACACTGTTCATGAGTGATTACATTATGTCTGCTCACTAATGATGCTGGTGAGTCTTGTGTTTCCTCCTGGATAAAATTGATAGGAAACTGTACCTGCCCCAACGCTTTAATGCTGTTAAAGCAGCATAGGAGAAGCTCATCCACTCCCTGCTTTCATTTAGCTGGGGATGAGTTGTCGGGGGGAGGATGGAGGGGAGAGGTGTAGACATCATAATCAGGCATTATTATCAGATGCCAATGTGTGTAGTTTAGATAACGGAGGAGGAGCGGGTGGGTTGGGGGGTCTTAATGTTGTGACAACAGAGTAGGAGTGAATTAGACGCGGCCCTAACCTCCAGGCTGATAATAGCGCTTATAATTGAATGCCACTCAGTTGTACAGACACTAGTTAAACAACCAGCCCAGTCAGAAGAGAAGAGAAGAGAAGAGAAGAGAAGAGAAGAGAAGAGAAGAGAAAAGAAGAGAAGAGAAGAGATATAAACATACTATACCCACTGAACTTCATTTTAAAATATGTAGCACATTCTAAAGTTTCAGCGATGCTTTATGTCAGGCTGGACTCAGGGCAAATAATGTATTTTTGTGACTGTGTGCAGGCATCCTGTTCTCATGCACTGTTCGTACATATACCAATGAAAAGTAATGCACCTACATTTATACATA
Organism: Epinephelus awoara; assembly: GCA_035609425.1. Lineage (NCBI taxonomy): Eukaryota > Metazoa > Chordata > Actinopteri > Perciformes > Serranidae > Epinephelus > Epinephelus awoara. Next base: position 4,695,106 of record CM069313.1, on the reverse strand, counting down.
ACTTACATAATCGTGAGCCAGTTATATGTATATAACCATGGTAATCATGAGTCAGTAATTGTAATAGAACCCATGTAATCTGGAAAACTGAGATCACATGACCAATGTGCTGACAGGAGTAAAGAAAGAAGTAATGTAAAGAGTGAAGAAGGTAGGTTTGGTGGTGGATGGGGCAACAAACACAGGACTTTCCCCCAGCAGTAAACTCACCATGTGTCTTTTCCTAAACCTAACCTCAGTCCTAAATTTGGCAGCTATTTTAAATTTAGTCTCAGTCTTCAGATAAAAATGCTTATTAGTTTTAGTCCCATTTGAGTCATTTTTATCCTTCATTGTTTTAGCTGACGAAAATTCAAAATGTTTTAGTCAAAAATCAATGACATTTTAGTGAACTTTTAGTCATTATTTCTTCTATATACTTTTTATATCTTTAAAATAGTCCAGTTAGGCTAATTAATGTATCAGACAGGTTTTAGACTACAACTACTGGAGCAATGTCTAAGGGGTGGTTTATGAGGACATACTTACAGTACTGAACATCATTTGAAAAGCTTAACATCTCTCTATTTATGGTCTCAAAAATTTTGATACCAAAAGTAACTAATCTGAGACGACTAGGATTTGTACCCAAGTTCATTGTAAACTCTGACTTATCCATCTCACTGTTAAGAGGCAGAGAAATAACGTAATTATAAAGCCTGAATCCTTTCATAATCTGCAACATGGTAGTCTGGAGGTTTAAATTTGTGTCCTCTCACAGATTTGGTGATTAAAACTTGACTTCCATCTCTGTCAGAGGAAACTGATCTGAGTTCATACTGTTAACTTACAGCACAGCTACATGATGACGTGAAAGGAGGTATTTTTTTCGTTGGTGTCTTTCGTTGGAGTGAGACTGGGTTGGTTTTTTGTGCATACACCTAACCACATGTTAACATGTGCCTTACCCACACTGTATGGAGCTACCCTAACCTAACCTGACCTCAAATACTCTCATGTGTCCATACTAACAAATTAAAATTATGGAGCAATGGCTTTGGTCTAAAAATACTGGGATCTAAGTTCAGAACTCTTTCCCTAACAACTTTTGCTTATGATGCGATGTAAAAATCTACACAATGGTGTTTTGCTTTTTGTTTTTGCATGTGGTACTGCTGAAGGTCCATGTCATGAATAAACAGAAGCCCGTAGCTACCATGTGTCTCAGTAGACAATACAGTACTGACTATTGTTCTTGAATTAGCTACTGTGTCTTGAAACCTCCACACATTAGTATCACATCATTGGCTGTTTCTGTAGCAATTAAGCGACTTCAACTTTTTTGTTTTGTGTAAATCTTATCCTGCACGCCAAATCAAGAAAAACAAATCACCCTGCACCTGCGTCTTGTCATTAAGAAACCACGATTATACCATTTATTGGATTTCAGTGCCACTGGAGGATGGCAGGAAAACCACAACACCGGCATTAAGCAGAACTCGATCCAGCTGTCTTCACGCTCTTTAGCAGGTTTTAATTGGTGAGGAACAGGAGAGAGGAGCGCAGCAAAAACATCATTACAGGCTTAAACTACCACAACAGGGTATTGCTGAGATTTAATTACACCAGGCTATTGTTTAATTTGCCTCTCAATGCTTCAATTAAGCAAAAAAGGGAATGTGAGGGTTCAGGTTTCAGGCTCATCTGGGCAGGAGAGGAGAGAGTTTCCCTAGTGAAGTTCATATAACATCACACAGCGGAGATCAAATGGATTTGTCATCGTTTGACTAATGACAGGAAAGAGGAATAAACCCTATTAGAAAATCATCAAGAATCCCTCTGTCTCGGCTGATCGTCTTTGTGTGTGTTGTGTGTCTGCTATAGAGAGGCCTCGGAGCCGATGCTGATGTATTTACTGTTAGATTGAACGCTGCAGATGATATGATCTGAGGTTGATGGGCACCAAAAATAGCAAAATCTCTCTCTCTCTCTTCAGAATAAAGGAATGTACAAAAACTCCTGGAACCATTTCCCTTATTAGTTTTGTAGTTATTCAATCTCCATCCCCTTTTTTCTCACAAATAATATTCTTTAATCTGCATCCAAAGAAACATTTAGGCTGTAATTTCACTGAGGGAGTAATGGAGAAACTTTTAACTCAGTGATGCGCAGATCATTTGGTACCCTCAGCTCCAGCGGCTGGGTCACACTGACAAGTTTTCATCCCAGAGAGAAATTTTTTAAGTTCAAGTCAAATATTTTTTTCATGCAAAATAAGTATATTAAATTTAAGTATAGCCACTATATGTGGGTTTGTGTGTATTTGAATAAATATATGTAGTACACTGCTCAGACAGTCTCTATTAATTAAGAAATCCTGCACATAGAAGGCCCTCAGTGTTTGTACTCACCATGCCGTTATAATGCAACTGAATGGGTGGTGATTTACATGTAATGGTATAGTGTTAAGTGTCAAATGGTACATAGGCAAGTTGCAGACAAAAACAGGGTATTTAGGGATAGACCAGAAATGTTCCTTTAGTCTCCAAGCCTCTAAATGAGCATGTTGGCGTATACAGGGGTTAAAGCAAGAAAGATATGTGTGCCTGAAATGTGGAGCACACAAGATTTGTGTGCCTGAAATCTGAAAACATTTCTGGAGCAGGGGGCTTGGTGTTGCGGTCACAAAATGAAGAAATAGAAATGTATATGTTGCAAAGGAACGTGGTTATTATCAAAAACAACAAAAAGATTATAGCTTCAGTAGTTACTTTTCAGATTAAACTTTTATAGCACAATGAGTTTATAAATAAAGATTAAACTTTCAGTGGTTACCAGACTTTTTGACTGACAGCTCCTACATCTCTTTATTGCCTTGGTGCTATTTATTTTCAGAAGCTAAATCATTTAGGCTGTTTGCAAAATTGTATTGCGCTTAATGTGAAATAAACAGGCAGTTACGTCGAAATTTCGCCTCTGGGCAAGCATGTCATCATTGAAATGGATCATATAATGTTGTGGTGACTTTAAAACTTCAGCACAGAGAATTTTTTTTGCAACTTTTGTTTCTGTCTGGTTTCTGTTGCCTTACCTTCAAAATTACCGCTGGCTTACTGGAGCCTCTCTGTCCCGCTCCATCTGTGCTCTGTCTCAATGTGACATGACGTGAAAGCATGCACAGGCATCAGTGTTGATCGCTCTGGCTATCACTTGTGCCGTGTAACCAATCAGAGGGGGCTGTAGGCGGGACATTGTTACAAAGCCCAGTGCAGTGGGGACTGCAGGCAGGGAGGGAGACGGCTGTATCAGAGCCAAAGTAGCGAGTTTTAAAATACATTTATTTGGTTATCGATGAAAAAATGTCCAGTGCCGATTATGGTAAACAGTAGGTTGCGTTTACTCGCACACTGTGCCTGTGCCGGACAGAAACTTCGCCACGCCAGAAATCCAGCGCTGTGCCGGAGAACTTTAACCCCTGTGAATATTTTTGAATTAATTTAGTAGAGTTTGAATAATATTAGAATTTATTATTATTATTTTTTAATTTTAATAATTTTTTTTTTTTTACAAAAAACCCACAAAAAGCGCAGTGGGTGGTGTTGGCGCAGCGAGCTCCCCGTCGGCGCCTCTCCCTCTGTCGCTGCGTCCCTCTCTGGCCTGGCTTGTGCGCGAGCCATCTCCGCCCGAACAGGATTCGCCGTGATATACAACATTATTGATAGTATTAATTAATTATTAATGATATTCGAATTATCAAATTTAGGTTCGAACTTATAAAAAAAAATATATAGGCCTATTCGAATATATTTCTAACTTTGATTTTTTTTTTTTTTGACAGCCCTAACACACATATTTACTGCTGGTCTATTCGCACGGGATTAGTATTACCTGATGTAATTGTCCTGGACCCATTTACAGAAGGTAAAAGTCGCAGTAATCTTTACTGACATCGTGCGGTAATGATTACTGACATGGCACATTTAGACGGGACTAAAATCTCTGGTAATTATTACTTTACCCCACGTACCTATGTAAAACTAATCCCGTCCAAATAGGGCTTTTGTCATACAGAGGAGGAGGGAACAGAGGACAGAGTGACTCCTGGGGGAGTTACCTGCCAAGCTCTAGACCACTGTTCAAGATTAACAAACAACAGAAGTGGTTGTGTTGTACGGAGTCATAGCTATGTTTCCAGCCAACACATTCACTCCAACCTCATCACATATGGACGTTTGGTCCTGGACTTTCCATGTCAAGAAATGCAAGGTGCCCTGAGTGTGTTGATTGCTGACGTTCTGGGACACCGTGTCAACTTCTGCTTGTATGCATTGTCTGTTTTCACAGGAAATGTACAGTTTGTGTACAGTCTCTTTCAAAATAAACGCACTACATCGGTGCAACTATGGGGTGCCATTGTAAAGTGGCTCACACTGAAATTAACAGCAACATTTTACCACATTTAGTTTCAAACAACGTTTAAAAAAAATGGTGTGAATTTTGTAAAGTCACTTTTTACCACATTTCCAGCAATATTTGAAATATGTTAAATATAATGTCATAGTTAAATCTAAATATTAAATGTTAAATCTAAGTGTTATCCATCCATCCATCTTCTAACCACTTCATCCTCTTGAGGGTCGGGGGGGGGGGCTGGAGCCTATCCCAGCTGACACCCTGGACAGGTCACCAGACTATCGCAGGGCTGACACATAGAGACAAACAACCATTCATGCTAACACTCACAGCTATGGACAATTTAGAGTTATCAATTATCCTAGTCCCCAATCTGCATGTCTTTGGACTGTGGGAGGAAGCTGGAGTGCCCGGAGAGAACCTACGCTGACACGGGGAGAACATGCAAACTCCACACAGAAGGGCTCCCACACCCGGGATCGAACCCGGATCCCTCTTGCTGTGAGGTGACAGTGCTTACCACCACACCACCGTGCCGCCCTCTAAATGTTATAACTAAATCTAAATGTTAAATGTTAAATCTAAATGTTTAATGTTAAGTCTAAATGTGCTTGGTGAAACTAAATATTTAGCTAATATGCAAATGCACACTGCCGGTCAGTGGAAGTACCAAAATAAAAGCCTGAGTGGTCAGACTGTGTTTATAGCATCAAATAACAAATTAAAACCAAAATAATCTGAGAAAATGAACACTTGAACATACATCAGCATGATAAGAACTACCTAAAATGACAGAAACCATGTTTGGGAAAGTTTTATTTGATGTGTACTTTGAGTTTTTAGTGTCCCATCTGCTAACAGCGAGGGTGCAGCGATTTTATCTGAAAACATTGTAAGGGCCGTTTTGGCCCCAATTCAGAGTTTCAGCAGTGCATTGTTGGCAACAGCGACAGCGACAGTATCCACCATAGAGTTACCACAGCACTCGGTAAGCTTGTTTTCGAACTTGCGTTCCTTAAGCATGTAAGCTATATGAAACTAGCTAACGTTAGCCCAGTAGAGATTTGCAACTAGCATCAATGTACTTCACCCATAGCGCATTTGTTTTGTTTTTGACCACAGGACATTGTAATGTTAGAAAACACAAAAGAAAATGTCACTTATATTTTATAGCAAAACTCTACTGGGCCAAGGTTAGCTAGTTTCATATAGGTTACATGCTAGCATAAGGAACGTATGCTACGTGTGACATTGGAGTAAGACCAGGTTGTTCCAGCGACCCGTTAGCCATCAAATGTGGGTTTTGGTAGTAGTGTTTTTTAACAGCTTTCTAGGCACCACCTCACTGTGTTTCAAGCGGTTTTTAGGCACAATATGCAGTTGCTTTTTACCAAGACATCACTAGCTATGTTTCCATCCAAAAGTGTTTCAAATCACTGGGAAATGCGCATTAAAAGAAATACGAATCCTGTAGGTTTCCATTAAATGTACAGACTTTGGTGAAAACTACGAACTCGGACGAGTTTTCCGCAGAACCGGAAACAAAACAAGTCTCGCATCCTTCTTCTTCAACGTTTCCTGGCGGTTGGCAACCAGCTTGTAAATGCATTACCGCCTTCCCGACCCGGAGTGTGGACATCATCATGGAGAGAGGTGCACTATGTCAGACTTAATTTGAACATAACTGTTTCCCTCCTCCGTTTTGCGAATCAACATTTTATTTAATCAACCAAAACCTGGCTAAATCGAGTCAGGGGATTTTAATTCGAATTTTGGCGTTTCCATCATAATTTTCCAATGTGATACTTCCAGATGGGCATCTAAAGGCTGATGGAAACATGGCTACTGCTTTTTCTTCCCAAACCTAGTATTTAAGCCAAGGCATGATCTTTTCCTACCCATAACCTAATCATAAATTGTTTTTTTGTGCCTAAACCTAACAACATGCAGAGTTGTTGAAATGTGTCTGTGGTTTGCAGAAAGGTAGGCTGGCAATGCCATTTTTTTCTCCCTGCTGATTGGGTTATTTTTTATCAGTAGTTATATTGAGGAACAACTTAATCATCTGAGCGTACCAAATTAAAGCTATTCAATTTGCTACAACTGATGAGCTAATTAGGTATCTAGCATGCAAACCAACATTTGCAGTGCACTTTTACCCAGTGGGTGTAAGGAAAGCTAGAGAGTCGGTTGTAGTTAAAACTCTATAGCTCTAATCTTGAGTAACAGGCTACTGTCTGACTGTTCGCCAGTGTGACTGTCTGCCTATGAAAGAAGTGTGATGTTACTGCTCCATGTACATACATGTTAAAATGAAAAAATGATTCGACCAGCCCAATGTCAAAAACAAACAAAAAATAAATTTACATGTATGTGTATGGAGAACCAACTGCAGTCCAACTGGTTGATGCGTGGACCGGGTGCTTCATCATGATTCCAAAATAATTAAAAGATTTGTTTTTTTCCCATAATTGATGATATGATTTACAGAGCAGATCTCTAACTAGACTTACAGTACATGATCTAAACCAATTTTGGGAAGCAAAATAACTGGAATGTAATGTTCTTTTGCTGGAAACATAAATTAGATCTTAAACTCTGACATTCCACACTTACTGTATGTGCATGCAGTAGTTTAATGACATGAAAATATAGCATTTAAATTGGCCTTGGAAAAACATTATTATAATGTCATGAGCAAATCTACTGGATAGGGCTGTCAGGTGACTAAAAGATTAATCTGATAAATTACATGGTCTGTGGTTCATAAATCTAAATTAATAGCATACATCAATTTTTGCTGTTAAAGTATTTTTAAAAAATAATTTCAAATGAATTTTGGCAGATGTTTCGTAAGTAAAGCTCCTGGATTTTGGACACAATTGTCCCCCAGTCCTCTACCATCAAAACTGGTCTGCAGTCAATTGCAATCAGTTTTGCAAGATGTTAGTTTGTGGGTCATAAGCAGACTTGCTCAGTTTGCGTCTGAACGACTGGTTGAGCGTGGCTTGACAAGGCTGGCAGCTATAGTGCGAGCATCAGAGGCTGTGCTAGTTTGGACTTTAGGGTTCACTGCTAAATGCTTTGCGTTGAAGTAATATTGCAAGTTGGAGTAGGCTACTTTTATGGAACGATAATTCCTTACTGCAGAAACTGCAGTGAAAGGTGCTCCTATCAACAGTTCCATCTGGGCATTTTTTAAATGTAAATGTTCCATTTACAGGGCCAAACAGTGCTGTCTCGTCTGCCCCATCATGTGACAAAACCACTGTGGCCTTCAATGACACAGTAGGTCAAAATTCACCACAGGACGCAATTAATTTTTTTAACTTGCTATTTTTTCTGTGATTAATTAATCAAAATTAACGTTATTTTGACTTGTTTTATTTTTCAGAATCTGTGACTGTCTTATGAAGCTGTTCTTATCTCCCAGCAGTCCTGTGACATCTCTATGGATGTAGCTATCATCATAAATGGCTGTGATTCCACTGGATTCTGATTCACTTATTTGTCTCCCTGACACATCAAGCTAGAGTCACAATACATTTTCTCCTCATAATGATTTGGAGGCTGCTGAGAAAATGTATTCAGTCTTTCTACAGATATTGTTGCCTCATCCAATCACTCCACACGTTGAATTGGGTTTACATTAGGTTTTATGTGTTAATTGTATGACTCTTCATAATTTTTTTTTCTTGCAGAGACACAGTGTTGTCTGTTACAGCAGATATCTGCTCTCTTGAATGTTTAACATCCCAGAATACCCATGCAAAGCAGGATGGACTGCCTCCATTCCCAATGTTTGAGGTCTCTGAATGTAACTCGTTAGTCTTTGCTTGTTCGGAATCTTCCATTGTCTCATGCAGATGGATAGTCAGTGTGATGTTCTCTTAATGCTCTGTGGTCACAAAACAGAACAGATCAATACTTGCTTCCCATAACTTATTGCTACAAAACACTGGTCATGCGTTTCAGAAATTTCTTATGCTTACTAACTTGCATCAACTAAGAAATGTTTTAAAACAAACAAAAACAAGCATGAGATCATTATTTAAATAAGCAGTTTGTGAGGAAATAATTTAAGTCTTTGTGATTACTTTGTTTTCTCCATAAATATTCATAGTCAGGGCTGAGGTGCGTCTCACTGTCTTACTGCTGTGGGCATGTGTCCTACTAGATCAATACACTCTGGTCATAACTTATAAGCAATCAATATCTCAGGGCTATGCAGCAGGGTTTTTGGTATCCTTTATTTTACCCTGAGTTAGATCAGCCTTTTTTAACTGTGGTCTGATCTTTATTCAGTCATATATTCACATCTGGGTGCTGCTCAGTCACAATCTTTAACCACAAAAAGGTTAACAGTGTTTATTACTATTTTTTCCTTCAGTTTCTTGCTAAACCTGCATACGCCTAGCTTCGCACTGGAAACAGGGGGGAACAGCTAACCTGCTGTGCAAATTAAAAAGAATACATCTAGTCACTACTCTAATGCTTACTCTGCACACCAAGTCTGTATCCTATAAAAATTGTTTCGCACAGAAACCTTAAACTCCGAATCAGTCACTACGTTTGCATGACATTAGAGAAAATCGATTTATTGTGTAGTGTGTTTATTTTAAAAGAGACTGTATGCAAACTATTCATTTTCTGTGAAGAACAGAAGTGTATTTTGAGAACAGACAATGCATGTAACAGGCAGAACTTGACACTATGTCCCAGAACAACAACAACATCAACAACCAATGCACAGAGGGTACCTTGCATGTTGTATCTCGATGTGGAGTGTCTAAACATGGATATGTGATGAGGTCAGAGTGAGAATGTGTTGTGTTTGTCAACTGTTTGGTCTGTGACATAATAGGTCAATCATAAAATGGTCCAGTACTAACAAGCTCAAAGGGGGCATATCGCCACCTATCGTGGACGGACATACTTTTGTCAATATATTGATGACCCTCCCGTGCTTGTGTACTGGGACAAGGACAGTAGTCCAATAAAATGGCCTAGTTGAGCTATAACAGTTTTTAAACATGTGACAATTTTGCACAAAAAATACGGACTTGGTGTGAAAAAAGGCCTTAAGTGTATTTCTCAAAATACTGAATCCTTTTATTAAAGAGACAGTATCAGTCAGCATCTTTCTGGGGACAACAGATGACAAATTGCTTTCTAGGCTAACTGTGACTCATTTACAGTTTCTCCTTTATCTGTTGATGAATAAGCCAATAAAAAAGATACATTTTTCATGTTGCCTAGCGTCACATGAGAGCATCCACATAAAACAGCTATGTTAATGTTTGAAGGTTCACTTACCAGTCTCCCCTTGCCTACCTATCTACCTAGTCTACCTAGCTCACAAAGGTAAATTTCTTAACAGTTCTTCCAAAGAAGAACAAGCATATATCCGAGTTGTTTTCTAATTACTGTTCCCTTAACAAATCAGTGATATTTTGCTCTGTGCAAGTGACGGGTGTAAGAAAATATTGATGCACTTGAGTATCAGGATACTATGTGTGGTGATACTGTATCCATTCCCACAAACTGTATTGATTTTTAATTGTTAATTGTTTAGTTGTTAATTGTTTATTTTTTTTTACTTTGTTTGCCCTAAAGAATCCTGCAAGCACTTTTACTTTATGTTTTACTGATATCGGTAGATGTTAATTCCTTTGCTCAGATTGCACAAAGGCAGTAAACTTCTTTTTTGCATATGGTGATGTGTTTTTTTATACTATGACAGTTTTCCTAATATTACATTTTTTGAATTGCAATACATCACCTTGCTTAAAGTATTGGAATATATATTGAATTGTAACCCCTGTATCGTGACACATTGGCCTATTATACTTTGTTGCCAGTAATTTATATGACTTTTATGTGTCTTTTCCCTACGCACTTAGTTATTTCTCTGCAACTTCCTCCCTCTGTTGAGTTAAAACTACAGACATGGCCATTATGGCTGATGTGTTGTCGCTCCTGTCTTGTCTCGTCCAGAGAACAAAGACACCTAGAGATGGACGACCTCTGTGTGTGTGTGACGAGACAGGAGACCGTTCTCATCACAGAGCAGCAAAGACCCTAATTTTTAAGAAAGCTGCAAAAGAAAACGATGAGGGAAGTTTCAAGAAGTTTTAGGGGTTTAAATCAGATATGGTTTTTATAGGGTTTGACCAATCTGTAGACTCAAGACTGAACTCAACAGCAGTGGCAAAGCCAGTGACACACCAAGATCTGTTTATAAAAACCTGATTTATCTGCATATTATAACTAAGCACATGCAGAAAGTCTCGGTGTTCTCAACTTATATACATATAAATTCATTGACATTGTAATAATGCCTGGCTCAGTTTAGAACCTGCTTTAGTCCAGGGTCATGTGTTTGAAGAATGACTTGTCATTAAATAAAGGATGCTTTCCACTTTTTTTTATTTTATAACAGAACTCTTAAACTATGTAAATTCTTTAAGGATTTTGTTTAATGACAATTTTTGCTCAATTTGGTACCACACCAAGTAGCATTCTTGCTTGCTTTAAGATATTATTATATGGTATGAAAATGAGACATAAAAGAGAAACAATGTTCAAAGTGATTAAGTCTTTAAAGGAGCTGTTTATGACACTCAGAGCTACCCAGTCCCACTCTGATATCATCTAAAACCAGAACTTGGTCAGTGACTTCCAGTGTGAGACAATGATGAAAAAAGCCATCGTTTTATGTCGGCATGAAATGTGGCTGGTCGCTATTGTTGTTTAATGGCACCCGGCAGCATCAGGGGGAAATGCTGCAGGACAACAACAGAAGTTAAGGCAGTGAGTCCGAGTTGGGTTGGGTGACACGGTCACATATCGACATTTGGTCACAGTGAGAATGTGTTGTGAGCATTGATATAACAGAACTATTTGCTATGTAAAGATATAGTGGAGTAATGATATCCTGAGCAGAGAATGAGGTCACACTCCCTCTGTGTAATCAGAGCTTCTCCGTTCTTTGTTGTGGTAGCTACACTTGCATGTTAGTGCTTGTGAGTCTATTTGTATCAATCATCTTCACACACTGAAACTTTCATTTGTTATTAAAGTTTATGGAACAGGTTCAGGCTCAGGAAGTAACTCCAGTGGAGAGAAGCAGGGGGACAAATATGTCCTTCCATTTTGTCTCATATTGCAAAATGTCTCAACAAATAGAAGCTTTTTGTGTGTGATGTATTTTTGGCGTATTTTAAAAAACTGCATGTGAAAAATACTGACTTGATGTGCAAAGGCCCTTAGCTCTGTTTATGGAGTTAGTCTGAGACTCTGAATCACATATACAGTATGTTTTGAATGTTCAGTTTGATAGTGTCATGTCAGATCAAGATTGTATTATGAAAGAAGAAACAGATACACTTTTTGCATATCCCAAGCACTACAAAAATGCATTTAAATGGTAATAGAAATATAAAAAATATATTTATAATTCCTTCAATTTCACTGGAACTCTGTGACCACCTGCAGTTGGTGCTCAGGCCCTAAAAAAAAACTTTAATAAAATCCGAAGCTTACTGAAAAACATAGTAAGCTAGACTGAATTAAATGGGGTAAAGATACACAAACACTGGAATGACCCTGGTAATTTTGTTCAAATCTCTAACACAGGCAACCATGTGAGCAACACACTGCTTGATGAAAAGTGCTTGAAAGCTCAGCGTAACGCCTCTCGTCCACCTTCCTACTTCCTCTGCCCTCCTCTCTGCCGCCCGCTGACCGAGTTCCTGCTGCAGCAGAAAACTACAGACGAGGTCATTATGGCTGACGTGTCGTCATCCCCGTCTTGTCCCGTCCAGACAAACAAAGCCAGAGGATCCTGTTGAACAGCTCTGTGATGATGAGACACTGGCAGTCTCCTGTCTGTCTCAGCAGGGTCTCAGGATGCTACAGAGAGCAGGAGCTACATTCACTCCCATTCACAGTGGCAGCATGTGATGGAAAGCCTGTTAATGTTCAACCACGGACAGGAACTGATGCAGTGCTTCTGCCAGGGAACCACACACCCCCTCATTATACCTCCTCAACTGGACTTATTCATCATCTTTTTGTTGGCTGGCTCAAGCAGAGTACAAGATTTGAACAAGTAGCAATATGCACATGAATATGTTTATCAATATTTAATATGTGTAACACAACACTATTTTGATTTCTGAAAATGTTGGAAAAAATATTTAAGTATGTAATACACACATATCTGTTTTATCATCATCATCACCATCATCATATAATGCTATAGATACAAAAGGCCCTGCAATTATTATGTATGAATACTAACATGAGGATATAAAAATATAATACACATGCATATACAGACAGACATACTATGAATATGAATGCACATATACACTATACACCCTAAATTGATACAAGTGCAATTTCAGTAGTGTGTATGGGAGTGCTGGTAGAACTCAGAGATCCATCCATCTCCCAGGTGACAGTCAGTACTACTCCACCATGCCTCCTCCCAGCTTGCAACTCCACATGTCCTGTTACCCCCTGCTGCTCTCTCTGGCCTCTGAGAGGCAATGTGTCCATCCATCCTGCTGACCTACACTTTGGCCCACAGCAAGATATCCCCACATCTCCTGTTAAAGTAGGTTATTCATGATCCCCAGAGAATGAATATTAATGTTATAGTGATCTTAGGACCTTGTGTCAAGTTTCATCATCAGGTCAAAGTTTGCACTGGAAGAGGGTGGTGTGAAAAGGTTCACTTTCAATGCACCCACTTCCTTTGTTAAACATCCAGTGTGTCTCTGGAGATGTTGGTCGATCTGTAAGGGCTTGTGTCCACATAGCATATTTTCTCGATGCTGATGTCTTTTTTTAATAGCTAATGAGAAGAGAGTGAAATGCAAAGTCTAGTGTCTTTTTCTCAGAGTGCTCCAAATGCTGTGGCTAACGGTGTAGGCACCCATGTGGAGCATATAATTATGAAAAAAAATACTGGGAGCACTTTTTTATAAAGCAGTGGGATGAAACACTCCCCAGTGCCCTGCCACCACTTTTTGGCTGAAGAAAAACACTGTGGACACAGGCCTGAAGTCCAGCACTTTTGTCCAGACTGAAATTTCTTGAAAAATTTGGTTCAGACATTTGTGGTCCCCAGAGGATAACCTTAATGGCTTTGTTGACCCCCTGACTTTTCATCTAGTGCCACCATGAGGTCAATATTTTTAGTTTTCAGTGAAATGTCTTGACAAATATTGGATGGATTGCCATGGAATTCAGTGCATATATTCATGATTCCCAGAAGATAAATCCTGATGACTCTGGTGAAACTCCAACTTGTCCTAAAGTGCCATCAGAGGACAAAACTTCAATAAGTCCAAAACTTGACACTTAATGGTAAATGGACCTGCATTTGTATAGCACCTGTCTGGTCATCCGACCACTCAAGGCGCTTTTTCACATTCACCCATTCAGACACACATTCATACACATGGTAGCTGTGGCTACCATACAAGGTGCCACATGCTACTCAGTTCTTAACTCACTCACACACTGATGCAAGCCTCACTGGGAGCATTTTGGGTTTTAGTGTCTTGCTCAAGCAGGGGATCGAGCTGCTGATCTTCCGATTGCTGCTCTGCATTTGAGCCACAGCTGTACCATAGTGAAAAAACACTGGAATGTTCTGTCTGTTGATGATGTTGGAAAACAGATATTTAACTTTCTTCCCCTTTTCTATTTTTCCAGAGCCAAGAACATTTGGGACACACTAGTGCATGCAGACACACATAGAAAATCCCCCCACCAGAGACGTCTGGACAATGCCACAGGCTTTTTCCCATGCCGAAACTGTGCTGCTTGTTCTAATGTCAAAAAGGTTAACACATTTACCAGTTTCATTACCATAAAGGAACACAAAATAAACAAACTGATAACTTGCAACTCTACAAATGTTGTCTACCTTCTTGTATGCAGAAAAATGATGAATCCGCACACCAAAATGAGCTCCCGTGTATTTTAATACCGTATTAACATACACGGGAGCTCATTTTGGTGTGCGGATTCATCATTTTTCTGTTCATTGTTGATTTTTTAGATCCAGCACCCAACCCAAACGGGCTTTTGGAGATGTGCGCGTCCTTTCTTCTGTTTTTACCTTCTTGTATGCACCAAATGTGGCATCCAATATATTGGTAAAACTAGGAGACAACTGAGACTAAGAATCAATGAGCACAAAAGCTCCATTCGCCACGCTGATCCTAAATCAGCACTGACAATAGTCCCTTGATGACTGAAACGTTTGCTGCTTGTGAAAATCCCCAGTAAAATTATCTTTCATTAAGACTCTTGGTCTACATTTGTTTTCCGCATGCGAGTCCTTTTCCGCTTTTTATCTTTATCATTGTCATTGATAATTGGCAAACTATGGAACTTTCAAGGTCAGACAACAATTTCTGTCCTTGAGAATGCACACAAAGCAAGGTGCAGATGAAAGTGAGCTTTGAAGCAAGTCCATCAAAATTTTCACAAGTTGCACAGCGTCTCTCCAGCACTCTTCACTTTGTATGTGTCTGAGGTACTGTAGGTTGTTTGGTTTGGTTGTAGAAAACCAAAAACATCAGACACCAAAAGGAGGAATGCAACATGGTCCCAAAAATGGTGAATAAGGCAGTATATTTGTGCTTTATGTGTGTGTGTGTGTGTGTGTGTGTGTGTGTGTGTGTGTGTGTGTGTGTGTGTGTGTGTGTGTGTGTGTGTGTGTGTGTGTGTGTGTGTATGTCCTTACAGTTACCAGTGTAGTCTGTTAGCCCCCTACTGTTTCTTTTCTCCTGTCCCCCCAGGACTGCTATTCAGCAGGCCGTACACAGTAAATCAGCTCATCAATCTTTGTTGGTTAGTCCATTGGTCCTAAAAAAAACCTTGGCTGTTTTTTTTTTTTTTTAATTTAATACAAAACATATAATTTGATGTTTAAAAAAATAAATAGTGTGCTATATCTCTGCATATCTTTTAAGTTTAGCTGACTTGGTAGAATAGCAGTTTTTTCACGTTTTGTTAGGTCACTGTTTATCCCAAATTTTGTCCCTGTTAACATTTGTGGAAGTGTAAGACTGACTAAAATCCTGCCAGTGATTTTGTCAGGAGCTGTCCCATGGCACCCTACATCTCTAAATGCAGAAAGATGCTGTCAGTGTGTCATCCCACAGACACAGCATCATATCATCCATCTCAGGGTGTCTTTGTCTCTCTGACAGGACAAGACAGGGATGACGACACATCAGCAATAATTGTCCATGCCTGTAGTTTTCTGCTGCAGCAGGAAGTCAGTGAGTGGCTAGCAAAGGGGAACAGAGAGGATGTACAGAGCTGGAGGTCTCTCTCTGTCAGTGAGGTCATGAGAAAAACAAATGTAAAGCTGTGGTGTCGATAGAATTTTTATCAAATAGCATTTATCTCTAATAATGTCATGGAGGAGTGCTGAGTCGTTATTACCTTTAGCTCACGAAGATGTCCTTTCACATTAACACTGAGAGCCGACCAGCTGGGAATTCACTGCCATGTCACTGAGCCCACATCCACAGCAATACTGCGTAGCTCAAAGTCTCGGTGTTTCAGATTGTTTTCTAAAAGTTAGCGAGGCACACTCAAACATGAGCAACATGAGAAACATGAGAAAAGCACCTTTTTATTTTCTCTTTACAAAAAGAGGGTTAAAAAGTATATAATTGATTTTTATTGTATTGAAATTTTAAAACTAAAAGATTAAAAGATATATGTCTAGCCTAATGAATTTTCTTCCTCTATGCCATAGGCCTCCATTGCACCTGTAACTACTCACTAGAGCACCAAATGTGGATTAATCCGCCACTGAAAATAGTCCACAACAAATCCACTCTTTCTGCCTGTTTGGTAAAAACCACAGTCCCCGGATGTTTAAGGTAATTGCTAAACATTTAAAAAAAAAAATAATAATTAAAACGCATATTCATGGACCATCTTTAAAGATTTCCATATTTATTGAGAACCACAGCTGTAACTAGGATTCAAGAATAAAGTCCCACAATTCTAACCATAACCAATTCCTACGATTTAACTAAGATTTTTCATTTTTGGATGTTCAGTGAGCTTTTGAGTTATATGTACTGCAAGTTGTTTTGGATTTTTTTTTTTTTTTTTTAATCAAGACAGGATGGAAAAGATGAAAATTACTGATGGTTTTTCCATAGAGATGTTTTTGAGAAAAAAATATAAAATATCTTCAACCTTATCTGGTATGATGTCAGCTGATGCCAGTGGCAGGCTGAGTTACAGCTTTTCTTAACCCTCATCCTCCTCAGAAAGAAAAACTACTAGTGGAACCTTGATATGATGTATTTAACAAATGAATACATTTGACAAGGAAGTATCTTTTGTAGAGAGTGGAATCCCTCCTTGGTGTGTGGGGAAGGTGTGTGGGAGTGTTGTGTGGGCTTTCCCCATACAGAGGGACTCTAAAGGCCAGCCTACACACACAGGATCCCGCCTCTATCCCAGCCATGACATCCAGCTGGAGTCTGTCGGCAAAACAGCCAGCAAGGCAGAAACCATAGAAGAAGAGGACAACAAGAGGAGCAGAGGAGAACAAAGGCTGTGCAAGGTTGAGCGTGTGAAGAAAGGAAAGCAAGTGTGTGATAGAGAAAGTGTGAGGTGGACGGGGATGCAGAAAGTGTGTGTCGGTGGGACCATCCTGGTGTGCAGAATAGGCCCACTCCTACACTCACATTCCTTGGTATTATATGGAAGTCAACGGGAATGACAGTATGGACGTGCACATCCCTGACAGCTGCACAGTGAGCAGAAGAGCATGAATACCTGCAGCAGCAAGAGATGATGCGCTCTCTTCCCAAGTCTGAATGTTGTAGGAGAGCTCAGAAAGCTTTTGGCTTTAGCAGCAATAGCTACTAATTTTGTTTCCATATGAAACACATGATCATTTGGTACTACTGTACTTAAACTCTCCCTATTTAGCATTTATGGGGAGTATAGAAAGGGGAGATACCCCAGGTGAATAATATATAACAGATATTACCATAAAACTTTGTTTTTAACAAGTTTTGACACAGGGAATTTTCTTTTTATCACTCCATAAATCAGAAAATACTGTAAACAGCTATTTACAAAAATCTATTTTTGCCATGTTGTAATAATAAAATGTTCTATAAATCAAGCTATGAATGATAGACTGATCAATCCTTCTGTAGAAAGCTCCAGATTATAGGTGGGAATAAGAAAGGAAAGTTTGGTGTATGTAAACGGTAATGAATGTTTTGCTTTTTTTGTGATCAAATTTCTATTTAGTTTCTTTGCAATGTATTGACAATAAATCACATATACATAGCCACATCTCATCCATATGTGTCCATTTACTTCAAAAATGTTGTGGTTGAAACACATTCAACATAGTGAACCAAAGAATAATGACGAACCTGATTCATATAGATACATTTTGCCTGACCTTCTCTGCCAGAGTTTCAATGCTATTTGCAATGTTATATCCACTGGTACTGAAGTGGAGATTTCTGTCTCAGAGTCTGAGAAAAAATAATAATAATTTTGAGAAAATTGCCTAGAAATTGAAATACAAATAGAAATGTTTACTGTAAAATTCCATACATTTTTGGACCAAAAATATATATATTTTACAAATAGACAATTTTATGTTCAAATATGCAAATGAGGCATTACCTAATCAAATATGTGCCTGTTGCATACATTTCCAGAGCAGAAATCTGAACTAAAATACACCTTAATATGTATTTTGGATGTTTTCCTTCCACTAGTCTGGAAGATGACAGGTTATAGAAGCAAAATAGCCCAAAAGCTTAAAATTGACAAGTTGTTTCACCTGGTTTCCCCTAAATTTCAACAGCTTTATCTACACTAGTTTAGTCTACACCATTTTTAAGCAGATCCAAGTGTTTATTAATGTATGTGTTACAACTATCACCATATAAAAAGATAATGAATGACAATAGTAAACCCAATTTAAGCCAATGGTAATAAAACTGTTAAATAAATGCAACATTACAACATGGCTTATACAGTATCAATCCATCAATAATCCTGATGTGCAATCTAATAATATAACTTTAACAGCAGCCATCCTGCATAATGAGTACTTTTATTCTGATTCTTAAAATGCATGTTGTTGCCATCACTTCTGTTGTTTTGATAAAGTAATATTTTGTATGCAGTGTTGTTACTCAGAAGAGGGGTATTTTCATACTGCTACTTTTACTTAAGGAAATAAACTGAATATGTCTTGCACCTCTGCTTTTAATTTGTAACATCCATCCCTATATAAATCTTTATACAGTATTATAAACACTCACAGAGCTTAACAGTAAAGGAAAAACAACATGAAATAGATACCAAACAGCGCAATATATCATGCAAACATAACTAATTCCACAGGTAAATACATATGTCGTCTTTTTGTATACGTAAAAGACTGGAGCAGTGATGTGCAGGGGCCTCAGAGTAACAGTTTGTCAAGTGGCGCCCCCTGTTGGTCAGATCATTAAGATCAACGAGGGTATCGGCACACAAATCAAAGATGGACTTGTCAGGCCTAGTATCTTCAGACAAAAGCATATTATAAGGCAAGGATAACACCAAACATCTTAAAAGGAATACTTCACCCCACAGATGACCATTCATATATCATTTCCTCTCCTCATGTTATGTCACATTTGCATCACAGACTTTGTTTTTGGGGCATGCCTCCAGTGCAGGCAGAATCCAAAAACAGAAAAAAAAAATTGATTAATTAATGTCATAGGAGTCCACATTTCATAACAGAAAAACTATATCAAAGCATCTGTTTACAAACTCAAACACACACTCAAACTGGTGCAGTATAATCCAAGTCTTATTTATCCAGTTGTATGCTCAGTACTTCCCAAACGGACAGCCCTTTCTGACAGGGAACTGAACAGAAAGTGAAACTTATCTATGCTCTCTTCAAAGTCAGACTCCACTGACAGAAACAATGATTTTACCTCGTTGAACACAGAAGCTGCTGGTCTATCACTGCCAAAATCAGTTGGTTTGTCTGTGTGATTGTGTGATTAAGTGTTTTAAGGGTTAACTCCAGTGGTGTAGCAGAGGGTATATGCAGGTATACGGGGTATACCCACCACTTTTTCAGGCCTATTAAACAAAAATCCATTGTAATATATGTGGGGGAGTCCAAAAGCAAGTTGGGATAAAATCACTTAACATAAAGTTAGACTGTATTTAAGTTTTATTTGTGACATTTTTCTGCTGTACTGTATTTGTTTGTAGAATAAATAGTGAAACAGTATCAAAAAGGTGGTCATTTTTCTATTTTGGTTCCTGGCAGCTCAAACTTTCGTTAAACTGACAAAACAATACATCAGACTTACATTTGAGTTCATGCTAAAATAAGAAGGATGTCGTGCATGTGTGGTGAGGACAGTCTGAGCCTGCTTGAGAAAGACAAAAATGAATGCAGAGAAAGCCTGACCGTAAGATTCACCTGGATTCTTTATTTCTCACTCCATGCTCCCTCCGCCACAGATAGAATCCTGACTGTGGGACTTACTGGAGGCATTTATGATCATGTTATGGATAAGTGTGTCCACAGCTCTGCTGAGCTGTCACATCTCCCCATGCTCTCTCCACTGCTGCTCTCTTATTTCAATGGTGTTCCTGTGCTGAGAGGCCACTACAGTCCTGTGACAATGACACCACTGTGTTATTAAGCTTTGTGTTGTACTACATTCATCTGCCCCCCTTCATCTCCCTCTTCATCTGACCCTGTTCCCTCTCACTCACAGCCTTCTGCTGCTCGAGCAGCTTCTTGCTATAGATCCCCTCTTTCTTCCCCCCAAGCCCCCCTCCCCTCTGCCTCTCTACACTTCTATCTTTTATTCAATGAGCTATGACTCAATTCACATTTGTCTGTTGTTTGTGTGGACGCCTACAGAGTTCCTCTCAGACAGCGGTGAGGGAAGTGCAGCACAGGGGAGCTGGAAACTCTGCTCTGTGTGAATGTAGGCTGGGGTGGTGTTCTTGTAGTTAACCTCAAAATGCACGCAAAGAATAAATGTGAATTAAGATTACAGATAACACAAGAATAAAAGGCATGATTGGAATTTTCATCAAGTTATTTTTATAACCTTACACAAATTAATGAAGAATCACAAAGGTGTTTCCTTCTATTAAATGCAATAAATACACCACCACACTTAAAGTATATATATAAAAAAAATTAGAAATAGCAATAAATTAATTAGTGGAGGGGGCGTCAGTGGCTTAGTGGTAGAGCAGGCGCCCCATGTACAAGGCTGTTGCCGCAGCGGCCCGGGCTCGAATCCAGCCTGTGGCCCTTTGCTGCATGACATAACACATGCATATATGTGCCACATTCTTTTCTAAATTTCCAACTTTGATTGTCTTTAAGCAAGTCCATTCTATTGAGTCTCTTTAAAGTGTGATAATACCTGTGTATTGTTTTATATTGAATACATTTACTTGTGTATTTAAAGTTTTCAGTATGAGTAAATGAAATTGAATGTTTTTAATATGTGCAAATGAGATCCTGCTGCAGTCAACAAAAAATCAGGAAAAAATATATCAAGGAAATTGTCCAGAATTCTCATTTATCTCTTAATGGAAGCAGTTAGATATGAGCAGGGAACTGTATGTACTGAGCTCCATCTAGTGGTAAGATAGAACTTATCTAGTTTGTTCATTTTATCCACTAAAATAAAAGGACTCTTAAAAACCATCTCCAACTCAAGGAATACTTTTTTCAAATGTCCAGCACACTTTAACTCGTATAGATCAGTCTAATACAATGCAATAGTTATATCTGATCATTCCCCAGTTATTATGAACATACATTTTGAAGGATCTGATATGAATAATGCCCCATGGCGCTTTAGTTTACTTTTAAATAAAGACCTCATGGAATTTATTCCAAAGGAAGTAGATTTTTTTCTTAGTGTAAACAAGACTCCAGATATGTCCACATCAGTGTTATGGGAGACCCCTAAGGTGTACATCAGAGGTGACATCAATTTCTTACACTGGTTATGAGAGAGAAAAACTTGTTGAATCAACAAAATGTATTGCACAGCTGTACATACTGTACAATACATTTGTGCACAGTAATGAGCAAGATAAATATCTGTCTTACTTACTTGTGAGATGTCAAATCCACATTTTTCTCCTCACTGACTTGGTCAATCCATGTGAAATTGGGCACAGCAGTAGAGGGTCATGGGAGGATGTGAATGAAGCAATATTACATCAATTGGCCAAAGGGGGGCGCTATAGCAATCAATTGAAATTGCAAACTTTGAATGGGTATATCTCATGCCCCGTATGTTGAGGAACAAATATGCCTCAAGAACCCATAACTTCCGGTTATATAGATTTTCCGCCATTTTGAATTTTTTGTGAATGTTGGGGTTTTTTTTCTAATTTTTGATATGACTAAGTCATGGTATGGTATGCTGCTGCAACAAGGGCTAGCCACACCTTTCCCATGTGCGCCCCACTTTTAAGTCAATACAACATGTAAACTAACTAACTAACTAACTATCTGCCTTTCAACGTGCTACTTCAACTACTAATGTACAGTTTTAGCCCACTAACTATCCCACTATTGTTAATGGTACTACTGTACTTTCAATAAAGCCATTATACTATCAAATTCACAAATACTCTGTCTGAATACATTGCTCTTCTTAATGGGTTCAGCTGACTATTTAATCTGCAATTTCCTATGACCTGTATCCCAAACACACACCATGTGAAACTGTACATGGGCAACTGTGCACTCAGTGGGTATGGACTAGTTTATTTATAACAGGCAACAACAATGAAAACAATGCCACAATGTGCAAACTTTAGTGGTCTAAAGTAAATAAGCATCACAACCAACAAATCTTTGAAAAACACTGTTCTCTGAATTAATAAAATAATAAACCAATTAATCCATCCTCCAAACTACAAAGTAGGCCTATGTACAGTTACAGTCAAGCCAAGTGCATTCTCCTCTCCTCTCCTCTCCCTATTTTGTTAATCCTTTTTATTGCTCTCCTCTTCTCAATTTGTTCTTCTCTTCTTCTCATCCCTTCTTTTTGAAACAGTCACACCCAAATTCTTATGATTATTATCTAAATAATCTTTAAATATTGTTTAAGAAACCCAGAGAACAGCAACATGCAGCTCTGCAGTCCTCCTGTTCTCTTCTGCACTCTATACATAGCGCAGCCCTAAACTGCATGTCAGTTTTACTTAAATTAATTATCAGACACACAACATGGGAGACAAAAACTTCATTTCAGGTTGAGTTTTGGTTTATTAAGATGCGTGGAAGTTAGAAAGCAACTCAGCATCTGTCTCTGCTCACACTGGGAAGTTGGTGAACCCAAACCTGGCAGAGAGCTGGAGGGAGGCGGTATGATTTTATGCAAGACTAGCTTACTTGTTGTTAATGGTGGGTTACTGCTTCTTTAATTAGTCTAGCTCTTTCAAGATGTTTTAATAGTAGTTTAATTTCACAACAGTGACAAACAATGATAAGGCTTAATGCAAACACTAATGTTACCTAGCTGTCCATGACTAGAGTGATGAGTGATGCAACTCTGCAGGACGCACAATTTTCGGCGGCTGCCACATGGTAAGTTGAAGAGGGAGGGGCAGGGGCTAGACTTAAATGCAGCTGTCAGGCATACAACACACTTTTAACTAAGAACTGATGCCATGAGCTAAATTTAAAAAACAAAATATAAGATTATCAAAAGAAAGAAACAAACAAAAAAAAACATTTAAAAAAAAGTGCACTTATCTAGACGGAGAGAAAAAACACAGGTGCTTGAGCAACACCCTATGTGTGCACATGCCTGCTGTTGTGTAAATTCTATTGAGAGAGACACTCTGAAGCTAAAACAAAATTGAAGTGGAGCTGAGGGCAGTAAAAACATAGTTTGGGCCTTTAAAGACAAAATGTTCTTTTTCTGCTATTACTGTTACATATCAGGCCTTTATCATTATCCATTACAGGACTGGATACTGACAGTAGATCTGCACAGTAAAAATTAAACATGCCGCTATGATTAAATATTTTTATCTGAAGTATCATTTACCCTTGGTTTCCCTGCCAGTAAGAATTTAAAAGAAAACAAAACAACATTTCAAAAGTGACTTCAAATAAAAAATAAAACATATTCATGTACAACAAATTTCATTTTTTAGACAAATTATACAAATATGGACAACAAAACACACACATACTCAACACTCTGTAAACCCATATGTGCAAGTAGCCTACCTACTGCATATACAGGCCAACTCACCATGTTGTTTTTATTGGGATTAAGCTTAAAATGCATTTTCCAACACTATACTATTATTATGCAAAGTTCTATATATCAATAAATACATGCATCCCAGTTTATTGTACACATGGAAAAAGATAAAATATAAAAAATAAAACCAAATAAATTATACTTCCTTCACTGAAACTCAATGGTCACTTTGCCTGTTTTACATACAATAACCTTCAGCATAGAACACTTTCTCAAAGTATATCAGGACAAAAGAGCAGCATCAGCACATTTCACATTGCTGCTGTTGATTAAAAAAATATATTTTCAAGGCTCCAGTGATGCTGTATTGTAGTCCAGTCTCCAGAAGAAATTATTGGCATTGTAAGTTTCTTCAAACCATGTTTATGTTAAATTTGTATGTTTCATATGTAGCCTATCTATCAGTGTTTCTGAAGTATGAGCTGACTTTGTCATCAGAAGGTGGAGGGGATGGTGGATGGTGTGTCAACTAGATAAGGTGCCTGCCAAGCTGCAGACCACTGCAGATGAGACCTACAAACAACAAAACTGACTGTGAAGACAAGTCATTGCTGTTTCCAGCATCCAAAAGTGAGGTTTTTTTGGTGACCCATTGTTGCTGGGGGTAGCTGTACAAAAAAACCATTGTTTTTTACAGAGACATTGTTGCCCAGGATTATGCCCCCAAAACAAGGTATTCTAAGCCAAAACATAATCTTTTCCTAACAATAACCAATGTATCTGCTACATAATAACAAACAAATGTAACATATCCGTGGTTTGCAGAAATGTACAATGCATTGTACAAACATTTTATTTTTACTGGCGATTAGATTTAGTATTGCAATTCCATACAGCTGGGGAGATGTCCTGACTCTGCCTCTAGTCAAAATTTCAAAAAGGCTGATCTTTTCATAATCCACACCCTGTCAGTAATGCAGGCTACTTATTTAAGATTTGACGTCTCCAAGCCCAAACTGAGATCTATTTTCTTAGACTTGACAAAGCTCCTGCAGAGCTGCATGAGATATAAGACAACTAGGGATGCACAATATTGGATTTTTTGCCAGTATCCGATATACTGATATACAAGAACTGATTTGGCTGATGACCAATACTGATATCGATATATCCACTTTTTTCCCTTCCTAATTTTAGTGATCATCAAGTCTCTTCTGTAGTGGAATTTAAGTCATATCATACATGCATCCTGATGGCCCACCCGCAGATGGAGACATGAATTTTTTTTTTTTTTTTTTTTTTGTGGAGACATGAAATAGAATGCTTTTTAATATATGTAATATTCATTCATTTTGCAAAATAAGAAAAAAAGCCTGTTGGCCGATTCTGATGATTCATTTTGAAGCAAATACTTGCAAATGCCAATGACATGCCGATATAAATGTGCCTCCCTAAAGACAACTGTTCAGTAGTACTCCTAAAGGTGAGTAAACTAAACTTGATGCGTAAAAATGGATTCCTGGACTCCATCATTATTAGCAAGCCAGGGCTTGAAAACAAAAGTTGTATGATTCACATTTAGCTCAGTTATTGGACAGAGGCTTGTACTGAATAGAGGATGCAATGAGCATAAGTGCAACAATCCCACAGCTCTATACAGTGTGGGAGTACCTTGTTTTCTGTCACTGTCTGAAGGACTTTTGAACCGACAGCAGCAAGTGGCCACAAGTATCACTTCCTACTTCAATGAATCTCCAGGGAAATAACAAATAATTCATTTTCCCACACAGTTTGCACAGTGACTGATAGTGGCAACACTAAAAAAGCAATTAAGCAATCACAATGCTTTCTTAACAATGATAATATCAAAATACAGGTGATTCTGTAGTACAGCAAATACACTGCAAGACAGTAATATGATACATCAACTATAGACCTACAATAGCAAATCATTTTTCAGAAAGAATTAAACATCATTTATTTACTGCATTATTAAGTGCTGCTTTGATAATTATAGACATCTCAGGTCAAACAGCCCGCTAGGCAGTTCAGCTCTGGCCTTTTATGTTAACATGTGTAATCATACGAATGTCTTTAGAAACAGCCATAAAGGCTGAACCGGCAAAAAGCACGATAGAGTTTAAAGTGTCTGCAGTGAGGAAAGGAAACTGCTGCAAAGTCAAGAAAAATACAGATGGCACTTCACATCACACACAGCAAAAAACATTGATAAATGTATTAGCCATATGTTCACCTTAGAATAGCAATCATTGAGAACAGTGCATTGATAATAAATAATCAACAAAATTACCTTTAACTACTGTAAAGAAACCTGGTTTTCATTAAGTGCATAACATACTTTAATAGTAGAATTGGCTTTGTTTCACACTTTACACAAGTACTTTAACAAATTATTTAATTGACCCACGCCCAGTCCTTACATTGTTTTATAAGTCCAATGTTACCAAATATTTTCCACTTTGAATTCCATTGTAGTATTGAACGCTGAATATTAATAACTTTTTAAACCAGCACATGCTTCGTCAGAGGAAACCGTGTCTCATAAAAATGACATTTATATACTATTTTTGCCAAATACTGTGAATGCATTAGTGAACAGGACAACCTGGCACAGGGGACCCCTTAAAATAAGCCTCTGTTTGATGGGATTGTTTCTGCATTTCTCATTCACATGTCAAATGGCTCAATGAAAAGTAGGGATACACTGATTATGTTGGTCCTGATTCCGGTCCTTTAATATTAAAGGGATAATTCAGAAGTGGGGTTGTATCAGGTACATATTTATAGTCAGTGTATTACCTACAGTAGATGTCAGTTGACACACCTCCTGTTTGGAGAAGCAGGCTGGAATTCGACAGGGAGGCGAGGCGATGTACTTTCGTGCTGGACTCCAGCCTGCTTCTCCAAACTGGGCTGTGCTGACTGACTCCTGCTGTATGTAATAAACTGACTAAATATCCCGTACAACCCCAGTTAAAAAAATTTGAACTGTTCCTTGAAGAATCTGTTGACTCACTCTCAGGTCTTACAGTATAATTTATTTCTCTTATTTTCTCTTTATACAGATGTACAGTGCATACTTTGTCATCAACTGTCAACTTTGTTGTTACTTTGTTCGAGTCCCTGAGGTGCTGCTTTTTTGTAATGCAGGACTTTGACACCAGAGATAAAGGTTTGCTGCGTCCCACACAAGGTTGAGATTGGGTTTCTACAACACTTTTTGAGGTTTTGGTCGATTAATCAAAAAGAAAACACGTGACAAAACAAGATTCCTCTAACCTTTGACTAAGTGCTGTGTGTTGCCTAAACAAAAGCATAGAACCCTAATCAGGCCATCTTTGCTATGAGCGGATATTGTAAGAAAATAAAAGACACACGTTGTCACATTTTGTGGATGTTTTGAAACTGTGTTCAGTATGAACATTTTACAACTTTGCAGAAACAAACACCTTTTCTTATTTTGTTGATTAAAAAAAAGGTGTTTATGCTGCATTATGTTTCTTTTGAAACATGAATACTGTTGCAAACTTGTATTATAATAAAAAGGTAATTTCTATGAGACAGGGTTGTCAGGGGATACCTTAGACATCTATGTATTATCTTTTTATTAGGCTTCATCAAAGAATCATTTTATGATTCTTTTTCCTGATCACATGACTGCAAATTACAATAACAGACATGGACATTTTCAGTCCAGTTTTAGATAACTGGTAATGCTTATGATTGACGCAGTTTGTGTCTGATCAATCACTCCATTTCCAATTGTGGCACTACAAGATGCTTCCACCCAGACTGAAGGGGGTGAACTTCTGGGCCTGCTGAGCTGCAATCTCAGCCACATATAGGGCCCCTGTCTTCAGGTCCAGGTCCACCAGGTGGGGCTTCACTTCATCAGCCAGCTGGATCACACTGACCACTCTGCACTGGCCAATCAAACCCACCGGTGGGGCATCCAGCATTGAGATCTGGTGGGTGTTAAGCTGGACAACAACAAAGTACTTCTTGTCCGGGGTCAAGCGAACTGAGTAGGGTGCATCCTCTGTGAAGCAGCTCCCCCATGTCCCCAACCAGTCTCCGGTGATGGAGTTAAACACCTGGATCCTCTTATTCCCCCTGTCGGCCACCCAGACCCTCTGGGCGCTGTCTACGGTCACGCTGTGGGGGATGTAGAACTGAGCCGGGCGTTGTCCTTTTTCTCCGTGCATCCACACTACCTCCTGATCTTTGGACAGCTTAATGAGGCGGTTATTCATCCCGCCATCACCATCCACGATGTACATCTCTCCTGAGTCGTGGACAAAGATCTCAGCTGGCTGGTCGAACTGTAGAGGATTCAACCCAGTACCTGCCTTCCCTGGCGTACCAAGCACCTGACAAATAAAAGAAAATATTCAACACCAAGCAACATTTGGCTTTTCCAATTCTACAGTTCACACTAAATAGTCTGATGGAAAACACCGTAGTGAAACCTAAAACAAGTCTACCAAAACAAATCCTGGATAAAACAGTCACCTGAAGGAGCTTCCCAGATGATGAGTACTGTTTGATGCAGTGGCCGTATGGGCCGCTCCCCACATCTGTGATCCACACTGTAGGGTTTGACGAGGCAGCGTCTGCCAAAAACATGCCATGAGGCATCTCCAGGGTGGTTGTATTCCAGGACATGAGGAAATCTCCATCTGTGGTGAACACCAGCACCTTGGGCACATTGTTACCTAACAGCAAAGCGGAGGCAAACACCATGTGACATGTTAACAGGGTGCACATTTTATACTGATTAGATTTTCACTTGTTCAAAGGAAAGTATAGTATGGGTAATCAAACAAATAATGTATAAGTAATAATACTATTCAGTAAATTAAGGGTTGTAAAGATACAGTACCAAGAGGCAACTGTTTGACATCCATTTAATGCTTTATAGTGGGCAAATCTCTGCTTCAAATTCAGGCTGACTTTATTTTTATAATACAAGGCTGGGTATCGGCACTCAAGGTATTGACTGAAATAACACAGTGCAAAGTAGTATCCAAGCTTCCCCAGTCAAACATATTTGAAGAAGTTGGCAGTTCAACATACTAAGATGCCGCCAATATGTTTGAAAGTATGGCTAAACTACATGCTTGTGGCCTTTGGGTATTACACAACTGAATGCCTCCATTCACATGATGGGTATCGAAAAAAGCAGGAAATAAAATATACTGAGCCAATTACTCTATTATTACCAATATAACTTTAAGGGTACTGGTATTGGCACTAGTATCGTAATTTTTTAAACGATATCCAGCCCTACCAAACATGCACCAAAGCAA
Source organism: Epinephelus awoara (assembly GCA_035609425.1). Lineage (NCBI taxonomy): Eukaryota > Metazoa > Chordata > Actinopteri > Perciformes > Serranidae > Epinephelus > Epinephelus awoara. Next base: position 4,666,077 of record CM069313.1, on the reverse strand, counting down.
TGTTGGAACAACTGTCTTAAGATGCATCCTTTATCTTTCTTTATTGTATACGTTTTTTATGTACAATTTACAAACGCTTTATAGATCAACTACAAGCATTCATGACAATAAATTTGTGTTTCCTTTATGGAATTCTAATTTTCGACATGGGCTGGCAACCTTTACTCTCAAAAAAGCCTTTTTTATTGGCCAAAAAAGCCTGTCTGGAGCTGTAAAACATATCTGAGCCTTATAATGAAGGTAATACAGCCTATGACATCTAAATTAGACTATCAACATTACTAATAAATCTAAATAAAAATTTGCTAATATGTTTTACCACAAGTTTGCTACTCTGCAGTGGCTATTTATAATTATTTGGTGGCTAATATAATTATTAACAGAGTTGGTGAAGAAAGCAAACAAATCTGTGCATGCACCATTACATTCTCTATTGTTCTCCAAGACTCTTCCTTTTTTAGATACGGAATCCATAGCTAGCTTACGGAGTTGTGCAGGAATGAGTCTTAAAAACCCAGCAATGAGTTAGCATTTTAGCACTCCTGGGGTCGTATTCACAAGCATTCTGAGAGAGCTCTCAGAGAGCACCTAATTTAACCTAAAAATTTAGGAAAGTTCTCAGAGCAAGTCTGAGCGAGGAAGGGACAGCAACAGATGTAACTGTTTGTCACAGACACGTCTTCCTGTGAGCCTGCAAGGTGTGTGGACACCCAGTGGAAATGAAATGAACTACATCACAATATGAGACTAAAATTGTTGTCGTTGTTAGTATGATCACTTTGCTGATGGAAGGTTGAGACAGACCCAAGACATGACTGCTGCACTGTTGCCTTTTTCCAGTTTTCTATCCTAGTATTCTGATCATTTTATTGTTTGGTGGGAAATGTGTGTGTATCCCTAATGAGATCGACCACAAATATTATTCCTGCACTACACTAGAAAATGTTTCCAAAAACAAACACACATGTAACTCCTGCAGCAACAAGCAGCTTCAGTGGTCAAAACCGTTTTTCCTTCCGGGTGGATCACCTGACCACACAAAGAAAGGTTCCTACCATATATATTGATGACTGCTAATTACCCCGTGAGACCTGATACTCAATACAACATACCCACCAAGTTGAGTTGCAATTCTTTTTGATTTTGTCGAGTCGCATCAACTCATCAGATTTGTGACTCCAGTCTGACTTGAGTCTCTGTCATGTTGCTCAAGTCCACACCTCTGGCATAGGCTACAAATTTTCACAATCAGAGAATGTAAGAATCACTTCAGGCCTTCAAACAGTTACAAATGAAGGTTAAAATAAAATAACCATTAATTATTTCATCTATTTTTTTGCCATAGCCACAGGAAGCCACTAGAGAGGCTAACGAGGGAGCCTCCAGTTGCCTACCCCTATAATGAGGCATCGAGTCTGCAGTTAAAAATGTTAGGAAGTCATTACTTCACACACATTATGTCATGCACATGGTAAGTTTGAGGATATTACATATTTGCTTATAGTGTTCTGCTGCTTCTCCAAACTGGGGGCATGCAGACTGACATCTATTGTTGGTAATACACTGACTACTGACTACCCACTTCAGAAGATTCAAACTATCCCTTTAAGGGTTTTTTAAGGAGTTTTTCTTTATCTAATTCGAGGGTCTAAAGACAGAGGGTGTCTACTATGTAGATTGTAAAACCTCTTGAGATAAATTTGTGATTTTTGATATTGGGCTTAATGGGCTACATAGTTGACTTGACCTGGCTACTGACGACCTATCATACCTAAACATAAACCCTGCTCCTCACCACTGATGGATCCATTTAAACATGCCAACCAAACCTACCAGTCTGATGAGGATGCAGTCAACACAGCACCCAACCACACCTTGCAACACCTGGAATCCTCTTATCTCCAGCCTGATCCTGTTTAGAGACTTCAGTTCCTCCTTTAATTCCATCCTACTCCAGCACCTCGCCTCATTGGTAAATATGAACATTGATGCCACTAGCATATGGCTGGTATATTCCTGTGGAACAGACATTAAAGGGGGAATGTTGATAACCTAACCTCGCGCCCTCTGGCCCTCAGCACAGGAGCTCCTAAATTCCTGAATCCCCAGACTGCACAACAGAAAATATTTAAAATAAAACTGGACAGCAGTGCGTGGTTGCCTGTCATAGTACTGCAATTATACATGAATTGAATATTGGGGGGCTGTGCCCCCCTCAATATATGCCTTAAAAATAACGTAAATCATCAACGCTCCAAGGTATGCATAGAGTAAGGGGGTAATGCATGTATTTACCTCTCTGTGCCACATACACCACAGCAGAATACTGGTTAACAGCCACAGCAAACACCTCCCCGGTGAACACCTCTGGGTTCTTGGGCCAGCTCAGGTCCAGTCTGTACAAAGGTCTGCCCAGCAGCTGGTAGTCATGTTTGAGGCTGGAGCTGACGGCAGGCTGGGTGCCAAAGGTGCCGTACAGCACCATCATGAGCACGGCTAATAAAGCCATGCTGGACACTATCAAACACGTATGGTTTCTCTTTTTCATCAGCATCAATTCTTCATCTGCTGCCTTGTGTTGCGTTTTTAATTCCTGGTCCAGTGACGTTAGGTCGAAATCGCACTAAATGTTTTTAACACAGCGCTTGAAAGAGCACTAGGCTAACTGAGGTCATCAACCGTAAAGCACGCAGTCTGCTCCGAAACATGCACAGCTTTAATGTGATACCTGCCGCGATGCTACAAAGTTAGAAATCTGGTGATCTATCATTTCAAGTCCGCATTTGATGTCAAATTCACTTCCTCAATTTCTCAACTAAAACAAACGAAAGGAAAGTAAATAAAGCAGCATTTCCGTTCAAAGTGTCACAATAAAAGCATGACTAAGGGACTGTTCTTTACTTGTCAGAGGAGAGGGGCCTGTAGTGTGACTTCACTTTTTTTTGTTGTTGTTGTTGTTGTTTTCCCCTTAGCCTCCCTGGGTGGCTGGGGAAAAATGCATTTTTGTTTTTTAAATTCATATACACCTTATGAGGTTCTTGGAGCTAATACAACGAGCAAAGAGCATGGATGGAATGAGAGTTATCACAAAAAAAGCTAATTTCTTAAGCAAAATTCACATCCTCCATACAAATGGCATTATCATCACACAAGTTGTGTGTGCACATCAACACAATATGGGTGCAATTTTCTTGATGAAACTGTACCAACCAGTGGAAGCAGTGGCTGGTCAGGATAATATTATTAACTTGGCACGGTGCTGATTTGCACAATTTTTTAAAGAAAACGTGCCTTTAAAACCAGTTGGTGGGTTTGGGGACTAAAATGGTATTCAAATTAGATACAAAATATAACTTTTCAGATCTGTATGTCCCTTCCCTTGGCTAGAATAAAAAACACAATTTCCTCCCCAGTGTCTAAAAAATATTCTACATGCCATCCCTCCCCCTCTTTAGTAAGGAACAGTGCCTAAAATGCCAAGACATAAATGCAGGCTAAGGCTCTACCGTTATCGTTACTGGTCGGGTTATGGCGCCAGATAGAGGATTCAGCGTATAAGTATGGAATTAAACCTTAAAGAGACGTCGTGAAGTTCGGGGAAATCCAATGCGTGCGTGTTCGTATTTCAGACCGTGGCCACAATTTCAACGCTATTATTTCAAGGCTTTTATTTTCAAGGCAAACCATCTCGATGCACGGGAACTTGACGCAGTAAAACTGCGAGCAAAACATGTGACCCAACACGTACTGCAGAACGGTGTGACGTCACGACGTGTTGACGCAGCCTGACAGAAGCTAAATATTCTTGTAATTATTTTTTCCAGACTTTATTTTATCGCAGTGCGAATGACAGTCCGTGAGGGACAGAGACACCTTTCATGTAGTGTAAACCGTCGAGGAATCGATTCCATGGAAGTCGTGGACAGCCCGCTCAATCTCGTAAGTGTCGGTCTTGGTGTTGCAATAACAAGCTAACGTTACTGTAGCTAAGAGACTGCATAGGTAAGCTACAACAGCTAACGTTAGCTCCCATAGTAAGTTAGCGGCTAACCGTTGTGTTTGCCTTGTTCCTGTTGTTGTCCGGTAGCTTGGACATGCTACACATGCTATACATTTTGGTTTTCTCCTCGACAGAAGAGACGTCTGGCGTTGGAACATGGTAGCTACTGTCTGATTTATTATGCTGTCATGACTATATAATGTAAAGAATTACTGTCGAAAGCGAGGGACGAATGTATTAGTAACGTTAGTTCACTTGTTGGCAAGGCCATTTGACAGCAACCTGCAGTTGATTACACATTTACACAGGGCAAATGCTGCCGCAGTGTTATTTCATCTTCATAATGTATCGCTGTTTCCATTAAGATTAATGACTGTGGTATCCCCCCAAAGACAAGTTACCTGATTTGATGGAGCATACAGCATTATAATCAGCATTATTATTAAGGAGGACGACATTAGGGGGTTAGTATAGGAGTCAGTAACAACCTATATATATATATATATATATATATATATGTATGTGTGTGTGTGTGTGTGTGTGTGTGTGTGTATGTATATATATGTATATATATATATAGAGAGAGAGAGAGAGAGAGAGAGAAACGGTTGACAAATGTAAGGAAATGTGTATCATGTAGGTGTTGCTTCATGAACAGCTTCAGCGCACCTTGTCATTTCTTCATTCCTGTCTCCATCACCCACTACTTTCAACACGACAGTTATGCATTATGTTTAACCTCAGGTTACATACAGATACTCTTACATATTTATTCATAATAATACATTTTAACATATACATGTGCATATCCTTTATACTTATATTGTGTAACATTCCTGTGCAATTTTATATGGTGCAGTATTTGAACTACTTATTGTGCAATAATATTTTTATATTTTTACAACAAATATACCACACATCATGTGTGTGAAACAGTGATATCCTGTGCAACTATCAATTATGGATATACAGTATCTGACAGTATCCGTATAAGTGAAAGGTGTATGTAGTTTTGTGAATTTCAAAACAATTAAGGAGACTTGCCTTCTCTGTCCTCAGACTTTGGAAATTGAGTCACAGCTTGGAAAAATCTTTTTTTATCTAGTTGGCTAGCAGTCTTTGAGGAAATTACTGTAAAACTACATCCAAAACACTAACTGGTATAGGCTCCAATCCCATGTAGCCCCTACAAAAGAATAAGGGCCAGGGTGTAGGTAATGGATTGATGGATAGAGGAATGTTTAGCTCTGTGACTTTAATGTACTGTCAATACTTGAGAGACACAAGCTGTAACTGTGTGGTGGAGAGGAAGTAAAATAAGTAAATTTTATTTATATAGCACTTCTCAGAGAGAGGACTCACAAAGTGCTTCACATGGTTAAGATACAAAAAATACAATCAAATATCAGCATATAGTATAATCAAGAAAACAACAGAATCATAGCAAATACATTAAACAAATTACAAAAAATAAAATGCAGTGAAATGCAGCGACATTACAATAGAATATTGCTGGAATGCATGCCTAAACAGATGTGTTTTAACTGCCTTTTAAAAATATAGAGCACTGTCTAACACGTTGCTCCAAAACCTCACAGTTTTTTTCATTTGGGTTGAGATCACCTCATGCCCTCTGGATGTGCTTTGAATCCTCCTTCAAAGCCAACTAGATCTTTTCTTCCTGCCATCTTGAACCAAAATCAAGGTCAGCTGGACCCGCTCAGAATTCCTGTTTATGTCATTAGGCATTTTGGGATGTTGATTGCTTAATTGTGTCATACAATACACCAGTAAGGAAGCATACGCATTTGTTGTGTTTCTCTACTCATTTACTCATGTTTTACCATTAAAGGAGCTGTATGCAACATTCAGAGCATATCTGTGATGTAGAGGCTGGCGCAGGATTGTTTGCACACGCTTCTCAACATGGAGGTGGCAGAGCTGGCGGCTAGCGATGCTGACTCCATTAACAGTGCTGACAACAGTAAAAGTGCTGACAGAGCTAGTATTGTTATCCTGAAGTGGGGATTGAGGGTGGGTGCCATGCTTCCGTGACAATATCATCCCGATACAGGTGGTATGAGCACAATGCAGAGCGGCGGCAATGACCTAGCCAGTGGGATATACACACAGGGAGTCAAATGCACCAACATGCATGCGCGGCCAGCACGGCTACCACAACAACAACAACAACAACAACAGAGAAACTCAGATTACAACATGCACAGAGGTAGCATGACTACCTTCTCTGCTCGGGACGCCATTACTCCACTATATCTTTACATAGCTAATAGGGGTTGGCTGCTATATTAATGCTCTGAATGTTGCAGACAGCTCCTTTAATTTGTCAGCTTTATATCCATAGAACAATCTGTCCTTTAAAATATCATAAAGTAATCCAGAATTCCCATGATCAAGATGTTAAATATTGTAAAATACACTTTCCACAAATCCTACAAACTAGTTGTGGCTGTTCTAACAAGAATATTTTGATGTAACAGAAGCAGTGTGGTAACATGTTTGATCTGCGGTTGTAGAGCTGGGGCCTGTATCATGAAGCGAGATCAACCTTTCCTGGGTTACCCAGACCTATCCTGGGTTGACTAACCCTAACAATGGCAATCAGGATAATCGGTATCATGACGCTGGATATCAACTCGGTAACTCGGTAAAAACAAGCAGTATAAAATTTACAAGACTAAAAAAAGAAAAGTGCTGGAGAGGTTAGAAGCCACTAACAAGAAATTCCCCTGTCAAAACATCAATGAAATCACATAATAGAGAAGAAAAAAAAAAACGTGTAAGGAAGGAAGAAATAGAGGAGAGAGAGAAAAATCAAGATAAAACAAGGTAGCAAATAAAATTATGTGTAGGTTAAATTACTCATCACTGGTTCAAGTAGCTACAGTACCCGTACATCTGACAATGATCACACCCTTGAATCCCATGAAATCAATGCTGCACAGATGAATTGCGTGTATTACAATTATCGTCTAACATCATTGCGTCTGATAAACTGGTCTTCTTTGTCATAACATTATATATGCTACAGTAAAGCTTAAAGCTGACGCCACAATTAAATCATATCAACACCAAATTGATAGTCTGAATAAAATCATCCTGATATTGAGCTGTTAGAAATTAACAGCTGCACAAAATAGTATACCAAGTCTCCCTCTTTAAAAAACAAAAAGGAAAATCCCTCAAAAACCATGAAGTGTAGACATGATAGGCTACTTTCCACATTTCCAGCAGCAAAGCTGTCAATTAGGCCCATTATCTTTAACAGGGATAATTTCCTCCAACAAAAAAAAACGTTGGCACTAATTAATGGTGCTATTAAGTGTCCACAAATGATCAGTTTCTTCCTTATGAAGGGGTGGGATGAAATTTCGACTTCTTTCCACTCCTTTTTGAACAATCTTTTCATTGTCTGTTGTTGTTGCTTTCTTTTCTTTTTTAATGTTCAAAATAAACTTTCAAATCAAAATCAATCAAATTAATTAAACTTCCCATCATGACTGGGCTGCATTTCTGTCAGCGGAGTCATTTTTTTCCGAACAGCTGATTGGCCAGTGGGTGGTGCTTTTTATAGGATCAGACTCAACCCTGAACTTACCCTGCTCCGGAGCAGAATAGCCGTTCAGAGTAAGTTACCATGGTGATCTACCCCGATAAGAACTGAACCGGCTTTGTGAGACCGAAAAAGTTACCTCGCTAAGACATTAATCCTGCTTCGTGATACAGACCCCAGGTTGGATGTGCTGCCAAATACCAACACTAACAATAACAATAACAACACTGGAGACAGCTTATGGTAGTTAAATGAACATTCAGTTCACAGGCAACAGCTCTGGTGGACATTTCTGCAGTCAGCATGCCAATGACACACTCTCTCAAAACATGCAACATCTGTATCATTGTGTTGAGTCATTAAACTGCACATTTTAGACTGTTATTTTATTGTGACCATCCCAAGGCACACCTGTGGAGTAATGATGCTGCTTAATTGGTATCTTGATATACCACACCTGTCATGTGGATGGATTATGGATTATGTTGGTCACTGACATGGATTTTAACATATCTGTGAACAAAATTCAAGAGAACTAAGACTTCTGTGTGCATTGAAAAGTATTACATATTTTGTTTTAACTCTTGAAAAATTAGAGCAAAAACAAGTGTTCATATTTTTGTTCAGTGGATGATGAAGAAAGCAGCAGATCATCACACCAGATAAGCTGGGACCAATAAATGATTGACAGTATTGCTGAAATAATAACTGACACTATAAATAGAACTCTTACAATCTTTTGATTGATTGTATTAATTGACTAACTGTTTCAGCTCAAGCTGCATCTGTTTAAACCATAAACAAGGAAAGATTATGTTGATTTCTGTGATGTTGAATATACTGTGTAAGAACAGCTCCCTTCTTGTACATCTCATTGTCTGTCTTTCCCACCCACTGCCTTCATCTTCTCTTCTAACTTCTGTCCCCTAACTGTGCATTCTCTGTTTTGACCCACCTTTATCTAATTCTCTTCCCTCCATGTGCCTGCGTTGCTTCAGGCTCATCAGCAGTGCAGGAAGGCAGACCGTTTGCTCGTGGCTGGAAAGTATGAAGAAGCCATTTCCTGCCATGGAAAAGCAGCAGGTAAGTCCAGTGACACTGACACTGTGACTGCAACACCTTGTGCTACCTCTAATGATAGCTGGCCTTAAATGAGCATATGATATGGTGGACTACATTTCATACAGTTTTTGTGTTTCCTATCTATGACATATACTCATATCAAGGTTTTCAGTGTTCTGTTTTGGAGTGAAAAAAAATACTCTTGGGCTTACAGTCCTTTATCCAACTAAGCATGCATTTGACTTGCTATGGCTTGTAACTTTGCAACCAAATAAGAAATATGATGACTTTATTGAAGTCATCAAACAACTACAGTTGATATGATGTGATATACACACATGTGTGTGTGTGTGTATATATATATATATATATATATATATATATATATATATATATATATATATATATATATATATATACGTATATATGTATATATATATATATATATGTATATATGTATATATATATATATATATGTATATATGTATATATATATATATATATGTATATATATATATACAGTACAGGCCAAAAGTTTGGACACACCTTCTCATTCAATGCGTTTTCTTTATTTTCATGACTATTTACATTGTAGATTCTCACTGAAGGCATCAAAACTATGAATGAACACATGTGGAGTTATGTACTTAACAAAAAAAAGGTGAAATAACTGAAAACATGTTTTATATTCTAGTTTCTTCAAAATAGCCACCCTTTGCTCTGATTACTGCTTTGCACACTCTTGGCATTCTCTCGATGAGCTTCAAGAGGTAGTCATTCATAGTTTTGATGCCTTCAATGAGAATCTACAATGTAAATAGTCATGAAAATAAAGAAAACGCATTGAATGAGAAGGTGTGTCCAAACTTTTGGCCTGTACTGTATATATATAGATAGATAGATAGATAGATAGATAGATAGATAGATAGATAGATATAGATATGTATGTGTATATGTATATATACATATATATGTATGTGTATATGTATATGTATATATACATATATATATATATGTGTATATATATATATATATATATATACACATATATATATATATATATATATATATGTGTGTATACACGTATCAATCAATCAATCAACTTTATTTGTAGAGCGCTTTTCCTCCACAAAGTGCTTTGCAGAATTAAAAACAATTAACACAAGAAAGAAAAACAGTTACAAAGAAAACCCCTCCCTCCCACCCTCCATACTAGACACACACACACACACACACACAATCTCACACACAATAGGGAGACATGGCATATAAAAGCTTTCCTCCGGTACTGAGAAAAAATTGCAACCAGACAGGGAATGTCATCTGCGTGAGCTAAAACACACATGCAATGGAGAAAATGTCAGAGAGAGGCGAGGCTGAGATCACTAATCTCCAAAGTAAATTGATATCAACATTATGGGGTGACTTTGGTTATGCCCAGTACTCATAAAACCCTACCCCCCATGCACAGCAAAGTATGTGTTTCATTTATAACTGTAATCCGTAATGAAAAACCGTTTAAACATCAATTATAAAATGAGCCACTGACGTAAGTGAGTGTGTGTGAGTTAACGGGACAGACAGGAACTGTCTGGCTGCACTGTGACACACCTACAGTATATGTTAATTGTTATTACTCGCAGGACATTATTTTAAGTGCTCATAGATGATGTTCATGTTGTTGCTGATAATGATGATGCTGATATTGATATTTAATTTAGTTGTTAATTTAACATGCTATAGTGCTGCTGCTGTAAACTAACATACGTTAGTTGTATGTTGACTGTAAGAAAGGATGGTGTATTATAGTCCTATGTGTGATGGACCACAGGCATAACACTGAAATAAATATAGAAGAAATGAATGAATATACCCTATAACATGTTGTATTTACATGCAGGTTTTTTTTTATCAGGTTCAAAATTATGCTTTCTAACTGATAATAATAATTGTGTGATACCATATACCATGAAACCATGATATTTATGATATACGAGATGCTTATAATGTAGTGAAAATCCCAAACTGTTGCAACCCTTATTGCTTCAGCATTTATTGTGAGAAGCTGTAAATTTTGTAATATAACCTCTGTTTGCATTGGTAATAGTGTGGACAATTTTTGTGGAAAAAGAGGAGCAGGCCAAGTTTTTGGTCCCACCCGTGTTGCTCAACTGTCCGTCTCTGTCTCTCTCTCTCACAGATCTTTTGACAGATGCAATGAAGACAACAGAGTGTGAGCAGGTAAGACATTCCAGGTTTTTGTGTGTGTTCAGTTCCATGAACTGGTGTAAAGCCCAGTGCAGATCAAAGGTTCTCGACGAGATGAAAGTGTTTTCGAACGTAGCAGAGAAAAGTCGCAGTAGTGTGAACTGGCTGGTCTGAGCCCAGCTCAAGCCAGCTGATGGTGTCACCTGCAACTCAGCTGGTCAAATTGCTGGCAGCTTGTTTTAGAATGTATAGCACGTCACCTGTCTAAACAGCCAGTTGGCTTGTAGTGAAGTCCACTGGTCAAGTCAAAGTGACCACGGGCGGCTTGTTCGCTTGCTGAGCCCTCTGTTTCCGTCCTCATGGTGTGCCAGTGTCAGATGGTGGGTTGCCGCTGCTGCTCACTGTATGTGCTTATGCCTCCCTCACACACACACGCACACACACATTCTCACTGACTAATTAGTTGGTGCTAGTTATTTATATTATTGTTGCACATTCACCATGATTACATTACATTCTGTTTATGTTTTTTGTCGTTGCATCACTACTACAAATGCAACTGTAGCCAGCATCTCACTATCACTATCCTCATTCATATTTTAAGAAGATACAAATTATATTTAGTCACAAATAAGCCTGAAAAGCTGGAAAACAGGATGGAAGTCCAGAGAGTTGTTGCATAGCGATAATACACCATCTAACCTAGTTGCATTGGTGTGAACCAGCAGGTTTTTAGAACGTTGAAGAACGGCACATCGCAAGTGGTTGCCTTTTTCAACTTGTCTCGTTGTGAATCTTTGGTTGGAACTGGGCTTAACTCTTCTGTTCTCCATTTATCTAGGATTATCTTGACTAAGACTAAAGCATTGTTTCACACGGCCTTCAGTCTGGCTATCTGCTTATGTACTGATATATCAGTAACATTATTTAACATCATACAACACTGCTTTTGTGACCAACAAGTACTTTTACTTTTGATACTTTAAGTACATTTAACAATACTACTACTCTTATCAATGCTCCTTATTGGTTTGATACGTCATTGATACCCTTATCTGTGTATTTTTATGACAAAAAAATAATAGAATAAATCCAAAACAGGATTAGATATTATTTATATTGTTGTTGAAAACTTTTGAATAAAATATTGTTTTAAAGAAGCAACAGCAATGTTTACAACAGCAATATAAACTCAATACCTTCCTGCAAGGAAATCAAAAGAAGATAGTGATATTCCAAACACTAAAACAGACTGAAGTTTAAAAAGAATGTGCCATAGACATCGGTTACCGTCACTCATTCATCCTTTCCTGTGTCATCCTCCCTCTAACTGCTGGTGTGGATTTAATGCTGGACATGTAAGGCAGGTAGGAGGGGCTGATGAGGTATGTCATCTCAGCCTGTAAGTAACCACATTTTAAGATACATGGCACATAGAGTGGTGCAGGAATGACGTTTTTGTGTTTATGGGCTGACAAAGTTCACGTGAGGGGTGTTTACTGACGTATTTTGTCGGACAACAAAACATGAAAGTCTCTTCAGCTTTTGCCAACCACAAACTAGGGATGCAGTGATATACCAGTTTCGTGGCATACGTGATATAAAAGTTGACAGTTATTACCGTGTACATTTGCTTATCCATGATCCATGATGACTGACAAAAAAAAAAATCAACTAGACTGAGAATCTTCCCTTTATTTTTATTTCCCACTCTACTAATCTCTTTCCCTGGTTTCTTCAAGTACCGATAACCTAAAAAAGACAGCTGGAGGCAAGTTTAGAGCTGGTTCCAATTCATAAGTGGGTTTCAGGGGGGCATTCATATCTGTTAACTAATGCTTCAAAGACAAGGCTACATACCAACTCTCAGTTTTTGCCCTGTATCTGTCTGATTTAGTGTAACTGTTAATATTGTGAGTGCTGCGGCTGGTGTTGATACTCTGTGTCTGCAGGCTCGCCTGTCCATGGAGCTGCAGAGGGACAGTCATATCAAACAGCAGCGACTGATCCAGGAGCGCTGGAAAAGAGAGGCTCGTCGTGAGGCAACAAAGGCCCGACCTGGCCAGGTACAGCCCTCCAGTGGTACAGCCCTCCTCACCCAGACCCAGTCCACAGGCCAGCTCCAGCCCCATGGTTCACCAGGCCTCTCAGCTGCAGAGGGTGTAGGAGCCAGGGAGAGAGAGTATGACACCTTGCTCTACCAGCTTCAGACTCGGCAGACTGGAGGCTGCCAGCCTTTGACGCCACCGTGCCCTGGATCTAAGACCACCAAAGACGACAAAACTCGCCTGGAAGAACAACAGACCACCATCGATGACCTGCGGCGCCTGGTCGACCACCTGATGGATGAAAACCAGCGGCTAACGGCTGAGAACGAACGACTACAATCCGAAAATGCCCGGCTGCGCTCTGAGGCGGCTGAGGCGGCAGACTTCGTGGAACGTTCAGAGCTCTGGGTGCTCCCACAAGCAGGTGGCGCAATGGGAACAGGGGGTGGGCAGGAGAGGAAAAGCACAGGAAAGGGGAAGGAGATCGCGATCCCTCAGCTGCCGCCGCTGGAGATGCCAGCTCAGGAGGATCTGTGTCTGGATGACCTGCCTCCTCTGGAGTTGCCAGAGGACATCCAGAATGAACTACAGGAGCTACTGGACAGGGACAAACTGTGATAAGAGACATGTCTCAAACATGCGGGTGCACACACACACACACACACACACACACACACACACACGCACACACACGCACACACACACACACACACACACACACACACACACAAGCACAAGGGTTCAACCAATATGGCTTTTGGATGCCAAAATGTTTGACATCTAAAACGCGCAGGCTCTGTGTGATCAGACCTCTGCTCAAGTTAAAGGTGGACAGAGATATCATTGAAATTCCAGGAGCCCCACAAACTCTCTGTACTCATCAGATGATAAAACTTATAACAATAATTAGGCAGATGAAGTGACACCCTTGCCACTAATATAATGCAATCAAAGTCAGAGATAAAGGAATAGTTCACCCACAATGTCAATTGGAACATTGGTGAGATTGTGTGTCAGACTGAAGTATGAGGAGATGGATGTTAAGTTGTTATTTCTGTTCTGTTTTGTTTGATGAGACACAACATATTTTATAGTGTCTAGCTATAGCCATTAAATAACTTGAGTTATTTAGGAGTTTGTGCGCGATGCACCCTGATTTCAGCATCGGTTAGGATTTTAAAACTCATGTAGTTTGAGACTGGTTTTAGGCCCCAATCACACCAAAATCATTTTAGCAGCTGGAGGTGGCTTTATGTAATTGTTTTTAATGAGAACGAAGCTTTTTGCTTGTTGTTTTTTTGCGTTGCTACACGCCTCGCGTTTCTGTGTTCTAGGCGCCTGGTGTTTTTGACCAAGCGCTCTGACCTCCTGGAGTTGAAAAATCTCAACTCAGAGCGAAAAAGCACCTCATTTCAATCTCTGCATTGTCCAGTAGGATGACTGGAGAGGTGGGCCTTCTGTGGTGGTCATGACAACAAGTTTACAGTTGGTTAACAGTGGAGGAGAAACTCTATCACTGTAGTAGTGTTTGCTGGATACCGAGAGCTATACAACTTTACAAACCAGTTACCACCATCTCAATAGAAAACAGTAGGCGTGGAAGCATATAAAAGTGCAGTTCTGAAGTAGCCATCATGAAGGCGAAACTCCTTGACCAACTGGTGGTGCTCAGTCATTCTGCAGGATCAATGAACTCCCTGTAGTTAGTATTCATTTTTGTTATGCTAGACCTGACGATAGACAGCAGATTGTCAACCCACCCCCAAGTCATCCTAAGACATGCCTGGAAATGGCCATCATCAAGGTGTAACTCCTGGACCAACTAGTTGTACTCCCCATGATCCACCGTCTTTTTTAGGGTCTCAGTACCCACACAGACCTCTGTTTACATGTGCTTAACAAACTATTTGCTGACAGCCTCTTACCCTCAACCAGAGCAAGAGCAAGTACCCTCTGCCTGTCCATTTTGGGAACTTGATAACTAATTCCTGTGAAATAAAACAATAATAAAAATAAATGGCAAATTGATTACACAGGAAGGTTATGGTAAGGAGGTGATGGGGTGGTTGCCTGGCAACAATAAAGAGGCGCAGCAGGGGTTTTTTTCTACTAGTGGCATTCAATTTACACAAAAAAGGCAACCTGTAAAACACTATGTGTGTGACCGGGGCCCTAGGCAGCATCATTTCAGTGATCTGAAGCTAAATTAGAGGGCTTTTTCATTTATATTATATATTGACAAGTCGTATTTTTTCTGTCTGCAAATCTCAGCATAGTAGCCAACATCCCTTTAAAAGCTGCTGGGAATATTGTTTTAAGCATAAAGTGTGTGTGTGTGTGTGTGTGAGAGAGAGAGATATGAGTGGTAAAAACAGTGGAGGAAGACAAGCACATGTAGGCCAATGACTGATTAATGTATTATGATGATAAGTTGACTATTTAATTCAGTAAACATTAAATAAACAACATTACATTGTTTTATGAGTTCACTGGTTATAATTTGATACTGTAATACTGTCAATGTGACGTCTTAAAGCACACTGTTGCCTGGAACCTTATGAATGAGTACAACTGAACTTTCCTTTTTTTGTCTTAAATTCTCCTTTGTTTAATATAGTGTTTTGTTTTAGATAATCATGTAATCATAGACTTTTGATACCCCTTCCGGTCTTACAACGCATCTATGCTACACATACTGTTTGGAATACATTTTGCGGTTATTCTGTGTTCCCAGCAGCCTCAGTTGGAGAATGTAGCTACCAACACCTGATGTTACACCGACTGGGTTTCAACTGTGTGGATGAACTGCTCCTTTTAAGGGCATCACTGGAAATGCTTATTTTGATTGCCTTTCAGAGTTATTGGTCTAACCCTACCACACATACACATACACATCAGGATCATGTGCCATGAAAGTCACAGAAAAGCATATTGCTGTTGTTGAGGAAAAACTACATGGCTGCATTTTTATCTTTTTTATTTTCTCTTAGTGTACTTGAATTAAAGTCTTCAATGATCATTTGTGTGTATGTGTGTGTGTGTGTATGTGTGTAGTGATTTTTTTATGAGCAGGTCTTTGTCATGACGTGGCTGCCAATGAGACAATAAGCACGTTTCTGATTTTCATGCAAATTGGTGTTTTTGTACAACAACAGCAATATACACACACTTCACATACACACACTGATGACATTTAAACGAGAAGGCTGAGGCACACACAGGTGATAGAGCCTTGCTGACACATCCAGTCACTGCGTGTTCACACTGCGAGCAACTGAGTTAGTGAGTTGCTGTATAAAGCTTTGTGTCTTTCATCATGTTGGCTAATGAAAAGAGCATACCAGTGTTTTGCATGTTTTAGCCTTTATACCACAAATCAAATGTGCACTGTTTACAACTTTGCAGTTTCATAGACTTTTTAATGTTTTTTATATTCCAGTTAGATACGTCCACATCTGTAGAGACTTGAAACTTGCCTTTAGAGCTGAAAGTTGATCAACAAAAAAAAGAGCTGTTTTAAAGGGACAGTTCACCCCAAATCAAAAATACATTTTTCTTCTTACCTGTATTGTTAATTATCATTCTAGACTGTGCGAGTTGCCGAGTGTTGGAAACATTCAGCCTCAGAGATGTCTGCCTTCTCTCCAATATAATAAAACTAGATGGCACTCAGCTTGTAGTGCTCAAAGCACCAAAAAAATGAATTTAAAAAACTCAGCAGCAATGTCTCTCTTTAGAAATGATGACCAGGTTATCCAAGATAATCTACAGACCTTGTTGTGAACAGTTTTATGTAGGAACTATTTTCTATTTTCTACACCCGCAGAAGGAAGCATGCATCTACTGTTAGCTCACCTAGAACCACTGAGTTAGCCAACATTGCAGCTCAGCTGGGGAGGATGCTGTTAATATTTACACGTCATGCTGTCGAGCACAAGCCCCTCATCCATGAGTAGATGCACACTTCCTTCTGCGCAGTGACACCACTGGCGGCCATAGCATGGTAGAGGAATAGTAATTTTAACTGCATTACCATGCAGTGGTGGCATATCAAGCATTTTGTGCATAGTTCATTTTCATATCATATGGTAATTAATGTAAAGAAATGGCTGCCTGGAAGCCAAGACACACAGTCAGAAATCTAAAACAAACAAAAAAACAAGCCAAGTTAGGTTTAGTTTCATACACATTAAAAAGTACAATGAAATCAAATGCAATTAAGTGCATCTGCCTTCGCTCTCTCAGCCCTTCAAAGTATATATAAATAATAATAAATAAAAGACAACAATAATAGGTCCTTCAGCACTTTAAAACATTTAAAGTGTTTGCTGTTAAACATTTAAGACATTTGAAAGTACTTGTAGTGTGTCACATTAAAACCTTTGAAGTGCTAAAACATGCAGAAACAATGGTGTGGTTTTTGGAAAGCTGCATTAATCCATATCCAAGGGCTAAAGAACCCCAATTAAGTTGATAGACACAGCACAGATACATTATCATATTACAGATGTTTTATGGCTAGAATGTTAGCTAAGAGGGGACTTTTTTTTTTTTTTTTTTACACATCCAGCATATATTCATTTGGAGTAGCTCTAGCCTTGTCCATTCACTTTTAGCCCTGCTTCTACCAGCTCCCTAAGAGAAATGTCTGTCTCGTAAATGCTACTTTGTTTGTTAGCACAGAGAAAAGAGAAGGACTTGAAGCAACTTGTTGACTTTGTTGCTTGCAGTCTGAATATGTCATTTGCATGCACACACTATCGCACACTGTGAGGCATTTGTACAAACTCATTGACTCACTTTTGGAACTGTATATTTCCTTACTGGAACAATAATTGAATGCAGTGACGGTATGTTTTGGACTGTAAAAATGGCATTCAGAACTTAAATTTAATAATGAAACATGGAATGTTGGCTTTGAAACATGTACGCTGGAAAAAGTTATACCGGCATTGAAAAATATTTCACTGACAAACAAAACACAGGCATTAAAAATTATTTTATACATTATTTTGATATTTTTTCATTCTGATGTTTCTTTATGACAGTCTTGGTATCAGGGTTGTTGTATTTTTAACACTGCCATTTTTCAGTGTCACTGGTTTTAAATCTCAACAGGTACCTTTTTGACGTAGAGAGGAGGGGTCTGTCGGGAGGGGACAATGCCATTTTTTATCAATGCCAAAATTTAGTGTCACTGCTCTAGTTCCATACAGAACTGGCTTCAAATAGGACTTTATGCTGCGTTCACGACCTATGCAAAACATAATAGATCCACATTTTTAACAATGAAATACTCAAATAGTGTTTGCCTTAGCTTTCAGCTGTTAAATACTAAAATACACGCTTCTTGGTAAGAGTTAGCATTAGGATTGACCCTAATGCTGACATATAGGCAACTCCAGAAAATGTTTTCTTTTTTAAAAAGAGGCAATAAGTATGTTTTAATGATAATATCTCATCACTTCTGATCACAGCTCTTGAAAGCTGTAGCAGAACACAATGTCTTGCTGCATGTTTGTTTTTATCTTTGGCATGATAGGAACATTTTTACATACTTAGTCAAAAGTGTTAAATGTGAAAAGGTACATGAGAAGCTATGGAAATCTACATTTATGGGCTGTTGAATTTAAATGTGAATAATTGTTGGTTGTTTTTATTATCATTCTCATAGGGCGTGAATGCAGCATTACCATAAAGACAGACACACTTCGTACAGCTAAAGGGAGTCACTTCTCACTTATAATTGATGGCCAGAGTACAAAAAGAATGCTTCAAACTGCCGGCTGGCCGGCTAGGAATAATCAAAGTAGCCGAAGCAGCTTCAATAACACAACATCTCTCTTTACCTTCTCAACGAACCCAACCCGTGCCTTGGACAACGTCTTGTACTGTGGTGGCAGTCACATCTTTGGAATCTTCAGATGGACAGATCTTTTGACATAACGACTGACAGGATGGTTAATCAAACTATCCACCAGACAGATGAACACTGACTGAAAACAGCAGCTCTTAAGTCATCTCAGCTCTTGCCGCTGGCTCCTAACAAAAGCCCACATCTGTATCTGCTACATACTTATTTGACAATATAGGTATCTAATGCTGTTTTACCACAGGCCCACTGTAGTCTGCTGTAACCATGCTGTGCCATCCATGACCATGTGTTTCCTATGTGGCCTCACAGCAGGGCATAATGATTACTACTTTGGACGTGTTGTTCTGCTTGACCAAGGAAAACCTGTGATGGTCTCCCCCTCAGTCGAACCTTTGTCTTGCTCTACACTGATTAACTCAGCTTGTGGCTATATTGGTGATTCTAGAGAAAGCTCTGCTCCTACATACAACAGCTTTTCGTTTCACGGTTTACTGATTACTCCACTGCTGCATCAGAGCTGTGTAAAGCCTCTACTGATGAAAGCAATGCATTTTCCTACTGATGCTGCTTCACATGAAAAGGGACCTATTATACTTATTTTAAGGTTCATGCTTGTATTTTGGAATTGTACCAGAACATGTTTCTATGCTTCAGTGCTATAAAAAAACACACTGCATTTACCTCATATTGTCTGTGCTGGAACACCTGTATTCAGCTTCTGTCTGAGACACTCAGTTTTTAGAACCTGCCCCTCCCAAAAAAAGCCCAGTCTTCTCTGATTGGTCAGTGTTTCCAGATCTTTGGCACCCTCTGCTAAAAATCATTATTAAAGGCCTCTAAACACAGCAGGAATGTGATCTGAAATCAGGAAGAAAATCAAACATTGGCAACAAAGATCACGTTTTGCTGATGTTAGCACGTGTCCTTGCAGTGTCCTTGCAGACAGGGAATGACTGTAAAAGAGTACAACCACACTTTGTCCCAGAAAAAAATCACCAATAAAGGCTTCTAAACACAACTGAACATGCTCCAGCAGGAATATGATCTAAAGTACAGGACAAATCAGCAACCAAAATGACATGTTTCCCTGATGTTAGCATGTAACTCCACGTAGCAATGTACTATCAACCAGGAAATGACTGTAAGAGAGTACAGCCACACTTTTCTCAGGTGAAACATCACCATTAAAACTTGTAAATACAATCGAACATGTTCCAACAGGAATATGATCTGAAATAGGGAACGAATCAGCAAAAAAGGTTATTTGTTTCACTGACATTAGCATGTAGCTACATGTAGCATTGTACTTGCAGCAGGGGGATGACTGTACAGCAGGGTACAGCAGCACATTCTCCTGAGAAAAAAATCACCATTAAAAGCTTCTGAACACAACAGGACATGTTTCAGCAAGAATATGATGCATAATCAGGAAGAAATTACCAACATTGGCAACCAAGATTACATGTTTAGCTGACATTTCCATGTCATGACATGTAGCATTGTACTTGTAGCCCGGGAATGACTGTCAGAGAGTGTGAAAAATGGCCGTTAAAGCCTCCTTAACACAACTGGACATGTTCCAGCTGGAATATGATCTGACATAGGGGACAAATCAGCAACTGAGATTACACATTTCCTAGACATTAGCATGTAACTATATGTAGCAGTGTACTCATAGCCTGGGAATGACTGTAACCAGTCATTTAGAGTGACAGAGTACAGCAGCACTTTCTCCTGTGAAAAGAAAAATTGCCAATAAAAGCTTCTAAACACAACAGGACATGTTCCAGCAGTGATACATGTATTGTCTGAAATTGGGGAGAAATTAACAACGCTGGCAACAAAGATCACATGTTTCTCTAACATTAGCATGTAAACACTTGCAGTGGCATGCCTGGAGCAGATGACCATGTAAAGAAATCATCACAATGTGATATCTGCTTGATTGAAAATGAGAAACAAACTTAGAAAAGTATTCAGAAGCATTTGAAGCCTGTTGCTCACAGAGATTATTTTTACATACATATACCTTCGTATTTAAAACTTGAGCCTATGAATATGAATATATGAGCATATGAATATATGTGTATGTATTTATATACACACATATGACAGAAAATAAGGAAAAGCATAATAGGTCCCTTTAAAAGTGAGGGGTTTATTGTAAACAACTACAGGAAATGCAATGTGGATCAGTTTTAAACATTGCACAGAGAAATAATACAAACAGTCAGTAATTGTGAATGGAACCTCCAAATAGCAGCCTTGTCAAGCATGTTTCAACACTCTAGCAGCATGGCACTGATGAGTTGATAATGGTTCAACAAATTACTTCTAATGTGTTTTCTGACAACGAATTGAAATTTGAATTCCCTTGGGAAACAGAGGTACTACCAAAGAAATGTGTGAAGCCAGCTGTCCTATTGAATATATCATTTTAACAAGCCACCAGAAAACAACAGTGCATGGAAACACATCACTAAGGAAATTAACTTCTTTTGTGTGTACCAGTATAATGGTAACAGGAGAGGAATTGCATGCTTGAAAGAGTGCTAGAGTACAGTACAGATTCAGCACTGAAAGAAGGATCAAAATTGATGCAGCAGAATTGGAGATATTGTCTATTTTATCCCAGGTATTCTTTTTCCTTATACAAACCTTATTCCTACATTTCCCATTGGGCACAGACTTGGGTGTGTTATGCTAGTAGCAGCCCATGTAGCTTCAAGCTGCTAACCTGCAGCAGAGGTGAGCAGCTCAGGCCTCCAGGAAGTGCACTGGGCTTTGAAGCCAACTTTTGTAGTAGCCAAGCAGTGGCACTGTAATTTCCAGAGTCTGTGATGTGATGCCATTGGGCCCAAAAAGACTTTTCCCCATTGACTAACACTGGGAAAGAGACATCTATAAATCAGTGGATACATTTTTTTGAGTGTCTCAACCCTTGCAAAATTACCTGATCCACTTTTAAACCACTGGAAAGTCTAAAAGAGCTGCAAGAGTAAATTATTCATCCTCGTTCAAGTTAGCAGAGCGCTAAACCGGAAGTCAGACAGTCGTTCAGAGAACATTGCCTGCTTGGCCCCGCTCCGCGACCATACGTATCTATTGCTCCCGCTCTATGGGCCCATTGATCCAGAAGCAGAGGCGTCATCCTGGTAATTTGATCATGTGAAAATGGAGCGATTTTGGCTTAATGCGCCACTGAGCAGCTTTCATAGGAACGGGACCCCACTGCCAACACTGTATCCGGGTTTCTCAATACATCAATACATTTCCAGATCTTTTTCAAACATTAAGTCTGTGGCCCCAGTCGATATGGACTCATGCACATGAGATGGAGAGGTTGTGAGCTCAGATAACTGCAGTGGACGGCTCTGACATTAACCTTCCTTACACCTGCTCCTGTTCTCTCTCTCTCTTCAGATGAAGACTTGTTTGATGACTTTAGCAATGTGTGTGTTGTTATGATATGTGAAACTATGTGATTTGAAGACTGATATGATTTGTTTCACCATCTGAAAGACGCATGTGTTGTATGAGTGTGAGAGTCCATTAGAGATTGACTGATAGACGGTTTGAGGGCCAGTTCAGTTCCAGTCCTACTGTATCCAACAGTTACCTATGTTTCAGCTCATAGTAAATATTTTATGCTGGTACTGTATCTGTCGGTATCGGTTGCCGCCAAAGAGGCCAAAGAAGTATTGAGGTTCAGTATTCAGTGTCACAGACAAGACCATGGGAAGCTCTTCGAATTAGTGAAATAAAAGTTCCCTGGATAATAAAACACATCCATGCAAACTCAAGTCTGATGCAGCAGATCCAGATTTCTTAGACAGAGTTGCAGAAGTTTCCCCAAACTACCAGAGTGTAGTTCTTTAATTACTCAAACTAGATCCCATATTTCATATTAGCAGGATTGTGGGCCCTTTATCTGTCCAGTCCTTTTAGACTCTCACTGTCAGTACTGACAGGCCTCGTACTGTCTTTCCTTTCCCTTCTTCTCCTTTTTTTGTTTTGCTCCCATCTTCCAACCAGCCTGTGAAGGGAGCAGAATGTTGGGTTTTTTTGCATTTTATTTTGTTAATTGGAATGAAAATACTCATTAAATGTATTTAATGTATTTGCTTTGTTTTACAGTGAAATGCTTTACATTGCTTATTGTAGTCAGTCAGCAGATAACTAGCTTATTAATGTGGTCATGTTTTGCCTTATAAAGGAAGCTGAATGCCTCGTCTCAGTTTTGCATTGATGTTCAGGTGTTACTTGTTGTCCACAGCCAGGAACAATTCTATACAACATCCACGTTTGTCCATGTTTTTTCCCATTGAATGTAACATCTTACAGCTTCCAACGTCTTTTGAAACTGTCCTGATTGATTTGCAGGGACTAATTAAGCTGCTGCAGTCACCCTCGGGGATCCATGGTTAGTTTGGCAGAGGGAGTCCACTGCTGAGTGATTTAATGAGGTGAAGAAGATGGCGATGTTTGCTTTCAGTAATGACAGAACAAGTCGAGCAAAGGGGTTGAAATTGAACATTTTAATGAGCAATTGCGACTCATTAGCATGTTCATGGTAATCTGTTGATTCATTAATCAGTCTCCTGACACTTGTCTGGGACAGGGTCGTGGCACTAGGGTAAACAAGGTATCCAGGACGTCCTTCTGTCTGACCACATCCTTCAGCTTTTCCTGAGTGTTCTCAAGGTGTTCCAGGCCAGTATCTATCCCAGTGTGTACCAGGGCTGCCAAGGGGGTCTCCTTCCAGTTGACTATATTTGGAAAATCTCTAAATGGAGGCATCCTTATCAAATGCCTGAAGTAACTCAACCGGTTTCTTTTAACACAAAGGAGAAGTGGTTCTTTTCTGAGCTCCCTCTGGATGTCTGAACTCCTTACCCTGTCCCTAAAGGTGAGCCCAGACACCCTGCAAAAGAAACTCATGTCAGTTGCTTGTCTACTATGTCATTCCTTAAGTTATACACTACTTAAAGCTCATAACCGAGGTCCTTACTAGATGGGAAACCCAGATTCACGAAAACGCCCACGAGGTTAGTTTCATGTTTCAAGTGATCATTTGAACCCAAACCATGGTGTTTTTCTAACCCTAACCAATGCGTTTTGTGCTTAAACCTAAGTTGACCTTAACCACAGCATTATCACATGATTGAGGCAAAAGCAAAAGGATCTTACTCTAACAAAAGGCCTATCTCTGTAGGAATCCTTTCCATAATGTTATCAGACACTGAGAATAACAATCTGAGCCTGTCAGTGGCAAAAACAAACACTATTAGTGGACCTACATAGATGGTGTGAACATGCCCTGAGTGGCTACATCACAGCCTGTTTTGCTATGATGGTATCACTCAGTACTGGAACAATTTCAAAATTGGTGTTCCCATTAGTCACTTGTACAAAGAAACATGGGAAAATATGGTCCAGGTTGAAAAATATCAAAGTTACCCTTTAACAAGGCTGCACATTATCTAGCTGGCTAACTAGCAAGGAAGGGCTGTGTTTGGTTCATACAGAGCATTGAAATGAAGAAACACTTAACTGCAGTAGTTAATGTCATCTGGTTTATTCAGTCACCTTGGCTGCATTTTGGTCATAAAGATGTTCCTCAGAGAAAGACAAAACTCTGTGGGATTAGGACAATTCCAAAGTTCCCTGACTGACAGGGGCCTCAAAAAAATTAATACAAAATGATTAAACCATCATCGATAAGATTTTTTTTCAAATACAGTAATAAAATTAATGATCTCTTTTTTTCACTTGTTTTTGGCAGTAAGTGTTAAATAGTCAGCAGTCAGCAGTTGTGCTAATGCAACATTTAATCAGTGCAGGTAAATGTTTAGCAAGATATTCATATTAAATCAGTTGTCCCTGCCCCTTTTACTAGACTCAACAACAGATGAGTCAGAAGCAGCAGCCCTGTCTCCCCATAACTTTATCCCTCCCCGTCCCAATGAAGACGGTGAGCAACATTGTGTTGAATGATATGCATGTTAGCATCATTGCAGGGAGTCTGTGGCAATTTCTCTCGCTCTCTTGCTCTTTTTACCATTACAAAAAAGAAAAGGAAATACTTTTTAAGAACAGAATTTCAAATTATTTTTCCACATAATGATTATTATGAAACAAAAACAGCTTACAACTGTCTGGATACTGGACAGTTGTAAACATTAAATAGCCTAACTCAGCCTGTAGTTACAATACTAAAATAATCCAGTTAGATGCTTTCATTTAGATTGAATTTCCATGTCAACTTTATTTTCTTGTTTGCATATATGTGCAGCCAAGTTCAAAAATCTGTTTTCATTATTTTGAGTTCATGATCTTAATTTATTTAGTTTGAAAAGTTAATGTATGTTTAAGTTTATTTTTCAAGTCTTTCATTAATGTTAAGAGAATTTTCCATTCTGGGATTTTACAATAAAAATTACATTTAGACTGTAAAAGATGGCCTTTAGCACTTTTTATTTATGGCGGCTTGTAATCTTGGATCAAATTGTGAATTGCATACTGTATGCAGACTGCTGCATGTACAACTTATTAGCAGTAAATATTGTACTGTCAAGACAGTTGCAAGCCTTCAAAGTTAGAGTTATGTAAAGCTTTAAATGGGTCAGTTAGGTCCTAGAGATGTGGTGACAACAGCTATACAGGGGGGGGCCCAAAGTTCCTGGCGGCACCCCTGTGTATGTTCGTCATTTGATCACTTTCATATGTTCAAGTGAACAATCTAAAATGAAGACATTATGAAATCATAAGAATAGACAAAAAGTCTATGTTCAGTGTAAGTTGAACAGTGTGTAAATCAGAACCCTCTGTTTGCTGCTGAGATAGTCCATACCAACTCAAACATACAACCTTTCTGCAGTTACATACTTGTTGAAGGCATGGAGAATAAAAATGCATCAGGCTACAGATACACTTGACTTGTTGCCCGTACTGTATTTGGACAGCCTTTATTGTACTGCATTTACAATCCACACACACCAGACATTTTCCCCACAAAGATAAAAAAAAAAAAAAAACACAGTCACACAGCTCCAGGTCAGTTCATGAAGCTTTGGTATCATTATTCAGTTATGAGCATTAAATGGAACTCATGACACAAGAAAGTTTGGCTTGTTATTGATATACTCCAACACAGACAAACGCACAGCTCTGTTAACCCTTTGAAACCTGGATCGACATCAGTTTTCTTGTGCTGCATTCAGACGCCTTTCATAAGCATTTAAAGCTTTGAAACCTGAGCAAATGAGTTAGACTTTTCTCTCAAAAACATGAGGAAAAAATGACAATGAGCAAGAAATTAGTAGAACCTGACATGAAAATGAACTAAAAATCAATTACTAAAAGTAGAGAAAGACAGAAAATAATTTTTAAAAAGTAGGGAAAATGTCCAGAAAAACAGGCTGAGCAGTTTCGGAAAATGAATGAATAAAGGTCCAGAAAAACTAAATTTACGATTATACTAATTATATATTCAAACTTATGTTATGAAATACATATACGTATGTATTTTCAATTTTTAGCCCCTTTTTTGTTGTTCTTTTTTGTTTGTTTGTTTGTTTACCTTTCTTTTCTTGCTAATTTTCAGGTAATTTTCTTCTGACTTTTAACTTATGTTTTATGTTTGATAATCCCTCAGTTGATGTTTTGATGACAGTGATGGTGAGTGCGGTCAAAATGGAGGCGATGTGCAGACTGAAATATTGCAGGGAAGAATAGTGTAAAGAGTAAACAGTAAATGAGTTGTTTAAAGCTCTGCAGATGACAGGCTGGTGCTGTAGTTTGTGTGAACCAACACACCTCCAACACGTCATCAAGGCGATGTCTTGCTGTTCTCTGCTGTGGAAAACCATTCCTACCATGCCAGCATGGCCTGAATGGTCACTGCTGAATCAGAAGCACATAAAAAGGCTGTTATATCACTGATCTCAACTCTCTATAACAGCAACTGTGGAGGGAACTTCAGCTACAGCTTTTCAGCATTGGACCATCGACTGTGGTACCATACGAAAACAAGCCAAACTTTAAAATGTCATGAGAGGCCGTTAGTATTAGCATCCATCACCCAGAATGGTTAAGCTCACTGTGTGCTGCATCCTCCTACAGCAAAGTACATTATAAAATGAGATGACAAGCAACAACAGCATTGATAAAAAGGGTTGGGGAGGAGGCATATGTGCAAAAACAGGTGGTTACAATACAAAACACTCAAATAAACATTTAAAAGGCTAATCTTCACTGATTCTAAGAAATACAGCGAGAAATTTACAACCAGAGGTGTGATCAGGACACAGCCATATAAAAATATGAGTATATGTAAAGCAGAAAAATTACATATCATCATTAATAGTGAGTGGGGAGTCGAGGGCCTTTGTAAAGGCTGACAGTTTAACAGAGAAACCTGAAAGGATCACTTTGTTTCATTTGGTTCTCTCTTCCCTTTCTGTCTCTTCACTGGTGTTCAGTCTCCCCTCTCTGACAGGGATAAGAGATAGTGTTCATCTGCTGGTGTTCAGGTGAGTTTCACTCAGACAGGCTCAGTTCCACACCCGATTCATTCACTGCCACTCTCACCTTAAGTTCAAATGTTCATGTCAGAGCTGCTGCGATTCAGGGCTCTCATACTGTCACCACTGTGACAGGGAATGTTGCATGTGTCTACATGTGTCCCTCAGGGTAAAAACAAATAGCCTTCATTAGTGCATTGAGCCACACAGAAGTTAATGGACTCCAATACTAGTATCAAAGGATCAACTAGGAACAAGCTCCTCATTGATAAAACACCTGAAAGGCAGCAGAAGCGACGTTTCAATAAAGTACTCTTTGTAAAGGGTTTTTAAGCTGAAACTAATAGCTTACTAACAAGTAACGGGTCACTTATGAGCCATTAATCTACACAACTTTTGGATTGCTAGTTTGCTAAATATCTTGTTATCTTTGTATCATGTTTACAATTCAAATTGTTGGTAAGTCATTAAAGCTGATAAAGTCCAATATTCACTTTCCACACTCATAAAGCCTGTCTGCCATTTGGGAGAAGTGTAAAGACAGACACATCGATATGGACTAATAAATCGATTCAGTTATTAGTAATCCAGTATCATGGATGCAAAGTGAAAACATCAATATGTATTGTCACCTTTAAGATATGCCTTCATTTTAAAATTCCTATGGCACACTGTGTCACCATTCCCATCCGAGCGCACTTCCTTACGAAATATTCTAACAGTGCTACCAGTCTAGCAACAGGCAGATAATGGTAAGCAGTCAAGAAAAATACAGAGGATATTTACTGACATCGATCACAGGCCCCTGAAGTGCACCAAATCGAATTTGTATCACGGCAGACTTTGTGATATCAGCAAATATCGTGTTGTCCAAAGAATCTAAGGATGCACGTCATCAGCATGTCATGGGTATTGGCTGATATCTGCCTGTAATGACATATCAGAATCAGCCAACATGCTTTTTCTTATTTTGCACAATGACTGAATATTACAAACACTGAAAAGCAGTTTATTTCATGTCTCCATCTGCTGGTGGGCCATCATGATAACAACATGCACGTATAATATGACTTTGATTCCAAAACAGAAGATACTTGATGATCACTAAATGGGGAAAAAGTGGATATATCGGTATCGCTATCGGGTATTGGTCATCGGTTATTGGCCAAATAAGTAATGTATAGGCATATCGGATATTGGCAAAAAATCCAATATTGTGCATCCCTAATAGAATCAACATTAATATCTTATTGTGATGAAACATCATCTGTTTGGTGCTGAGCACCTACTGTATTGGAGGTTTAGAGGTTTTTCCACTGAACCGAGACCTTTACGTTGAGGGCCAAATCAATGAGCGACAAGACACACATACAAAAAAGCTCTGTAGAGTTTAGGGGGACTGCAGAGCTGGTGGAGGTTCAAACCCATAGCCACACAAATTTGCTGACATTAGCCACCATAAGTCACTGTTAGACCAAGTAAGGCTGCAGCAGCAAAATTCCTGAGTGCACTGAACTCTGTGTCTGCTGTGTTGCTGTGTGTAAAGTCAGCTCTTCATTTGTAATGGTTTGTTCACACCTATGTCATGCTAAGTCACTAAAAAGTCATGAATTGCCGCAAATTTTAACCAGGAGACATAAATGACGCAACGCAAATGACACAAACACACACAATATTTCAAGTTGCAGCAGAAATTTGTGTGTCACTGTGTTCCTAATGCCTATCAACATTAAGATGTAGTTGAGATTCTCCTGACGTTACTGTGAATCACAAATAGAGGATAAACTCATTGTCAGTATTGTGCGTCATAGTAAAATTTGAAAATATATATTTGTGACTCGTGTAAGGCATTTTGTTGAGTTTCCTCTTAACAATGTTAAGAAACTTAAGGAGTTATCATTATTATGATTACAAATAAATTGCATTTTTAAAGGCCTAAACCTGCTCAAAAATTCACCAAACTCAGAACTAATGAAAATGTTGTATTTTATGGATCTCTTTCAAAATGGGCTTTTATTGTGGAAGGTAAACAATGGAAGGAGTGAGGTGATATCACGCTGTGGTGGACAATATGAAAAATACCAGTGTTGCCATCTTGGCTCACACTGATTCAGAGCATGAAGCCTCCATATTAACCATGTTCACATCACATGATTCCCGCTCTCAGGTGTACTTTACTAAGAGGCAAGTTAGCTGTTAGCTGTCTTCCCCACTGACACAGCACAACTGTTAGCACAGCTGTTAAGGGTGAATATTCGCCAGCTGTGAAATACACAAAAAAAGATGACTCCCAACACCAGCATACGCCAGAGTAATGTGAGGCAAAAATCCACAGGAAGAATGAGTTGTTTCTAGTTGCATAGTCGTGTACATAAAGAATCGATCCATGTGTAAAGTGAGCTATTAGGAGACTGAGTATTGGACTTACATTCTGTGTCTGCTGGATACGTAAATAAGCAACTGTTTGCCAACATGTTTGCCACAACAACTTAATAAAAGGCGATAACTCTGACTTTATAGCTTGTTCTGCCCTCAAGTGGCCAAAATGTAAATGAATGCAGCTTTAATGAGAGCTTAAAGGTCTCACTTTCTAATAATCAACAGTTGTAAATGAGCCTCCCTGACAAACTAAAGTGCTAAAAAGACATATTAAGAGGTGGAGGAGGATAAACACAAGGTGGACACCCCAGTAATCCAAAGTTGTTCTTAATAATGGCTTATAGCTATGCCATAAAGCGTTAGTAAATTATTTAGTTAGCCATTAATTGCAGTTTATGAACTCTTTCTAAAGAATGCCTTAGTGGGAAGTGGCACCACAAAACTTGTATGACATTAAATGAAAAGACTCAAGTTGAGCGATGGATCTAAAATCTAAAAGACTACACATATATAACATCACACCTAAAAACTACTATTCTAATGAACAACACATGAAAAACACACAAGTCCATGCAAAAAAACACATTATGTACGCAATCATCAACCCAAAGAAACACATCGAAGTCCTCAGAGTGAAGGTTCTCCAAGAGTTACTGGTTTTGGATGAGTGAAGTAATAAATATGTCAGAAGAAAGCTCATCATCAAAGACATCAAAGAGTTCAGCAGAGTGAAAAGTCAGACTGAGAAGAGCTGGAATACCATCCACCAATCAGAACACTACTCTGCTGCTGAGAGTTTGTGTGAGTGTGTGTGTGTTTGTAAGTGTATGTCTCCTGTATCCTGTTCACATTCCATAGTTAACAGAGCTCAGCGCTGGTCTCTTCTTGCCTTTAATCTTCAGAGATCCATAACGAGCCTAATGACAAAATAATGGAAATAATAGTTAGAAATGTGTCCATACACCCTGAGTCTCTACGCTATTAGTGGTGATACAGAATAATATTAAAATATATGTACACTGTGTGTACAAACACTTCAGCACCTACTCTCTTTGACCTCTGCTAACACTGTTTTCTTCACACTTACATCTTTGCGGACTCTGGATCGTGTGATCTTGACACTCTGCGATCGTCTCAGTCCTTTCTGAGTAACAGCCTCGTCTTCAGAGAAGGTTGGCTCAGCCTCTTCATCAGTCCTCTCCTCCTGGTCATAATAGTAGTCTGAAAAACACAGACACACACATAAATAAATCAGGAATCACTGAAACACACACTAGCATTTCTGTCCTGATAACAAAAATATATTAGACACCATGTTTGGTTGCAAATCTGAGCCTGTCTTTTTCATAACTGAGGTTAAGTCTAATAATCACACAGGCTGAAAAAAAATCAAAACCATTTTTGTGGTGTATCTGTAGATTCACTTTGCAATATATTTAACTATTCTGAAAGTCAGGGTGTATTCAACAAGTACTGTGTACATCCAAAGCCCGATATACCTTCTTCCTCTGTGCCATAAAATTCCATTTTTGTTTAAAAAACTATAAAAACACATCAATGTACCAAACCGTTGCACTGGGTGAATTGTTCCTCCATTACTACAATGATTCACGATCACACACTGTAATTTATTTTGAAAAATCAAAATCAACAGTGGCCAGCTATTTTAGGAATTTAGTGAGCCTTTCAAAAAATAAAATGATAAATGTGTGATAAGTCTTCAGTAGAAACCAATGTGCTTGCTGCTGAGAGCCACAGACAGGGTAGGGGAGTCAGAAAGAACTGAAATTGAAAATAAAGCTGAAGGAAATAATCCTCTCACATATACTGTGTACATGCAGTATGCAGGATTTTCCTTAGGAAAAAAAAAGAAAGAAAGAAAAGAAATAACGATAAATAAAATAGTGACAAACTATATTTGCTGAATGTCCACTTCACTCCTGTTACAGTGAATGAACCCTGAAGATCACTTGTGATGACAGGTTCTGATCACAGGCCTGTGTTGACTTTGTGTTGAGGTGGTGGTGTAAGGAGCTGAAGCAAGGCAAACTGTTAATGAGAGAGGCAGCTTATCCAGCAGAGGTCAGCAGACACTCGGCAGACACACTGCTGCCTTCCTGCCTGGCTCTTTGAGTCTCCTCATGGAAACATAACAGCTAGAGAGGTCATTCACAAGCAGCTATCTGTTTCACACCACAGCATGAAAATACGCTCAGGCAGCAAGATGAGTCTAACACTGTGGCCAAAACATCTGTAATGTGGCTCAATCAATTGCAGTGAAACCAAAACCAGAGTCCAGAGAATCTTATAAATCTCCCTTACCATGTATGGCTTTTGGGAGCAGCTACAATTCATATATGAATACAGAATTAACACATTTTTCTGTTCCATCATGAAAATGAACATGGTTGACTGTTAACCAGACTCACTATCACCCAATCAATCAATCAATCAATCAATCAAACTTTATTTGTATAGCACTTTTCCCTACATTAAAAATGCAGCACAAAGTGCTTCACAGAATAAAAACAAACAAAAATACTACATACATATTGAAAACCTGCCCCTCCCACCCCCATATATAAATAAACACACACACACACACACACACACACACACACACAGTCAATATAGTCAGTGCATGCAGTGGAAAGATGCAAGCACTTTTGAAATTGGTGCTACATGACCAGAGAAATCAGATAAAAAGGGCTATACGTTAACCTTGGCTCAAGAGGTAGAAAACCTAGAACTAGGAAGGCACAGGAAACAATATGCTGGCCAAGAAGTGCCAGAATGATGGTTTATTTTTGATCAGCACTGCCTAGTTTTATCATTGAGAAAGAGAGAAAGAGGGACAGAGAGAGAGAGAGAGAGAGAGAGAGAGAGAGAGAGAGAGAGAGAGAGAGAGAGAGAGTACATCATCTTCAAGAGAACTGACCTTATGTTAAATATGTTACTTTAAGTATCATCACCTGGTCGTGTTCTATCGTCCAAACACTGCCTTCAACCATTTTTTTTAAGGCTGAGTTATTAGTATTTGAACAGCAATGTGTTTTCCATTTGTTCTGGTTCTAGCCCCCGCTGCTGCTGTTGTTGTCACATCTGGAGTCTATAAGAGAAAACCTCCCACTCTCCAGAGTTGGAAACAACCTTTTCCCTCCCAGAGGAAACAGGGTGGGATGAGACGGAGGCCAGTTTCACATGAGATTTCACATTCCAACACCAGATCAAAAATACCATCTGAATTCTGGATGTGTTGGTTGGATGGTAATCGGCCTCTATCACAAACAGGCAGAAACAGTAAAAAGGTTGGTATTGTTGAAAGAGTTCATTCCTGCTACCAGTGTAGGGTTTGGACCCTACAGTTGAAACTGCCCAGCCTGCTTGGCTTCCACTATACTGAGGTAACACTCTGCAGCTAATCTCTCAAAACAGATTCTGCAATTTACATGGTAGAATCTGTCGGCAGCCCTGTGTGACAGACGACTAGAGATGGGGGGGGGGGGGGCTTTGAGTTTGATCAATGCTGCGCTTTAGCCAATTAGAAAGGAGGGGGCGTGGTCGAGACATGCAGGTGTCCCCAGGAAATGTCTACCTACAGAAACAGCAAGCTCTGCGTCCATAGCGACCGCTCCACCTACAACGGCGTCTTGTCAACATGATTTTTTTTTTTCCCAACAGATGTCTGAGTTACAACATGATTGAGCTAACTGGAGTAGTTTCATGTCGTATCCGACAACGGGAGGCTTTTAACAGATGACGTCCTGATGTTAGCTTTGCTGCTGTTGTTAGCTGTCCCTGTCAGCTGCAGCCACTGATGCTTTCTAGACATTATGATTTCCCGTAACTGAATAAATACCACACATAGCAACACAAAACTGCTTTGCTAGCTCAATCATGTTGTAACTAAGATATCCGCTGGAAAAAGTATTTTATTCACGGACTGTTTATTGAGTTATTACCTTATTTTTATACAGTCTATGGTTATTACAGACACCACCAACTGCTAACATTAACAGCTAACGGTTAGCCCAGCTAATCTACAATAACCATGTTATTATTTACAAAACGTGCACACAGAAATTTGTTCAGTCATTGTGTTTATAGATTTAACAAACATCAGATTAGTCTACACGGTGATATAGTGATGTGAAAAATGTAATATAGCTAAGCTCTGCTGGTTTTCTAACCAAAGCATTTCTAAACAACACGGCGATTCCCTGGGGGCACCGCCGGAAGTGAAGGCCGTGAGCGATCGCCAAGGCCCCTGCACTTCCGTTAGTCGAAAAACTCCGGGCTGTGCCTCCAGAGGTAAAGGAAGAATTTTTTTTATTTATTTATTTATTTTTTAACCGATGGATTTCCAGATTGCTCTGCAGTTCACAGAACACAGCCTGACCACACACGACAACAACATGAAATGAAGTATACTGTAAACTATCTGTGTTGTCTTAGCAGCGCTGAAATCCCCTGATCCTAACGTTACACTTACATTAATAAGTCATTTGCAAAGGAATAACATGTTACAATGATGTTCCAGGGTGGAATCTAAATTCTCTGTCTGGACTGTGAAGAACAAATCCAAGTCATTCCTGTCATTCCAGCTACCAGCGGTCTACTCTGTGTAGAACTCTCCAATTTCCTGTCATGTAATGAGCTGAGGGCTTTATAAAACAACCCTCCGCCTAGCTCAGCCAACAGCAGAAAACTGGAGCAGCTCATCCAACCAGGATCTTGGAATCCTTCTATGTTTCTTCTGAAAAAAAGCACCACCTAGTGTTTTCTTGTCCTAGATATTTACATTATGTTAAGCCGCTGTTGAGCCTTGCTTTCATTCTCAAAACACAAGCCATCTTCTCAAAGTACACTTCAAAAACTGTAGTCCAAATTAACCTAGGATCTCTAGTCAAAGTTGTATCTTTAGAACAATGTAAGGGAGCATGGTGTTTGATGTGTCCAAACAGAAAACAGCTGGGCTGTAGAAGATCTAAATGGTTCGATTTGTTTTGCACTGATTTTACTGTACTGACACAAGTCAATTAATTAATTATGTTCATTCATCAAGTAGCAGCAGCCTTTCAGTTTCGCATTTTTTACGTGGATGATACATCGTACTATATGACTCCTTCATTTCTACTGTACTGAATGTCTTGATGATCTTACAACTCAGCCCATCTACCATCACTAAACTCATTTCTGAATATCTTTGCTATTATCCAGTTTGTTTCAAGATAACCAGATCTAAGTTTTAAATATTTGCCTAAATCTTGTTTTTACACCCTTTTTATCCAAACCTTGTCTTTTTGCCCTTAAATGAAGACTTATTAGCATATAAGGTTTATTTATATCTTTGTAAAATAAATAGCTTTGGATTATTTCATGTTAGTCAAACAAAATAAAGCAGTGTGATCACTTTGAGTTTGGTGACCTTTGTTGGTAAGGATATCATTTGTGGTTTTCTGGAGACATTTGTTGCATGTTATCTCCCTCTCTCCCCTCCTCTACTGTCATCTCTCTACTATACTCTCTAATTAAGTCAAAATATGCCTAAGGAAATACTTATCAAAAAAAAAAAGGTCAATGATCCATAACTTTATTAATGGACAATGTGTTGCGAAGGTTACTTGTGCAGACCAGGGAAAGCAATTCATTTGTGACAGTGTTTCATGTCAGTATTTTACATTATTTATCGTTATTGTTAACAAATTAAGCTACCATAAATATATATATATACATATATATATATATATATATATATATATATATATATACACACACACACATATATATATATATATACACACACACACACACACATGATATATATTATTATATTTATCTAGGACACAACTAGCTGCTTCATCCAGTATTAGTCATATATATACGTATACGTCTGTATGTACCAGGGTATATTTTTTGTATTTGGGAGAACATCACTTTTGAGTCATATGTTAAACAAAACAGAAGAGCTGAGAATTTTAAATATGGCCACTAGAGGGTGTATGATGTCATATGAAAACCCTCCACAGCAGAGAGAACCATATGAAAGAGAGCGGTTGGAGGGTAAAAACATCTCTTCCTTTGCCTCTCTTCATCTCTGTGCTGGCAGGCTGAGCTGAATACATAACACAGTCTTTCCTCTCTCAGTATGCTAATGTTGTCTACCAGCGTCGCTTCCCTCCATCCATCCACCCCTTCTTCCAATTCACTCCTTCTCCATCCATCCCTTACATCTCCACTCTCCTCCTATACATTCATCTCAGTCCTCTCCTACGCTCCTATTCTCTCCCTCTCCACGCCTCACTGACTGCCTGTGTGTCTGCGTGTGTGCGCGCATACGTGAGTGTGAGTGTGTGTGTGTGAGAGAGAGAGAGACACAGAGAGGAAGAGAGATAGACTGAAGGAACAGAGAGAGAGTGTGTGTGTTTGACATTCCAGCAGCATCCCACTCAACCTCATCTCATCCCCTCTGTCTGCTGGGAAGTCATCTCACACACTCTCTCTCTCCCACACACACACACACACACACAGCTTTCATTGACATGCCAGCCAGCCTGCAGTTCTCATCAAGCAAGGAAGGCACGGAGGAAGGAAGCAAACAAAGACAAAACAAAGAAACGTAACACCAAAATATGAAGGTGATGTGGCTGTTTGGCACATTGATGGTGCAGCTGTGTTACTGACTACACTATCTGTGTGCTTACTGTTAGGACAGTTATTCAAGGTGATTTCACAGTGGCACGTCTGAATCTTGGGGCGCTTCATCTATAAGTGTGGAAATTTGCACTAATTTTCAAAAACCAATTATGGACAAAGCAACCTTTCCTGAGTGCACCCAACAGGTGCACCCATTTCTGAGGCATTTTCCTCCGTTAAGTTTTTTCTTATGTACTAAGTACATTATATACAGTATTCTAATTTACAAAAAAAGCCTGATATATACAGTATGTTTTTCTTATTTCAATTAGGATAAGCAACTGCTACAGTTCCCATCATGCTTTGGATGAAGCAGAAACAGTCATGGAGTCAGTGAGCTAGGTGCGTCCTAGCTTCTATATTTGGCCTCTATTTATTTGAGTAGGATCCAGCTGCAGAGCTCCAGCCTCAGGCCCACCTCCACTGTTGGACCCTTTCTGGTCCCAACAAGCCCCCAGGATCAGCGTCGCGCTTTGAAGACAATTTTATATAATGACAAAAAAGTGGAATTACAATGTCCAAGTCCGTCACAAAATGCCATGGGGGCCAAAGCGACTTTTTCCAATAGAATTACATTGGGAAAGAGACATCTGTAAATCAATGGACACATTTTTTTGAATGTCACAACTCTTACGAAATGGCTCATGTCACTATCAGGATTCTATCCATTCAGTTCAATAACATTTGAATAAGAACCGTACAATCAAACCATTTTATCTCCATTCAAGTTAGCAGAGGGCTAAACCAGAAGTCTTCTGACTAGCCTACAGATGTTAGAGACTTGGCCGCTCTCGGCCGTGTTTGGCACGTGTAAATCTCTAGTACGCTTGCTTTATGGGCCCCACACTGCGGAAGATTCGGGTGATTTTGCACTGTGGAAATTGAGCATCTTTGATTTCACTCGCCACTGAGCAACTTTCACAGGAATAACCGGGGCCCCCCCTCCAATGCTGTATGCAGGTGTCTTTAAACCTCCATGGGTCCTGATTTTAGAGAAGGAAGTCTAAAAGTGTGTTCACCAGCAGAGACGTTCATCATAATGTGATAGCATGCATTCATTAGTTTGAATTAGCCACACACCCTTCACCAATAACACCAAGGTAAAACAATGCTACGTAATATTTGGATATATCTGTCGGGTAACGTAACGTTACCTAACAATAAGGCAAATCCTAACCTTATTAGCTTATTAGGAAAGACATCTGTAAATCAATTGACACATTTTTTGAGTGTCACAACCCTCACGAAATGGCACATTTTACTTTCGGTATCAGGGAATATACACTTGGTAAGCTACTTTATTTATTAAGGATAAGCAGGATAAAACAATACACCGCGCAATTTTATACTGTGGCACTTAAACGGAATTTATTGACATGATTTTCCACCTTAACACACAATAACACGTGATGTTCCACCTTAATACATAAAATAACATAATAATTACACAGGCTGCTAGGAATCTGGGGGTAATATTTGACTCCATCCTCTATTTTACTCCTGTGCATCCTATTGTCCCATTATTACTATTATTGTGCGCCTTCTATTGTTACTCTGTATCTGTGTTCCTCTTATTTTATCAGCCTTTTTTTTTTTGTAAAGCACTTTGTAACGTTGTTAAGAAAAGTGCTATATAAATAAAATTCATTATTACATTATTATTATTATAATAACAAACATGAATTTTCTTCCTTAACGCACTTTTTAGCTTAACACAAGAAATAACACATCAAATTTTCCAACTTAATACCTAACGTGATTTTCCACCTTTTCACACAACAACACCTGTTTCTCACCTTAACACAAATGGTAACACACCTCTCAAGATGAAGACTACTGGTCTTAACAACTGAATGACAACTAAGTAAACTCCATCTCCATATTTCATATGTTCGTTGCATAAATACTTGTACACTAGGAAAAAACACTGCATTTTGTGTGTGTGTGTGTGTATTAGTGTATTTGTATGTGTGTGTGTGTGTGTGTGTGTGTGTGTGTGTGTGTGTGTGTGTGTGTTTACCAGTTCCATCGCCAGCGTCAGTGCTCTGAGATCTCCTGATGGCGGGGTTGGCTGAGTGGGAGCTGTACTGGTAAAGCTGGTTCCCTCCGTCATCCTGCTGGCTTATCTGTGTGAGGTCGTGCATACTCAGGCTACGCAGCTTCTCTGTGATGGCACCCTGACCCTGTGACACAAACACACACACCAGTCAATATTACATCATCTGCAAACAGTATTTCAGACCTTTCAGTGATCAACAGGACAAAATCCAACACACGGATGAAGTTAATGAGTGTCAACAGAACACAACTAACTACCAAGTCCCCTCAACACTTACAGACGGTGAAACATCTGCTGAATATCTCGAGGGCTGCAGGCTGTTTTGGGTGAGGTGCGAAATTTCTTAGAGTCAGAAAAAAATCTCAATTTGTTTGGTAGACAAGTATGTGATTGTCAGTGAGTTTGTTTTGTTGTAAATGAGCATAGACATCTTCTATTTCATTGGCTACTATCACACAAAAATTAAGAACTGACTCTGCTGCTACAAACAGATACATGTTGCCTCACTAACCCTGACACCTGACACATGTTCTATCATTCGGATGCAGTTTGACAAGGTTAATAGTGGCAGCTTTACACCAGCTGACCAGCTAGACAAGTGAGAGCTGGACTGGGGAACAGGGATGTAGCACCAGGCCACTGACAGTCCAAACTGCACTATCACTATGGGATTTGCACTTTCCTATGACTTGTATTCTGCTGTGTTTCATGTCTGTAGGTCTGTCACCTGTCACTTAAGTAAGCAATATGACTCTAATAAAGTCAAAGAGAGCTTGGTTAGCAAGATACCAGCAGAGCATTCATTTTCACTCAATGCACAGCTATTGTAACAGTTAACTTCGACTGCTTTTCATTGTGTTTCAAGAGAATCCTTATGTTAACTCAGCTTTAATCTTTTTTCTTTGAACTTGTGTTTTGGCTCAACAGTTGGAGTTAACCAAGTCCCAACTGCGCAGTAAAAACACATCCGGTTAGGGACTCTCATGTAAATGGTTTCACCAGGTGCAATAATGTTAAAACCTATAACTTAAAGTTTCAGGTTGGAATGGCCAATATATCAAAATTACATCAATATTGTGACATCAGACTAGATATCATGTTAGACCGTAGATACTGCAATACTGTATGTGTTGTCTTTTACTGGTTATAAAGGCTGCATTACAGTACAGTGATGTAATTTCCAAACTTACAAGACTGTTCTCGGTGTTATATTTATCCAGTTAGTCATTAGTCACTAGAGCTGCAAAAATAGTCAATTAATTGATTAATCAATCAAAAGAGAATTAACTGCCAACTATTTTGATAATACATTATCATTTTAGTAATTTTCTGAGCAAAAATGTAAAATATTTTCTGGTTCTACCTTTTCAAACACAAGCTTTTGCTATTTTTCTTTGTCATTTGATAGTTAATGAAGATTTTTAAGGTTATTATCTGTTGCTTTGACAGAAGAAGCAATTTGAAGACATCACTTTAGGTTCTGGAAAACTGACTTTCCAACATTATCGATTTTTGACATTTTTTTGTGGCTAAAGAGTAATTGATTAATTGTGAAAATAATAGGCAGATTAATCCATGATGACAATAACCATTAGCTGCAGCCCTAATATACACAATACTGATGATTATTTATCAAAAATCTAATTGTATAAATATTTTGTGAAAGCACAAACGTGCAACCCTACAATATTGTTGCAGTATCAATGTTGCTGTATTTCATCAAAAATATTAGAATATTTGATATATTCTGTTTCCCACTTCATGTAAAAATTACTTTAATTGATTTGTTGACTTTATTCTCGTAATATTTCATTGTTGTAAATCTCTGACTTTACTTTTAAAACATTTTATTTTTATTTTCTTGTAAATTGTTGTTTTTGTTGGGGGTCAGATGTCATGAGCATAAGCATTTGGCCTTCATTACATAAGCACATAATGATTACTGTTTATCATCTCCACTGATTCTACCCAACAACTAGTTTGACATCTTTGCTAGTTTGGCTGAAGCTAAGCAGACTTTGGCCAAAGATACACCAAAGCCAACAGTCTGAGTCATGCACCGCAGTGGGGGGATGATCAGATCAATATCTGCACATTTACTTTACAAATGACTTAACCAGTGGTCATAAACTTGATGAGGCAAATTAATAAACCTCACTCAAAACTTAGCCTTAGCAGACGAAGAATTTAGTATTTTTAAAAAGTGAGCTTTCTGACCTGCTGCCACACCCACAGAACACGGTGAACATATTGATTTATTGATTGACTGGGAACCATGTTTAACAGCTGCAAAACTATGTCAAACCATTCGTTTACAAATTCTCACACAACTGCAGTATAATCCAAGTCTCATTTATTGAGTTGAATGCTGACATGCATTTTCACTTACACCTTTTCTATTTAAAAGTGAATGGAAAGTGAAAGTTATCAATGATCTCTTCAAGGCCAGACTCCAGTGCTAAGGTTTATAGTGAAAATGCATGTTTGGGAAGTACTGATCTATCTAATTCGATAAAGAAGACTTGGATTACACAGCCTGAGTTGTTTGAGAGTTCATAAAACAATGTTTTGATATAGTTTTGCTGAAGTTAAGCATGGTTCCCAATCAATCAAGATATCAGTATGTTGACTGTTTTCATGGAGGCATGCAAGAAAAAACATTTTCTTCACAAATTCAAGGTAACACGGCATAACTAATTGTTTTACAAATACTCATTTTGCGGATGAAGTATTCCTTTAACAACTGACTACAGAGTGATACAAAAAGCAATAAGTGTTTGGCACAATTATTGTGATTAAGCAGAAGGATTGGTAATGACAACAGCAACTGTAATTTTGTCTCCTGGCTGTGTGTCAGACATAAAAATGTCTTCTTATTTTTTAAATACGTTAACGCTGCTCTGTCATCACTTGACTTGCGGAGGGCACAGAGGCCTGTCCAGAGCTCTAAACGCAAGGACATGGTTGCCAAATAACACCAAATATCAATATGTACATATTTTTTGTAGGATACCTAAAGTTTAAGATGTTAAATTTATCATCTGCATCAGATCAACCAATTCATTATTGAATTAGTGATACTACTGTATGACTGGAGTGTACCCAGTATTATATTTTGTCTGATATACATATGTAAAAAATGTACATAAATAGTAATAGTATACACTGATACATATACTTATATATATACTTATTTGAACACTGAAGCACAGAAAATGCCATAAGCATTAGGGACACTGATGGCAAGTAACCAGATTCTACAATGACGAAATATATCATCATAGACACAGTTCACATAGTGAGGACCAGCAACAAGAAAGTAAAAAACAAAATGATTTTTGATCAAACATAAAGCAAGAAAAAGAGGACACAGGAAGAATGTGTCAGGTGTTACAATGAAATGAATGATTTAAACACAGGAAGATTAATGAAAAAAACTTCAGACATTCTGGGATATAAATGAAGAAAAATGAGTAAACTGTAAATATTGAGTTAAATGTAATTGCAATTGTTGATTCTTTATTACAACACTAAGAACAAGACGGAAATGAACACCAGGACTCATGTTCAGCTAGCAGGTCTGGTAAAAGAACAGAAAAGTCTGAAAATCAAAGGATGGGGAACACGGTGTCATGGCAGAATAATGCTGGTATGAAATGGAAAGGGAATGTTCTGTCCATGCTGCTTACACTGACGGGTTTTACCTCCCAGAGTAGCCTGCTGAAGCACACAAGCCCTGAAGACAGAAGGATGTCAGTACAGAGAGAGAAAGAGAAACAAAGTCACAAGAGGGTTAGCTAGTAGGCAAGCTGGGGCAGCTCCATATAACGTCATCCTGACCAAATAACAATAAAGAGAATGGAAACCACACAGCTTTCGGTATTTCTAAAATCAGTGTTAGATATTCAAGAGCAGAAGCCTAGCAGTTTTCCCACAGGCCCCCATTATAAACAATTCACACCACTTTGAGCATTAGGTTATAAAACTTCTATCTTCCAAGCTGTGTAGCACCAGAAGCACGCCTTTTGATAACATTTTATTTATTCTAAACAAAGATCAGAACTGGGTTGCGTCAGTTTTTCCTTAAATCATAACACAATTTGAATATAAACGTTCTGAATAAATATTGGCTAGTTTCATACTGATGTTTTACAAAATCAGGCTGCATCATTAAAACTTCAGAAATGTCTTATCTAAGCAAGATGGTTTCTAGGAAACATCTATAGCTTGATCCAATCAAGAGCAACAACTATGTAAAGCAGAAGCAAAGCAGCACAAAAAATATACACTTTATGAATGAATGTATTTGTTTTATTTACGTCTGCATACAGGGAGAAATTCCACATGGTTTGCTGGAATGAACCGGACAATATCCAATTATGCTGAGCTCACAATGTCATTTATTTATTTAGTCAAATATCATTAGTATATAATGTTTTGTACTTTAAAGATATAATATGTAGTTTTTCCACATATACATTTCTAAAAACGATTAAACCAATATTATATATTTTGTTTAGTTGAGTACTTTGATTATCAGAAATGTTTCCAACAATTTTTAAAACCAGATAAATATGAAATATTAATAACAGTAACGGACCGTGTCAGTAGGTCGCAATGGCGGCGTAACTACAGTTACCATAGACATTAAATGAGGAGAAGAAGAAGAAGCAGACCGGCTGAGACGTCAGAGAATGAACGTTACTGTTGCTAGGCTAAGCTAACTCGTCATGGATCATGGTTATGCATTGACGGTTGTGGCACCTTCTGACACCGAAGCTGTCCCGGTAAACAAGCCGGTAAAACGGAAACGTACGGGTCAACCAAGCGATCCCAGAAGAATCTGGGATAAGAAGAGGAGAGCTAAATCCAGGGTAAATATTAGTGTGGCCTTTCCGAGATGGAGAGAGCTTCGTGAACATCTAGGACTACAATTCGATGCCGACCTCGCGTGTGTACTAGACAGGTAAGCAAACATCTGGCTGATGTTATCAAAATATTAATAATTTCCACCAGTGTATTGAAGCACTGCTGCCTGCCGAGCAACAAGCGCTGCGGAGCGCTGTGGAGCGGAGGCTGGCTAACCACAACATCTAACGTTAACGATAGGTTTCTATAATGCTGAGCCGATGCCGGTAAATGAACTGCATTTATAAAAGAGGCAGAGGAATAGCTAAACATAAGACGCACTGAGCAAGAGAGAGCAGCAGAGAGGGAGAAGCCATCGCTTACTGTAAAACTAAGTAACTAGCAGTTTGCTCACATAACTAGCAGATTGCTAACCGCTCAGCTAAAGTAAGTAGCATTTCTGAATAGAGTGTAAATAACTGAGGTTAGCGAGACAGTCGCTAAAAAAGAGAGTCATGACTTTAACACACGGAAAACCGGACATTATAATCAGTTTATTAAAACACCCGGGCGGGACGTGAAAAGTGGACATGTCCGGGGAACAGAGGACGTTTGGTCAGCCTAAGTGACGTTACTACTGATAGTTAGATCAGAGTTTGATGATCCGGTGTAACGTTAGGTACCAGATCGGCTCAGGCTGCTACACCGGCCGACGGACCCCGTTTGCATAAAGTGAAA
The DNA here is from genome assembly GCA_035609425.1 of Epinephelus awoara. NCBI lineage: Eukaryota > Metazoa > Chordata > Actinopteri > Perciformes > Serranidae > Epinephelus > Epinephelus awoara. The sequence goes on along the minus strand of CM069313.1, from coordinate 4,622,065 downwards.
CATAAAGTGAATATAACTCCAGTAATATATCTCGTCCATGAGCATTTCTCTGCTGCTGAAGCTCGCTCTGCCATAAAAACTGCCACGGTCGGTTTCAGTTACACGGAGTGAGGAACGTCTGTATCCGTTATATAACTACAACTCCCATGATCCCACGCTACTTCGTGACGTCATCCAACTCCGTCTTCTGTTATTGTTTTGGTTTGAGACCCCTAGCGGCAGAAAATTACATATTGTACGTTTAAGGTATGTTGCATGTATTAACTTATATTTTTACATAATAACCAAGTGTTCATGTTTATTCCTGGTATGTGCACACTGCCATTTTGAAGCCTTGAGTTTGGCATTTTGGCTGACAGTCTGTCAACAGTCTGTCGGACAGTGCTTAATGCGTAACTTGAAACCTTACTAAAATGTCAACAGATAAGTTTTATTAAAATTCATCCTTTGTACAATTGTCACGAATGTTGATGTTTACTATAGAAGCCAAAACTGTTTTTTGTACCAGGCTGCAAACATGTTTACTTCTGCTGTAAAGGTGGGCATTTTAACATGGGGGTCAATGGGGATTGATGCGTTCGTGGAGCCAGCCTCATGTGGCCATTAGAGGAACTGCAGTTTTTGGCACTTCCATTTTGGCTTCATGTTTCACAGAGGTTGTTGCTTGCTGGAGACGCGTTGTCCATCTTTGTATACAGTCTACAATTTGAACCTAAAGGTATGGTGCACTGGCTGCAGGTGTGTCAAGTGGGCATGACCAAAAGTGAATCTTAGCACAGTAATCACTCACAGACCAGGGAGCAGAGAAGCAACAGTAACAACTGAAGGAAGCAGTAAGAAAAGAAATGTTCAGCTTCTTCACACCTGTAGAGGCTTTACAGATGCAATTTAAATCAGCCTCAGGCTACATGCACATCAATATGCATGTATGCTGCATGCATAATAAAGGTTGGTGCATATAGGAAATGTGTGGGTCTCAGGAGTTTCTCGCTCAATGAAATCACAAGCTAAAAAGGCTGAGTACCGATGGTCCAAAAGCTGAGATGCATTTGTAAACCAAACCATGGCTCCATCCTCTTCTGAGATCTTTCAGAGTGCTCTCTGTCAGGCAGGTTCACACAGATAGATTTTATGTGCGATGCAGCTGGTTGTTTTGTACAAGCCAAGGTTAATCAAATTCCTGCTCAAAACACGAAAAGCTTTTAAAGGATTTGAAACAGCAATGTGACCTAAAACTGTGGTGATAAATCACAGAGGGAGAGGAAAGGAAGAGAGAAACAATAAAGACATGGGGAGGCAATAGAAATAAAGGGAATATAAGAAATAAAGGGGGAGAGAGGAGACAAATAAAAAGAGACACACGCAAAGCATGGCAGAGAGAAAGAAACAGAGCGAGAGCTTGAGACTGGAATGTTGGAGAGTGAGAGAGAGGCACAGCTTTGAAGCAGTGATTAATGGGATGTTTAATGTTAGCAGAGACAGGAGGGCTTTTACAAGTCCCACACTGGTGTCTCTATAAGGACACATACACTACAGTAAAATTAAAAGGTACAGCCAACAATGTCTTAGTTCACATCGTCACACCCTTGGCACTGATTCTGATCCACATCTCCTTTGTTTCAATTTATGCAAACCTCAAGTCATTCATTTTTCTTTTCTTGTTTTTATTAGGAGGCACTCACACAACACTGTGGCTGTAATACACAGAGTTAGATGTGAGAAATGCTGTTTCCCCTGAGTCTCTATCTGTAGCGGGCCTGCTGTCTACATCCTGTTACATTATCCCCACCACTTGCACCCAATCGCCACGTTTGTCAGCTCAGCTGCCTTTTCCAGGTTGATCTCTAGTGGCGCATTATGTGCAATACCTACAAAACACCCTCACTACAGCCTCTCTGTATGAATTTAATGGAAAGAGGAGCATCTGTATTTTTGACAGAAGTAAAAATCATACCATTGGGATTTCTGAATACCCTGGTATACCATAATACCGTGATACCGCCCTTGCCTAAGCAACACACTTCCCCTTCACTACATGCAATTAGTCTTGAATAGCCAGCTGTACGCATTGTTTGAGTGCTGTGCGTTAAACAACAACAACCACTGAGCTAGCAACATACACACTAAAACATCTCTCTATGTTTTATGTGAGGTTTCGTTTTGTGTAGATTGAGCCAATTTAATTTCAGGGCTGGTCTCTCCACCAAAACAAGTTCCCTCCCAACACTCCCAACACTATTTTGCAAGGGCACCTTCACTGCATACTTGGCTTAGCACTGCTCACGACAACTGTGATTGGTTTAAAGACATTCAAACCATCCAGTGTGTTTTTACACTTAGTGTGGAAATATGATGGGGTCAACCAGATCTTTCTCCACCGCTGCCGCAGCAAAAGATAGGCCTGGCCATGTGAAACTAATCAGAAACCTGTATAATGTTCAAACATGTAGCCAGTGAAACGACTAACCAGATTTTTCTATGGATGCATGAGATTTGGTCGGTATGCAACTTGTTACATAAGCACAATGGTGAGGACAAATAGAGAGTGGCAACATATGAGGTCACAGGTATGATGCTGAATTTCCATCAACTGATAATCAAACAACAGCAGGGAATGGAGAGGCTGTCATAAACTTTGATTTAATCTTTTCACAGCTTCCAAGTGTTGTCAGAGACAGAACAGGACTTTCAACATTTGGAGTCATTCATGATCGGCCATGTAAAGTCAACATGTACTACTGTTGTTTACAAACTTGTTCGTGCACAAGTTATCTTGTTTACTTGCTGCACCAAGCTGCCGATCTCAGTTGACATGAGCAGAATGTGGCGTTTTGATGCCAAGAGGTTATGGACCAGAAACCATATCCACCTGGTTTAAAGTAGCATTGTACTGGTCACCTACTGTTCCATGTTAACATCATATCGCACATATACTCAAAACTTTGACAAGCCTCAAAACCAGGATATTAGTGTGCATGTAAACATATCAAATATTGCACGCTCTTGCCTTTACAATCTCATCTCTCTTATTTACTTCATCATTTACCATTGCCCTGTTAAAAAATAATCCTACTTTTCTTCGTTTTTTTCACTTGCTTTAATTAATTCATTTATTTATTTTACTTTAAGTTGAAATTAATTTCATTTTGACATTTTATCATACCAGGTATGACAATATGGCGTTGTACTGAGACACAAAAACCAGAAAGGTGAAAGTATTGAAAGCCTGGAACTGATCCAACTCAAAAAGAACATTATTTGCTTTTACTTGTTTTTCTTAAAAAATAGAAAGAGAAATGTGTTCATATTTGATTGTCTTTCTTCAGACTTTCCTCAATGATTCACGCATCAAGCTAAATCTGTGCTGGATAGCCTCTGCTGTGAACGTGACCTAGTAACTTGACTTTGTGTTTCATAGTAGATTCCCACTGCCTGGGGTTACCTAAGTGCAGTGAAGACAGGAGATCAATAGGGATTATCTGACACGCTTGGGCATTCACGCAATGCTGATGAAACCAGCTCGAACACACTTCATTTACACTGACTCTGCAGAGAGTGGTAGCTGCGGCACAACAAGGTCCTTTAGAGACTCACTCACAGTGGATACATTTGCATGAGCACAATGGTTCAGATACTATCTCATCTTTGTGTTCAGATTTTATTCAGGATCGGCTGTGGCATGTAATGTAACTCTCCTGCATTCTTTTAACACACCAATGGCACTATTTCTGTCTGTGTTCTCTGACGTGTGGTTTAGCAAGCCAAGTGAGTACATTCTGTACGAACAGGTTGAATTTGTCAAAACTGCTGCTGGACTGCTTTACTGCAAATAACAGACAGAGAACACTGTTACATCTAAACATAGGGAGCTAAAACTCCAACAGTTTCTTACAGAGTCAGATAGGAAAGAGAATTTAAAAAAAAAAAAAAAAAAAGATTTTCTAAATGTTAATCCTTCTCAGTAAAGATGAGGAGGCCATGGGATTTATTGGAAATGTTGTCTTCAGCCCATTTTCATATCTCATTTGTATCCCTACCCCTCGTTTTTGAGTGCCCTTTTGTCACTCAGAACAGAGTTACAAGGAGTAGAGTTTGAAATCTCCTCCTTTGAAGGACCCTTCAAGACCCAGATATTTCATCAGTTGTCAGTGACATGGGCAGATGATGAGAAAATGGGCTTCTGGGTAGGGCAGGGCTGTGTGACAAAATTTTCATATCACATTTTTTTTTTAAAATCATATCGCTGTCACGGTATTTGATGATGTTTTGCTCAGGTTCGGCCCACTTGACAGGCTGCTGTGTTGTGCTATGGCCTATTCAAGTGCTGGAATTTGTTATTTACGTGACAACACCTGAACGCAACACAGGCTTCGCTTGATTAGTGCCGTGCCGAGTTATAATTGTCTTCAATCAGGAAATTGCAGCCCGAGCCGTGCTTTAGTGTGCTCACCTGTGTGTGTGTACACACATGTCTATGTGTCTGTGTGTGTGTGCGCATCGGGGTGAAAGTCCGCCATGCGCGATACAGAGAGCAGAGGAGAACTGTAAACACGTGAGAGACAGAAGTGACATGCATCGGGGCCAAACTCCGTTGTGTGCCACAGAAAGAGCAGAGGAGGATTGTAAACGCGTGACCATGTAGAGATAGAAATGACATGCCATTTTGTAAATAAGACGAATAACATATGGCTATTTATTTTGTTTAATAAAAGGACATGGTATAGACCTGTTCTATAGCCCTGGATACGAAGCGTCTATAGCGCCAAATAATATAACTGTAGTTTTTAAAGAGCTAAGACGAAAAATAAATAAATAAAAATCATCAGCAGCAGCATATATATACGCATATAGGGGAAACACTGCTCTTTTTCGGTATGAGTTCTTCTGAGTCATCGTGTTCTTCTTCAGCAACATGTACAGTTGCTTCGCTTTCAGAACTTTCGCCTCTAAACTTTTCTCTATGCTATCACTCTAGCCGGCTCTAGCACGCCTGTGGTGTGCAGCAGTGAAATGGGTCCCCGCTGAAATACTTTCCTGCCTCGCACGTTCCGGATGTTGTTTGGGCTATTCACCGGTATATGAAAAATTCGTATCATAACGAAAATAATTCCATACGAACCGGTATACCGCACAGGGGTAAGACACAGACTTTGTAGTTTAGCTTCTTTGTGTTGTTGTTTTGCATCTTTTTGTAGCCGTTATGCATCTCTCTGGGGTTTTGTGTCTGTTCGTAGTTTTTAGTTTGTTATGTTTTTGCAGTGTTTTTACCCCTATTTGTGGTCGTTTTGATTCTCTTCGTTGTTGCTTAATACCTCTGTGGTCATTGTGAATCTCTTTGCAGCTGTTTGCATCTCTTTGTTGTTGTTCTGTGTCTCCTTGTGGTTGTTTTTGCCTCTTTTCATAGTATTTGTGAGTCTTTTTGTTTGTGTCTCTTTGTAGTTATCTTATGTTTCTTTCCAGTCATTTTGAGTCTCTTTCTGATTGATACATGTTAATTGGAGCAATATTTTGCATGTGAAAGCCTGGGGGGCCCCTGACACTTTGGGCCCCTGGGCCTGTAACCCATAGGCCTGTTCAGTAACCCAACTATAGTTATCGATGGCTTTTATGTCAACAGATGCAACTAGGGGTGTCCCTGACTAAGAATTTTCATAGTCGAATCTGATTTGACTGATTTTTCCTTTAGCCGACTAATCGTCGAATCATGTTGTTTTCTCCCTCATTAATTAATGAGCTCATTTGCGTCAGTTTCCGCTCCAGAGAAAAGAGCTAAAACACCCAAATAAACAAATTTAATTCTTCAGTTGGCATAATAAGATAATAGTAAAAAAAAGTAAAAGGGTTATCATTTTATCTTTATCTTTATTCCTTTCACTTCATCAAGGTATGATGCTCTGAGCGCAGAGCACTGCAGCCTCATCCATGTCTTTAACAGGAGTTGTTTCTGACTCGTCAGAACTTGCCATTTCATTCACAATAAACATCCAAAAACATCATCACAAGGTTTAGAAACAGTTTTCCTTCTTCCCGACTTCAAGTTACTTCATTAATCAACTCAGGTTCATACAAGTTCATCCACACGGACCGTGCGTCACCACTCTCAGTTGTTTTGCCACGTCGGACAAAAAATAGCCAAATAAATAACCAGAGTCTATCAAGAAAACAATCAGCGGTGAAATTTGTTTCAAGACACTTCAGGTAAACGAATAATCCTTCTCCAAAGTGTGTGTTTATGCGCTCCGCCACCGTACATCACCGTGGCACCGCTGCTGCGCACTGCTCCCTCAGGGAATGGGTCAAATGCGGAGAACAAATTTCACACTCAGGTGTGTGACAATCAGGTGGACTTTAACTTTAACTTTAAATCACCGTAGGCCTCCATGCTGCTCTGATGGTCCTGCAGCGCACTCACTCACCTCAGCTATTTTTGGATCGAGCACCTGGGTGATTTATTCATGCGTAGTAATGATTATGCCTACTGATTAAATGCACGCGTCATTTTCAATTTTTTTATTAACAAAAATTAGGCTGATGTTTCTATCAAAATAGGCTATATATCATGAATTACTATAAAACAAATACATTCTATGTCAAATCAAGATGTTCAGCAGCAGTGAGCACCCCCATATAGTCAGAATGTCACGGTCTTGTTTCATAACCACATTTTGCGACGATTCGACAGCGAGACTGGCAGTCGAATCAGACTTCTCTGAATCGAATCATCGAATTATCCACTATTCGGGGTCACCCCTAGATGCAACTATGGCAATAACGTATCCATTATCCTTCCATATATCATCTGATATCAAAAACAGTCGACGCATCCAATTCCTTCACAACTTAGAGTTTCATGCTATCAATCAATCAATCAATCAATCAATCAATCAATCAATCAATCAATCAATCAAACAAGTCATCAAATAAAACAGAACACTGCTTCACTACCAGGCCACCAGTGGTCTTCTGTAGGCTAACATTAGCAACCTGTGCTCCTACCCTGCCAGTCTACACTGATGTTAGAGGACCAAATATGTGAAACTGTGGGACTGTCATGAACAAATAAGTAACGATTTACGAACAATTTATTGCTGGCTAATTAAGTACTTAACTACAGAGACATACTACTAGTGATTTTTTTGTCATGCTTGTTATGGAGAAAATGTATTGGGATTGAGCCTTCATTTTATAAAAAAAAAAACCACAAAAATGGATTATCACGTACAAACTGTCTCAGTCATGCTATTGTGATGTTTTGGTAAATACAGAAAAGCATCTTAAGTGATAGACAATAATAATAAAAGAAGAAGAACCTTTGCCAAACAAACCTTTGCCAAACAAATATCAAATAGAATATAGAGTAGCAGCCAGAGAGACTTGCCTTGACAGCTGCAGTGACAGCAGCGGTGGCTGCGATGCTCAGTCCCTGCTTGCCAAAGTTGACCATTGTCTCATAGCTCCTCTCTTTGGCCTGCACAATGTATTCATCTATTTCCTAAAGGGAGACAGTCAATAACATTTCCAGTAGACAGTTTAATCAAGTGCAAAGCAGCGTGACGATAATATTCTCAACAACAGATACACAGATGGATGGATGGATGAGTGATCTTACCCTCTCTCTAGAAGACAGCAGAGGGTGCAGACACTTCCTGTAAATGAGACTTGCTCCTCTGGTGTAGGGGGACAGCAGCCAGATCACAAATGCTATCTTCAGCTCGTAGTACAGAGGAAACCTGGAAACACACACAAATTCAATGGGGGTATCCCAATATTATTAAAAGGCTGATATAAATTTAAAGGGACAGATCACTCCAAAATCAATAATACATGTTTTCTCTCTTCAGCCTAGATGATTCTGGTGTAAGTTGCAGAGAGTTGGAGGTATCAGCCATAGAGATGTGTGTCTTTTTTCCAATGCAATGAAACTAGGTGGCCCTCAGCTCAGATAATCCACAGACCTTGATGTGAACAGTTTCATGTAGGAACTATTTTCTTTAAATGGAAAAACAACTGCTACCTGTATCACTGTGCAAAAGGATGTGTGCATCTACTCATCGATGAGAGGCTTGTGTTGGTGATATTAATGGCATCCTCCTTGATTGAGCTGTAACGTTAGCTAGCTCAGTGGTGCTAGGTGAACTAGGTCTAGTGACAAATGTTGCATGGATACAAGTCATTATAGTCAAGGTCAGACATCTTAGGGGATATAAACAGAATAAAAACTAGACTTGCACTGATTAATCAATCGGTGCAAGTCTAGCAGATAACTATGGAGTAAATGATTCTGGCCAGAGAATCAGGTTTGCGAGGATACTTTAATTTTCAATGCAGGAGGTTCACAAGTGTAGCGTGTGTGTGTGTGTGTGGTTCTGAAATAAACAAAAGGAAAAATAGCTTTCCACTCATTTCTTACAAATATGCATATACTATCTGTAAACATGGGCGGCTTCTCACCGTAATCATTCACACACACACACACCAAAAGAGAGAAGGTGAAAGTTGTTAATTGTCCGTGTTAAACTTAACGGAATCTCTCGTTGCTGCATGGTGCCGCTTGAAACTGACGAGGCGCCCATATGAATTTCACGCAGTTGACAATTAAGGACCTTTTGTAGCATTCTTATTACCTTAATATGGTATGTCAAGGTTTGTAAAATGCATTGGATACACATCAAAAAACCTCACACTAAAGACTGAGAGTTCTTAAAGATACAAAAGCCCAAGGTTACAGGTTGTTAAGTTCCTATCTGTGCTCCCAAACACTCTTCTACCTGTCATTCTCATGACTACAAGACCTTTCTAATTACATTAGTTAACACTGAAATTACATATATCAGCAAGGTAATTTCCACTTTCTCATCACCTAAACACAGTGTACATTAGAGGACAGTTGAGACAATAAGGTTTAGATAATGATTAAATAATGGATTGTCGTGTGTAGGTGTTAACTGTAGGTGTGTTACTCACCATGCCAGCGTGAGGTCAGTGATGGTCTCCACCACAGTGTAGAGGGCAAACACGATCCAGTACATCATCCATCGCACCTACACAGATGCACACAAACAGAAAGAACACTGAACAATAGACTCATACTTCAGAAAAGCTTAGCCTAAATGAAACTTAAACACTGGGCAGAAGGGCTGTAAGACTTCATGTATTTACATTAGATAATAATATTACGCAAAGAGGCGGATTTAAGTTTACTAGTGATAGTATTGTTTTTGTGATCCAAATATTAATCAAAGCATGTCACAGTATAAAATAAAAGGCCTTTGGGTTTGTACGGTGCTGCGAAGATGAATGACAGAGCCCACTGGTCTTCTAAACTGGAAGTGCATGCTCTATTCTTTAACATTAAACATCCATATTCTTATGCACAATGCAAAGCTGGGGCGTCCTCAGCAACCCTCTCTGAGTTGAAAGAGTCCATCCCCCAAAAATGAACAAAACAGATTCTGGTTACACCTTTAAGGGTGATTTATAATTGTGTTTAGGCTACACACAGTGCCTTTGCCGTGGCCTATGCAGGTGGCCTACATCGTCGTGAGTATATATACTTGGGCAGTGGTGTGTCCATGTCACTCTGTAGTTACACTTCCAAAACACAGGTTGGCAGTGAGGTTTTCTATGCCACTGTGTTGAGTTTCTGTGATTCAAAACACACCTAAAACACATAAAACATGGCCTTACAGCAATAATATTAAACACGTGAGTAATTCGGCTCCATATTAACTTGCAAGGTTCACAGATAAAACAAATGTGTTTAGCTAGACATAAATTAGACAAGTGGCTAGGCTAGGGGTACCTAGCACTCAGATCTGGCACTAAAAGTTGGAGCTAGAAACACTGCACTCTGATGACTGGTCAATAGTGGATAATTTAATTCACTCGGCCAACTGTCAGGGACTTTTTAAGTGGAATGTTTACTCGTAATGCTACTCAATGCAAAAGTGAACAATGTGAATCCATCAGCACACTTTCAATACGACAGCTCTGACCATTCTATTTATTTTTCTCTCTCTCTCTTGAATGACAAACTTTAAGTAATGAGTGGATCTTCAAGCGTTTAAAAATATGTATTAATTTGAACTGCATACAGTATGTTCTAATCCTCACTTGGATAGAAAAAAAGTGTCTTGGAGCATCATTCCTATGTGCTGCAGCAACACTAAACCCCTGCACTTGCCTGAGAAGGACTAAACGCACAAACCCGCTATTTTAAAATATTCTATCGAGAGAGACTCTCACTCTTGCTTGTTCTATTTTGTTCTGAAAATATCGTAAAACCTAGGATCTAGGTTGTGTCTAAAAGGTTACTTCTGCTTCCAAAGGTACTATACTTAAAGTGAGAGAGAGAGAGAGAGAGAGAGAGAGAGAGAGAGAGAGAGAGAGAGAGAGGTTGCTGTGATTGGAGAAAACTGCAAGATCGCACAGAATTCACAGGGATTGGCTGAATATTGTTGCAATCACAACATTCTGGAGTGTTGTTGAAAATGTTTACTCCCTTTATTCAAAATGAACAAAAAGCCAATAAACAGAGTATTAGGGAAAAATCTGTAGTGAGTATTACAAATTTTGAGGTTTATATGTAATCATTTATCCCACACCCCTTTCCCTCTCAGGTCAGTTGTAGTGAAACAGAGGTTTAGGATTGCTTATACTTTCTGCTGTCCTCCCTGCTCTCGCCTGCTCCCTCCATCCCTCTTTAAGGGCTTTCCAGGCTCTTCTGGTTGGATTTCCATATCAAAGCCAGCGGTAGATGGTGGCAAGCGGGCAGACAGTCACATGGCAGGCTGTGGTATTAGCCAGACTCGGCCGCTGCCGCATGACTGAACACACACTGACACTAGCTAATGAAATGTCAGTGTATGTGTGTGTGTGTGTGTGTGTGTGTGTGTGTGTGTGTGTGTGTGTGTGTGTGTGTGTGTGTGTGTGGATGAGTGAGGGAGTTAAGTCTGTGTTTGAGAAAGGGAGAACAAGAGAGGGAGACACAGACACACATTCACCTGTCTAATGCACAATCTCTCAGAAACACACACACACACACACACACACACACACACACACACACACACACGCCTGCAGTCTGACTCAAATTACTGCTGGACTGGTTAATTGGTGACCTCATAGTGAACTCCCTTCTCTCTCTCTCTCTCTCACACACACACACACACACACACACACACACACACACACACACACACACACACACACACACACACACACACACACAGAGGGAGAGAGAGGCTTGAGGAATGATAAATGTAAAGGAGAGAGTGAAACAGAGCCAGTGAGATGGAGAGGACGTCTAATTTATATGTTTCAATCCACTTCTGCCTCCACTGCTTCTGTCTCTCTTCTACCTCTCTCTTTCATCTCCCACTTCATACCCTTTTCTCCTACTCTGTCTCTCACAGCGTTTTTTTCTCTCTCCCTTTCCCTCCCTCCTTCATCTCATCAGTAGGGAGGACATTAAGACGTGACCTCAGTGAAATATACAGCAGCCATTTTGCCTTCCTGAGGCAATAGCAGACATTTACTGGCCCCGTCTGTGAATAACTGCCTTCCATTAAAAGAGAAAGGAAAAAAAAAAAAAACACCTGACATCAGCTCTTTACAGCCACTGGGCCCACTGGTAGTGCTGAACTTGGTAGACAGAGCATGAAGACAGAGCTAGGCTGCAGTGAGGGCTGACCAACAGGGGGCGTACGTGCTACACCCCACCAGCCGACAAGTTTCATTCAGCTAAATAAGGTTAATCCATATGAGTAAATACTGTTAGTTTTGGTTCTTTCCTTTTCTGTTCTTGAAGTTTGATAAAAACTTATTGTAAGCAGAGTCAATTTGAATGCAAAAAGTGTTTATTTTCATTATCGATTATTCGGCAGAATATTTTCCTCGTTTAATCGACTGAACATTTAGTCTACAAAATATCACAAAATCCTAAAACCCAAGCTGACATATTCAAAGTGCTTGTTTGGTTGGGCAATTTTTTAACTACTTGTTTCACATGATCAGAAAAGTTCCCTAATTGATGCAAAATAAATGGGAGTAGGAAGAGTGCAGTTGTACAACATCTCACATAACAAGGAAATCCATGCGTCTGTATGGATCACAAACATGTAGGCTATTAAATTACCAGTCATCTCTTCCACATTATTCCCACAGTGCAACTGTTTGCCCTAACTGTCTACCTAAAGGCCGTGACACAGCAAGCCATCAGTCAGCAGTCGGACAAAGTTAGGCCGTTGGTGAGCGCCTGCTGCCCTCGTCGGCGCTAAATATACCATATCTGTTTAGTTCTTGCTGGTTTCTGTGGTTTAAGCAGCAACACAGGCCACCAGACAAGTCCGCTCAAGTCAGACTGGGATCCAGATTGCTCTAAATTTTTAACACAGAGTGGAGTCAAACAGTGAAGCCTAGGGGTTTAAGACTTTAAAGGGTAACTTCAGTATTTTACAACCTAGACACTATTTTCCCATGTTTTTCTGTCTAAGTGAGTAATGGGAGCAACAATTCATGAAATTTGTCCAGTAATGAGCAAGAGGGCTACAGCCTGCAGTGCTGAAACAGGCTGTAATGTAATCACTCAGGGCATGTCATAGTTTGCCCACTAAAAGTGTTTTTTTGTGTCACTGACAGGCTCAGATTGTTAATCTAAGTGTCTGACAACATTATGGAAAGGATCCCTACAGAGATAGACCTTTTGGTTTAACCAGAGACAGCCCTAAAATTACCATCGCCAAACCAACCAGACTCTATTTAAATAAACAAACAGTCATTTTATCATTGTAAAACACTTAATTCAAAGTCAATAAAAACTAAATAAAATCTCACAAACACCATCTTGGTTCATCTTTTCACTATTCCAACTATTACCAACTCTGGTTTGGTTGAAATAAACCCTTAAATCCCCCAGTTAGATGTGAAAATATGCTGGCTCTATACACGCTAAAATTAATGTTAATTTGAAGGGAGTCTGGTGGGTTTGGTGATAATGAATTTGGAGCTGTTTCTGGTTCAACAATAAGGTCCTTACTCTTCAACAAAAAAGTATATCTCTGTAGGGATCCTTTCCATGTTGTTATCAGACACTTGCAACAACAATTTGAGCCTGTCAGTAGCAAAAACAAGTACATTTAGTGGACATAAACTGACAGTGCGAACATTCAAGTGGTTACATTGCAGCCCATTTCGCTGCTGAAGGCTTCGGTGCTCTTGTTTAATACTGGACAAAAGTCACAAAGACACAAAAAGATAATAGCGAAAATAGCGTCCCGGTTGAAAAATACCAAACTTATCCTTAAAAGCTGGGGCAGGCAGTTTTCTGGGAAAATACAAAAGCTCTCCCCTCTCTGTCCTAAGCGCCTCCCACCAGACGAAAACAGGCATATGCACGCACTTCATACAGTAGCCTATACAAGTAGTACTAGTCATTTATTCAATCATCCTGTTTCTGATTGTGATCTCAATGCCATTATATAGTGGCAATCCTATTAAAATTACCATCCTGTTTTGTTGGAGAACTTGATTGGCTGTTGGCATAAACATGAACTTAAATTAGCCACTGCCGTGGGTTTTTGGATATACTTAGTAGAAGGCTAAACTATAAGCAACACTGTCTCTCCATCTCTGAAACACTTGGCCGAATCATTAATATGGAATCTTTGCCTAATGACCAAAAAATACCCTGCCTGCCTCAGCTGTTACTGCCCTCATTAAACATTTATCAGCCCTGTGTCAACAGTAGATAGGTAGCAGAGATGTAGTGAGAGTTAGTGGACACAATGTTATTTCTAACTGAATGGTGTCCAGTACAGTTAAAGAGGTGGAGTAAAGGAAGAATGGAGAAGTAATGAAAGAAGTAAGATGAGACTGTTTCAAATACTGGTTTTATTATTAGTAGAAGTGAGAGCTTTTAACAAGACAGTGACTGGGAGACATGTCTGTCACCATGCAACCGCGTGTACTGTACGTAAACACAGAAATACACACTGAAGTAATACAAACATGAAAAAGAGGGCTGGGCCTTTGGAATGAATGTTTAGAGCCAACTTTGTCATGAACTGGAGTAACTTCTGGCAGGGTGTGCTGTAGCTCAAATCACATAAAAGCAACCACAGGACTATTTCAGCTGTGAAAGAGCTGCTATCTTCAAGTAATGAGCTCTGTTTCATCGATGAAATCCTTCACATGTGTGCTTGAGGGTGTGCTGAATGAAAAATTCAATTCATGAAAGACACTGAGAGATTCAATCTCATGAATTTGTTTTGGTTTGATGATCATAAAAGGCCTGAGGCCTATTAACAAACAGCATGCTGCTCGTTGCTCATCCACTAGTGAGATCCAGCCTTCGTTCACTGATTCAGCACTCCTATTGATATTTTCTAAAGGGGGCACCAAGTGTAAAATGCGCAGCTGAGGTCTTGCTTCCAACCAGGGAAAAAGGGTGGTTCAAGTTAGTAGTCAAACTATACATGCAGAGCAGAAGGAACTCATTCCTCTGAAGATTTTCTCTTCCTGTCATCTTCCTATTGTGTTTATAAGCTTCAGAGGATTCTGCGACTGACAACATAACTGCACAAAAAATGAAGGATAATTCAATGAATTCGATGGGCCAATTCTATTGGCAAAATGGGGGTATATGCCATTAAAGACTCCACCAAAGCAATGAATAGGGCTTGGTATCAGTACTTTATACCTTTAAGGTACGGACCAATATAACCCAGTGTCGCAGCAAGTAAGTAGTATTTAAACTTCTTGAGTCAAATGATACCTGGATCCTGTTCCTTTTTATATCTAGGATCTAGAGAGAAATTACTATTTATATGGTCTTGCTTCCAGGCAATCACTGCAAGTGTTATTAGATTTACTGTGACCTGTGATTGGCCAAAACATTTGAACGTATGGCAATACACCACATACCTGTGATGTTTGGTGGTATTTTACGCAACTGAATGCTTCCATTCACATGAGGGGTATCAAATGAAGTAGAAAAAAAAGGTCTCAAATGAAGTACTGTACTGGTATCGGTATCACTTTAAATGGTACTGGCGTTGGTGGTATCATTATTTTTGTAAACAACACCTCGCTAGCACAATACCTTTTGCTGACCATCACGTATGTTTCTTCATCTTCTCTCTGTGTTCATCTCTCCCTCCATGTATGCAAACTACCCGCATTTATGTTTCAATCTGTTTGATTAACACCGGACAAGTGGGGGGGGGGGATAATGTTATGACAGTCTGATTTAACATGCTTCCATACATAGTGTCTGTAAAGCTATTTTCTTGCCCATAAAGGACAATGTCTTGAGTGTGTCCGTAGTTTTAAGTAGTTGAAGTCAATTTAAACATAGCCATGTATTACAGATAAGAAAAGGTTGCTTTTTAATTTTCATCCCATGAGTAGCATCTGAAGCTCAAGCTCAAGGCAGCAGCGTTGTGTCACTCAAGGCCATTTAGTTCATGTCATTAGTAGAGCTTTAGCTATTTTTTCCATAGTATAGATTTCTTTGTTTCCCTGGCACAAAGCCGGGAATGAATAACAACAAAAACAAAATAAACAACAAGATTAAAAACATTGGTATCAACTATCGGCCATTGGACGAGTTGTTATTTTAAACATCTGCATCGGGACATAATTTCCATATCGGTGCATCCCTAGTTTTAATGGTTGTAACAGTTGCACAGTCAACAGAGTAAAAATGGCCATGTAGTGTTTCAGCAATCTAGAAGCATTCAAACAGGATACTTTTTGAAGGATCTAATGATCTCCATTTCCATCCATTCCTTACTTGCATTGAGAGATGTTAAGAGAAATTGTTAGGTCATTGACCTCTACTATAAATGCTTTATCTCTGCTCAGTAAGAGCAGAGATAAAGCAACAGCAGACAGTGAGGAAGACAAAGTAAAGGAAGCTAAGGGCAGGATCACAGCTTACTGCTTCTGAATCTGTGAGCTGCTGTGTTAAAGCTGTGTGTGAATGTGTTACTAACTCAGCGGACTGAGATTTCACTCTCACTGACATTACTTGCATCAGCCAACTCCACCAAGAAAACACCTCCAAGCCCTTAAACCCACATGCATGTATAGGTTCCATCCAAATCTGAGTTAAAATGGAAATGAGTGCAAAGACACAACTCACATTTGGCTGTTCCAGTGATTTTGGATGGAACCACCAACCAAAGACTACAAACACTGACAGCTGGATGCTGCCATCAGGTGACACTTTGATAGAGAGCAACTCTGACATATTGAATCAAAATGAGTGACATTCAAACAGAGGGCTTCCAGCTGGGAATTCAACACCTGCCACTGAGGTAATTCCAATAAATGTACACGGAAAACACAAGAATGAAGTCTGTCCCTCTGCTGCTCAGTTTTGAGACAGATTGGTTTCTATACACCAAAAACTGATCTGATTCCAAATCCCAATTCTCATCTGATTTATGTTTAGACTGGCATTTATCTTTTTCTTCGACAAAGTGAATATCATCGACATAAAACTTAACATCAAATATTGACAATACATACAAACGAACCCGCCCACTTCACAGTACCGAAACAGCCCTGGTCAAAGTCATCAACGATCTCCTCACCTCTGCAGACTCCGGTGCCCTCAACATCCTGTTACTACTCGACCTCAGCGCAGCCTTTGACACAGTGAACCATTCCATTCTCCTACAAAGGCTGCGCCAACAGGATGTTGAGGGCACTGCACTCGACTGGCTTACCTCCTACCTCACCGACAGGAAACAGTTCGTCTCCCTCTCTGGCCACACATCCACCCTCTCCCCAGTTACGCAGGGGGTCCCTCAGGGCTCAGTTCTCGGCCCCCTCCTCTTCATCTGCTACCTCTTCCCCCTTGGTCACATCATCCGCAAACTCAACCTGGACTTCCATTGCTACGCTGACGACACCACATACATCACCACCAAACCCACCCAAAACCCTCCCCTCACCCACATCGAAACCTGCATCTCTACAATACAAACATGGCTGACTCACAACTTCCTCAAACTCAATAGTGACAAAACAGAGCTCCTCCTCATAGGCACCAAATCCACTCTCAACAAAACTGGACCCATCTCACTCACTATCAACACCTCGACCATCACCCCCTCCCCCCTGGTACGCAATCTCGGCGTTATCCTGGACCCCACCCTCTCCTTCGATCACCATGTCAGCTCCATCGTCAAGACCTCCTACTTCCACCTCCGCCGCATCGCCAAGATCAGACACTGCCTCTCTCCCCCTGCTGCTGAATCCCTCATCCACGCCTTCATCTCCTCCCGCCTTGACTATTGCAACTCCCTCCTCTTTGGCATCACCTCCCATTCCCTCCACAGACTCCAAATGGTTCAAAACTCCGCTGCCCGCCTCCTTACCCACACCCGGTCCCGTGAACACATCACTCCCGTTCTCCACTGCCTCCATTGGCTCCCCATCAAACAACGCATTAACTTTAAAATCCTCCTCCTCACCTTCAAAGCTCTTCACCACCTGCCCAAGTGTAAAATGTGCAGCTGAGGTCTTGCTTCCATCCAGGGAAAAAGGGTGGTTCAAGTTAGAAGTCAAACTATACATGCAGAGCAGAAGGAACTCATTCCTCTGAAGATTTTCTCTTCCTGTCATCTTCCTATTGTGTTTATAAGCTTTAGAGGATTCTGCGACTGACAACATAACTGCACAAAAAATGAAGGATAATTCAATGAATTCAACGGGCCAATTCTATTGGCAAAATGGGGGTATATGCCATTAAAGACTCCACCAAAGCAATGAATAGGGCTTGGTATCAGTACTCCCCCTACCTGTCTGACCTCGTCATCCCCCACCGCCCCTCCCGAGCCCTACGATCTTCCGACACTCTCACCCTGACTGCACCAACATCGAGAGTGAAAACCTTCGGCGACAAAGCCTTCTCCAGAACAGCACCCCGACTATGGAACTCCCTCCCCCAACCTGTTCGCCACTCTCCCTCACTTCCCATATTCAAATCCCGCCTGAAAACCTACCTCTTCTCCCAAGCCTTCGACCTCCCCTACCCCGAACCTCCTCCACCCCACTGACTGTTCCTATACCACCTGTGTTACATCCCATCATTTCTTTTGTTCACTATGTTGTCTTCTGCTTGTTCCCCCGTCTGTCACTACCCCTTTTGTGTCACTATGTAAGCGTCTTTGGGTCATTGAAAAGCGCTGTACAAATTGAATGTATTATTATTTATTATTAAGAGCACATATTATATTAAAGGGGGCTGATTAATGGTGTTACAGTAAAGGATGTCCATATCAAAATTGGCCCAAGTTTCAAGTAATGATGTAAACATTTGCTGAGGTAATCCCTGTGAACAAAAACCTCAGGTTTCAGACCGTTCTGAATTCTCTGGTCCCAATGTTCTCTCTACTCTGGCTACAATATGATGTCACATTGTTCCAGATTTCATTATATACTCATCTGCTTCAGGCACACTACTTTAAGTGTTAGCATTACGTAGCCTACTATACTACATGTAGCTTCATGCTAACGTCAGGGAAACATGTAAACTCGGTTGCAGATGTTATAAATTCATTGCTGATGTCAGATCATATTCCTGCTTAAGCATATCCAGTTGTGTTTAGATGTTGTGGTGATTTTTTTTCACAATAAAAAGTGCCGCCACACTTCGTTACAGTCATTCTTCTGCTGCAAATACACTGCTAAATGAAGCTAAATGCTAACATCAGGCAAACGTAATGCTTTGGTTGCTAATGTTGTAAATTTCTCCCTAATTTCAAATCATAGTTCCTGTTAGAGCATATCCGGTTATGTTTCAAAGCTGTTATTGGTAATTTTTCACTGTAAAAATGCCAATATAGTCCGTTAGTCATTCCACAGCAGAAGGTACGGTATGTGTAGTCACATGCTAATGTAATCTTTTGGTTGCTGATTTAGTATCATATTCATGCTGACACATGTCCAGTTGTGTTTAGAAGATTTAATTTGGGGGGGGGGTTTCACAGAAAAAAAGCTGGTATTCTCCATAATAGTCATTCCCCGGCCACAAGACCACCGCTAATTGTAGCTACATGCTAATGTCAGGGAAAAGTAATTTTTTGGTTGTGATTGGACAATTTTAGAGGGAGAGAGGGAATGACATGCAGCAAAGAGCCACAGGCTGGAATCAAATCAAATTTGGTGCCACTGGACACCTCAGATTGGGCATTCTTTTGAACATTAGAGCATGTTTTACTAAAAACCAATTATGTCACAGGCATGAACCTAAAAATAAGCATTATAGTTCCTCTTGATTTTTTTTTCCTTTTAAAATGGTATTTACAGATCACCTGGGATTTATCACTTGCAGAACTATAAGCAGTAACTCTAAGGTAATATTTTCCCTTCAAAATATTGATATGCACAGCATTCTAATGTAAATCCTACCAAGAGATTTCTTGGAATCAGAGTTTCTTAAGTAGACTGGGGAGAAGATGTGGATTAGACTAGTTTCCTTTAACTCTTTAACTAGGAGCCCCAATTATTCTGAATCTAAACAACTCTTCATATTCAGGGAATCACTACTATATATATTTGAAGTAAAATGGGTACAAGAAAAACTAGTACTAGCAAATGTGTCGTGGAAAGTACTGAACATTACTGTTGTGGCTCCGCCCACTCACCCCCTCACACTGTTGTAACTTGAGCCGAGGAAAGTGACGCTCACCTCACACAGAAAAGAAGCAGAAAAAACAAACATCGAGAGCCATGGCAAGCACAAGCAGAGGAGTTGAGACACAGAAGTCTGAAGAAGCACCGGCCTCATACAAATTTCTGCTGTGGGATCATTTCGGTTTCGCTGTTGAATAAAACGACGAGGGAGTGAAAATAGCTAACAGAAATGTCACAGTCTGCAAACGTTGCTTGAAACATGTCTAGTGTTTCCCCTACCATTATATTAGGGGGCGCCATGCCCCATACCTTGTCCTTTTATTAAACAAAATAGCCTAGCCTAAAAACTAAATAGCCTTATGTTATCTATCTTATTACACAATTCACACACACACACACACACACACACACACGAGCGTGACCCAGGCCACATTTTTTTGACCGACAATTACAACCGAGCCCGGCCAGTACCCGCAGCACGGCACTTAACACACAGTCTACGGAGCGGAGCCTGTGTTGCGTTCAAGCCTTGTCACATAAATAACAAATTCCAGCACTTAAATAGGCTGTAGCGCAACACAGCAGCATGCCAAGTGCAAAGTTAAGTGCAAAATAAATAAATAATTTTTTTTGGGGAAAAAAATTCTCTTTACGCACAAAACACATACCGAAACCGAACTGAAACCGTGGCCCAAAAACCGAGGTTCCGGACCATACCGTGGGCTACCTGTACCATTGCACCCCTAACAATAACCAAAGTTGACTGGAGCCACTCAACATTGTTTTGAATTTACACCTTTAAAGATAATGTAGGGGGATTCTAGACCAGGTTTTCCAAACAGAAAATAAAGTTTGGACTGGAGGTTTCATATGGCATGCCACAAAATATAGTACAACAAATTGAATCGGATTATTTTTAAGCTGAAGCTGTGTTCGCAGCGATGGTCACATTTGGTCAGTGTCTTCCTTGCGTAACGAGCCCAGTGGACTTCTGTTTAAAGCTAATGATGCATTCTATGCAGTTATAATATATGTGTGCTCTGTGAAATAAACATGCTTGTACAGTTGTGTTTTTTAGATGAATGTGCTTACATCTACATATTTTCAGTCATGTGAATGATATTACCTATCAATTCCAATAAATAACTTTAGCCATTTTTAGGGATATTACTGCTGCTGACACCAGTGCAATTTGCAGTTGCAGAAGCAGTGCAGATCATCCACGTAATTTCATACTGCAGAAACAGAGCTTTTATGGTTTCATGTGCCACTGAACATCTTTCATAGCTGTGAACAGGGTGCCATTGCATATGCTGTTTACAGGTCTTTTTGTACATTCATGACAAGGAACTACTCCGCATGTAAATATGAGCTGCTCATTCTGAGATAACGAAAAAACGAATCTTAGTTTCAGGTGATTATACACTAATGAAAATATAGTTATGAACATTATTTTTGACTTCTGCAAATATCTTCCCCCTAACTCCTACACACTGGACCTCTGAGAAAAATAGTTCAGAATTTACAGATTTATTGACACCAATGAAATTCTACATAAAAAACATTATGTATTTTACTAATGAATATGGTGAATGCAACAACTCTGTGTTTTTGTTTTGTTTTTATATGTAGGGTAGTAAAAAAAATCTGAATAGCTGGTAATGTGTGTGTGTGCGCGTGCGCACATGCGTGCGTGCATGTCTTTCTGCAGTGAGCAGTTTTCCATACATGCACAGTGAGTGATACTGGTGTACTTACATATTCCTTAACATTTTTGGTCTTGACAGCTTTGTAAGAGTAGTATGCAGGATACAGAGTCCCAAAGAACAGCCTGCAGGGACAGAGAACACAGAACATGAAGCTTGTCATCTTCATTGCAATCACACGTTCATTAACCCTGATTACTCATTACTAATATTTCTTTCAAACTTGCAAACCTGGAAACACAAACACAAACGTGTTTGGAAACACTAATGCAAACAGCCATACACAGGCCAAATGAATACAGGCCTATATGTGACTATCTCTGTGTTTCCACTTAAAGTTGAATTTGTGTCAGTGGGTATTCACATGGCAAGAGAAACACTGATTTATACAACTGCTCCTTTTACATTAAAGTACAGTTGATAGCCAAGCGTTTGTTTTCAACTTTACTGTCTGGCGTCTACAGTCACAACAGTCCCCACACACTTGCGAAGGGGATTTTACACTCAAACCTACATGGCAGAACAGCTTAATCCCGAGTGTGCTGATGCTTACATACAAAATAGTGTTTTTCCAGTTAAAAGCCCTCATGTGTTCCTGCAGAACAATCTGGGGACTTATTTATATCCTGCTATGATCGGGTGTTGGGTTCTGACCCAGAGTCTGAAAACCACTGGAACACAAGACAATGACTCAATGTTTCCCCTGCAATCTTGTGCAGCAGCAGTGGTTAGGGGTAATGCGGGGTTTGGTTCCATGTCTGCTCCAGTGCAGGTTTCAACACTACCTAAAAGCCCTGGACTCTTCTTTTGTTCTTTCTCACTTAGATACACAGTATCTGCTGTGTACAGATAACAAATTCATTGTGTGAATTCGAGTGTCTTAATGATGTGGTGTTTTTGCACTGCACTGCATAAGATCTTGTAATTTGTGTAGGTGGTGCTGTTGTTTCATTACTTTCTAGGTAACATACAAAGAATTCTGCAGTAAGACTCAAATTGTCAAAACAATCCATTTCATGATTAAATCTAGATGAGATTTTCTATACTTTCATTTAAAGCAGTTACAAATAATCCAGATCAGGAATCTTGCACTGGATGCAAATCAGATACGATACACTCTAATCCAGATGGTGGCACCAATACCCATAAAAATGTATCAAAATCCTAAAAGGAAGCAGCAGCAAAACAGTAGAGTTCTTCTCCCTGGGTAATGTCCAGGCCCCCAGTGGGTGCAGCGGTTTGAAACCAATTTGACAAAGTGGCCAAACCATGTAACTACAACTTCCAGGTCAGTCAAGCGATGTCACTGGTCCCAAAGACACTTTTTACATAGACTTACACAACGAGAGAGCATAATTTTTGGAACATTTTATTCAATCGTCACAACCCCCACAAAATGACTAGTTTCACTATCAGGATTTGATCCATTCGGCTCGATAACATTTTATGAGTCTACAAGAGCCACACGATTAAATCATTTTATTCCTCATTCAAATTAGCAGAGGGCTAAACCCGAAGTGGCTGGCTCAGTCAGTGGGAGTTAGCTGCTCAGCTGGCAAAAGCCCTTTTTACACTGCCAGATTTTCAGCGAATGTTGGGCCATTTTGCCAGCAAGCTGCAAGTGTTTAGACACACAGAGCCGGATTGGCGAGTTTATCCGAGAATGGTGAAGAATGGGCCAACTTACGAGAGAATCGCCGAAGGACTGACTAGCCACAGCTTCCCTCCCACGTCACTGTTTACATCACACGCTGAGCTACATGTTTTGTTACTTGCTCACACTCCCGTTACCCCAAAATAGCCACATTCTGTATAAACATATGTAGGTAGGCAGCATTTTGCCGCACTACCCGATTTTGTTTTTATACTGCCAATGCTGAAAAAAGACTGATTGGTCTTTCCTGCAAATTTGCACAATTCCTATTTAAAAAGGGCTACTATTTGCAGAGATATTTCTGTTGTTATAACTGTCTTGATTTCAAAGGTGAGATAAACACCATTATTATGAATAAAGGATCAACCACCGAGAGTAAAACTTCTTTGTGGCTACTGGACAGCATCTTTTAGAATGAACAGAGCTCTTTCTATCCCGACACAAACACACACACACGCACACACACATTGTGAAAGCACCAACAAAAGAAAGAATATCCACACCCTCATTCACAGACACACAGAGTAACAAGGGCAGTTTGTCCAACCTCTCTGCTCTAAGCTGCACAATATCTATTCTCCCCGACAGAACTCTGTGTGTGTGTGTGTGTGTGCGCGTTGCTCCCTCTCTCTCTCTCTGGCTCTCTCTCTGTCTCTCTCTCTGGCTCTCTCTCTCTCTGTCTCTCTCTCTGGCTCTCTCTCTCTCTGGCTCTCTCGCTCTCTCTCTCTCTCTGGCTCTCTCTCTCTCTCTCTCTCTCTCTCTCTGGCTCTCTCTCTCTCTCTCTCTCTGGCTCTCTCTCTCAGAGGGAGCAAGAAAAACGACCAGATCAATTTAAAGCAGGACACTCCTTCCCTACATTCCCTGTTTCTTTCTTTCTAACATTCTTCTCCTCCTCTCTCCTCCCCCCACACACTGAGCTTGCCATGTCTGCAGCACAGTGTGTTCTCGGCAGATCTGCCTGGGATGTATGCTGGATCTGTTCAACTGGAATATACAGTGACTGCATCCTCAGTCATCACTGCTCATCCTAATTGGTGCATCTCAAGAGCATTCCCCAGGTTTCAAGATTAACAAGATATAAAAGGTGTTCACAAAACAACAGTACATTTATAAATCTGCTTTACGCACTTTTTGGGGGCACTGACACATCTTACATCTGCTATTTTTCAGACCGTCTCTTCAATCTATTCAGTGAATCTCTGGCTCTTGTTATCTCCAACACTGTACTCTTCACTCTGCTTTCCTACTTCATTCATCTCTCCCACATGCATACATCCTTGCTGTCATTAAATCCTGCTACTGTATCTCCTAACGGTTACCTTACAGGGACTAATGCCAAAATCAGACTTCTCAGCGTCATCCCAATAATGGCCTGACCCAATTGAAATGGGGTGTGTAGTGTGTCAAAGTTTAAGACTATGAACGCAGCAACTCAGACGCCTCATGACATCCGGCCAAAGGGACTAGCATGTCAGAATTCTTTCCCCTTCTTTTACAGAGTTTGACAACTTCTACCACATGTTTGAGGATGCTGACCCATAGCATCACGAGTCACTCAGCAGTTCTATGAACTGAGAGAGAAAGGTTGTTTTATTTAATTTCAGTGAACATGTAACCTCAGGAGCATTATAACAAATTAATCACACCTCTGTAGTGCTGCACGATTAATCTAATCACAATCGCGATTTCAGGCTGTGTGATTACATAACCGCATAAAAGGCTGCGATTTGCAATTGAATGTAAATGAATGTTAATTGTGTGCCTGTGAACATGACTACCTCTCCTGTAGTGTGTGGAGTTTGTTGACATTACGCCCACAAGCTATCCTGGTGTGTGCAGCACGTATGGTCAGGTGAACAGCAGTGACCAACATACAGTGGTGGAAAAAAGTTTCCGGACACCCCATGCATTTGTGAAATATTGCATTAAGAATCACTCTTAGGTCTTCAAGTGCAATTTCTTTTAGTACAGTCACAGGCAAAATACTAAATAAATCCTAAAAAAGCCATTAAAAACTTAAAATTGATTGATTCCATAAAAATACATAAGAAATTTTGAGTATTGGGTCATTTTGGTACCAGTGATGAAGGTCGTTCTTTTCATTAAAAGACACAATCTTTGTTGCCAAGCTTCGTGTCTACATAAAGCCAGCACATTTGAAAGTTCTTCAGACACAAAAATGGCTAAAACAAGGAACCTAACGCAGGAAACACGCCTGAAGATAAAGATTCTCAGCCAGGAAGGGTACAGCTGCCGCCAGATAGCCAGGAAGTGCAGATGCAGTCCTTCAGCAGTTGGATACATTCTGCAGAAATACAGATGAACCAACAGCTTGGAAGACAAACCAAGATCTGGGCGTCCAAGGGTTTCTTCAGCAAGAAATGACCGCATCCTGATCCGCATGTGCAGGCAAAACCGCCGAATGACATCACAGGAGCTTCAGCAGCAGTGGTCAAACCAAACTGGTGTCCAGTGTTCCACCCGCACTGTACGTGGCCGACTTTTAGATCATGGCTTAAGGTCCTACAAGGCTATCAAGAAGCCCCTGATCAATGAGAGACAGAGGTTAGCCCGGTGTCGTTGGGCCCAGGCACACAAGAACTGGACAGCCAGGAATTGGAAGAAGATTTTGTGGTCAGATGAGTCCAGTTTCCAGCTTTATCTTCCTCCTACTAATGTGAGGGTACGCAGAAGGCCAGGCGAAGCATTATCTCCAGCATGTACAGTACCTACTGTCAAGCATGGTGGAGGAAGTATCATGGTTTGGGGATGCATGAGTGCTGCTGGTGTTGGTCATCTCACTGTCTGTGATGGCACACTGAACTCTACCAAGTATTGTACCATTCTCGAAACCCACATGCTCCCTTCTGCGCGTGCACTGTTCCGTCGAGGTAAAAACTGGATGTTTCAACAAGATAATGCCCCTTGCCACACATCCAAGGCCAGTAGAACTTGGCTGCAGGAGCACAGTATCCAGGTCTTAGAGTGGCCAGCTCAATCCCCAGACATGAGCCCCATTGAAAATCTTTGGTGGATTATCAAAAGGTCTGTTTCAAAGCATAAACCAAAGAATTTAGAAAAATTAAAAGCAGTAATTCAAGAAGAATGGGACAAGATTACCCCGCAACAGTGTGAAAGGCTCTTGGGGAACATGCCAGCCAGGATTAGAACTCTACTACGTGCCAATGGCAGGACTACTAAATATTAATTTGATGATGTGATGGTTTATTTATTTTTTGTTCAGTTTTGAACACATTCTCTGTTATTTGTTGACTTTGATAACGACAATGTTGAGAACTGACATATTGAAACTGTCAAGAATTTAGTTTTGTTAGTTTTTCTTGGAAACAATAAACAAAAAAATATAATTTGTATTTGTTTGTATCTGTCTAATGCAGCCACACCTTTTGAAACAAAAAAAATTTTTTTCCACAAATATTTCATGATAATATTTGAGATTGTGTAACATGTTAAGGGTGTGCGAAAAAAATTTTCCACTACTGTAGACGCAGAAGAAGAGCATGAGCACGACCGTGAACAAGCTGAGTTGGTGGCGAACAAAACGCAACGTCTATTATATGGCGATACTTTGGATTCAGGTACGGCGACGTTGATCAGAAAGACGTGCTGTGTAAAAGTGTAAAAGTTAAAGTCGCCACGTCCCTGTGGCAGCAACATGACCAATCTATATCAACACAGACAGCACAGAGAAAAGTAGGAATAATGCATGTGAGAGAAAGCCAAGCAGAGTAATGTTAAAGACAAAGGGACAACTGAAAGCCGCCAGAGCCTCATAAAACAACATCCAAGCACAGTTCTGCAAACATTTGTAAGTGTCATGGGGAAATCAGAGACTCCACAACAAACTATATAATAACAAATTAAAAACTGAGCAATTTTGCTCGGTTTCAGCCCACTTGAGACGTTGCTGTGTTGTGCTATGGCTTGCTGGAATTTGTTATTTACGTGACAACACCTGAACGCAACACAGGCTCGCTTTGCTGTGCGTACAGTGCCGTGCTGCCTTCCTTTGTGAGCAGTGTGTTTGACTGTGCTCAGTCTGTTGATGGTCATTTACACACTGTCCATAACAATAACTATGTCAGGTCAGGCCAGTGCAGCCCTAATTTTAATGGTAGGGGAAACAATGAATCAAGCAAGAAGACTAATGATACCATTTATGTATTATTTGTAATTGCAATTGCGATATTGTCCCCTCAAATCACAATCGCACATTTTTATCAAATCGTGCAGCACTACTCTGCACAAACATTTATGCTGCTGACCACACCTCCCGCTCCTTTTACTGATTGAAAGTCCAACTTCACTGTCCAGTCACTATGAATGGTTCCAACTTCACTTTCATTCATAAAGTTCACTTGGTTTCATACGAAACACAAAAATTGGTCTCGTGGGCGAAAGACGTATTTGTTTGACCCATTCACCACTTGAACTTGTCTCCTTAAATGGATCTTTGCTCTTTCTACAACTGCCTTCTTTACTCTCGTCAGCGTATTTGTCACCTGACTGCAGACTTCACAATTACACAGATTATATACAAATTACTGGCTAGTGATGGTAGGTTATTTACAAATTAGGGAGCATTACTTTTTGTAGGTATACATACAAACAGAACCTGAGAGTAGCCTAAATGTGTAGTCCGGTTTTATTATTGGCCTCAGTCCTATAATGTTCAATATTTACAAACATTTATGCATATTCAATATTTATCCTTGTTTGTGTTACACAAGGAATTGCTGCTGATTTATTTTTTTGTTTGTATTTTATGGAAAACTACAGAATTACAGAAGAATGATTCTCACCAATCAATCATCTAATTGTAGAATTTCAAATTTCAATGAGCTAACATGCATTTTATTGCCTTTTTTTGTGGCAAAGTATCTGAGTATTTTTGTTATATCACAAGTAAGAATATGTTACAATTTTTTTTTTTCATTATTGTGTTAGTGTGGGTATGCATATTATATATTTTTTTAAATTAATGTGGATTTGAAATTTACATAGTTTATTGGTAATTAAAGTGATGTGTGACGTGTCATGAAGGTTGTCTATATACACAAGGTTGTTTACACCCCCATCTTAGCCTGAGGATGACAACTAGAGGTCATATGCTGTCCAGTCCATGCAAAATTAAAGCACTGGGAGTAAGACGTGTGGAGGCACTTTTTACATTTAGTTTGTTGAGTTACCCAATACCTGCAAAAAGAAGTGCACAAGCCTCTTGATGGTTGTCCAACATGTAATTTACCATGTAACAGCAAGGCACTATGACTGTGAACACGAAATGTGACACAGTCACCATTTCAAAGACAAAAATATCATGTAGTCTGATCATAGCATAAGAATAGCAGTTTCGTTTTAGTCCCACCACCATATGATTTATATTTCATCTTCCATAACATATGGTGGTTTTAGAATCTGACGGGGGATTGGTATGGTGAGCGCCTGGTAGGGATGCATTGGTACCCTGTCTCTACTTATTGATTTGCCTGGTTGACACAACCCTGACATGGTTTCACAGGAGAGACGAATGAATGAGCTACTTTATAGAAGCATAGAATCCTTCAACGATTAAATGACAAAAACATGGAGGATTTCACAATAACTGCAGCCTACAGACACAGACAGCTATAAAGTCCTCTATACAGACACACTGACCAGAGTCCCTTCAGCAGCAGGCGAGCCGCCAAAAACCACAGCAGTTTATTTTCCCGCTGTTGCTATAGTAACAGCCAGGCTGCCAAAGCTTGCATGCTCTCTCTGCATGTCTACATCTCAGTGTCAACTCACTGTGCTTTATCTGCATAAATGTAGAGAACAATGGTGCTGAACCATCGGCCCAAATAAAAGCAAGTTCAATGAATCTCTTCCCTCTGATACACTGGTATGTGGGTGTGTTTGTAGTGGAGAAACTGGTTACACAACGACCCAGACCCCCCAGTGGCTGAGCACACACAGAACAGAAACCTGAGGGTCTGTCAGAGATGTACAACTATATACAAGTCTTTCCTCTCCAACACTTGAATTTGAAGGTCATGTGGTTGGCTAGCAGATCTCAGTCATGTTGATGACAGACGACTGCTGATGCTGTGATAGCAGCAGGTATTTATTTGTGTCTTGGTTGCTCCTTATTTGCTCCGACTGCAGTGAAAGTCTCGTCATAGAACTCCTGCACACTCGACTGGCCCCATAGTGTGGAGGGAGTATAGACAGTAATACACAAGCTCATCAATAACAATATTAACAAGCTCACATCACCAATTCAGTCCACTCACAGGTGTAGCCTTCCATACACTGAACACTGTGCTGTTTGTAGGATAGTTTGTTATGCAGGAAAATGGGGCTGGGTTCTAGGGGGTTCCTCTGGGACAGCAAGGCAATCAAGGACAGGAAAACCACGCCTCAAGAGTGGATGGGAGTTGAGGGAATAGACATCAGTAGGAATCATTGGAAATTCATATGCTACTCTCATTTCAATAGACAATAAACAATTTCATTTCAATAAACAATTATTTGCTCTCCATAACTTAAGTGGAATTCATCTAATCCATTAATACACGACGAAATGGGTCAAAAAAACAGATTATATTGAAAAATTCTAAGCCTTGATGTTAATGTAAAATAAAATGTATGATGGAAACCTGATTACCTCTCCATAGCAGAGCAGTTTCTATAATTTACTAAGCAAAAAATCTCCTGGTCCGACTCGCTTGGATTCATCTTGTGCCAAAAAAGTATCACCTTTCACTGCCCTGGCCTTCCAATCACTGTACCAGTGACATTTCTTTATATCTATGTAGCTCTTAAATGTACATTTACGACGTAAATGCAGCAGAGACACTAGAATCAAGTGTCTCCAACCAAGCTCACACAAAAGAAGTTGAACATGCACTGAAATGTTCTTGAAACAATTTAGTGAAAAGCAGGGCCCCTTCTTCATACCAAAACTACCATCTCTCTATTTCCCTTTTCCCCCTCCTCATTCCCCCTCTTCCCATTTCAACACCTTCTCCCCCCTCACTCTGCATGCAGCTGAGAAAATAGCCCCGTTGCTTTTAGATAGACCTTGACTCTGGGCTCCAGGTCAATTTCCCTAGTTTCCTGACACCGTACACCACCAACAACCAGATGGAGGGAGGGGGAGGACAGGACGATAAGAGAGAGAGCAAAGGAAAAGAAAGAAAGAGAGAACAAGAGCAATAAAAACAGGAGACATACCGAGAGGGAGAAGGGAGGGGAGGAACAGAGGAGAGAGAGAAAAAAAACAAGATCTCCAAGATTTGAGCTTCCACCATCTGGTTTGAGCTTCAGGAATAAGAATTTGATTACATGACTTTCCCCCTAAAAACACAGAGGGAGGATTGTTGAGAGAACTGCTGCTACAGCAAATGAGACTGGTTACAGTCCAGGGTTGTACATACCCAGAGGATTTCCTCATGGGGAAATAAATGACATATATCATTAGACTGGTCTCACAGCTCTCTGAATCTTCCCACATTAAAATGCTAACTTAACACACCATATGCAAGTTCAAACTTGAGCTCAGTTCTGCACATTTCTGGAAGCAGAAAAACACAGACATACACTCAAACAGACCAACAGTTTAACCAGTTTATTAAAACCACTTTACTTGGAAGTTAAATCAAGAATGAGCAAACTTGGAATGTTGCTGAGAATGCCCCATTGCACAGAAAAACTGGTAACTAGAGAAGGTCAAAGCTGAAGCAGTACAGACTAAGACAGACATAAAGACTAGCTGAAACCTGCAAAGACTAGATAAACTACACATGATGATTTTTTAGCCATTGACATTCAGGAAGGAATATAAATCTTATGACTGAGTAGGGCTGGGTAACAAATGGTAAAGCAGTACTGAATTCCAGATACTGGTGCTGGTACTGGTATCGCCAGCACTGGTACCAGTTCAAATGTGAACAGGACCCAACCCTCAGACTCACATACACTAAACAATACACTGAACCACTGAAGTTCTGTTGGCAGGCAATGCTGCAAATCCTGCGAGAATGTTAATTGCAACTTGTTCTTGTACTAAACAAACACGGACAATGACAAAGCTTGCACTGTTGACATGCAGAGACATTTGTGTGGAATGGGCAAAAAAGGTGAGAAAACAGTGCAGAGTTTGGTGAGGTTCTAGATGAAGAGCTGGTTAAAACTGTTGACCCTACAAAGGGAACTGGA
The DNA here is from genome assembly GCA_035609425.1 of Epinephelus awoara. Taxonomy (NCBI): domain Eukaryota; kingdom Metazoa; phylum Chordata; class Actinopteri; order Perciformes; family Serranidae; genus Epinephelus; species Epinephelus awoara. The sequence continues at coordinate 4,590,835 of CM069313.1, read as the reverse complement.
GTGAAATTGTAAAACTAAGCCAACTGCAGGTAAAGCTGTTTGTCTACCAGACAGTATGCCTCCATCAGCTGACACACAAGTGACATACATCGCAAATATATAACAGGTTTTTAAAAAGTCTTTCTGAGAATGACTGACAGCAATGATATGTGAAAACATCAGATGAGACTCTTGACATATATTTTCATGACGAACCACCATGTTAGTCCAATTTGAAATCCAGGAGCAGACAGCCTACAGGTTAAAGCATCACGTCTATCAAGCATCCCATGCTGGAAAGCATTACGACCAACACGTTCTCACTCCCTTGTCAAATACCCACGTATGGTCAGTGGCATATCATGTCAATGTATGATGCACCAGGCACCCTCCTGCATCAGATGTGGACATTCAAGGACTGTGTGTGAATTTATGCTTGTTACATGCATTGCATCTATTCAAAATTAAAGTAAATGTACAATTTCTGCTTATCAAATGCATACAGTCTTTTTCAAAATAGAATGTAGCTAAATCACTTTGTTCTTAGGTTTACCTTCTCAGGTTTAGGCAACAAAAGACTGTGATTAGGTTTAGAAGAAAATCATCATGGCCTGTCTTAAAATAAAATTTGTAACTAAAGTAATACGACACATGACATATGCCACTAGCATAGTATGCTACACTTACTAGCACACTATGGCTTTGCCTGAAATCATTCACTCATTCACTACTCCCTCCTCACTATATAGTGAGCTCATCTGCAATCAATGTGAAAAAACACTTATGGATACTAATCAGGTCATTTTCTCTGTGCCATGAATTACATAATTGCTGTCGCACAATTAAAACATGTCATATCAATGTCAGCCAGTGAACCATCCATAACAAATACTGACATGCATATTTGTGATAAAAACATGAAATTATACTGAGCGTGTTTTCCCCAAATTAATAAGTAACATTACAAAGTACTTGTGGCCGTTTATGCGTTGTTGTGAGATGCCCTGTTCTGCTCACATTAAATATGGGCCTATTAATAACGTTACACTGGCAGACAGACTTGGACGAATTTAATGACATTATGCATTACACCAAGCCAAAACTACAAAGTTAAGACTTGTGTTGTAATTAACTGGAATTACTGTATATTAACATTTTACATTTTCATACTCTTAAAATCTTGAATCACGTTTGATTCCCCATTTCTATACACCTTCTAAGAAGTAATAGCTGAAAGAAATCATATGAAGATGTGAACACACTTCTTAACAGAGGGTTAAAAAAAAGTATTAAATATTCATGACAATATCAGCAACAAGCAAAGGAAAATGTTGTAAAAAAAACTTAATAGGTATAACTTCTAAAAGAGTTTAACAAGCAAAAAATCAGCTGCAGTTAAAAACTCTGCTTTGTCAGTCAGATTTGAACGCCAGTGGGCTGACAACATAATCAAACAACCGCACAAATCTTACTCCAACCAAGACTTTGGCAGAAGAATGTGTTTTCATGTAGGAGCCCATCAATCAGAGAGCAACTGATTGAGAATGTGTTTTCGGGGCCTGTAAAAAAAAGCAGCATTTTTTTCCCACACTAAAAGCATATTGTTTGGCTTATCATATTACTCAACAGTGATGAATATAAATAAGGCATTGCCTATGGCAATAATTCCATGTGCCACAGGCAATGAAAGCACACCATGAATCCTACTGATCCTGAAAGCCCTGTCCTTCACTGTGCTGACTTAAAAGCAGAATGCAGCTGGCAGACTGTACACAACATTCAACCGTAGACAACGAAACCTGTGTGGTTCAGGAAGTCAACACATTTCCACTCATGAGCCAACAGGTGTTTTTCAATTATTGATTATTCAAGTATCATAAACACTTGCAATCCAATACCATAGCCCGACAACAACACCCTTCCAGTAGTACTATAGTGAGTGACCATCGTGAGTTAGAGGGCTCCTGCAACAAACTGTACTACATCGTAGTTCACGATCATGTGTACCTCCTATGCTTTTTTTAATTGGGCTCCTACATTTCTCAAAATATGACCACGCAGTCACAGAAGAAAATGTTGGCACTATATGTTCCTGCAAACCACAAATGTGTTACATTTGCATGTCTTGTATCATTTCAACAATTATAAAGTGAAGTACAATATTAGCTGAGTTTGTCATTGGGAGGTGGAGGATGGCGTGAGACCTAGGCGAGATGCCTGCCAAGCTGCAGACCACTGTTCAAGACCAACAAACAGCAAAACCAATTGTTTATTTGGGACCTGACACTGTTTTTCCTGCAACTTTTCAGCCCCCAAACGTGAGTGCTTTTTAGCAACCTGTAGCTGTTTATCATGGCAAAAAGTGCCATGAAAAGCAGTTGTTTTTTACTGAGACACCGCTGAGTGCCCTTTTGGGACAGTGGCACAAAAAGCGGTTCCTTTCTACTGAGACATCGCTGCTTTTCCAGCCAGGATTGTGCCCCCAAAACTAGGTATTTTAAGCCAAACATGATCTTTTCCTAACCATAACTAAGTGTTTTTCTTAGCGGCTGTTCGATCCCCAGCGTTTCCAGTCTGCATGTTAAGGTATACTTGGACCAGGCACTGAACCCCAAATTGTTCTTGGTGGCTGTTCCACTGGTGTATGCGTGCTTACAAACTTAGTAGCAGGTGACACCTTATATGGTAGCCCCGGCCACTAGTGGCGTGAATGGATGAATGTGACATGTAGTGTATATATATTAAAGCACTTTGAGTGGTTGGAAGACTAAAAAGGCGCTATAGGAGTGCAGGTCCATTTACCACATTAACCACAGTGTTGTTAAAACATAACATCTGAAAGTATTCCCTACAAAATAAGGTGCAAATGTAACACATCCATGGTTGGCAGAACAATGCTATGTACAATGCCAACATTTTTTCTGGCAATTGGGTTGCCAGATGCTGTTGGGCTATCTGATAATAATCATCACAGTAGAGATCCATGTTGTTGGGAAGAATATCAGTGTTTTTCATGGCTGTTCAACTCCAATTCAAATGTCTTTGTTGACTCTGAATGGAAGGCTGTAACAAAGAGCAGCCCACTGGGTTGCAAAGAGACAGAGCTGGAGAAATAGAGACTTGGAGAGATACACACACATTTGCTGGACCCATTCCTTGCAGGCAGCCGACCTAAAATTAGTTGGTCATGGAGTGCTGAGTTGAAATTCAGCGTCTGACTATTTTTTAACTGTTGCATGACCAGGCAATTTAAATGGTTGTTTGAAAGAGATGTGTAGAGATAGAAAGGGTCTGTTGAGCATGTTTTCTGGTTGTTTTTCATATTTAGACAGTGCACACATTAAGACACAAAAATAAGTTTGGGTTCTCACTCACAAAGTAAAAATTGTTTGTTTTAGTCAGCTGCAGAAATGTGTGAACGTAAACAGGAAGGATCAATTTTTAAATGATTAATCCTGAAGAATTTATAGTTGTACAATTCCAGCAAAATGTACGAGGTGCAGGCTTAAAAGCATCCCCCTTTTACCCCTACACTGCAGCAGCAGCAGCAGCTATTGCCCAAGAATAGACTAATGAAAATTATCAGCACTCCTGACATGGGCAAAGGACACCCATCAGAGATACAAGACCTAAGTCCAGAGAACAGAATCTAGGTCAGAATACTTCCAGATAAGTTTTAGCTTGCCTAGAGGCTATTACAGTAGACTCAGCACTGCATACTATTTCTGCCCTTCAGATTTCTTAATTTTTTTGACTTAAGTTCAGTTAGGGGCATTAACAAAACCACTGAACAATCTCATCACCAGTATGTTACAACTCTTTTTTACAGGTGTCTGTGTGTCATAACATCAACCAGTCATAACTGCAAATGATTTGACGATAAATATGATGACATTAAGTGCATCTCAACTTATACAAATTAATTTTGGTCCCATAAAACTGCAAAACTATGTAAACAGATGACTAAAATACCAGCACTGTTTATCTCAAGCCCGGTATACTCTGCAATTTTGGGCTGTCCCAGACGAAAGATGACCAACGTGAAAGAAACGTGGTGATATCTTTGGTCGTGGCTCTCACACGGTGGTCCTATGTTGCACAGTGAGAGGTTCAAGGATGGCTGTGTGATCAAAGACAGCCTGGGATAAAATTCTGACAGTGTCAAAAATTGGGGATGACCATCTCACTGTGTGACTGCTGTTATGACGTATGTCTACAAACCAACCAATCAAAAATGCAGCATGAAATAACGCACTGGCTCTAAACCCAAACAAATAGATGGATAGCAGCTTGCCATGTAAGCAAAACACGATAAAAAAATGTGTGGGATTCCAGCAAAGAGGAAAACCTCATAGAGTTATGGCAGCAGACGCCATGTGTCCTCCAGCTCTTACTATGATCACAGGAAGCGTAGAAGGAAATAGTGGCGGAGTTGCAGCTGCCAGGTGAGCAACCCAGCAGCTAGCAAACACACACACACACCGCAGTGCCCACAAAACTTTAGGTAATGGTAAATGGACCTGCATTGCACCTTTCTAGTCCAATGTGGGGTTCAGTATCTTGCTCAAGGATACTAATGTGACAGTCTATTTTGCAATTCACAGGCTACGACATACAGTGACAGGCTACCAAGTACAGTTGGAGAAGTTATAACTTGTGCAGCATCCTTGGTTTAATAGATCCATGTCGCACAGTGTAGCATGCCCTAAACTTATAAGATTGCTAAAATCTCATATAGGAGGCTTAATGCGGATGTTGAAAAGCCTAAAATATAGGGGCTCATGCACACCTTCAAAAACTTGAAGTGAGGTGCGGTGGAAAGTGTCCATAGACGAAGAAAAGGGAATTCCTGCACACTGTGGTGTTACTTGCAATAAACTTGCTTGCACCTTATAGTCTCTGTTACACTTTAAACATAATGATCTAGTTTAATGAGGCATATCAACAAACATATGTCACTGGCCAAATGCTGGACTGTTTATTGGAAACCTACATTCTGCTGTTTCATTGCGTTACGCAAAATGCAACCCAGGGACAGGGGAGCAGACAAGGTTATGGACATGTTATGACATGTCACACAGGCATGAAAGCTTAAAATCTGCTTCCTATTCTTAAACCCAGGTCTCGACTGAACAGCGATGAATCGCATTATGACCTGTGACAACAGTCTGTTACAGAAGAATGTGTTCATTATCCCACAACAGACGGCTTGTGTTTAAAAGCTGTATTAGAAGAAAAAGGAGAGGCTTTTCAGATTTTTCCTCCACTCCCTTTGTCCTTTCCGCTACATTCCTTTCCTCCATTATACCAAGTTATGCAACTACTGCTCCTGGATGTGTACAGGCAGAGAAAGACAAAGAAAGAATGAGAGAGAGAGGAAATGAGAGAAAAGCGTGGTGTTCAGTCAAAATAAGAAACTTTTACCCAAAAGCAAACACATCTGCCATGCGTGTGTGTGTTTGGGGGGGGGGGGGGGGGGGGGGGCTGCTGTAAAAAGTGATTGAAGTGAGATGAAAAGACTGAAAACTTCATCATAGATAAAAACAGATGCTGACAAAGTTTTTCCTAAATTTGCAGTAAAGGTAGTAAATCACAATATATCACGATACATGTTAGCACAATACTCACAAAATTTAACAACAACATTTAAAATCACAATAATATTGCATCATAAACTAAGAATTGTGATTGGGACCGTTTGTTATTTATGAGATGGGAGGTGGGTGGTGCAAAAAGGGGGAGGCATGTCAAATATTTTTTAAGCACTGAAGGGAACTTGTGTCTTTTATTTTTGGTTCAGGATGGGCATACAAATTTAAATGGTTGTATTATGTATTTATTCCACCAAAGCTTTTTAAAGAGTAGCCTACATGCCCAAAATTACACCATTTATAGTGGCCAGAAGGTGTAAAAACAGAAATGTAATTACTAATTCACTGTGGAAGGCGAGTTATGCATTTTCCGCCACTCATTTAGAGAGGCTTAAGGAAAAATATTTGTAGCTTTATGAGAGTCAAAATCATGAAGAAAAGGGAAAAGAAATAGTACATTGCAGCCACCCCCCTCTACTGATAACTAAATAACAGCCCCTAATATCGTACCGGGGGGCTCTGATGATTCCCACTACTAATCTCCAGTGTAAATATAAACCTCTGGTCTCTGCTTTTCCCACACAGGTTCCAAATGGCAAGACAATAGATAACTAGCTTTCCAGTAGCCAAACAAATCCACGCAAAGCCACAGAAATGTGTTTAATGAGGTTAAGTTCGCCTGTCCTCCTGTGTGCTAACTATGCTATGTTCGCCAGGTTAAACTGGGCAGGGCCGGCTAATAATATCTTAAAGATGACAGCTGTACCAGACACTCCTTAATGGATGAACAAGTTAAACTCGAAAGGTTCCACCTTCACCGATACTTAAAAAGTTACATATTGTTACGAGTGACTCACCAGCAGTGTGCATGGCCATGATTCATAAACAACATGATTAGCATTAGCTTTTGTCTCAATAGCAAACCAACAGCCACAAGGCTAACGTTAGCTATTTCGCCATTTGTAGTACAAAGACTAAATACTGTGTGTTGTGTGTAACCATTTGTTAACCCAAATTATGTCATTTATTGTTGACAATGTTTCCGTACTAATCTGGAAAATTAAAGGAGTAAGGTCACAAGTTAGCCCAAGGACGGTAACAAGTTAGCCAAGCATGCTAACAAAGTTCGATCCAATCAGCAGCCCTAATTTTCTCCACGAGGAAAAATGACCATTTTAGTTCACTTAGTGTACTTCGGTTGTCTTGGTACTTACACAACAGTTCTCGAAATCATCCAGGACACCATGTTTGTTGTGTAGGGCTGTGTCAGAAGAAGAAGACAGCCCGTGAAAACGTTAAAGGCTAGCCGTACCGCTGTAACACTTCTTCAGCCAAAACTTCGATGGGCGAATCCAGGACCAGCTAGTTATCTCGCTGTACATCGGCCAACCAACATGTCAGAAAAACGTCCACTCTCACTGCTCTGTCTTTGCAGCCATAGCTAGGCGATAGAATATCTATCCAATATGATTCTTGATGTTTAGTAGCAAGCTCTCATCCTCTCCAGGTTTCCTCCTTTCCTCTCCACTTTACTCCCCAGTTCCTGGCACCAGAACGGTGCTTACAGATAGCCCCTGACGTCAACAGGAAAAGAACAACCTCCCGAACAGGCTATTGGTCAGTTCAGTCTGTTTACAACAAAAAACAACTCTCATTGGTTGGCCGCGTTTGCCCATGTGACTTTTGCGTTTGACAGAAGCGGTGGAATTTCAAACTCAGCGACCCGGGCTGTGATTGGTCAGTCTGAGATTCGTGGCGAATTCCAACCAACCGGCGAGAGAAGCAATGAGGGTGTTCGATGACTTTTCCAAGCGTTGTTGTTGGGGAGCATTTTCCCAGCGTCGAGATGTACGATGGTTTTATTTTACGTTTTCGTGTACTTCGTGTATGCGGACTCGGCCTCAAAAGCTTGCTGGTCACACTATTAGAAACAATATAAAGAGAGTTTCAATAAGCCCCTCTAGGATCGACCAAAGGAAGAGCGAGTGTGTGAAACAAGCGCTCTTTTCCCGCTGGAAAATATGTCGTGGAGGGCAATGACTGTACATTAGTTATCATTGATCTATTAGGTTCCGTTTACAAAAAATGTATCATTAAATGTAATGAAGCAAAAAAAAGTCAGTGTTCCTTGCTTTGCAGAAGAAAAAAAAAAACACTTTCTCCTTTATATTAAACTGTGTTATAGAATCCTTTCAGGAACAAGAGGTACAATAAAACATACCACAGATGTAAGTTATAGGCCAACACATTTGAATCATGAAGAATCCTACAAAGTTTTGTTCATCAATAGACTAAATAAATTGAAATTAGAACAATAACACAGGTTCATGAATATTCTCAAAGTTTTTTTCAAATGTACATTGTGCAAGGTATGGCATATAAAAGGGGCAGTTCAACCCCAAATCAAAATACATATTTTTCCTCTCGCTTGTAGTGCCATTTATCAGTCTAGATTGTTTTGGTGTGAGCTGCCAAATGTTGGAGATAACTGCCTTCTCTCTAAGGCAGATGGAATTAGATGGCACTTCCTTGCAGTACTCAAAAAAAAAAACATTTGAAAAGCTCAATACCAATGTCTTAATTAACACAATGTGTTAATTTTGTTAACAAAAACTATGAGGAAAATTATTTGTCAACCTTTTTTTCCGAGATGAAGACAGGACGTTGATGAGCTAAAAACAGATCTTGATGATAAAAACTATGACGAAATCTATGTTACATTTTCGTTGACAAGACGAGACTGGATGGGAATGTTAATGGTGGACTATCGGACATTAAAAATGAGACAAGAGGAGAGCAGAATGATAACTTTTATGAAATGTGTTAGAAAATGAAAGCCGAGAACAGCCATGCTTCCAATTATGTTCTATGTTCAGATTGGAGATTGGAGCACCGACTGGCTGAAAACTCCAGTAAATAGTCTGTACCAGGATGGTTTGCTAGCCTGCAAAACACTCACACTGCAGCAGTATAAGCGGAACAGCAGTTGTTAGCTGTCATTCAGCAGTAAATAATGAGCCATGTGTGTCTGACTGTGGATGATGGAGCTATTCAATGGATTTATGGAGTTTCTTAATTGCGGTTGGCTGTTAGGAGCTAGCTCTGCTTGTGAGCCAGAAAGGCAGCAGAGCAAGTAGCCACCAGCCGCCATCCTGTCTTTATATCTGTTCCCCACAGGAATCCACTCACTTTTATGGTTTGATGCTGTTCGACAGGCAGGTAGGAGGCTCAGATATTAGTGAGTGTAGCTGTGTGTAAATAAACAGTCTGAACTCAGTGCAGTATTCTCTAGCCCCTTTTGCACTGCCTGTTCAGAGCGGGAATATAGTACCGTAATGCCTCCTTGCCATGCTTTACATAAGGTACAATAGCAGGGGCTAGGAGCAGAGTGACCATGCGTCTGAGCCAGAAATGGAGGTATTAACAGAGCCAAAACGACTTATCTTTTCTTCAGGCGGTCTGCGGGACAGGCTGATTGGTGGCATGGGTGTGATGCTCTGACAAAGTGTTATGCGCGCAAGCCGCCAAGGGAGATTTAAAAGTAGCTGTTAGCACATAGCTGCTAACACAAAAAGAAGACTAGCAGCTGAAAATGTACACAAATTTGGGAGAAAAAAAAACCTCTGAGCAGAGGACGAGGTCAGCTGCCATATAACAGAGACAGTAAATGATTGTTTTTGCCATGTTATGCCGTTGTTATTGTTTATAAAGGCCAGCGCAGCCAACGCATATGTTACATGTCACACTAGAGGCTGAAGCTACAGTGTTACATGTCTCGTGCCTCTTTCATTTCGCAATTGCGGAATGGGGTGTATAACCGCACACTTGAGTGGAATGAAGCAGTCATTGCTGGGTTCTGTGTAAGAATGCAAAGAGGGTATAAAGAAAGGACTTTACTGTGGCCCTATAGCACCATCTCTGTGTAAAAACGGCTTCTGACAGAGCTGGGAGTTCCTACTCATGGACCAGAGGCTCGTGCTTGTGACAGCATAAGATGTAAATATTAATGGCACCCTCCTGTGCTGTAACGTTAACCACCTCAGTGGTGCTAGGTGAGCCAGCAGTAGATGCATGCTGCCTTCAGTGCGGTGATACGGTTGTTAGGTGTACCTCTGAGGAAAGAAAATAGGTCCTACATAGAACTGCTCACATAAGCTCACCACAATAAGGTTTTTGGATTCTCTTGAGTAACCAGGTAATGATTTCTGCAAAGAGACACTGCTGTTGAGTTTTTCAAATGCATTTTTTTTGGTGCTTTAAACACCACTAGCTAGTGCCATCGAGTTCCATTACACTGGAGAGAAGGCAGACATCTCTACAGCAGATATCCTGAACATCTGACATGTCACACTAAAACAATCGAGACTGATAAACAGCCTTACTCGTAAGAGGAAAACTATGTATTTTTCATTTTGGGGTGAACTGTCCCTTTAAATCATATTAACTGTTAACTATTTAGGATGTATTTGTCACACACACTTACACCAGTGCTTTACCTGGGCTGCATATTTGTTTTTTTATGCACACTGTATTGTTGGCATTTATCTAGATTCCTCTATTCTGCAAGCAAAACACAATTTTAAGGCCAAAATGTGTCATATTTTAAGAATGTTACATTAGAGAAGCTGTGCTGAAGCAACAACAAAACACTGCAAGGGAGCAAGGCTGAGAAATAACTGATTTTATTTATTTATTCTCATGTTTGCACTTAAGGTAAGTGTCTGGAAAAGACAACCTACTGGCTACCTGAAATATAAATGCGGTGGACCGCCTTTGTCTTGCTCATTACATGAGCCCCACCAGTCTTCAGGTCGTAATCATATTCATTACAGTTTTCCATACATAGCACTTGGCAGACACAATCCCCATCTGTGAGCTTTAGCATGCCTGTCTCTTTGTGTGTGCATGTCCATCTGTGTGTGTAGATACTGATATCTGAGCACACAAATGTATGTGTGAGTCTGCGTGTGTCCAGCTATGAGCTTGCGCCTTTATGTATTTGCAGATGTGCATGTTTGTGATCACATGCAGATTTTTGCGTGTTTTGTGTACATATGTGCAAGTATGTGTGTATGGTGGAGGAGGGGGGTCGGCTTCATAGCTACTTGTTATTCATGAAGGCGGCTGCTGCAGTGTGCAGCAGTGTGAGGGAGATTCCCAGTGGAGCCTCTCTGGTCACACTGCCTGTCTGGGACAGCATCAGCATCAGGATCACAGCTGAAGAGAAAACACCTCCACACCAAGCGCTCAGGGGCTCCTCTGCTAACCTCACAGTACTGTCTGATGTCACAAACCCCTGCAAAATCCAAAAAGATATATATTTGAAAATTAATCACACTGGGCAGAAATATGCTGAAAATCAGCCTTGGGTAAAAAACAAGTTATTAGGTGTCATACAAGTTATGTATGACACTGTTGATGCTTGAGTGTGCAAACCTGCGGTGCATCATCTTTTCAGTTATACAGAAAATTTGACATTTACAACCCCTCCAACAATATTATATCCATCGCTATATCAAGAGATATACAGCACATAGCGTCTGCTAACTTACATCTTCTTCCAGTTGTTTATTTTATGTCCTTTTTATGCTGCTTAATAATGATGTTGCTTTGTAAGTAGATTGTAGTGTTTTGTTAAGTGTTTCCCTTCCAGTTTTTCCCCACACAGAGTACATACCTGCAGTGGTGTAGTGGTAGGTGAGGAGGTGGCTGCATTTCTAGGTAGATGGGTAGGTTACCCAGGAGTAAGTCGGCATATTCTGCTGTATATTCTAGTGGTGTTTTGGCTTGTAGGTGGGTATACTGTAAACAGCTAGAAAAAGATTGGTATACCAGCATAAACCCTTCACCAACCCACTGCATACCTGCACACACACTGTCCTGTAACATTCAGATTAGGTACCTTGTGAATAGCAGGAATGACAATTAAAATCAGGCAAGAACCTCTATTTGACCTTTTGTCCCATCAACTTACTTGAACACAGTTATTTAAATGGTGGTTTCACAATGTCTTAAGCAAACACTTCATCCACTCTGGAGGCTAAACAGCCGCTTCAAAGCCTTCCACAAGAATATACCTAACCCAAGCAGCATAATATTAAAGACTTGTGTGTAGATTTATTTATTTATTTTGTGGTAAAATCATCTTTAAAATGATTCTTATGGTATAGCTTTGTATTTATAAATATGACAATGCTAATAAAGGTTGATGCAGTCTGTGTGTTGCCTTGAGTCTATTTGCTGTTATGTTGGGGCCACACTGCCTGTGTGAGCACTGCATATCTGTTACCTTGCTCGACTGCTGCGGCTTGCATGTTGAGTGGATTTCACACAGAGAGCATTGCTGCTGTGGCGCTGCTGCAGAGATGCCTGCTGCTGTAACTACTGTATGAAAGCCAGTACTTCACTCATTTCTGGAGCTGTGCAAGTCACAACATTGTTAACAACACCGTCCTATAAATATTTTACGATAGAAAGCCCTTTCTTAACAAATGAAGGGATTCTTTTGACAGAAACATTGTCAGAGGGCCTTTATTTTGAAATGGAAACAGGAAACGTTAAAATAAATATTTATATTTTTTCATGTCTGTGTGTATGATGCTAATATGATTGTCAAAAGACATTTTCACCATTTATCTGAAACTGCAAGCATCATGTGAAAAATAGGCAAGACTCCTATTCTGTACATGTTCTGTAGGTGAGCAGCAGACAAGCCGTGCGTTAGCAACGCTACTCACACAGGCAGTGTGACTGCTCTAATCTGTTAACACTGGTGCCAAAAACAAGATGTTCTGCGATGCACACACAGTGTGCAGAAATAAAATGTAATATTCATAACTATGTTTTCATTAGCGTATAATCACCTGAAACCCAGAATGGACATGCCAAACTCTGGCTCTAGATAGGGCCTTTTGCTTTTTCTGTCAGCCACTGTAGTTCTACACACTTGGCACACGAGAGAGGTTTCAGTTGCTTGCAATCCACAACCTCACCGCTAGATGCCACCAAATCCTACACACTGGACCTTTACGGGGAACTGCTCCACATCTGCTGAGTTTGTACCTTTTCTGTACAACCTTCTCTATTGTGATAGAAAATGCCAAAATGAAATAGAATTATAAATTGTTGTGTTTTTATTACCATAGAATGAGACGTTGATATCTACATATGGCGCAAGTCCTCTTCCCTGGAGTCCGCCTTGTTTTTTCAACAGTAGCCCAGAGAGGACAAACCAGACTTTAAGTCTAGATAGGGTCATTCACATTTTTGCATTTTCCTGTTGACTATTGCAGTTGTCATACATGCTTGGCACATGGGACCCAAATGGGTCAAAAATCTGTGTTGCGTTCAGTCTTAACACACCTTCAAGAGGAAAGACCTCTTTTTTTTTCTTTTTCTTACTGCTTTCCTCTTTCGTCTCCTGTGCCTTCGGTGTGACTGTGTCTATTCAGCATCTTTCCCTTTTTTTTGTATCTGTCCTCATCTTCCCCTGCTTCTCTTCCTCCATCATTCTATCTCTCTCTTTCTTTCCCTTCCCCTCCTGCATCCCACCCTTGAGGTCGCCTCAGGCTGTTTGCTTTCTCCATGCTTCACACACAAACCTCTATACTGTCCTTAAGATCCCTACTCTCTGCACACACAGGCAAAGGCACACGAGCGTGCAATCCTCTGTGGAGCCACATGCGAACAGAACACACACACAAACCTTCTCTCTCTTGTTCTCCTTCTCCATCTGCCTTATTCTCTCCTTCACCAATTCTCTTTCTGTCTGGGGGAGCAAGACAATGCAAACTAGTAAACAAGTTAGGTCCACACTGAAAGAAGGAGACAAAAATGTCAATTGCATTTGAAATTCTCTGATATTTAAGAGGTAAAAAAAATACATATATAATAGGCATAGGTTATTAGCGTAACATAGCATTATTTTGAATGGAATGATGAATAATAATATAATAAACTATTATTTATATAGCACTTTCAACAAGGTTACAAAGTGCTTAACATGAAAAAAAAATCAGCTAAAAACAAAAAAAGACAACACGGGGATCATAAAACACATGGGGATAAAAGAAAGCATAACATTGCAAGAGTGGGATGATAAAATGCAACAATAAAACCCAACAATATTAATAAATGCTTTCCTATAGCAAGTTTTAAGAAAGGATTTCACAGATGGTAACAATGTAGCCTGTCTGATATAAATTGGCAGTGTGTTCCACAGTCTGGGGGCTCCAACAGCAAAGGCCTGGTTACCTTATAACCAATATACCATAACCTTATAACCAACAGATCCAAGGGAAATGAAAGGGGGTCAATAAATCCTTGATATAATTTGGAGCAAAGCCTTTTAATGCTTTAGGACTTTGAAATTAATACAGAACATAGCAGGCAGTGTAAGTTGGCTGGCACAGGAGTCATCTGTTCATATTTCTTGTTACCTGTTAAAGTTCGGGCAGCAGTATTCTGCAGCAGTTGGAGTTAGTGAAGGGATCTCTGACTGATACCAGCATAAAGTGCGTTACAGTTGTCCAGGCAGGAAAAAACATACATGCATGTATGACCATATGTAAATTAGTAGGAGAAAAGAATGACCTGATTCTGGAGATTTTCTCAAGCGCAAAGAAGCAAGACTCGACAACACCGTTCACTTGAAACTTAAAACAGAGATCTGCATCAAACATTACTATAATGATCTGCTTAATATTTTTAGACAGGGAACCAATCCTTGTCAAATTTGATAGACCAAACGATATGACCTCAGATTTCTCATCAATAAATTTTATTTCTCAACAGTGTGTAAGATTTAGGGGGATTTGGTGCCATCTAGTGGTGAGAATTGCAGATTACAACTAGCTGAAACTTATCCCAGTTGGAATTCTGAGTTTATTGTTCAGGAGGTTTTTACTGGCAGCAGAATTTTCCACAGAGGTCTCCTCCTCTCAAATACAAATGGACTAGGTGATTTTACCCGTAATAGCACTAAATAAAGCAGTTTCACATTACAAAGAAACATTACAAGTGTTTCTTTGATGCTGTTAAGCACATTGCAGACGGGCTGCTTGACCAGAGCCTGTTTAGTGTCGTCATGTTTTTGTCTGATAACTTTAGATCCAGACGTTCTGAAGTTGATTATCAGGAGCCGAATTATCTGCAGAGGTCTCCTCATCTCCAAAACAAATGGTCCAGGTTCTAAAATGATAAAAAAAAAGGGGCTTATAACCACAGCGGCCAATGCGAAAAGGTGGATGACCCTATCCGGAGCCAGTGTTTGGTTTGTCCATTTTGGGCTTCTATAGAAACATGATGGTACAATATGGTAATCTTTGTAGACAACAATCCGCTTCCTGTAGATATAAACAGTAAGGTAACAGAGGAACAACTATTCTTATTTACAGGTGGTTATACACTAAAGAAAATATACTTATTATATTATGTTCCATTTCTGCCAATATATCCTCCTACATCCTTCACACTGGACCTTTAAATTTAGAATGTCTTGTAGCATTCGACATTTAATATGGGGCATACAGATTACCTTAACTGCCTAAGTTACTGTATTGAAGAGGCATATAACTCTGTTACTGCATAACAGTTGTTGGAGACGCCATGGTTCTGAATTAGCAGGCTGAGCAGAATAGCATGTCTATTGAAAACAACAGTAGGCCAAGATTAAACCTTTGAGGAACCTCACAATTAAAATGAGCAGCAGAGGAATAGGCAGAGAACAGTTGAAGGTTCTACTGAAGAGAAATGAATGTAGTGAATGTAGAGTAGTTCCCTTAAGACCAACCTGGGTGGTGCAGGAAAAGAGTGATCAATCTTGTCTAAAGCTGCGCTCAGATCTGGAAGCACTAGGACTGAGCAGTCATCTCTACCGGCTATTAAAAGATAAACATGACTTTCCATCACTTGTGCTCTGATGGTGGCTTGATGGTCTTAGAAATTTGCTGTCATTTGTAAGGGATCATACTAATGTATGTGTCTGCTAATTTTAGCTACCAATATTGCAACTCAACATTTTTGCAGACCATTATTGAATGCATGATACACATTTTTCAAATTTGGATGTTCTCTGTTTTACTGTTGTAATTGCAGGTACAGGAAGGCCTATGGTAAATACAGGATGTGCTGCAGTTCATTGTTATTAATCACACTTTGTTGTCTGTGGCAACTGCCGCTGGGGAGTGCTGCTGCCATGGGGGGGGTTACATTGCATCGTAACAAGATGATCAATGTTATTCATTTTTTCTGACATATATATATATATACAGTATATATAAAAAATAAAGTATATAGGATTATTATCAACATACACACACACACACACACACACACACACACACACACACACACACACACACACACACACACACACATATATATATGTAGATAATAATCCTATATACTTTATTAATCCCCAAAGTCCCCAAGGGACAATTCAATTTTTTCACTCTGTTGTCATATAAATATATAGGCCATATATATTCATATAGGCCCGAAATACACACACATGCACAAACAGGACCTGTACATGCATTAAATGGAGAGATGTCTGAGCGGAGGGGCCTCTCATGGACAGGCACCTCAAGCAGTTAGGGGTGGTGCCTTGCTCAGGGGCACCTCGGCAGTGTGCAAGACCTGAACTGTCCCCCATGGACTTGGGTTGTATTAAATTATATTTACATATAATATAAATACACACACACACACACACACACACACACACACACACACACACACACACACACATAAACAACAACAGCAACAATAACAACATAACATAACAACATGTATGTATACACATATATATGTATATATGTATAAATATGACTTAAGTCTTAAATCTCTTCCTAGCCTTTGATTATGACTGCAGCCTGCATGACTGCTGCTATTGTTGTTGTTGTTAATAAAAGCAGCAGTGATACCAGCTGTAGCACTAGAACGAACAGTAGCAGTAGTCTAATGACAGTGGCCATAGAAGCACAAGTTGTTTACACTTGCTGTTAACAGTAGTCGTGGCAGTTCCACCAGTATGAGCAGTCAAAGTAGTTTTGCGAAAATAGGACCGACGAGGTTCAACTGAGCGGAGGGACACAACCGTGCTGCGGCCATGAATGCCTTGGGATCCAGCGGAGAAACACAAGTATGGATGGCGGCGGTGATGCGGTTCAGTGTTCCACCGTTTTCTCATGCTGAGAGCAAAGAGACTGACGCTTGAGCGGGTGGAGACTGCTACACATTTAAATCCCCCGGGTCGGTTTTTCAGCGTTTAGCAACAAACTACTTTTCCTTTTTTATTTTCTTTCTACCGTTGGACTCTTCAGAACTGGTTTAATGTCGTAAATGACAGGTCTGTAAGGGCGTCGTTGTTGGGAAGTTTTTTCGAGGGGGGGGTTTTGACCAGCAAAGAGCCATGGCAGTCGAGGCTCGGCCGGAGCTGGTCGGGAAGCGGTTCCTCTGTGTCAGCGGGGACGAGCCGCCTGAAATCGGCGACATCGGTCGGTGGCCTTGGAGGTCCGGGGTCATACGAGCCGTTAACCATCGTGACAGCGACAATCCCGATCTGACGGTAAGGGAAACGCTGACTTTGTCCTCCTCTTTGGTCTGTTACATGCAAAGCAAATGGGAAAATCTCTGTGGCTGGTGGCTAGCCAGCGAGGCAATGTTGTAGGCTTGCCAGGCGGAAATTATTTTGTGGCTTTCTCTTGGTTATTATGGCTTTTAGGACCAATGGGTAGGGTATAGCGCTGGTATTTATCACAGTTTCGCCAAAATATTTGTCATTGTTGCGTTTACAACTTTGACTAGTTAGTTATTTGCCCTCTTAACTTGCAAGTTAATGGGAGACAGACTGCCAGTAGGGGGTTATGGAAAGCAAACAGCTAGCGGTGTTCAGGCACTGTGCTTATTTACATCAAAACCTTCTAACTTCTCGCACTCGTAAACCATTTACTGTGGCTCAGACAAGCCTCCATGTTTTCAGATTGAGTAAGTGCTAAGAATGGTAAAAATCACTGTGGGTTTCACATAGATATCGTTGCACTGTTTCTATTCTACCAGCCTTAAGGGACAATGTAATTAAAGCGTTAATTTCGAAGTAATCTACGTGTCAACGATTAAAAAAACAACACCTGGCAGCGTTTGAAGTAATATCGTTATGCCCGGCTGTAGCGGTTGCATTTGCAATGTGTAAGCATGTGTAGGAATTTGAGTCCCGAGCAGCTAAATGCTTTAATCTGCTGTATACTGCAAATCAGCTGACGGAGGTATGGTTAGCTTTCTAGATTTACCCCTGCGTTGCAGCCTGCACGTTGAGCTAATCCCTATTATCTCGTGGTTATTGGTCACAATCCACAGTATTTGAGTGTGATAGTCGACCATAAAGCTCCGTCTGCCTGTATTTTTCTGGCGGACAACAACCTCTCCGACTTGGACGGGGAGGCAGGAATGCTGGGGACTTGTAAAAACATAAAAGTGTCTTGCTGCAGGCTGAACAATGGGCAGTTTGTCTTTATGTAAAATATTGTCTACGATTTCAAGACAACTTCATGGTGTCACTTGTGGGGTTTTCGTGAGCGGACATATTTCCTGATTGAGGTGTAATTATTGCTCTCTTACTACAGTCAGTAGGAAGGCAGGGGCTGCTGGAAATCTTGGCAATATATTGCTCTGAATCCCCCCCTTCCTTATAAAAAAAGCTATTTTCATAATGGCAAACATGCCAAAACCAGCAAACAATGAAATATTTGTCCTGACAAGCCCTTGGCTGGCAAATATACAGTACTGTCTCACTGTACTGTGTGCCTGTTCCCCGTTTTCTTTTGTTCACTGAATCCTTCTATCTGCCTATACAGATTACAAGCCAAACCCCAGCACAGTTCTGATTTGATTATTTAGTGTGATTTCTGTGTACATTATGTGCTATTTCTCAAAGACCATATGCCATTAGACATGACATATCTGATAGGGTTATTCACTATATATGATTTAATGTGGAAGTCATCTATGGTAATACAGTTCTTTTGTGTATATGTGTATTTTAAAGCATACAAATCCTTCTCACATGTCACTGACTGCTCGTTGTGCTTTCTGTGTGATGGAGACAGGAGATAAACGTCAGGTTTCACTGCTTCATAGCTTTCTGTTGTTCTGCCCTTCACTCATGCATTCATGCAAGTTGCCTGTCTATTTTAGCCAGGAACGGTGAGGTGACATAAGTCCACCTCATGATTCCCGTGTCAAAGCTAAACACCTCTCTCATGTGTAATCGCATGCTCCCTCATCTACGCAGCATATCGCATGTACTTGTTTTTGTCGCGCAACAAACATGCTCCCAGATTCCCTAATTCCCTTGTAGAATTGGTCCTTGTGTGTGATGTGATTTAGGCAGTGAGTAGTGTTCTGGTTTAATTCCATACAATGGGGCACAGTCTCATTAGCAAGGGGCTTAACTAGCTGAGTGAATACAGTGGAGAAGGATTGGAGATTAGATTAGAAGAAGTGTGTCAAGCCAAGCTGTCAGGCCTTTGTCAAGTGGATGTGGTCAGATGGGCCAGTAGTGCAGGAGTGTAGTGGGCTAGCAACGGCTGACTGGGGCTTATTGGTTCACAGTCGTGGATCTTAATAGAAAAATTATAGCTGCTGCGCAGCAATGGTTGGAGCCAAGCAATTTTAGGCAAAATTAGGCAATTCTGAACAACACACACACTAAAACAAAGCATATCACAACATAGAAGTTACGTCATATAATTATGGCATGCCCTTCAAATTGTGGACGAGTGGCTGAAGTGATCAGACTCATAATATACAAAGGAAAGAAAAAACTCAAGAACAAGAAAGTAAGAATAACATTAACTGCTAGCAACTATGAACAAACTGGCCTGATCTAGCTTAAAGCTAAACATTATCCATGGTGACAAAGATGAAAACATTTTTTAAAATGTAAAAGTAGCTATTGGATAGACTCTGCATATTGACTGATAGCTAAGCCAAATAAACAGGGAAAAGAGACAAGGGATAACAGGGAAAAGTGTCGATAAAGAGTATTTGTCTCTCCGCAAAACTGCCTGGATCATAATTATTATAGTCTCTAATCCACATAGCATGATGCCTGAACATAGGACTTTCACATTAGAATGTCTGTTTTGCCTTAACTGAGGCTTGAACTCACAACTTCTGAGACTGAAGTCCGTTTTCTATCTCACTGAGCTAATTGGCAAATGACAGTTCATGTGTAGCTTCACAAACTGACTAAGCCAAGCATCAGGGTGCCAGACAGTAGCCATCCATGCCTTCGAAAAGCAAATTTCAAAGTGAAAGTTTCAAAGCTGTAGGACATATGGTTAATTTGTTATGAATTTTCAAATTTTTGAAATTTAGAGGCATGCTGTAGCGCCACCATCAGGACTATTGTCTTGTGTTTCCAGTTGAGGACATCTGGCATGGGACTGGACCTTTATGAAAAGTTTGGGTAAATTTCTCATATGGAAATGTTGCACGAGCTGAGTCTTGAACTCACAATTTTCAACACAAAGAACCATCCTCTATCTCACTGAGCTAATTGGCAAATGGAAATGTCACATGTAGCTTCACAAATTGACTAAGCCAGTAACCTGTGTGTAAAGTAGGGCTGCCACTAACGATTATTTTCATTGTCGACTAATCTGTCAATTATTTCTTCGATTAGTCGACTAATCATTTCATCGAAAAATGTGTTAAAATGTTGAAAAATGTCGGTCTGTCTCGCCCAAACCCCAAAATTACGTCATCTAATGTCTTGTTTCATACTCACGCCAAAGAGTTTTAGTTCACTGTCACGGGAGAGTGTGTAAAGCTGCCAATATCTGAACGTAAGAAGCTGCAGTAAGAGTATTTTGGGGTACTTTTATAGTACTTTTCTATGAAAAATGACTCCAACCGATTAGTCGACTACTAAAATAGTCACCGATTATCTTAATAGTCAATTAGTCATCGATTAGTCGACTAATTTTGGCAGCCCTAGAGTGAAGGCAGATTTCAAATGGCTGTCAAAGATTCAGTTAAGACAAATTCTGAAAATACACAAATTGCATCTAGACAGCATGGAGATGTTGGTAATTTGTTTTTAACAATGATTTATTGGCTCCATAAGTGAAAAACTGATG
Organism: Epinephelus awoara; assembly: GCA_035609425.1. Lineage (NCBI taxonomy): Eukaryota > Metazoa > Chordata > Actinopteri > Perciformes > Serranidae > Epinephelus > Epinephelus awoara. The sequence continues at coordinate 4,570,122 of CM069313.1, read as the reverse complement.
TTTAAAAATGCCATTTTTACATTGACTCCAATTGTTCGCATGAAAGTGAAATTCAAAATGCTGTAAAAAATTCAGTTTTTGAGATAAAATTCTGATATTTTCCAAACATCATCTACCATGACTCCACAATTTTGTCTTTTTTAATGAACATTGAAAATGTATTTAGCAAGAATTTGCAAGTATATGTTTACAATACCGTTTACAGTCAAACATTTTGATGCACTGTAGGCTCAATTTTCGAAAAATCACCTGACAATAAATTAAGTTAGCTCAGCTTGGAAGGAAAAAGACACCATTTTTCTTTTGGGTCCTGGCATAAGGAAAACCTCAGAAAGTATTAAGATACAGTACTCCATCAATGGTGGTGTAAATTCCTTTGCAGTGACCGAGTATTGGCACTACAGGGACAGAGTCTAAGACTCTAAAAGAACAGAAAAAATATGTCAGAGTTCAAATGGCAACAACAGAAACTGACAGATAAACATTAAAACAGAGCTGACAATCTGCTGCAGTTCAATTCAGACAATTTTATGAATCCCACTAGGTTTTGAGCACCTTGTACACAAAGAGGCTAAATGTGAAATAAAATCTAGACATAATGTTGATTACTAATCTTTATAATACAATAAAAGTTCTTATTAAAAAAATATTCCCAGCAAAATATCAGTGACATACAGCATGAAAAAAAATAAGCATCCAAGCAGCATTGTAATCCCCTTGCAGATACTTGATTTTTGGTGGGACTTGAGGGACACTGACACAGGCTGAAAGAAAAAGAAAAAGCTCAGCAGCAGAACCCTACGCTGGCACATTAGGCATAAAACTGCCACACTCATCTGGATTCACAATGAATGGAAAGAGCAGGGCAGCCAGGTCATTGCCTATAGGAGCCTTTGTTTTCCATTACAGTCCGCCGTATGTGTATGCGTGTGTGCGAGTGTGTGTACAGTAGCAGTGCTGCTAGTTTGTTTTCAGGGCTGTGGCCTGAGGTTCATCTCTGTGTGGCTAATCAGCAGAAAATGACAGGCTGTGACCGGGGAAGAACCTTCCACATACAGAATCCATGCGTGGTTGTTGCAGTGCTGCAGTTTAGCCAGTTTAGGAACTTTTCTAAGCTGTTTGTGAGTGTGTGTTTTGGGTGGTGAATAGCAGCATTGTTTAGAGTACAAACACTAACCAGAGACAGAGAATAAACATGGGAGGGAAGAGGCTTTCACCTTCTAATGGATATGCTGCAGAAGAGCCAGTACAGATATATGCCATAATATGAAATAGACTTTACTGTTTGTTCCAGCAGAGAATGGACGTTACTTTGAACTATTTTGAATTCAGCCTAACGGGAGTAGTTGAGATGGTCACCTGTCTTTGCAGGACCATCAAACTCTGCTGTCATGTCTGATGTTGAAATATGCAGAGCAGAGGACTGATATTTATCCATCAGCCGTGAGCTGTAGCACAATTTGGATTTCACCACGGAAGAAATTTGTTCGCACACATACATGGAGCCAAGCAAAATGAGCATCCTCTGCATTTGCTTTCGCAGGTTCGGAAATGTGTTCCCTTCAGTGAGCCATAGAAGTTATCTAGTGTGGATGTAGTGAACTTTATCTTGAGAGCATGGTCACACTCAATGTTGGTCATTTCTATTCATGCACCCAGGGGTGTTTTCTTGCTGTCAAATGAAAGGGGAGGCGACACCAGCTCCTGGTCTCAGTTTTTTTCTGTTTTCAATTGCTCCACTGATAGGAATTTTAAAGTAATGTATTGTTAGCCGGGCAGCAATTGTCGTGTCACTATGACCAGTCAAGATTGCGCTGTATTCCCACTGTCGCGTATAAGCTGAGTAAAGCCAGTACTACACTGTTGATCAATTTGTCCATGTTTTCTTCCATTCTTTACAATATGGCTGTTGTTTATCTTTTGTGTCGTCTGCTCTTTACATAGCTAATGGGTTTTTAAAAATGGCGGTTGCCAGTACTTTGTTCTCAGTGCAGCATATCTTCCTGCTGATGTCTACAGGTAACACAGAAACACACTCAGTCTCGTGTCGTTGAACAGCAGCTTTAACAGCAGCTGTAAAGGACAATTTATGTACAATCAGGTAAAAGGAAATAAAAACAGCCTGTAGAATCATGTCATGATGAGTCTTTATTTATCAAGATGATGTTTGCACGGTAAGCTGCAGTATTGCTATGTGACGTCCAGGTTATGTGGTGTTTGGGCAGCGCTGTAACTGGATACTCAGAGTGTTAGTGGTTTGTTTTCTGGTGCCTAAGGAAACAAAATGTAATCTGAAGCCAGGATGGGCTGGCTGGATTGCTGGTTGGATGTACCCTTCCCCCATCTCCCTTAAACACACACACACACACACACACACACACACACACACACACACACACACACACACACACACACACACACACACTGCACACTGCTACATACAGCAGCCATAAAGTCTCCTATAGGCTCGCAGGCTTCCCAGATAACCCTGGGAATACATTAGGCTCTACTACTCGACAGCTGCTGTGGCTTCCTGCAGGACCCTGTCAGACCTGAATGGTGTACTGTGCTGCACTACTTCTATTCTGATTGCATGCTGCGATGGAATTTGTATTGTAGAGGCTTATATTGCTAAAAACACATCTTGTCTTTTTAGAAATAGTCCTGACCACCATCTTGATCTCAGTTCTAGACAGACTTTGGCCTTTGTTGGGCTTACACTTCAACTTAATGGTGGACTCTATGACTTATCTTTTGTATGCTTTGTAGAGAAATCAAAACGCAGTACCTGATTTTCTGAAAAGTCTTATTACAACCAGTCCGCAAATGTTTTCCGCAAAGATTTATAATATAGAAGAAATTTGACAGTTGTTTCAGAACAGTCTCCATATTTTTCTCCTTATTAAATTACAAGACCACTGACAGCATATTAAGTGATGCTTTCACTCAGGTGTAGCAAGGGTTTATGTTGATGTCACACACACCTAAAGATAACAGTTATCTTTGTACAACCTGGCATTATGTCAGAGCAGAGTGAGCAACAAAAACAGTTGGGTAGCTTTGACAGATTGGTATCAAACGTGCAGGGTTAGGTACTGTGAAGCCCCTTTCCCATTGCTCAAAACAACACAACCCCCGCTAACACCTGGCTTTTCTGTTTGATGGGAAAAGTTACAATTGGCATTCACTCTCAGGACAAATGACTCTGCAGTAGTTAGGGGTATTTATCAGCTCCAGCTCAGATCAGCTTCAATTGGCAGCCATAGAAATATGACACCTGGATGGACATGCTAATTGTCGCCTTTTTTGCGGCAAGATGCAGTGACAGGCTGCCACAAAATACTGTCTCTCTCCAAGCAGTGCTTGAACATCGTTCAAAATTAGTCGGCACAGCATTTGAGAGAGAAACTGAATATGTAACGGATATAAAAAAAGAAATAACCACCTTAACATTTTTACTAGCCTCCATGTTGCTTTCTACTATTTACTAGCCTGTTTTCCAGCCTGTCATTGATGTCGTATGTGACACACCAGAAAGCAAACAAACAAAACACACACATAAAGGTATACTCGTGTACTGTAGAGCCATGTATTCAACTCAAGCCTACTGGCAATGGAAAAGGAGTCTGTTGCCTATTTTTAGCAGGTTTTCCTTTGTTTAAAAAAAACCCTTTATACGCGTGCTAATTTTGGTGGAATAGGGGTATTTATGATGATATGCTAAATGAATAGCAATGATTTGGGCTATTTAAAAAAAGGATTTGCGTTTACCCCTGATCTTCGATATCATTCCCTGATAAAGAAACATTATAATTGCCAGCTATGCTGAACTGCCTTTGGGTTATCTGAACAGTAAAACCGTAGTCTTTTTTAGTAAAACATTGAGTAAGAAAGCAGCCCTGACTGACTGTGATTGTGTCCTGAATATGGAATGAATAAACTGCAGCCTGTCTGACTGCTGTTATCTCCTACACCATTATACAGCCCCTGTGCTCTCAGCTGCTCTGGATGAAATGTGCTCTTCGATGATTTGGGATTGAGGAGCTGATCAAATATGGTATTGTCTTAAAGATTCAACCTGGCACTTTGATTTTAACATTTACAGATATTTGTTATTTCTTCAAATGTTTTCTCCTGTTCGGATGGACACCCTCCAGTATAGGGTTAAGACCAGGATACTAATAAATACTGCTACTAAGAGTTGAACGCAGTGTGCGTTTTCATACATTTCCTTTGCGAAGCTTCACTGAAAGAATCTTGTCAGTCCAAGTCATATTTGGACCCAGAGCTGTCCTGTGTATTTTTGAGCACTGCTGTCAGGGAATACTGGCCCGGCCCTCTAACGAGACTGTTTTACCAAAGAATGTGAGGGAAGCTATTTTGGTGTAGCCAGTAATGAGGAGGTTGTGCTTGTTCAGTTTGGAACATCTCCCAAATGGATCGAGCAACTGTAGCTCATGCATGTCCATCTAGTTGTAGCTGTATCTCCTTTTTTGAGTAGAAGATGAGATCTCACACACTCCTGCGGGTTATATCCTGCTTATTTCAGGCACTGGGACACCGGCCGAGTGCAGCTTCTTGGTGTCCACCCCCTGAGGTGAACCTGTAATTGTTGTGTCGGAGAAAGACGGGACCGATGGAATGTTGCCTTACCTGTCTGCAATGATGCGTCTGTCTGCAGACCTCACTGACACCAGTTGACCCTGAAATGTAGTACACTTAATCTTGTCATCATCAAATTCATTACATTAACATGGTCGCTCTGTGCCAGTGGGACACTACAAGGGGATGAATGACAATAGGCGTGCTTACAGTTTCTCTACTTGAATTTCAAACAGGGTCCCTGTTGTCCTCAAGAACAGTTTGTTCTCTCTAAGCATCAAAAAGAAAATCACTTCAAAAACAAATTTGTAGTGAAGCATGATTAATAATATATATTGAATACTGTGATGTGTGCCAGTGTCCTCAAGGCAGTGGCTTCTGTGACTACTAATAGTATAGACAGACACTTAGATTATTGGATGAGCTGTCATAGCTACTAAACCCCCATAGTGTTAGCCCAGTCCCTGTCCTTATCAGTTGTTCCCCTCTTGGCTGTCTTGTCTCATTCTATTCACTGTTGTCCTGTGCTGTTATATGTTGTCCTGTTCTCCCCGTCCTGTCTTGTCTTGTTCCAGTCCACCCTGACCTGTTCTCTCATTTCTTGTCTGCTCCTGAGCTCCCCTGTTCGGCCCCAGGATGTACTTTTACATTCACTGAACTAACCGTTAATGTGTATTACCAGGCATTGTAAACACAACCATGCTGCCTGTAATTCTTCTTCATGCCTATGTTAATAAGCCATACTGGTATTTCTTCTTTTGCCTAAGTAACAGGGTTTATACTAGATCTTTTTGCAGTGAGGGATGGAAGTGACTGTTGTTTGATCATGTAGAAAAATCATTGTAAATGATGCGTTTTTTGAAGGCTGAGCTCTGTTCTTATCTTTTAATGCTTGGAAACAACTTAAATTGTAAAGGCCATGGACTGTCTATACATGTCTTATCTACTCACACACTTAAACTTTTATGCAAGATGCATTTATTAATAGGAAACTACTGGAGCTGAAATGGTTAGTCAGTTAATTTAAAGTGATTTATGAACTGAAAGAAAATTTATATGCAAGATAAAAAGTTACAAGTAAATATTTTTCAGCTCCAGTCCTACAAGCTATTGCGTTATTGCATTGCTTGTTTCTTCATGGCGTTGTGATGGGTTTTTTTTGCAGTGCATAACCTATTAGATGATTCAGAGGAGAGATTGCTGTACATTTTGTATCATATCTGCTTCACTAAACAGAGCCTAATACCCTTTAACAATGAGTAACCTGGTTTTGTATTTCTTATGTCATCTATAGCTTACTGTTTTTGGTAGCTATATTTGGTCATATACAGGCTGCTTTTCTCAGCTTGGTTCATTTTGTCTTTAAATTTGTCTTGATTTTAATTCCTGGTAGCATTGAAAAGGGCTGAAACGCACACTGGCATATTCAGCCTGGCATTGTGCTGTTGGTGCATGACTCACTGGCTGGCTTTCTGATATTACAGAAAGACTGAGAGAGACAGAGAGAGTGAGAGAGTGTGCGAGAGAGAGAAAGAGAGAAAGAGAGAAGGATGGAGAGAGACAGAATGAGGGAGAGATGGGCAGATGAAGGGAGGAGAGAGAGAAATGTTTCAGAGCTGAAGTAAAAGAGAGGGTGAATGTTATTTGAAAAATGAAGAGAAGGAGAGAGAGCGAGAGAGCTGTGTACTCATTAGTCGTTTGGTTTTCTCTGGCAGAGAGAGAACGAGAGCAGAGGAGGAGGGAAAGAGAACGAGAGAGAGAGAGAAAATGGGAATGTGAGAGAGACTGAGAGAGAGGGGTTTCTTTCTCCTCTGTCTGGCCTCTCTCCCATAGCAACAGTGGCTTAGCCACGTGAACGCCAGTTCCTTTGAGTTCACCCACTGCACAGAACTTAACTCCTTCAGTGCTGGATTACAGCACAATACAACAGCACAGAGCCAGAGAACAGCAGAGGAGTCCAGACAGAATAAACATACAGAAGAAGTATGATTGACCTGATTCCACTCAGTGAACTGGGCTGGATTTATTTAGATCTGGTTTAACTGGAGTACCTTGGTGTAAATGGTATTAGAACAGAATAGAATGAGTATAGATAGTGTAGAAACAAAATGCGTAATGTATAATTATGATTACTTTTGGTATTCAGTGACTACACAGCACTTAATGCCTCAACTTCCAACAGAATATAATCATATATTGTACAATATCGTCATGGGGTACAATTACAGAGTGGAATAGAATATTTTCTCATAGATTGGAGAGCAGAATAGAATATTGACATATAAAGTGGAATAGACTGCTGACATATAGAGTTGAACAGAATCCTGTTCTATAGACTGGAATAGAAGAACATCGCGCACAGTGGAATAAGATATCACATGTAGAGTATAATGGCACTCGATTTTGTTCCATATTCTATTTTATTGCATTCTATTACACTATATTTGAGTATACCGTCACATAGAGTCTAATAGAATGTATATATACAGTGGAATAGGTAATGCCGCAGAGAGCAAAATAGAATACTGCTCCATAAAAAGGAAAAGAATACTTACAGAGAGTGGAATAGAGTGCCGTCACTTAGAGCGTAATAGATTAACGTCATATAAAGTGAAGTAGATTATGTCATATGTCATATATATTATACCATATATACATATATATATGTTAGGGCTGAATGATATATCGTTATCGTATAAACGATATTGACGATAAAATTTCCCCATGAGTTTCCCTAGCTTGACCTACATGTACAGCTCAGCCAATCACAAACAATCTTTTTTCGCTTGCCCTAAATGAACAGCTAAGGCCAGCCAATCACAAACCTCATTTCCTGCTTGCCTTGGATCGACAGCAAAGCCAGCCAATCACAAACATCCCCTTGAGCGAGGGAGACGTGCTGCTGCTAGCAACTTGCTAGTACACATACTAAAAACTAAAAATAGTTTTGTTCGAGCAAAATAAATCATTCAGCACACTGTGTGAGTACAGATTTCAACCAGCAGCAGAAACGAAAGGCGAATCCTACCTGTTGTGGGTTGAATGGGGGCCACAGACGGGAATACACCGCAAGATAACTCGGTTTACCAGCGTTTCGCCGTGCGTGAAGAGCCTGGTGACGCGAGGCTACTGGCAACCGAGAAGCCCGGCTCCAGGTGAATAAGTTGGTGTCATGACTGCCCAGTAGTACCTGAACAGCCGGTATGTGACGTGCCAGAGGAGAAACGAGCCGTTCACATTTCCGCAAACCTTACCACACTTAAGGGACTGTTCTTTACTTGTCAGGGGAGGAGGGTGGCTGGTTGATTTTTATTTTATTTATTTATTTTATTTTGATCCCCCCTATGTTAATCACTTATTGATGCTGTTTTTGAAGTATGAATAAGTCAATAAGTAATTTATTCCATTGAAATATCATTGATGTATTATAGAAAAGTGATTTATCTTTTTTATAAATGACAAAAGGCACATCTGCCTCATTTTTGCTGTGGTATCGTGATACTACTCAGAACCGTGATACTTTCACTGGTATTGTACTGTGGGTCCCAATTTTGGTACTGTGACAACACTACAGAGTACTGTATGAACAGTGCCTTGCAATTAAAGACACGGCGGGGACATCTGGGGCCTCCTGTGTCAAGCCCAAGCAAGGTCGGATTGCAGATGCATTCAGTAGCATAATGCCATACCAATCGACGTGAAGCAGGCACAAAGACATTACAAACGCCATAATGTACCATATTGCTACATATGATTCCCGTGTATTCAGTCACTAAAGAGGGCTTCCAGAAAATGGTTCAGACTTGTTTTTTGTATTTATTTTTTTTATAAAGAATGCTTAGTTTTCACTGAACCCATAGTCATATTGTATCGTATCGGTATCGAGATATCTGGCATAAACATTAGCATTATATATAAATATGTGTGTGTGTGTTCATATATATATATATATATATATATATATATAAAGCATGCAGTACATGGAGCAGAATAGGATGCTGTGACAGAAAAGAATAACAATCCTTTCCACAGAGCAGAATAGAATGCCGTGGTACATAAAGTTAAATAAAATGCCATGACATAACGAAATGGAATGAAATTATACATAAAGTGGAATAGAATGTCATACCAGAATGGAACAGAATTCCATTGTTTTTACAGCAAAACAGGATGGGGCCATACACAGTGGAATAGAATGATGTGGAGTAGAATATCGTCATATAGAGCAGAATATAATATTGTCATAGATGGTTGTCATGTAGAGTGGAATAGAATACTGTCACAGAGTGGAATAGAATGTTGTGGAGTGGAATAAAGAACTGTCATATAGAAAGGTAGAGAATATTGTCATATAGAATGAAATAGAGTCCATCACACAAAAAGGAATAGAAAGCACTGGAGTAGAATACTGTCACATAGAGCACAATATATTCTTGTCATAGAATGCTGTTTTGAAGAGTGGAATAGAAAAGTACCATTTAGAGTAGAATAGTGTGCAGACATATAGAGCGGAATTGATACAGAACAGTGAAATGATACCACTGTTTGGTGTAGGAATGAAACAGTGGAATGATTGTTGACTGGAGCCAGTGTGGGACAAAATGGGTTTCTGTGGGTTTCCTGACTCCGCTGCTCAACTTCGCTCTGTCAAAGAAATGCAAACAGAGAAATCAAATCTCTTGGCCAAGGCAAAGTTAAACTCAATTCAGTTACTTTACTGTCATCTCTGTATACCAGAGACAGTTTTGCTAAGGTGTGTTTGAAAGCACAGTACATACATACCCACATTCATCTACAGTAACTGAACTGTTTGATTATTAGCTCAAACTGTGACTACCAATAAAACCTCTTTAAATAGCAAATCCTTTATACACAGCTTGTGAGTAATACTATCAGTGTGTATCTGCAGGGAAAAAGTAGAGCTGAAAATAAAAAATATGTTGAATTTTTGATTGTGTATGCAGGTTAACTTATGACCTAGACTGGAGATCCTACATTTCTTTTAACCTTTATTTAACCAGGCAAGTCATTAAGAACAAATTCTTATTTACAATGGCTGCCTGGCAAAAGGCAAGAGCCTCTTAAGGAGAAGGGGACAGGGATTAGAGGGGTATCCAAATATACAAGAAACAGCAACACATACAACGTGCATTACATAAAAGACAAATAGCATGAAGTGGCTAACAGAGAGCAGCATCACATAGTACAGCAACATCAAAAGTAGCGCACACATGCAGCAGGACAGACAATGTAACATCAGCAAAAATAAAACAAGTAATGCAATAAATAACAACAAATATACAAATACAGACTGGCAGAGTAATAACAATAGCAGCAGGAACAAGAATTATACAATGAGCAAACAGAAAGTAGCGGACGGACAGAAGTTTTAGAAAGAAATATCACTGGGTCAAGAACAGTTGCACGTTTAAGTGAGAATGTCCAAAATCGAGTTTTTGAAAATTGACTGTTGTACATCAGTTCCTATCTGTGTGTAACTGTGTCAAAAGTAGGGTTGGGATACGTATCTAGATACACAGGTTACGATACGATTCAAAAACGATAAATTTTTAATACAGAACGATTTGATACAATTCGATACAGTGTGGGACCGATATGATTCGATACAGTGCAGGAATGATACGATTCGATACGATTCGACATTATTCTATGGTTAACATTTGTTGATGTAGACATTAATCATACATTATAAAATAAAGACTTCTATAAAAGTGACACTCTTACAGTATTTTCAAATTTGTAAAAGACCACATCCCCAAGCATTGTTGCTGTATGGCACTGGCAAAAATAGAATAGAAAGACAAACAACAACAAAATCACATGTCAAATGTATTTACTTTTAGACATGGACCAAAAAAAGACTTGCTGAATGAACATCATTTTGTTGGATGGGATCAATATAAAAATGAGAAGAAGTTTTAAACTTTAAGCGAAGTGAACTTTAAGTAAAATTTAAGTGTTTTAAACCTACTTATTGTGTTGTTTTTATTGTATTGTCTGTGTTTTTGTATGTACCTTATATGGACTTGAGTCTGGAATAAAGTTTATCATAATGCAGTGCAATATAAACATAAAGCAGAATAAAATAATAACATGCAATGTAGGGGCAGAATCTGACATCTCCTGTTATTAGTTGATATCATGGACTGTGATGACTAGCAGCTTATCATTGACAGCATGTCAGACTATTTCTCTGTGTTTGCTACACTCTGTGTTTGTCATTTATAAAAAGATAAATCACTTTTCTATAATACATCACTGATATTTTAAAGGAATAAATTACTTACTGACTTATTCATACTTCAAAAACAGCATCAATAAGGGATTAACGTAGGGGGGATCAAAATAAAATAAATAAATAAAATAAAAATCAACCAGCCACCCTCCTCCCTGACAAGTAAGGAACAGTCCCTAAAGTGCAGTGAGGTTTGTGGAAATGTGAACGGCTCGTTTCTCCTCTGACACGTCACATACCTGTGTGCCACCACGGCTCGGCTGTTCAGGTATTTCTGGGCAGTCATCATGACACCGACGAAGACTTCTTCGACCTGGAGCTTGGCTTCTCGGTCGCCGGTAAGCTGTTATTTTGTGCCGCCGAGCACTATGGCCGCCGTATTTGACAGGAATACGCATTTCTGTCTGTCTGTGACACCTGTTCAACCCACAACCGGCAGGATTCGCTTTTAGTTTCTGCTGCGGCTTGGCTGCTCTCTGGTTTATCCAACCAGCATAAGCTTCTGTTCCTCATCTCCACCGGTCAAGCTGGCGCTGATGTTTACATCCATTATCGTTGTCAGTAATGCCTGCTACGGAGCATGCCGCCGAGTCTCGTGTTGTTTTAGAGATGCAAACTGTTAAAGCCAGTCAACCGAGTGCTAGTTTCGCGATACCTGATCCATGACTCTACAATTGATTCATCTAAGGATTCATGGCTGATTCGTATCGGTTGACGAGCCTGCTACCGACGCAGCCGTATCTCTCGTTTGTCAAACCGGATATCCGGTCAAATCAGTTAATCGTTCCCAACCCTCGTCAAAAGCTCCGTCGTCTACTCCTTTTCTGAATGAGAAGGTCTCCCATCTCATTTTCACCACAGATTGAAGCAGAAAAGTGAGAGAGCTCATTTTTGTCTTTTTTTCTTCCTCTCCCTGCTCACTGCATTTCTTTTAACAGCCAGCCAATTTGTTCCAGATGGTATAGAGTTAACTCTCCTCGCCTCACATCTACTCTTAACATGTATAAATGCTACCTGAACAATTTTAACAATCGGCCTAAATTACTACACACCATAGGAAATAATAAAGAATGTAAAATGTGGACACAGAGATTCAGATATGGGGATTTTCTTCATTTCTCACTTTAGTAATATTACCAGTTGAAAGCCTGTGTTGTATGACCATCGGTCCTCATACGTCAATGTGATTAGATGTGGTGGACTGTAACTTTCTTTTGACACTGTATAAACTACATGAATTATTATTTATTAATAGCTATTAGTAGTTGTACAATATGGAATGTATTGGGAATAATCATAGTTTACAGTCTTGCCCCTGTGGAGTTTAATTAATAAAAAACATTGTTTGTGCTTTTGCATTGTACAATCACTGTTCATTACATTGTATTACTTAATACAATATTTAGATTCATTTGCCAGCTATATCTTGGTTTTAGTGTTGATCAACTAGAGTAGTTTTTCTAATTACTATTAAGATATTCTGCTTGTATCCTAATCATGTCATTAGCCAAACACAGATTATTCTGATAAAAAGCACAGCATTCATAATGAGTATTAAAATTAACAAGGCTGCAGCACCTACACAGCGCATGGACTGCTGAGTACCGCAGTGTTTATTGGCCTTGAAAACTCATATTGCTTTAACCCCGGTGTGAGTAGACTTGGTATTTGACGTGTCTCAGCTGGAATGTGCACCGCAATTAAACAAGTTAACTCTTGTTACCTGAAAGAGGGAAGATTCCCTCACACAGAACTCATCCTCTCATTGTCAGCACTCTCTCTGTCTGTTTCTTCCCTTTTGTCTCTCAGAGCAAATAAGCAGTGTCTCTCATTAGAACTCTGTAGAGCTGCAACGAATAAGGGTTTTCATTATTGATTTAAGTTTATTTTTACGTTAATTGAATAATTGTTTATCAGAAAATTAAAAAGAATATGTCCATCACTTTTTTTTCCCAAAGTCCAATTTGACATCTTCAGCTTACCTGTCTTGTCTAACCAACAGCACAAAACCCAAAGATATTCAATTAACAATAAAAATAGCAGCAATGTATCATAGCCGAGAAGCCTGAACTAGACAGTGCTTTTTTTTTCTTTTTTGCTTAATGCATGACTTCAGTGATTAATCACCTATCAAAACTGCTGCAGATATATTGTCTGTTTTATTAATTGCTTAATTTTCTCAGCACAGATATTATTTCTCCATGGTGTTACGCACAGAGCATGTATACATGTGCACCACCTGGTAATGATTGTGCTTTTGAAGTTTTCTGGTGTCGGGGACCAGGATAAGACTGTTGCCCTGTTTTGGAACCTGTGGCACATAAACACCTTATCCTGGTTTCTGAACATTCTTTGGTGGTAGAGAACATTGTGGCTGAAATGGTGTGAAGTCAAGACACACCTGCAGGCAGGTGAGCTGAAACTTGGATACTGTTGTGATCAGGTATATAGTAGTGTTTTCATGATACTGGAATTTCTAACTTTGGTACACTACCTTAAAAGATATTGATATTCAGCACCATTTTTGATAATACAGGGAAAATCTGACATTGATGGCATAAAATTTGAAATCTTTATTAATAGATAAATGTGACATGGCTATAAAGCAGTTCTTATTAAAAGAAAATGAATTTTCTATTTTTGGTTAGTAGCAGATAACAGCAGAATGACTGTAGTAAACGTTAACCAGTCCCTCCAGGATGTTGCAATGTTGGGATCACCATAGTTCAGTAAATTCAGCCATTACCGCGTGAATTCTTGCAACCTTGCAATTTTGTCCAATCACCGCATCTGTACTGCAAATTTGACAATTTAAATAAAAAATCTCATTTCATTGTAAACCTGCATACAGTGTATTAATTTGCTTAGCTCCCCTCTCTTTCTGTTTATCATGAGACTGCTGCTGCAGATGGTGTCGGTGTAAGATTAACGGCTCTATGTCGGATGTTAACCACTGCTGCGGGGCTTCTGCCCAGTGGTAAAATATGACAAGTAGGGATGACATCACGTTGTGCTGTGTTAGTTTGTGCTAACCTTGCAGACTTGTTTGACTGTGTGAATACAGCCTCCCTCTTTCATTTATTGTATCACCAGTATCAAATTCTCATATTTGGAATAAAAGTGGAATATTAGTGTGCATGTAAACATAGTCAGTGTCAGTCCTCATTTCTTACTCTGTCATCATCACCTAGAGTGATGTTTTACTCAGTGACCAAAACACTGTATACTATACCACCTTAAAGCATTGTTAGTAACCTCCTGTCACACAGCTGTTTTGAAATCCCCTGGCTATGAATGCAGCTTACTGTAACTAGGAGAAGTGGAAATAACCTTACAAACATCTGGCCAGCTAGTACAAGTATGAAAAACATAGGCTGATGAGCCCTATTGTAGAACAGAAAATCTTACCTGTACATACCTGTCTATTATACATGTTGTCACGTGATCACTGGCTCTAATAGTTCCCCGTGATCACTGATGGTATAGTAGTAAGTATTGCCATTATCACATGTAACATCTTTGAGTATTCAGTCAGCAGCAGCAGCCACAAAGTTGTACAGCTTGTCAGACAAGCAGACCAGCCACCCCCTCACCCCCCGGTGCCGTCACCTCACCATGCTGTCAGTCTGTACAGCAAAGTGCCTCTACTCAGTTCTCTACTGAGTCCACTTATATCACTCAGGCTACAAAGATAAACAACATGCAGACTGCGGAGTGTATGTGCACGCACGCACATGCACTTATACACCGGTTTTTGTCTTTTAGTGTCGGAGAGAGAGACCGAAAGAAAATAATAGAGACTGGAATAAAGCCCCAGTATGACACACCTTGAAATAAAAGTGTGTTGGGAGTGACTCTGAGCTCTGAACAGTTACACTCACACACCTCTATGTAGTGAGGTGTGGCTGTAGTAGTGGAATCCTGCAGTGTAATGAGGCTTGTGAATGGAGAGAGAAGCACTGTGGTGGCTTTATTTACATGCTGGGATTTCCAATTGGGGGGGGGGGGCGCCATCCTCTGAATCACATACAGTCACGGCTAGAAAATGTCTTTCAGGAGAACTCTATTTAATTTGTTAGACTTCAGGCTTGGCTTGTGCTTAATTTCTTTAATTTAAGCCTAAATGAAGCCTAATGAAGGCAGAGCTGTCATTATTATCCAAGGAGGGATATTCCCTCAACTGCTCAACCTATCCACCATTAGGTAGACAGACATATGTTTGACCCCCTATATGCCTTGCATTAAAATGTGTCTTGTATCCAGATATGATTTACTTTCAGCTGGTATTAATGTGTCTCCAGTGTCTACTTTGAGATCTGATTACTCTGTTAAACAATTAAACGTCCCTCCTCTTTTTGTGCAGATCAAAAAACAAAACAAAAAAATACACTTTTGATATGAATAGCCAAGTTTTGCCTGTATACTTTAATCAAACAAATCTGAAAACAGACAGTTTTCACGACAAGATCTCGTCTTGACTCCACCCATGACCGTCTTGAATATCCATAAGCTTTCTTACTTGTTTATTCATGGTAGTTTAGCTCACTAACTAGCTAATGGCTGCTACCTAGCTGGTTTGAACAGCCATTAATGATTATGTATTTCAGCCCATGTAATTGTTGTATGTGGACTGAAAATCATAGACTGTATAAAATCATGGAGCTAGCCACAGTGATGTCACGCATTGGTTTGTAGACCCTTGTTTTTAGGCCTTGAGTTTGGCATTTTGGCTGTCGCCATTTTGGATCTTCTGGAGCCAGAAGTAACCATATTTGGATGAGAGTGTGGCGCTAACGCTAATGCTAGTGGTTAGCTTGGTTAGTGAAGTGCATTTACAGCTATGATTGACTGTGATAATGCTAATGCAATGCTAATGTTTGCTTGTGGTGAATGGGTTAAAAACCATTAAAACAAAATGCACTTACAAAAAACAACAACAAAGGCCTGACTCATTAGAGGGTCTCTCAGTACATGCAAATGCTGAGCTTTTGAGGCGACCAAAATCTTACCATCAACTTTCATTAACTAAAAAAACTATACCTATAATCTGTCAATCTGGAGTTACATGATTGTGTTGCCTAACCACACCCTTATTTATCCATAACCTGAAGCCTTAATAACATTTTTACGAGTTGATTATATTAAAATTCACGCCCACGCAGTTGTTTTGAACAGGGAAATTTGCGAAAGAGATCAAAATGTTTTTTTGTACCAGGCTGAAAGGGGTTAATGTTTGCTGTAAAGCTGGCATTTTAACATGGGGGTCCGTAGGGATTGACTTGCTTTTGAGCCAGCCTCAAGTGGCCATTAGAGGAATTGCAGTTTTTGGCACTTAAGTGATGGCTTTATTTTTTAGCCCTGGAGCTTGCCGCCAGTCGCAAACGCAATTGCATTTATACTTGTGGTTACAGTGCATCCCTGATTGGTCCCTGAGATGGTCTGGGTAATCAGATCAGCTTTTACACCTGTACTTTCATGTGACCAAGCACTATCCGATTTCAATCAAATTACCCAAACTGCATTTAATGTCAGATGTAAAGAGGCTCTCAGGGGAATCTCATTTGAGGAATCTGGTTGGTTGTTGAATTTTGGTGTTCTACAGCTGCTGCAGCCTGTAGAGGCATATTTTTCTGCACTGCTGGAAATGTTACTTTTTAACTCACTGAAATGTCCTTACCTCAGCAGAAGTTCAGCCTGAGCTCAACCTGTCCTTTTACATAAATATTAATCTGCAGAAGACATGCACTAGTGCAGTCCATGTTTACTTTGTTCAATCTGACACAAAACCATCATGACTGAACTTTGTACAAACAGCTTTTTTATGAAATAGATTGTTAGAGTGTTATATGTAAACACTGTCGCTTGACCTTAAAATACCACAGTGCTCTCTGACATGTTATATGTGCATGGGCTATTCGTATGGTTGTATATTTGTGTGTGTGTCCTGCGGAGGACAGTGGATGTAGTGGTGTGTGAAGTCCAAAGTTTCTGTTGACATTATAGCAGTACATTGTAACAGCTTCACTGACTGCACAGTTGCTTCTGAAAAGCCACAGTCCATGGACAGTCTTCTCTCCTGCTTTTTCTCTTCTCTTTTGTTTTATTAAATTGTATGGTGTTGGTGTTATTTTGTCAAGTAAGTCGATGACCTAAAATAAATGTAACATATTTCCAAGGTGATGTATGTATATACGTATGTATGTATGTGTACATATGTGTATATATATGGGTGTGTGTGTATGCAGAGAAAACCAATTAAGCCTCTCCAGGATTTAAATAGCATTTTTTTGTAAGGGTAAGACTTTAGAATATTGTCTGGAATGTTATACAGTGGGAACATTTTGTTTTCCCTTTTCAATTTGTGTCCTTTCTTACTCTACCCACTTGGTTTCTGGGTTTAACCAGAAATAAGCTGCTGTTGCCAGTTCTGTTTATGTGTCTTAAATCTTGTTTTACGCAGCAAAATATAAATATAGCTTTACAAAACCTCTAGCTGCTAAAGTGTGGAAGCTCAGAAGCATTCAGCGCAAAGGTCACTAAATATAAAGCAGTCCACCTGAGTGTGATATGTTGTCTCTGCAGTGCTGCACACGCCGGCCTGTGAGACTCTTGTGCAGCCTTGACAAAGGCCAGCAAGAGCCGAGATGTAACACGAGATTGTTCCTGGAGAATCTAGGGCAAGGTTCCTTCTGCACACATGTGTCGGTCTGTGTGTGTTCAGCTTGCCTGACTGCTTCCAAGTGTGCATGCATATATTTATTATGCGTGTGCACATTTACTGGCTCTGTGATGGGATTTGTCAGCAAATGTGTAGATTTGAGAGAGCACTGCTGTGTGAAAGTATGGGTGTATGTGTTTTCGAACAGGCGTGCGTATGCATGATAACTTTTTGTCTGTGTGTGTAGTCATACTTGGTTTTGTGAATGCTTGCTGGCTGTGTGTGCGCGCTCATGTGTTTGTGTGTCCCAGTGTAACAGATGAAGGCAGGGAGGGGTGTTCTACTGCTGGATCCATTGATTGGTTCCATACAGACTGAAACTTGACCTTCACAGCAGATGTCTGTAAGGCTGCCAAAGTCATGCACGCACACAGAGACACACACAAGACAGACTACACAACTCTACCCTTATTATGTTGCTGTTGTTTACAGTAAGTCTGTTTCTTAGTGTTTTTAAATCTATATGTCTTATAACCCTGTCTTCATCTGTGTGCAGCGTTTACTATACATTTATTTATTTGTGGTGGCCTGCCACAATATCAACATTGCCCGCCACATATTGATTTTCTATTTTTGGAGGTGCATGCTTTTGCTCTCTCTCACTGTCCCTATTTCTCAAACACATTGACAACGGACCTGTCAGCATCTGTTGTTTTTCCAACATACTTTAGATGAACCTAGCTGCATTCCCATGGAAACAGGTCATGCGAAATATAACAGCTACATTAGTTTGGAAAATAGAGATGTGGGGCATTGAAATAGTTGAATTTACAGTTTATCAGACCACAAAGAAACTATAATTAGCTAACTAGGGCACCACAGTCCCCCCACTAGTGGCAACACTGGGCCTAAAGGTGGATTTTAAGTTGTGCATTGGCTCTACGCCTACACACATGGCCTATGCCGTTGTGAACATTTGCTTTTGGCCTTAAAAGATAGAAACAATACATGAATAACTATAAATAATTGTAACCAGTTAAGCACAGTTAAGTTTGGAAGAGAGGTGAATATATCTTTGAGAAATTCAAGCAAATCCAGTTGCTAAGATTGCAGTTAAATTTACTTTAAATGGATTTACAGGTCATACACAAAACAGTTGTTAATGTAGTGAGATGCACGACCCGGTTCGTCGTGTTTCCTGAGGATTTTATCTCAGAACAGCATTGTTTACATATGTTATGTGCTTTGTTTGTTGACTTGTCTTTTCTCAGAAGTCCAAAACATTTCCACACTGCTGATTCATTCTCAAAAGCGGAGTAAATAATTGTCTTTTTCTTGGCTGCTTGCATAATCTGCCTGGTGCTAGCACTGTGACAATACGCAGACAACTGGACTTTCGAAAAGAAAGATGTATTTCAGACATAATGATATGGAGCAATGTTTTAACTTTGCATCAGTAATATTGGATCATTGATCGCTGAATCGATGCATTGATCCAGACTGATGAATCCTTACACCCCTAGGTCTGACCTATGTAAAGGCAGTAAGAGTCAGCTACAAATAGGTGTGTGCGCGCGCACACACACACACACACACACACACACACACACACACACACACACACACACACACACACACCGTTTGTTTGATAACACCAACTGCAACAGACTCAAATATAAAGCATGCATGGAAATAATGTTCCAGCTTTTTCAGCATTGCTGGCTGTTGCAGAGTGCAGTTGGAGCCACATTAAGGCCAGTGCAGCACAGTGTGTCACCTTTCTGTAGTATTTCACAGCTGAGAGAGAGAGAGAGAGAGAGAGAGAGAGAGAGAGAGAGAGAGAGAGAGAGAGAGAGAGAGAGAGAGAGAGAGAGAGAGAGAGAGAGAGAGAGAGAGAGAGAGAGAGAGAGAGAGAGAGAGAGAGAGAGAGAGAGAGAGAGAGAGAGAGAGAGAGAGAGAGAGAGAGAGAGAGAGAGAGAGAGAGATCTGCAGGGCATACTTATTCTTTGTGTTTCAGAAATGAGAAACACCATTAGGCATAACCAGTGTCGATTGTTTAGATGTTGTACATGGTGTATTTTTTTTCATAAGTACACTGAAATGAAACATCTTTATGCAAGACTAGTATTTAGATGGACAACTGGAAAATTCATTAATACATTGGTAGTACCACTACCACTACACCTCTTCTGCTGCTACTGCTAGTAATATTGGCTCTATGACTATTACGCTGCTTTATTGCTTATACTGTTGTTGTTGTTTTTTTACATTTAGGCCTACATTTTGTACATTTTCCATATTTATTTAGTCTATCTGCCGTGTCATGTTATTTGAAATGCCTTTTTGCAGGGATCTTTTTGGCTTACAATTGTCAGTTTTTCCTCAAACATATCAGAATCAGGCTACAAAAACCTCACCATTTATAATTTTTGAGTAACTGTAGATTGTAAACTCCTTGAAACTATACTGACAACATGCGGAGTAGTAGCTTAAGTCCTGTAAGAACAATTACTTTCAAACTATTACTGGTACAGCCATTAATATGATCAATTATGTTGTTGCAAATGTTTCCACCACTACTGCTGCCATTGTTGTGTGAGTGCTGCTGTCACCCTAAAGCCAGGCTGTAATGTTGATTCAGTTGAAAACCGGAGCATGATAGGAGATGTGGTGTGTGTGTCCACATACACTCCTTCCACCACAGTGTACACACTGGCTGAGCCTCTCTACCTGTACTTAAAGTCTTATAGTAATAGTTTTCCTGAATGGTTTATTGATTTATGTTCATTGCCAATGAAGCAGAGATAAAGTCCAGAGGGTTTGCATGGCCATTGACTGCCAACCAGGAAGAAAATGGTCACATTTTAGAATAGTAACTGTGGAGGACTGTAGTGAATGAGCACATACACTCCTTCACACTGATAGCAGTCATTATTAAGCTTCTAGTGAACACTGATTGCAGACTGTTCGGCACTCTGAGCTTTCCATCAACATGAAACCTAATCACCTACTTTCTTATCAACTGTTACAATTAGGGCTGGGCCATAATTCAATATTGTCAGTTATTAACTCACATTGGGATGGAAATCTGATATGATGATATGTTATCATCAATACTGTTGTCCAGTCTTAATAATTTCAACCAATTTGTTTATCATATGGATTCCATGATTTTAAGATTTGCCCAGTTCATTGCATATCTGTTGAAAATCTGTTTGATTAGTACTCCAGTAATTGATTATTCTTTGTTTAGTGTAATTTGTTTGACAACAACCATTACGCTAATTACAGTAGATGAAAAACCCATACTTGGTAATGGGATTTCCAAAATCTGTTCAAATAAAATGAAGTTGTGGTGAGCACTAGACACCAGATAAGTGACGTCAGTGCCATGTGCCATTGTTTTCTGACTTATAGAGTTTGACCTTGCTGTCACTAGCCTGCTGAAGCTGACAGTGAGCAGCATGAATCAGTGTTGACTTTTGTTATGTGAATGAGGATCCTGTACAGATGGATTTAGTGGGTAGAGAGAGCCAGAGGGGACAGACAGACAGACAGACCAGACAGAACAGACACACACACACACACACACACACACACACACACACACACACACACACACACACACACACACACACACAGGAGGAGAAGAGGGATTTACCAATGAAGAGAGCGCAGTCTGTTATCTCCACATGATTCTGGGCTCAGTACACTGCCTGGCTGCTGCTGGGGAGAACCCCATACTATTGCATGTGTATGTGTGTGCTTATGTGCATGTGTACTTTGAATTCATTGAATGCAGATGCATCTCTTACCATGTCTTTAAGCTGTGCATACTCAAAGAGGTTTTCTAAACTTTACTGCTGATGTTCTTACTGGCAGTGAGTCAGGTTCCAGTTGTTTACCAGATTGAGAAATTCAGTCATGTCCATTGGATGAAACAGAGCACTGACAGCTCCAAATGACAATAGTTTGAGCTAATTCACCTTTTCTGTGAGTTGGCCACACTATGAAATCAAACTCTTGGCTGTTGTCTTTTAAATACACTTATCCTCTGTGTGGTTTTGCTCAGCTAAAGATCTTATTGAAAAAAAGCTTTGTATCATATGGGTATTTGAAAAGGTAGGTCATGAATTATGTTACATTGTGCAAAAAAAAAAACATAAACACGAATTCTTTACCAACCAAGTTTGGCCCTGATGGGCTGTATCCTACACAACTTGATACAGACTGTTAAAATTTAGCTTTAGTATTTAACATGAACAACTAAAACAAACAGACAGAACAGTTAGCTAGTGTAAAAAATTTTTTTTTGGGAGGAGGGTTTTTGAACACAATACAAATGTACCATTTGAGGTCGTACTTAAAGTGCGGTCACATTAGACTTCTGTTCACTGAAACGGGAAAAGGAATAAAAGGATATAATAACTAAATCTTGAGCAGAACACAAACTGTAAATAGTGAAAAAGTTAATGGCACATTGTTACTGTGGCTTTACTATTAATGGTCACCTGTGTGAATCTGCTGGAGACTCTGCTCACAATTAACACATTTTATTTCAATTACAATAACTCAGCAAATATTAGCAGGATGGAAGTTTATTATGATCATACCTTAAAGCTAGAATAGGCAGTTTTATTTTGCTGTTTTTGGCCAAAATTCCCATAAATACCTTTTTGATATCAGTGATTACCCACACATGTTGATCTGTCGGTTCATTCTGCGATTACTGCTAATAATGCTGTCCTAATCCGACAACGTTGCCGTGGAAACACTATGCCCGCAATCCAGTCTCCCTCTGGAGAGAGCCTGGTGAGTAAGCAGTTCAATTGTGAGCTGTAAAACTCCTTTAGCATGGTTGACTATGTGACCACCTTTAGCAGTGTTAGCAAGTCTAGTGGTGCTAACATAGCACTCAAAGGGTTTTGCGGTTCAAAATGAAGTGGCTTACCCACCAGGGTGATCCGTGGTTAGACTGAAGGGTTGTCACTGTGTTTTCCAGCAATGTGTTCCGACAGTGCAACATCGTTGCTCGCTGTAAATGCCTAATGAGTGGTGCTGTTACCTAGCTAATTTTACCTCCCTCCTGACTGTGGTGGTGTGCAGTGCAGAGCAGCCAGTAAACCTGTGGATAGCTAAGGGTGGGCAGTAGGCATGTTTCAAAAAGTTCCTCAAGATGGTCTGCCAGCGGCCTGCCATGGTCTGTTGGCAAACGTCACAGAAACTAAAATGGTTCGTTTATGTGACGGTAACCCTAACCCCCTAACCCCGCTCCAAAACCACTTGGTTAGGTTTAGGAAAGGATCATTGTTTGGCTTAAAATAAATACATTTGTTACGTAACTTAAATACATTACATAAGTCAACTTACACATTAGTTAAATATATCAATGCTGACTTGGTTTCACTTGGGACTCAAACTGGGACCTTCTGGGTTTACGTCCTCTGTTTGTTTGACCCTGATCTCCTCTGTATGCTCACTTTGCTGTACTACATTATCTGACTTCATCCTTTGCTCCAATCACAATTAGTTTGGCCACACAGAGTGTCATAGTTTGAAGCGAATGGCCACTGACCAAGGTGCTGTGTTTGAGGTGTTGGGAGAGAGAATGCCCTGCTGACTGCCTAACATTGTTTTCAGACAGGTTATAAGCATCCAGGTAGCTACTGTAGTTAAAGGTGATGACAGTAGTTGGACATCTGTGCTTCAGGACTGTGAAGTTGCTTTTTTCTCTGTGACTAAAAGGACATGTTAAGCTCAACAGCTAAAGTGGAGACTTGTCAACAGGATTATTGAAGGGTTGTCAGATAATGTTTGCTCTAACAATAACCAGAGGTGAGAGTGTAGCTTTCTCCAATCATTCTAAAATGAAAACATGCATAATTATCATTATCATCGTTATCAATAACTATAAAATGACAGATTAATAAAGAATTAGTCAATGAAAGACATTTTTTAAGCAGTAGTCTTCCTGTTAAAATGACTGAATGGTCTTCTGCTTTGAGACAAGCAGGTTGTTGCTTATATAATGCCTACTCTGTTGTGTATGTCTATGTGCGCATGTAAGTGAAAAATATGCATGTGAGAATGTGCATGTTTGTGCTCCATTTTGCAGGAGGCAGGCTGTGTGTGTGCACATGCTCTTTTCGAGCCAGGAAACATGCAATTTGAAACGGTGGGATGGTGGAATTTCTAGCCCACATGCTGTAGCAGGAGACGGAGACACGTGAGCCGGTTGACCTCAAACCATCTCTGAGAGAGAGAGAGAGAGGGATGGGAGGGGTAGGGAGAGGGGTAGAGGGAGAACAGCACAGCGGTGAAATACAGACGCAGCCAGGAGAAATGAGTGTGCATTAAACAGAGGAAGAGAGGGGCAGGGGAGGAGGAGAGCCTGTGAACAAACAGTGCAAGATGTGTTTTAAAGAAATGTGAGGTGGAGAGAGATGGAGAAAAGCAGAGAGAACAGAAAGAGATGAAGAGAAAAGAGCCTGTTGGTGACATAATGTTCTGTAAATGAGTTTTCTCTAACTCTTTCTCTAGTAGCAATGATGGTTCAGTTCCTTAGAGCTCGGCACGAACAGTGAGACCAGGGTTAGCTGTTGTCTTCCCACAGGGGACACTAGTACGTACTGTATTCATCGTCAGATCAGCCACTTTAAGGAGAGAGAAAGACAGACAGATGGAGAGAGAGCAAGAGCGAGCGAGCGAGAGAGAAAGAGAAAGACTGAGAGAGCGAGACGGAGGTTTACTGTGTCTGGTTTCAATTAACATGCTCAACAATCCTGCTGTGTTTGTCTCTTGGCTTTCACACATGAACATGTGAGGGTTGCATGTGTGTGCGCGTGTTATTTCGTGTAGTGGGGCGTTACTCAGTCAGTACGTTTACATTCACAGTTTAGTTGAGGGCCATTTAATTGGACTCCTGTCCTTGTCCCAGGAAACAAGCATGGGAGGAGAATCAGTTTATTGACTTAAGTATGTCCGACTCCGCTATGGTAGGTGGTGGAGCAACAAAAGCAGTTGTGATCAAGTGAGTCTAGGTGTGTTTCCAGCAACTTTTGAACCCCCAAATGTGGGTGTCTTGTCGTGATCTGTCGCTGTTTTTCCAGTAGACTAGTGCCACGAGAAGTGTTTTTTCATTGTTACCATGATACCTCTGTGTTTCCAACTGGATTTGTGCCATCAAAACTGGGTATTTTAAGCCAAAACATTATATTTTCCTAACTATAATGGAGTGGTAATTTTATGCCTCAACCAAATGTTGCATACAGTGTTGCTGAAAGGTAATGTTTCAACGTATCCTCTACACAATAACCTACAAATGTAACATACCCATGGTTTGCAGAAATGTACAATGCCAGCCATTCTGGTTTGTACAGCATTGCCCAGTCCAGACAGATTGCCAATGTGTTGTTGTGTAAGAACAAATAAACAGTATTGGAATTTAAATTTGTTAATGATTCCTTTGAAATCAGAATTTTGGAACCGGTTCTAATTTGAAGCACACATAAAACATAATTAATAAAATGTAGGCAGCATCAGCCACTCTGTGCCTGAGCAGTCCCATGCCAGGGTCATCACATCTCACACTGACAACAAACACACAATGGCTGCCTGCAAATAACAATTATTTTAATTGTCCAGAGTGCTTAGAGCCCAAGGTGAAGTCCTCTAATTATATTTTGAACCAACAGAACCCAAAGATATTCAACTTACAATGACATAAAACAGACAACAACATCAAATCCTCATATTCGTAACCTGGTATCTGGAAATGTGTGGCATTTCACTCAATAATATAAAAAGAAAAATAGTTATAAATGATTCATATTATTATCAGCTAATCAATTAATAGACCAATTTTTTTCAACACTAATCTGCACCATTTTGGTAAGATCTACAAATGCATCTCTGTGTTCCACCCTGTCCAATCTTCACATTCAATCATATACACATGAGTCCTCATCACTGCTTGACTTTTATGCTGACAAATATATGACTAGCACTATAAAAATCTTGGCACAGAAGTATCACTTCACCTCTGTCTGGACAGCTCCTTTTATACACTGTACAGAGCAGTGTAATGCTGTAAATGTTTTGTTTGTTGGTGTGAGTCATATATTTCTCAGTAGGGACAATAAAGATGTGTTGAACAACAGCAAAGTAGTCTATACGGATGCACTCAGAATTCTACAGATTCTGTGTGGCTGTCCTGCACATACTAAAGGGGAATCTCACAGAGTGGATTTAAATCACACACACTGCACTACATACCACTACAAACAGGTTTGAGATGTCTTGAAAGCAAAATGTTGTTTTATAAATTGTCTACATGTAAAGCCTTCATAACATAAGCATGTCATTTTCAATCAATTAGTTAATTAAGAGTCTGTTCTCACAATAGTAAAAACAGGATTATACTTAATTTCCAAAACACTATCACTCCTCTTAGTGTTTAGCCTAAGGCCCTTTTTTCACAACAGCAGTACCTGATTTTGCAAAATATAATTATTATTTTTATTATTCTACTGCATTGCTTAAATAGTAAATCAAAAAAAAT
Source organism: Epinephelus awoara (assembly GCA_035609425.1). Classification (NCBI taxonomy): domain Eukaryota; kingdom Metazoa; phylum Chordata; class Actinopteri; order Perciformes; family Serranidae; genus Epinephelus; species Epinephelus awoara. The sequence goes on along the minus strand of CM069313.1, from coordinate 4,544,046 downwards.
CCTCATAAATATGGTGCATTCTCAGTGCACACCCTGTAATTTAACCACTTCTTTCTTCATTGCATAATTTGAAGCTCCCTCATGTTTCTCACCAGTTTACTCTTCACTCTTTACCACTAAAAGCATTTTCTGTGCCTTGTTTACTGTAAGCTGTGGTGAACAGTGCCTTTTTGAAGCAGGAAGCAACATTGTTTGGGTGAATGGGAACATAGATTATGGAAAAACATTAGTCTCACCCCATTTACTCCTTTTTGGTAAAAAGAAATGTGTTTTTTTTTTTCATGAAAATCAAAAGAATCAATTCTGTATTGTCAGGTTTTAATTGAAATAAGTTTTTATATGGATCGTTTGCTTTCTTTCTTTTAAATCTACAACCCCAATTCCAAAAAAGTTGGGACGCTGTGTAAAATGTAAATAAAACATAATGCAATGATGTGCAAATCCTTTTTTTTTCCAACTTTAATTCAGTTGAATACAGTCCAAAGACAAGATATTTAATGTTCAAACTCATAAACAATATTTCTTTTTATTAATATGCATTTCTGATTTTGATGTCTGCAACATGCAAAACTGCAAAAAAGTTTGGGCCAGAGACATGTTTACCACTGTGTTACATCACCTTTTCTTCAAACAATACTCAATAAGTGTATAGGACCTCAGGACACTAATTGTTAAAGTTTTGAAAGCGATATTCTTTCCCATTCTTGCTAAATTTACAACTTCAGTTGCTTAACAGTCCGTGGTCTCCATTACTGCATTTTGTGCTTTATAATGCACAACATGTTCAATGGGAAAACAGGTCTGGACTGTAGGCAGGTCAGTCTGGTACCTGCACTCTTTTTCTATGAAGCCACGCTGTTGGAACACATGTAGAATGTGTCTCATTGAGTTTCCCACAGGGTTTTTTTTAAATTGAATAACGGATAATGGATAACAATTCGTTTTCCGTTTTTCTTTTCTTTATTATCAAATATAAAAAGGGAGATGGATCGTTTTTTTCCTTTATCGTTTGGTCATTTCAAAACAAAAAAACGGATAATGGTTGGTTTTCCGTGTTTCAATTTGTTGTTTTGAAACGAAAAACGAAAGGCTGCAAAGTACACAGACCGATGTCCCTGGAATAAGATATTTTCTGGATGGCAGCATATGTTGCTCCAAAACCTGTATGTTCCTTTCAGCATTCATGGTGCCTTCACAGATGAACAAGTTACTCATAATGCCATAGGCACTAACAAACCCCCATACCATCACAAATTCTGGCTTTTGAACCTTGAGCTGCTAACAGTCTGGATGGTCCTGGATGATCCTCTCGTGTCACAACGTTATGAATGTCCATGATATCCGAAAACAGTTTGAAAGGTGGACTCATCAGACCACTGCACACTTTTCCACCTCATGTCATTCTATCTCAGATGAGGTTGGGCCCAGATAAGTCTGCAGCATTTCTGGATATTGTTGATATATATGGCTTTGACTTTGCAGGGTAGAGTCTGAACTTGTATTTGTAGATGCAGTGATGAACTACGTTAAGTGACAGTGGTTTTCCAAAGTGTTCTTGAGTCCATGTTGTACTATCCTTTATACCATTAAGTCAGTTTTTAACAGTGTCCTCTGAGAGGGTCAAGAGTCAAAGGTATTCAGTGTTGGTTTTTCGCCTTGCCCCCTACATGTAGAGATTTCACTGAATCCTTTGATGATGTTATAGACTGTTGATGGTGAATACCCTAAAATCTTTGCAACTGGTCATTGAGAAAAGTTGTTCTCAAATCATTTGACTGTTTGCCCCCACTGTTTTTTTTGTTTGTTTGTTTTTTTTCCAAAAAGTGATCATCCTTGCTTGTGAACATCTGAGCCTTTTTAAGATGCCCCTTTCATACCCAAAAATGATACTATCATTTGTTACCAATTAAGCTGTTTACCAGTGGAATGTTCCAACAGGGTTCTTTAAGCATTCAGCAACTTCCCCAGTCTTCCAACTTTTTTGGAAAGTGCTATTGGCATCAAATTCAGAATAAGTGTATATTTACAAAAAACAATAAAGCTTATCAGTTTGCACATACAATATATTGTCTTTGGACTATATTCATTTGAAAAAAAGATTTACAAATCATTGCATTCTGTTTTTATTTACATTTTACACAATGTCCCAACTTTTTTGGTATTGGGCTTGTAAGTTTGCATGCCTTTTCACCGTGAAGTATTTTCAGTGTTTGTAATGTGGAGCATTTTATGCTGTATTTTTTTCTTTGAAAGTTGCTATACACAGTCTTTCATAACAATTATTTTAAATTGTTAACAGCTGGGCAGTCTGTCCATTTTTTTCTGAATTTAGAATAAGTTGAATGATTTCACTAATAACAAAGACGATAAAGGCCAGTGTGTAAAATTTCTCATGAGCCCTGTTTACACAGAGATGATGCTACAGGGCAGAGTCCTGTCTTTATGCCGCCTTTGCATTTTACACAGAACTATATGATGGTGGCATCATGCGGCTCCAGTGTGTGATTTTAGACAGCACAACAGCATCACGGATTCAAAAGAGGCGTGATGAGCATGATATGTAAGAACAGCGTAACAATAAACAATAACAAAGGCAATAACAATCATTCACCACTCCTGTTACATGGTGGCTGATCTTGTTCTCTGCTCAGAAAGTAAGGAGCACGTGGACCTCATTGTTTTCCCAATTTGAGGAAATTTTTAGCTGCACTTCTTCTCTTTTGAGTTAGCTGCTAAATGCTACTTTTTAAAGTGGTGGGTCGCAAGCATAACACACTGTCAAAACTTCATACTGATGCCACCCATGATCCCGTCCTGCTGGCTGTCCTGTTTATACAGACCTCGTTTCGTCACCGTTACTACCTCCGATGCCAGCTTAAAGGCAAGGCAACTCTGTCCCCCTGTTCTGCGATAGTACCTTTTTATAAAGAAGGGCGAGACGGCATAACAGCGTGAAATTCCTGCCTTAAACAGGCAGTGTAAAAAGGGCTTACGTCAGAGCAAAGGTTGATTGTGGTTTTAGTTTGAGTCCGACTGAGACTGAGAAGTTACAATAGTTCATTGCAAACACAGAGACAAGCTTTTTCCCTGACACAGCAGAATATGTGGCCTGCTGCTCTGCTGGATCAATGTCAAACACCCACACACACCCCGGCACACACACATATACACACTCTGACTTTGTTGATGTTTGTGTCAAATAGTTTTGAGGTTGAGTCATAGCTCCTCTCTGTTTCTTCTGCTTCACTATGTGTTTTTTTGTATCCAGCTCTACAGCTGTCTGTTTAAAGCTGGAGTCAAAAGTCCACTTCAGAACTGATGCAGCCTCTTTATCTTTAACTTAGCTGACATAGAAAAGGAGTTGAGTTTTTTTTTTACATAAGTGACACTGTGCCGTTAAAATAAAGGGAAAACTTAAGTTTCAGTAGTTTAAAGATAAAAAAATATTGTGTCTGTTTTCTCAGCGCTTTGTTCCTTGTTGAAATGTGGACGTTGCTTTCCATGGTTTTGGCTTCACAGACCCGGCAGTAAACAGGCCTTGTAATGGCAAGACCATTCTTATATTTTTGGGCGCCAGAATAGCACTGTGAGGTTTGAGTCTTATGTGCCGTGTAATTAAGCTGGAACTAAATTTAAACCAAACTGTGATTAGATTTAACAAGTCAACAAACACAGACTGCACCGCAGCTTCGACACGCCACATACATGCTGTATTCTTAGATATATTTACATGTGTGTGTTTATTAGCTACTGCATTTGTACTTGCAGGGAAGATGATAAAGCATATTGATTAATTGCAAAATAAAGATGCCAAGCTAAAGCTAAAGCTCCTGAGCCCATATTTTGGAGTATTTGGTTTTTGGACTTTTACCTTTTACACATTACACACACACACACACACACACACACACACACACACACACACACACACAGTGGCTTTGCCAGAGCAGGGCTGACAAGTGGTCGTAATGATGCAGAATTATGAAAAGCTATTTTCCATGATGTCAGTTACTGGCCCTGACATGAACCCAGAAAGACTGAGCTCAGTCTGGAGCTGTCAGTCAATCTGTCTGCTGCTTTCTCTCTCCCTCACTCACTCTGTCACCACCACCATTTGTGATAACTTCTCATTATAATTGAGAGTCTGAGGAAAATATCTGGAAGGGGAATGAGACGGATGGTGAAATAGAGAGGAAGGGAAAAAGAGAGGGACAAAGTGGACATGTTAAAGTGCAGCAGTGCAGGAGAAGGAAGAAAGGGAGAAGTGTCAGAGTGTGCCAGCAGTGTGTAACAGTGTGTAAGTGATAGTAGAGCAGTGCAAGTCAGACACATCCAGCCAGAGGTCAGGCAGGCTGCTGGGCATCCTGTCTACAGACAGAGGCCCGCACTCCGCTCCGGCACTCTGGTTTCAAAGCTTCGTTATCGTCCGGCAAGGTCCATGTCGTCTTTGACACCATGCTGCTGATCATCATCCACAAAATAAAAAAACTTTAATCTTTAAATTTTTAATCAGGATGATTTAAATACACTGAGTAAACAAGAAAGGGCCTCAACAGATGTTACTGTGAGTATAAGTTGGGATGGAAACTAGTGCTGAAACAATTAGTCAGTTTATGGATTAGCCGTTTACCAGAAAAATTAATCATCTTCAGTTTAAACTATCAATTAATTAGTTGTTATTTGTTAAGCATCATTGCAAACATCATTTGGTTCCAATGTCCTCAATATGAGGATTTGCTGCTTTAATGAAAGTTAGTACCTTTTGGGTGTAAAAGTAAAATTTTCGGGCTATGGAAACTTTTTCTTTGGTCCAAGTAGCTTTACTGCTGGTCATTAACTGCTATTGTAACATATATTTTAAAGACCATATACACTGAACAAAAATATAAACGCAACACTTTTGTTTTTGCTCCCATTTTTTCTGAACTCAAAGATCTAAAACATTTTCTATATACACTAAAGACCATTTTTCACAAATATTGTTCACCAATCTGTCTAAATCTGTGTTAGTGAGCACTTCTCCTTTGCCGAGATAATCCATCCCACCTCACAGGTGTGGCATATCAAGATGCTGATTAGACAACATGAATATTGCACAGGTGTGCTTTAGGCTGGCCACAATAAAAGGCCACTCTGAAATGTGCAGTTTTGTTTTACTGGGGGGCCTGGGGGGTCAGAAAACCAGTCAGTATCTGGTGTGACCACCATTTGCCTCACGCAGTGCAACACATCTCCTTCGCATAGAGTTGATCAGGGGTGTTGATTGTGGCCTGTGGAATGTTGGTCCACTCCTCTTCAATGGCTGTGCGAAGTTGCTGGATATTGGCAGGAACTGGAACACGCTGTCGTATACGCCGATCCAGAGCATCCCAAACATGCTCAGTGGGTGACATGTCCAGTGAGTATGCTGGCCATGCAAGAACTGGGATGTTTTCAGCTTCCAGGAATTGTGTACAGATCCTTGCAACATGGGGCCGTGCATTATCATGCTGCAACATGAGGTGATGGTCATGGATGAATGGCACAACAATGGGCTTCAGGATCTCGTCACGGTATCTCTGTGCATTCAAAATGTCATCAATAAAATGCACCTGTGTTCGTTGTCCACAACATACGCCTACCCATACCATAAACCCACCGCCACCATGGGCCACTCGATCCGCAACATTGACATCAGCAAACCGCTCACCCACACGACGCCACACACACTGTCTGCCATCTGCCCTGAACAGTAAAAACCGGGATTCATCCGTGAAGAGAACACCTCTCCAACGTGCCAGACAACCTCGAATGTGAGCATTTGCCCACTCAAGTTGGTTACGACGACGAACTGCAGTCAGGTCGAGACCCCGATGAAGACGACGAGCATGCAGATGAGCTTCCCTGAGATGGTTTCTGACAGTTTGTGCAGAAATTCTTTGGTTATGCAAACCGATTGTTGCAGCAGCTGTCCGGGTGGCTGGTCTCAGACTATCTTGGAGGTGAACATGCTGGAATTGGAGGTCCTGGGCTGCGGTGTGAGGATGCAGAGGTCCTGGGCTGCGGTTGTGAGGATGTGGAGATCCTGGGCTGCGGTTGTGAGGCCGGTTGGATTTACTGCCAAATTGTCTGAAACAACTTTGGAGACAGTATATGGTAGAGATAAGAACATTCAATTCACGGGCAACAGCTCCTGTGGACATTCCTGCAGTCAGCATGCCAATTGCACGCTCCCTCAAAACTTGCGACATCTGTGGCATTGTGCTGTATGATAAAACTGAACATTTTAGAGTGGCCTTTTGTTGTGGCCAGCCTAAGGCACACCTGTGCAATATTCATGCTGTCTAATCAGCATGTTGATATGCCACACCTGTGAGGTGGGATGGATTATCTCAGCAAAGGAGAAGTGCTCACTAACACAGATTTAGACAGATTTATGAACAATATTTGAGGGAAATGGTCTTTTGTGTGTATAGAAAATGTTTTAGATCTTTGAGTTCAGATCATGAAAAATGGGAGCAAAAACAAAAGTGTTGCGTTTATATTTTTGTTCAGTGTAGATCATTTGTTTGTCACATGAAATTATACAAGGTACAACACCAGCTAAATGTGATCCCATCAGCTCCTGTAATATGTGCACTGTAATTTAATCCTTTTATGTCTTCTTATATTGTTTGCTGTTGCTTTATAATTGTCCATGTTCCCGGATAGTTCTGGTAATCCTTGGTTTCTAGTTGTGGAGTGATTTAACTGTCCACATCATCCGGAACTCAACAAGATGGCAGCATGACCACTCCTTCTGAATACAGGCAGTGTCCCTTTGCAGCTGCCTCGAACCGACATATAGCAGGAACATGACAGCACCTCACAATCCCACCATCATACCAATTCTTATTCATCATAAAGCCATGCCTCCTCTCCTTCTCTAGCTCCTATGCTCTGTCAGATTGGCATGTAGAAAAAGAATCACCTGGTTGAATGCATGGATGTATAAAGAGACCTGTATACAGCATTGAACACAGGGTACTGTTTATTCCTATAAGAGTTTCTCATCGGTCCATGAAGCCAAAATTGTTGAACTGCTGCGTATAAAATTAACCAGATAATCGGGAATAATTGCCACTGCTTCCGCACTGTGCGGCTCATAGAGCAAGTGCACCAGAGACTTACAGCGGCTGAGTGTGCCGGAGTGGCTAACTTCCACAAGCTGAATGGCTAACTTCGCTGGTTTAGTGCTCTGCTTTCTTGAAGGGGGATGAAATAATTTAATTGTGCAGCTCTTCAAGACTCAAGACCAAGTATCAGTAAATTGAAGTAAAAGCTTATTACAGTTTTTGATATCCTGTTGGAAACTGATATGGGCATGGAGGTTGTCCATTTTATTATCCTACGCCTGTTCAGTGGCTAGCAGGATGATAGTTCAGCTGGTGCTCATCTTCTCCATCTGTCCTCAGTTTACTGATGTTTACATTTGAAAACATCGACCTGGCTAGCTAGCAGAACTCGGCAGGAGGACACTTTACAGACAAGTGAGTTGATTTCCTCCTCCTGATGAGTGACTCACAGCCACACGCCACCGCTGTCCAAAGCCAACCACAAAAAGCATCACCAAGGCTTGCAAAATAGACGTAGGGGCCTAAATTTAACACAAATTTAGTAGAGCTGTCAAAAAATACCCACGCCTACATGACGACCATGTGTCCTGAATAGATATGGTTGTACTCTTATTATCCATGTTCTTGGAAATTCCTCAAAGTATTCCGTTATTTTTGCCTATAGAAATGGCAGATAAGTCCATTCATTGTTTGCAGAAAGGGAAACTTCTACTGATACTGTCTCAGGCAGTTGTTACCCATCTAATTTACTCTCTTCAGATAGGACAGGTTTGTCTTCTTTTGGCATATGTGTCTAGCAGAACATTTTTCCTTAGAGTTCATCTTTTTTTTACCCTCATGAGACACTTGTGACTTGATCAAGAATTGATTAGCAGGAATCTTCTCTGTATTCCTGCTGGACTGTGATAAATCACTCGTGTTACCTTTTTAAAAAAAAAAAAAAAAAAAAAAATATTTTTTTTAACATTAACTAGCCAATGTGAAAATCAAAAGAAAGAATAATGTACTGAAGGAGACTGGTGTGCCATCATATTTTTTTTGTGGTTTGACAGCAAAGATCTGGTCGCCGCTGTGCAAAACTCCACAATACAATTAGGTCCGAAAAACCCCCGGAGTCAGGTCTCACTCTCTGTTCTCTGGTTTTGGATGCGTCTCCTCTGTTGCTGTGGGGCCACAGTGTTTCCAGCTGTCATTACGAAATACGTTGTAGTGCTCAAAGTGTTGGTTGAGGTGTTTACACAGCTCCAATTTCTTAGTTCTGATGTGTATTTCTCTCTCTTTGTTACTGACAGACTCTGCAGTATTTTGTTTATATCCCCAGTGTTTACTGCCATGAAACCCACAGTGGAGGGAAAGCACGGACTCCAGACTACAGACACCGTAGAACTGCTTAATCTGTCCCCTGTGGGTGGGACTGTGTTTGTTTGTGTGTGTGTGTGTGTGTGTGTGTCTGTGTGTGTGTGTGTGTCTGTGTGTCTGTGTCTGTATGCGCGTGTGCGCGTATGTGTATGTGTGCACTTGTGGTGCTAATACCTGGTTAAACCACTGTACTATTTAGGTCTACTATTAAACAGATAAAAGCTGCAACTCTGTGTCTGTCCCTGTGTGTGTGCGTGTGAGTGAGAGAGGGAGAGAGACATTACAGTCATTACAGGACAGATAACAATGGTATATTTAACTATTTGATGAAACGATCAGCAGACTTTCTTATCTTCGGCCTGTTGTATGATATTCTTACCTTGATATTGATATTGATGTGTGTGTGTGTGTGTGTGTGTGTGTATAGCTGTATCTGTATATAATAACAATTTTATATTGCTACAAAAATATAAACTGCTCCATTCAAGTTTCTTGACAGAAACTACACTTTACAAGATTACATTTAAAAATATCATGATCATGTTGTAATTAACCTTCACCCAATACTGATTTTTACTGAATAGAGCTTGAATGCATCATAACATAACCCATAGCCAATGCTCACTAGCTCTTCTCCTGCAAATTTCAACATGGATTTGCTGTTCACAATGTAGTATTATCAGGGAAAAATAGGGTTCGCGCCCCTGACCCACTGAGAGCTAGTTTACTGCATCCTTCTGTCCTGAAGGAGTCCCAGAGATGATCTCTGTTAGTCCCAAACACATTTTCTATTGTCCTTCTGGATGATGGGATGCCTTTACTGTGGATCTCTGCTTTTTAGCCTGTGCAAAATTAATGTGACACAACAGAAAAACATTGGCCACTGCCATCAGTTAATGTCATGTTATTTACCAACAGGCTAATGGTGGTCAACAAGGCCAATGTTGGCAGATACCGATGTGTGGCTGATAAATCAGTGCATTCCTTATTGCGTGCAGCCTTACACACAGGAGAGTAATCAGCACGACTCAGTGAGGTTTACAGAGTTTACACTGGGGACAGAAACAGCACGGTACCCAGTATTGGATATCAGAATCTGTATCTGTTCTATCCTAATACAGAAAACTTTAATTTCCTGTTGAGGTTAGAATGTATGTATGTATGTATGTATGAATGTAAGTCCTGTTCAATAGTGTATTTCTTGTGTTGTTGTTTTTTTGTTAAAGATATTTTTATGGGCATTTTTTGCCGTTAATTGACAGGATAGTGAAGTGTGAAAGGGGGAGACAGTGAGGGAGAGAGAGAGAGGGAGAGACATGCAGCAAAGGGCCACAGGCCGGAGCCGAACCCGGGCCACTGCGGCAACAGCCTTGCCAAAGTAAAGCCAAAGTAAGAATGAAACACTGAATGGATGCTGTATGAACTGATTACAGTCTCTCCAGTCTCCGCATGCTCTGATGCCCACTGAGTCCAGGGAGAGAGGAAACTGTTTTCATAACTGTTCTTTGTTTTAGCACGGCAGTTTCCCCTTCACCGTCACAACACACAAACACACACATACAAGAGATGGAGAGAAACACTGAGTGTGGCTGGTTAGATAACTGTTAATGAATGGACTGTTACAAAAGATTGTGGATAACCTTCTTTGTGTCGAAGAACAATTACACCTTCTACATGCATGTCTGTGTGCTAAATACTACAAGATGGTTCAATCAGTGACACATTATTTCACAAAAGTCAGGTAATGTTGCTGCAATATGACTTGATTGGTAAAGTGACCTACAGTACAGTTTTGATTTGAGACCCGTAGTTTAAGTTGTATGATCATTGGTGGCTGGGCCATACTAACACATTGTGTCACACTGTGCTGTGCTCTTATCTATTATAACTAACTAGTAATTATTACTTTCACAGCATACCGAACTGAACAGCTGTGCATTCCTTTTCTAACTATGTTAGTTTATGTGTGTAAGTAGCAAAAAGGCAAGCTAAAATTGAGATAATGAGGACTTCAGTGTGTGATGTTCTAAGGTGACACTTTCTAGAGTCATGCCACATGTGGCATCTGCCTTCAAGTCCCTGCACTAACAATTATTCAACATTTTGATAGACTGAGAAATTCCTCAGTCTGTTTAATCTAATTTTGGGGACTCTATATCTCATGTTGGATGGCAACAACTGATACTCTTCAAATTAAGTATGCGTTGGGTCAGACAAAATTTTGCCTGCTAAGGACAACATTCTTCTAGTATATGCGGCTTTAAAGATTGGCTCAAGTGTTTGACCTACAATCTTAGACCAGATATTTTGCAGTCTCCCCAATCGAGCCTTAAGTGGTATTGAGAGAGAACTATACCATACACTAACTCCATACTGCATAACACACATGCAATAAATTGAAAGAACAGTAACAGAATAGGTCTACTTGTAGCAAAAGATCTTAGTCTCCTAAAAAAATAAATGCATTGTTGTATTTTACTACAAATGTAATCAATGTGTGCACTCCATGATAGAATCCATGATAGAGCAGCGTCCACATAGATGCCTAAATATTTGTAGGAAAAAACAGGTGGAGGTGGAGGATATGAGTTCTCTGGAAGACCAAAAATAACTTATTTTGTCTTATTTGCATTGATGATAAGTAAGTTCTTCTCACACCACTCCACCAGTCTGTCTGTATGAGCCTGATGAATACTGGGGTCGTCTTAGGTCCCCAACAAAGACAACAGTACAGTATCGTCAGAAAACTTCAGAATAAACGTATTTAATCCATCAGTTCTACAATCGTTGGTGTACAGTGTGAAAATAAATGGAGAGCTCATGCAGCCCTGTGGTGCTCCAATGTTGGTAACTGTAGGAGATGAGTATGTCTGATTAACTTTGACTCTCTGTACCCTATATCTGAAGAATGCATGGCACCAGTGAATTAGATGGGGATTGACTTCCTTCTCAACCATCTTGACCAATAAGAGCTTCGGCTGGATCGTATTAAAGGCCGATGCGAAATCTAAAAAGAGAGCTGGTTGCTGACGCCTGTCAGTTGCATCACATCATTTTTAAATTTACTTTTTATCCAGTTGCAATACACTTTTAGATCTTGGTCATTTTTAACTATGTTTTAACCAGATTAAGGATTTATGCTTCAGCCCTTGATGTTGCAAACAACATTGGGGAAACACTGATTTTTAATGTGAAACTGCATTGTGCAGTGTTTTTACCAGTTAAAATGACCAAATCCGCTTGTTTTGGAGAGGAAGAGACCTCTGTGGATAATGCAGCCCCATATAAAGATCTTCTGAACGTTTGGATCTCAAGTTATCAGAGAAACAAGCTGAATAAACATTAGCGGTACCTTGGCTCCAGCCCCTGCTGTGCCGAACAGTATTGGGGAAATAGTTGCGTGCTCCGAGGGAAGCCGCGGCTGGTCAGTCCTTTGCCGATTCTCTCATAAGTTGGCCCGTCCTTCACCATTCCCGTCATTTGAAGGTTAATGGCCTCTTCGTTTGCGAGGGCAAGGAGGGCGCACAATTCCTTGTCTCCCCAGTTGCTCATCTTTACAGTGTCTTTCAGGTTTGCGTTTCCCTCTTGCTACTAGCTGTTCATTTCTGCAGGCGGAAGGGCGCCTTGTTCTTTTTAAACCAAAAAGTTTCTGCCAATGTGTTTACCCCTACACGGCGGAAAATTGGGCACCTCGGCCAACTCGCCAATCCGACTCTGTGCGTCTAAACGCTCTCAGCTTGCCTGCAAAAAGGCCCAACATTTGCTGAAAATCTGGCAGTGTAAAAGGGGCTACTGATTTTGTGTGTCTTGGAAAAGAAGAGACCTCTGCAAATAATTCACCTCCAGGTTTAAACCCCCTGAACAATGAAGGAATCGTTACTGTGAGAAACTGACTGCATTGACTGAGTCTTTTAATATTTGGATCAAGAGACCCCTAGCAACAGAAAATTGCATTTTGTATGTTGAAGCCCATTTACCAAATATCCCACACACTTTATATCAATGCTTACCATTTTGTAAACCATGTTGTTGTGTTTCAGGTTTTTCTGGTGTTTCTAGGCAGCTATTGGTTGTGATTTATTTCCAAACAGTATGAAAACCAGTGAACAGAAAATTAATTTCCAATCAGTCTGCTTTTGGCTACATTGTTCTATGTTTAATAAAATGTGGAAGGAAGGACTTTTGCCTGAAACGTTTGTGTACATTAATAATTTAACCAGAGTGCAGCCAGGTTAGTGGATCTGGATTTACATTGACTGAATGGATTTTCTGCCATTAACATTGAACACTGCATTCACAAACATGCCCTTAAGTCTGTGTTTTAAAATCTTGCTCATGAGCTCATCATGTGCAGAATTCCTCCATGATTTGAAATGTGAGAACGAAAGCTGGCACAAATATCTCAAGGCTTGTTGACAGTGGGAAATGCCACATCAAATGCTGTATTTTGTCCGAGATGTGCAAATGCAAGGAGTCTCCAGTACATTCTGTATGGAGGTGTCACAGGGGTCAGATACAAGCTGATCTAATGAATTGATGTCTCCATTTGTTGGAGAATGAGCTGAATGCCTTGTGTGTAGGATAGACTCAGTAAAAGCCATGGAGTGACTCATCCTTTCATTTATGGAAAATGCTCCATCATGGCTGTATTTGATGTTTTATGTTACATGTTGATTTTACTTACTTGCAGTGCATTAGAAGAAAACGCTCACTGTGTGTAAATGTAGCATTACTGGTCGTAACAGTGGTGGCACTGGGTTCATTTACCAGCTAGACTCTTCTCTCCCCTGGGGGTCTGAACCGGCTGAGTGCCACCATTATCAGACATGTTCAAACACACACACACACACACGCACCTGCACACCAATTCAGATGGCACTGACTTATTCATTAGCCAGCAAGAGCAAAAGCGTTTTCAGTATTTCCCCACTGAGTTTAACTTAGGAGCTGCCAAAGGATGTTTTTTCCATGTTCTATCAGTCAGACAGTCTGGACAGAGACTGGTGACCTGCCAAACAAAGTAGTGATGTTGAGTAACTTATCAGTCAATTAAAAATGCCCATAATTTGGCTGAATGTTAGTGATTATTTCAAGCCCTGTGTGGACTGTTACACTGGCAGTCATTCTGTTTATACAGTAGCTAGGGGTTTGCTGTTATTATGCCTTTTTATTAAACATAGTAAACATATTTGGGCACCTGCATCAGATTTTTCTTATGCCAGAGCAAACAGTGTGTGAACCTGACATAAAATCCAATTGTCTATAGACCGATTTGCCATAACGTCACACCATTAACAATCACTTCTGGGTAGACTAATAGACTAATTGGCAAACTTTCTATTGTCATTTACAGCCCAAAGTGTAATGTTTAAAGAAATGTAGTTTTACACATTTGTCCGACTATCTGACGTTTCTGTTGTGCTTATTTTAAACAAGTATTTCACTGCTGGAAAGATGGACTTTTCATAAAATTAGGCTGTCTATGCAGTAAAAAGATGCAAATACTTTGAAATGGGTGCTACATGACCAGAGAAAACAGAAAAAGGACTGTGGCATTCACTTTGCTCAGAATGCACAGTGAGGCACCAGTATAAGAAATGCTCCTGCTGTTAGGTGACGTAATGCGAACTTGTCCATTTAGCACAGTGGCGTCCAGCAGGTAACAGTCTGGTATTACAGTTAAACAGTAAGCTCAAACATGTTTCTGAAAATAGCTGGGTTGATAAATGGGCAATTTAGTGAGAGAATCTTGGTTTATATTAGATCAGCGATGCCTAGTTTTACCATTTGATCTAATTTTTTTCAGCCTCCGTTTACACAATACAGGAAACAGTATGGCTCCCACTTCCTGATCACAAACTCTTGCTATTACAGCTAAACAGGGCACTGTCTAGTTTTGACATTTGTTTTAACATTTGATCAGAGTTGGTCTGAGTTTGAAAAAGAGACAGAGGGGCTGGGCTGTAGATCACCTTCTATACTCTGTGTCCGTAGTGGCGGCACGGGCGGTGAGTATGAAAAAGCAGTAAAAAGTACAGCCTGTAAAGTCATTATGACGTTCCGTCGTCTCATTTAGCCACTTGTTAGCAATCACCCTTTTAAAGACACATAAAAGCTTCAGATTTCACAAGTGGGGTATTTACCTATATATTTTATGTCGTAGAACAACACGTTAAAGTCTCTTCGACTTGTTTTAACCACAGACCTCATTTCAGGTATCTAACCAAAAACCCTTAAAAAACCCCTACTGACTTAGAGACAAGGGAATTGAGAGTGGAAAAATGACAACTTATATCCGAGTTTTAGGACTCAAGTCCTGGGGTACCCTATAGAGGCAGCATTTGCTCAGCACCATCTCATTTTATGTATGTGACATAGGGGTCTCTACCTGGAAGTTATTGTAAACAATCATTGTGATACACCTAATGAGTTCTCGAATGCCTCGTCCTACCTTTAAAAAAATCTTAATGTGTTAATGCAAGCTACATATAAAGACTTTGCACATAATATACTCGCTGTATGATTCTATAAACAAAGTCCTTAGTCTTAATTAGAAATGTTGCCCTTTATGATAGTGTGGTTGAATTGTGAACTATTTCATGTTTGGAATAAATAATGTACTTGGTGTTTTCATTTAAACTCTCACTGAAAAAATATTTTCACCTAAAACCATTAAGAAGATTTTGATTCGTTCTCACAGACATCCAGGACACTAAATATATAATCACTACCATGACTCTTTATATGTGGAATACAGTGGGTTGTGTGTGTGAATACAAACAGATGCACAAATAGTGCAAAAATAAGTGTAGGGAAGAATAGACAGGGAGTATAATTAGTCAGCTGGGAAAGAGGAGTATATTAAAACCCTTCTGGTTTTTTAAATTTTCTTTTTAAGATCTTACTTAAAGTTGGAATGAGGCAGCAGCCATATGTATGTGATGTTAGTGTGTGTGAACAGATATGTGACCTTGTCCCTCATAGAACAATGTAAATTATTGATTAGAGAGAGACTGTGGGAGAGAATAACAGGAGAGGGGAACACTGATGTGGCGTCTGCTTGCTGTTAGTTCAGTGTGTTTGAGACACTGAGCTCTGAATACTCGAACAGATGTTGTTCTGTACGCAGATCCAAGCCATGAATGTGCTTCACATTACACACCCTCATTGTTCTACATGCCTGGCTCTCCAGCATTCACACACTATGTTTCTGATGAAATGGTGGAGGGTTACAGTCCAATTCACACCCCAGGTGTCTCGGTGCAGTTTGTGAGAAATTGTCCATATTTGTACTCAGAGTGTAATGGTAATAATATAATATATATATATGAGTCAGTTTGCTGGCAGCATTAGTCTTGTTTTACTCCAACTGGAATTGAAAGAGAGTCTGTGTCATGTAAGCCAGCAGTATTGGATGAATGTGTCTGTGGTTCTATCACTGCTTGTCGCAGCTTGTCTCTGCCTGGATTCAAACTCCTTGGTGCCTGAAGGCCTGTGAACCACTCCTGGTGGGAGGCACACACTCACAGACAGAATCATTCTGCTGCAGTCAGAGTATTACATGTGTGCAAGACAAAAACAACACAGGCATATAATAATAAGAAAGGAATGAACAAAGCTTCAAATACTGACTTTAAGTTTTTAAATATTTGCATGTGGTGGCCTGGTTTATGCTGGCTACTATTTTCATCCAGCTAGACATTGCATACACTGTTGGAAAACACTGTAGAGAAAATTCTGGAAGCACAGGTTATCATTCTGCCACGGGGGGGGGGGGGGGGGGGGGGAAATCCTCTGGCTTGTTTGTATTTCTTTAAACCAATCACAGTTGTCTTGGGCGGTGCTAAGCCCAGGATGCAGTGAAGTCTGACTATACTTAAGCTCTTGAGGAGCAACTCTAGCAGAACATTATTACAGCAATATCACAGAAACTTGTGTGAAGTGGAGCGGATCAGTACATTAGTGAAGTCAGTATCACTGGTGCATGCCGCTGCCAGAGTGAAAAAACGTGCAAATCAACTCAGACTGTCAGAAAACTTATCAACATTGTGTCTTGTGAGACGCAGTCTGGGTTTTCTGAGGTGCATTCACAA